>CM059585.1:43095000-43695000 GCA_030407085.1 Trichopria drosophilae
GAAATAAATCACTTTTTGTTCCTTATAAAATTCGTACCGCCTGCCGACTGCCGAACTTACTTCCACGAGCGTTAACTTCGAATTGATGCCCCAGAGCAAGAGGAGGTATACGATTTAGGAGTCCGGCCTGTTGGCGTAGTGTTCAGCAACTCTTACAATAAAAAATTCCATTGTCATTTATACGAACAAAAATATCGGTTTTTCAAAAGTCCATGCGATCTGGGGCGAATTAATATAATTGCTAGCACCTGTATTATTCAAAAGATCCTTTGCTGCTCAGGCACTCAAGTACACCCCTACAGTAACAGGTCGAATCATTGCACTTTTCTGGTGCCCGGCATGGTTTTCAAACACTCTCAAGCTTAAACGATGTATCTAATGAACTTATACTCGTACCACTCCTTAGAAGCGGTAGGTTTCCCCACCCCCCTCTAACAATCGCTCGAGCAAGGAGGTACCTACCTATATGGCCCACAGTGATTCAGAATGCTCGAATTTGAGGAAATGATGAATAGAATAGGGATTTTTTTATCGTTGATTCCAAGTATGTAGTAAGAATAGTAAGATTTAAAGTGATTGTCAGAAAATGGCCAATTAGAATTATTCAGATCTGAAGATGATATATTAAAATGCAATAACAAAACCCCCGTGATTTTTTAATTTTGGATTTCATATTTACGTCGTTGTCTGATCAATGTTTCGAAAGAGAACTTTATTGTTCTGAGCTGCTGATCTTATCGTGATCTTCGAATGTGCCACGTGTAGGCTGCAATGAGTTAAACTCCATCTTTTTGTACTTTCATTGTTTTGCCTTATTTATTTTGTTTTTTACTTTTACTTTAGTTATAATTGTTTAGTTTTATTTTTTAGTAATTTTTTCAACTTATTATATACTTATTAATTGAAAGAATTATTACACCGGTTAAAAGCAATTTAATTACTGTTGTGTTTCATAACATGAAATAAGTGTCTCAAGATATATATGTGAAATACAATATTTTACAATTGGTATCTATTGTCAGCTGAGCTTAACTCATTCTGTTGCTCAGAAAATATTTTATAATATTCGGATGTCGTACCCCTAACAACTATGAAAGTTGTTACCATTCTTTAAATTTAATTTTGTAACACTTTTTTATGAAATTAAAATTTGGCACTTAAAATATCATAGCAATATTTTCTATTAAAATTTTATAATATTAAAATTATATTATTAAAAGTAACGTTTGAATCAGCTGGGAAAATGCGGAAGACAATAATCTAGGTTATGACACATTTTCACATATTATTAAAATTACTCATTACCGAGAACAGAGCACTTTACATTAAAAAATAAATATAACTTCTTTTAGTATTTTGAAAACTAATTAATCAATAATACGACAACTAAAATTAGTAATCTACGAAATCCAACGCTGTTTTTGAGTGTGTACCAATATGTGTTTTAATACACGAGTAAGAAAATTGTATAAAAATTACAATCTATTTTACGCAGAAAGTATAACAAATAATCGTATAAATATTTCATTAGTGCTTCTGAATTTATATTACCTGAATAGTAGCAACAGCATTTCTCATCAGAATGATAATTATAGGAGACACAATTAACACCAAGACGAATATTGCCATTCCAGCTACTTTTCTATTGCTTGCCTCTTGTAGATCGGATTTTACGTAATTCCTGTTTAATTATAAATGAAGGTTAATATTTTTGTAATTATGTATTGGAATTATATTCTACGTGTCGCGCTGTGCTACGACTATTTGTTTACTGGCTTTACATAGTTTATAATCTGTTCGCGAGTAGTGCTTTCGGCGGTTTCGGCGCGCTTTGGTAATGAACAGTAGCTTCCGCGATTAGTTAGTCATCCAGTTTTGCTTGACACGCACCGTACGCACGCACGCTCTATGGCCAATACGTATTTTAGCGTGCCACGTTTTTCCGGCAACGCTTTGACGTGGCTCAGCTCCTTTTTTGTGAATGATCTAGTGCCGCACCAGCCGTGCTCACGCGTGAACAACTGTACGCGGCAAATAATTTATTGTGCTTGGTGAAATAAAGTTTTGTGGTAAATCGATATCGGTGTACATTTATCAATCCTACCTAACTATTTCGGAGACTCCCTTCGAGACTCATTTTAAAGTTGGAGCTAACAGTTTCCCTTCTCACCATCTGTTTTTTTTTACAGTTTATTAATAATATTGTTTGAAATGAGGAAGTCCGTACATAAGTCTGTAATGACATTAGTCACATAGAATTGAGGACACACAAGTAAATATAAATATGAACGCTGGCTACTTCTGTGACATTTGGTCATAGACGATGGTGACTTCTGTGACACATGCCTATTTCTGTAGCCATTTAATACCGTGTTACTTCTGTGAATGTCACAGAAATAGACAGGTGTCACAGAAATCATCATCGTATACGGCCAAATATCGCAGAAGTATCCAGCGTTCATATTTATATTTACTTGTGTATATATAGATTGGAGACTCACGCTATACATACAGAGTGAGCCGCCAACCTATGTCACTAAAACACTGATAAATTATTTAGATAATTCTAAAAAACTTTTTCGTTTGAAAATACTTCGAGGCAGCTATAGTTTTTGAATTATTCAGCATTGAAATTTCTCTACAGGAGCTTGAGAATTTTCATTGTCGGGGAATTTGAACAGATACATTATTGGTTAACATCGAATGAGATCAAAGAACATGAGCATCGGGCGGGTAAAGGACTACGCTCTTTTGTTTTTGACCAGCAACGTAGCATTAGAAATACTGATCGAATATCTAACCTAAAGCAAGATTTCGACATTTAAAACAAATTCACAAAATAACACTCGGATAATAAAAATTACATCATAGTGGGCGCCCATATCTTCGCTCCGTAGACCATGGTGGAGCGAATGATGTTCATAAGGGCCCGTCTCTTACTGTTTAATTGTCCCAGCCAAATTGGCCATGAGTCGGGACAGAGATGCTGCAAATATACCTGCCTTGCCTTAGTGGCTACAGTCTGGATGTGTGATCCAAAGGATAAAAATTCGTCGACTTTCATTCTCAGCTTCGCAAAATGACGCTATTTGGTCATGATGATTATCTCTGATTTAGCCGCAGCTTGCTCTAGCCCGTGCCGCCTCCAGCTGTAGCCCATATTTATGGAGGCCCAAGCGGTCATACGTTGGGCCTATTTCGGGATTCTTGCGGATACCACTATGGCCAAATCATCGGCAAGTGATGTCACATACGGTCACACACGTAGTTGGATAAAATTTCTTGCAGATACGTCGGGATCCGGTATCTTCTTAAATGCCTCAAGATGTCTGTGCCCGGACAGAATTAAAGGCATTTTTTACGTCAAGAGGGTTTTATTCAAAATACTCACGCTCCGTCTAAGGTAGCTTATTGGCCATACCTTTCATGGTTCCTGGAGAACCTCGGTCATTGCCCCGAACATCGATCGATGAACGTGGAGCCCATGCTGCTTTTCTGCCAGTCTTTGAACTCGCTCAACCGCGGTTCTGAGCCTCGTCTGTATCGTCATTTCGAGTAGCTTGCCCGTTATATCTAGAATGCGTAACGGCCTAGACGGCGAGGGAGTCAGCGGGTCTTTGTTCTTATGCAATAATAAGAGCCTTTGTTGCGTCCATTTCTTTACGAAAGTGCCTGATTGGAGACAGGCATTGAAGATAGTTAGGAATTGGTAACGCTGTTTCAAAGCAACAATTTGAAAGTCTTACGGCAGCTGCTTCCAGCTCCTGAACGGTAAATAACGGCGGATCCACAATTTCACTAGCGCTGACTCTTACTCAATCTAACTGGTCCGGAAAAAGATCGCGCGCAATTCTCATTCCTGGTTTGGGAATCCAAGCGACCACATATCCTCATCATAGCTAGTCTTCCAATATATCCGTTTGCTAGCTTTAATCGCTAATACATGCGCTTTCTTAGTTGCCTTGTACGCTGCTCATTCCAGTGCTTCAGGAACCCATCTATCGTTTTTAACACCATTCTATAATTCTTCACCTGAATTGTATCGATAATAGAGGAAATCATCTTGCCACTTTTTTTAAACGGAATAGCAACACCCGGCAAAAGTTCTTTTGAAATCGGATACTATTTTCTGTCGGAACTATGGCGTCAAAGTTTTTCAATAAAAAAAAACATTAAAAGTAAGAAGATCATTTTACAATTTTTATTATCAATATATATAATAGTCCGAAACGGGCAACGTACTGCAGATGTCGACTTTTTACAGCTCTTAGCTCACTTGTACAAAATTTCATTACAAGCCTATGATGCCAGAAAAGTGGGGATGGATATCATCCACGTTCTGGCATCACTGCTATTATAAGCGACCCAGAACCCATCGTGTGGAGATAGCTGCGAATCGAGTTCCACCGCCAGCCCTACCCATCTAACCAACCATACGTAGAACTATCATATCTGATTGATTATATTAATTGTCTTGTATTGAGATTTGCTGTCAAATGTTGGCACAGCCTGCCTGTTGGGAGGCTAGTTTGTATTTTATCTGGTCATCCCTGCTATCAGAACCTCAAATACTGGCGCAGGTCTCGGTTGGTAGCTTCACTGTGTGTTCCACTGTCCCCTGTATTGCATGGATAGCAAGTGAAAGAGCATGCAGGCACAGTTCTCTCGGGAAGCGATAGCTTATCAACAAGGTCTTTATTAATTACTTTTGTAAGAAATAGGAGACCGTGATTGAAACATCGGTGTTTTCCCAGTATATCATGGTGTGGTCATCAGCATCAAAATTGAGCCTCATCAATTCGCTTCACTAGTTTTAAAAATATCGCAATCTTTCTAGATTACCCCCTATTTTAAGGGGGCTGTTTCATCCCTAAAATTGTTTTCCCGCCGATAAAATAAATACGTGTCTCTTAGTTTTCTATGTACTACAACATATCCAAATTTCACAAAAATCGGTGTCTGTCACTTGGGTAGTGTTACTTGTAAATTTCAAATTAGTTAGCAGAGATTTTTTGCAACGATCGTAAGATCTGAAGCGGACACGAATGGGTTGAGGATAACGGCGATTTAATATTTGAATTACAAAAAAAATATTGTATAGAATAATATAGTTAATACGTGTAAGTACTAGTAAAAGTCACTTAATCGCAAAATCGCGTAAATTCGCGGAGATTTTCTCTAATCTCTTATAATAAAGAACAACATATGGAAATTGCGTATCAATCATGTTGTAACTGACGAACATTGGATAACCGGAAAAGTTCCTCGAAAAATGCGACAACCACGCTGCTGCGAGCGAGCACAAGGGGTAATTGCTATTAAATGGCACGTCATTTGATTTCTTAATAATTACATGTCAAATTGAGACGAGCACCATTGTTGGCACTCGGCGCGGTACATGCGCTCACGAAGAGATGGCGCGAGGTCTACCCAGTTCCCATTTAATCTTGGTTAAAAAAAAAAAAAAAAAAAAATAAAGTTGATCTCTGGGATTTTTTGTAAGATTCAGGCGTTTGAAAGCCGGGTTGGCCAGAAGAGTGATAACAACAAATCGAGAAATCGTTGATAATTACTAAATTTGATGAACATTATTATATTGAATGCTGAGTTATATATTATTTCTTAATAATAAATTAATAAAACTATTATAGAGATTTTAATAATTTTTCCACTGTCATAAAATGATGTTATTTTCAGATATCAACTTATTTTTATTAATTTTTTTTTTTAACGAAGAAATACGTTATTTCTATGAAATACGTTTATATAGTTGGTTGTATGGGAAACCGTTAAATAAAACTTAAAACCATTTTTTAATCAATCAAATATTTATTACGAACTCGACAATGACCCATTTTGATATTACTTTGAACACAACGCGCGTAATGACAATATGTCCAACCAAAATCTTTCGTTAATATCGCGTTTTGTACGAAATTATGACATAAAAACAAGGTCCGAAAAGAAGTTGTAGCGTCGAAACGGGGCTGAGGGGCAGAACCAAATTTTAGTATGGTTTTCTACTATGTTTAGGCAATATTTTACCACGATTTAAGTTGCAAAAAATTTGGACCCTGGTCCATCGGGTTTTGCGTACACAAATTTACGTGCGAGTGTCCGGGAAGGAATTAAGAGGTGTCAGAACATAAGTACCGGCGAGTTGCCCGCTTGATACGGTCAAATTCTATTCTATGGCGCTCTCTACCTGCTCTCTTTTATCGGGAGTTTTAGCTCAATTTTCGGTTGTGCCCGATTGGCACTTTTTGACTCGCCGGTCGCGACGATTTTGTGCGGTGCCCGATGTGCACATTGTGCGGGCGTTCCGTTGTCCCAGTGCGGTAGGGAATTTCCGTTACGAAATCGGGCGGATTTGTATATTGCGCACTTGCAAAAGCATGTACTCCGAATCTTTTTTATATTTTGTAGGCGGAGCGCGCCCACGCACGCATTGGAATTAACGCGCATGAGAAAGAGAGAGAGAGAGAGAGAGAGAGAGAGAGAGAGAGAGAGAGGGAGAGAGGAAGAGTGAGAGAGAGAGAAGCCTATCCTGTAAATTTCAAAAGTTATTAATAAAAGTGTAAACGAAAAAAATGAAATTTACCATTTTTTAAACGGCGATATCTCGAAAAGTATCATTCAGAGAATAAAAATGTTGAATTCGAAAATAAGCAAAAATTTTTCACTGGTGTAAATGATATAAACAAAGTATTATTGTTTATAACAAATTTTCAAGATTATTTTGTTGTAACTCAATTTCCGCTCGTATGCCGTCTTTTTTCTTGTTGTGACATAAACAGAAGTTCTTCGCAAGTGATTTCTTTTATTTTGCAAAGTTTCAGTCTGTAATCTCTGAAACTGGCTTTGTAATGTGAAGAAAACCGAACGCATGAGTGTCCGCACGCGCCGGCAAAGACGTCCGTACCTGTCAGCGGCCCGGCCGTATAAAGCGTTCTCACCCCTTTGTATGTGAGACATTCCATTACAAATCAAACACTTTTTAGACGAATGTTTTTAAATCGCTTGGAACTTTTTTTACGTGTTCTGGGGATAAAAAAAGTGTCACGGAAATTTTTTTTTATGTGAGATACCGGGCCTATTAATTTTTGACGTGATGCGTTTTATGCCTTCCTTCAAACCTTCGTATCTCCGGTATTTTTAATCGAAATGGAACAAATTTTTTTTTTTCATTTCGAAGCTGAAAATCTCAGCTTTCTAATGCATATTTTTTCAATTAGTAAATTTGCAAACACAGCGCTGTAAATAATAAATTAATATTTCAAAATTAATTTTGACATTGATGAACCAGGTTTGCGAAGTTAAAAATAGTACCATTGAATTCCTCGTCTAATTTCCTAAAAAAACGTACTTTTCTGGAATGGTATCTTTAAGTCCTGTATCCGAAAAAAATTAATTCTCCCGCCGCTCTCCTGCCTTCGCGGCGCGCGTGCTTCCGCAGCACCCGTCTGTATCATCCGCCGCACTAACAAGGGAACCCTCCCAGGTGTGTCACACGGATTCGATTGAAACTTGGCACATCGAAATGTCATCGTAATTGATGACATTTGGCCTTTAAACTTGGTGCCATAAATCATTAGAAACAAAATGGCGGCTGATATATGACAAAAAATTTAAAAAAATAAAAAATCGTCGAATTCGCTTGAAACTCGTTGCTCGGGGGTTTTTGGAGTCGCTGAATACGAATATGATGTTAGATTTCAAAAAATTCAAAATGGCGGACTCAACATGGCGGACGACTATTTTAAAAATAGCTCGTATTTGATTAAAATTTGTTACTAGAGGATTTTTAGTATCAATAGTAAAATTGAATTTGAAATTAATTGGGTAATAACGGGAGTCGGAAATAAAAGAAGATGACAGATATAGTATTATATAAAAATTTAATCGTAAGATAATGTTTATTAATGCTTACAATGTTTTATCGCTTGTGTCACAAAATTTGGAAGATCGTCAAGTTACCCAATAAATTTCAAATTCAATTTTACTTAAAGGTCATAATTCAGCAAATTCCAGCAGGAGCAACTTCTATCGTACAGCCTCTGGATGTTTGGGGTTTCCGCCTGTGGAAAAATTTAATGCGAAAAGTGGAGGATTTTATAATTCTCCACAACATTAATATGATTTCACACCAGCGAAACAATATGATAAAACTGCACGCTCTGGTCTATGAGCAGTTTTCTTCGCCGCGATACAGATCAGTATTTCAATATAGTTGGTACAAAGCTGGTCTCGTTGAAAATAGACCCAATGTCTTCGAAAATCCTGTCCATTTTGCATTTATGGACACAGAACTACATTGCAGCGACTGTACTAGCATACGGATGGCGAAGTGCAGTTGGTGCAAAAAAATTTTTTGTGCATGTTACGATCGGTAGATCGTACCCTCCTACAATTATTGTATTCTATAAATAAACGCAAAGCCGGGCGACGGAAATGCACCATCAGCATATTCCCACAGTTTGGAAGATATGCGACGACGAGCTCCGATGTGCTCTCGACTCGAGACCGCACCAGAGAAGTCAGTCATATACGAATCGTCCAACTAAACATTTCTCTCCTTTTCCCCACCCACCACTCGCACTGTTATGAACCGCGTGCTCGTAACAGTGCAGATCATTTCTTTACTGATCTGCACATGTGCAAAACTTATATTGAGTAACAGAAGAATTCTGTGAAAAAATGTAAATATTATATGAGTTTAAGTTTACTTTTATTTTAATTTAAATAAATATCATGTCAATTTATTTCCAAACAGTCTCAGATAGTAAATATTTTTTCAATACTATTTGAAGTCCATTTCAATTTTTACTTTCTAAATATTTGGATTGGCTATGCTTGATTTTTATATGATATTCATACGTCACAGTGGAATTACATTTATATACATTCTGTATTTTAGAAATTCAGCGTCAGTTTCGATTTCAACGATATTAAAAATCCTCTAGTAACAAATTTTAATCAAATACGAGCTATTTTTAAAATATTCGTCCGCCATGTTGAGTCCGCCATTTTGAATTTTTGAAATCCAATATCATATTCGTATTCAGCGACCCCAAAAACCCCCGAGTAACGAGTTTCAAGCGAATTCGATGATTTTTTATTTTTTTTTATTTTTTGTCATATATCAGCCGCCATTTTGTTTCTTGTGATTTATGGCACTAAGTTTAAAGGCCAAATGTCATCAATTATGATGACCTTTCAATGTCCCAAGTTTCAATCGAATCCGTATGACACACCTGGGAGGGTTCCCTTGTTAGTGCGGCGGATGATACAGACTGGTGCTGCGAAAGCACGTGCGCCGCGAAGGCAGGAGAGCCGCGGGAGAATAGGGTCTTAACATTTTTTAAAACTTTAATTTTTTTTTTGTAAATTCGTGAAGAATGTACATTTTTAAGAGCATTCTGAAAAATAATATAACATTATTTCTATATGAAAACTGAGCTCAAAAGTACATAAAATTTGAACGTCCCGAAAACGCGCTGCCATTAGCTGTCGAGGTTGTGACGTCATACCTATATACGCGCTAGGTAAATTGCATTGACATTTACAGTTATCAAGCGATTTTAAAATAAACGTGAAAAAATAGTGCTAATGCTTTCAAGAGTAAAAAGATAAATAAAAGAAGCAACTATTCCTGTCCATGAAAATTGCTTTTTCATTTCAGAATCTGCAATATCTGACTCGACTGTGTTGAAATGAGGTTAGGTATCTGTCAAAGAGAAGCGTAAATCTCTTTTAATGTTTGATTTTATTTTTATATATGCAATATGTATCAAAATTTCTTTTTTTCAATTTTTTGATCTAAAACAGCTCCAGTAGAGCATATTTATGGTTTTAATGTGACATTTATCCATTGTGACGTAGTCACAGTTCGAGCCGTTAACTCTAACCGGGGAGAGCGTCCCGGGGGAATCCTTCCCCCTATTCGCCGCTGTTCTCGCCCGCCGTACCGGGGATACGCTGCATAGAGGTTCATACCCCCCCGCCGTCGCTCCTCTCATCAGTCGCCGTCGGGAGTTCCTCCCCCACAGACGGATCCGAGTGACGCCGGGATTTGTCTCTCTCTCTCTCTCCGCCAATGGAGTCCGAGCCGATTGACTCGGTAGAATATATCTCTCTCTCCCTCTCGGAAGGAGAAATGGGTACGAGCAGGCGACGCGGCCGTCGCGCTTCTCCCTCCTTCTACGGATCATCCCGACATCAGGCCTCGAGGTGGCGCCACTCGAGGAGCATGGAAGAAGCGGACGATCGCGCTTCGAACGAGTTCGCATAAGTCCTTCGAGCAGTCGAGAGAAGTTTAGTACAGTCCTCATTGAGTATTACGAGACGCGAGTCGGACAGTGAAAAGTCTAGCGGATTGATCTAAAGTGTACGTGTGACGTGTGGTGCAGGATTAAATCCCCAACCACCAGTAGCCCCACCAACCGGAGGCGGACGCGCCCCAGGGAACGAGCTCCTCCATACCATCACCGAAGACGACGACCCCGGCCTACCACGGAGGACACCATACGTTAGGGACCTGCATCGCCCCCGACGAAGTGTTTAGCGACAAGTAAGTCGTCCATGGGGCCACCTTTCTTATGCGACTCCCCCGGTCTCCTCCTTTTTTTTTTGGTGTTCGCGTAATTGTATCTTTCTCCGGTTATTTTCCAAGTAACGATCCCCGTAGCGCGATTAGAGCCCGCGCCGTCTGTAATTGTTAAAATATTGTATCTCGCATTTACGGAAAATACAGTGGTCTTGCAAAAACCCTTGTGTAAACAAAAATTTATTTTCGTTTCCCCTTCCGAGGAGGGGATTACAAAATGGCATCTCTGGTGGGAAATCTAATAAGATTTCCCAAAAAGTTGAGAACGTCTAAATTAAAGTGGAAATTTGTATCGGGAAAGTTCGCCGGAGAACGAATCGTTTGCGTTTCGTTTTTTTTTCCAGTCCCGACTGCATTGTTCGCGCCCCCTCTTTTTTTCCTTAGCGTAAGAATTAATCTTAAGAATAGATTATTAATATAAAAATGTGCATTTTATGTGTTTTGCATTATTGTGTTTTTTATGTGATTCCGGGTATTACGGGATATTAATTAAGGAATAAAAGTAATATCATATTGAATTTCTAAAAGTTATAAAATATATTTTCTCGTTGGTGTTTGAATTCAAATCGTTTATCATGTTCAGAAAATTTTTGCATAAATAAATTTTCGAGTTTGAATTTGCATCGTTTGAAAATAATTAATTATTTGATATTATTTTGAAGTTGTATATCTTAACGATAATCACTTTTCAGAAATTGAAAACAACTTCCAAAATAAATAAAGTTAATCTCCAGTAAATTAGTTGTGAGCTTTGTAAACAATAACAAAGCCGCGACTTGCATCAGGAAACAATAGATTTCTTTTCTGCGTATTCCGAGAAATTCTCGGGAACGACCTTGTTTACGTTTCTTCCCAATCAATCTCCCTGAATATTGCTATATGGATTTATGATTGTAATAATAATTCGTTGCATGAATAATACGAATGTATACTTGTGTTTGCCTTTTCAGCATTTATTATTCTCTCTATGGTCTCCCCCCGTACCCCCCTACGGGCGGATAATTAAGTTGGCCTAAGTCAATGTTGTCGTCCCTGGGATAATTAATATCCGAAAATACCGGGAAATAAATAGCGTACTTTTCCAGTTATTTTTCGAGACTCGACTATAATATTTAGTCATTTGAAACTTCAATATTATTTCACTAATTAGAGTCGGTTACGGAACTTAGAATTCTCTTTATCAAAATAAGCTTTCTTGTCAATTCTGATCTAGTTTTCCAGATTCAAATTAATTTTAGGAAACTTCAGAAAATTTTTAATTTGTTTCACACTAGTGAGGAACGAAGTTTAAATTCAACGAAATTTGAGGTTTTGTTCCGTTTTCCGATTTAATAGCAAATCTCCCGGAAGAGCTAAGTTAGATTGGCATATTCAATTTAAAACGTTTAACTTCTTTCGTTTTGACTTTCGCGATTTCAGGTACAGGATTTCCCCCTCCCCTTGCAGTAAACTATAGAGAGACTCGCAGCTCCTGCAATTGAGTCGAAATAAATTTCGATTTAGATATATTATGCAATAAGATAATTAATATAAATAATATAATTGATATATATATATATATATGTATATTGTATGTACCAGTGCTGCGACCCGAAGAATTTTCTAGAACCCCCGTCCTATCGCGATGCGCGACTCCCTACCCTTCGCGGTTTGGATTATTGCAACCGTTGTAGAGGCGTCAGCTGCGACAGATAACTGCCGCGCGCCTCTGTAAATAAAAAAGTTTTGGCATCTGGGGAACCCCCCCCCCCTTCTTCTTTTTCTTTTGAGATTTTTTTTTGTTGTTTTTGCTTGTGCCCTCGCGCTTATCCCGCACCTGTTTTTGAGAGTTTTTGGCTATCGGTCCGCGGAGGCCTGAACTACATTTTTTTCCCCTTAAAATTCTTTTTGTTTTGTTTTTGGTTTTTTTTTTTGGTAACGTGAGTAACGCGTTCCCTGCGCATCAGATATCGGTTTTGACCCCATATCAGCGAAGCCGAGTTTTCTTTTTTTTTTCTCTCTGAGTTTCGCATTCGTTTTATTGCATAAGTTGGACCACAGGTCGTTCGATTTTCGAATCCAGCAGCTCGACGTAGAAACTCGAACTGTGCGGTGACCTTGAGGAGCATCCGAACTTTTTCTTCTTTTTCTTTTCTTCTTTTCATAGTTCGTTTCGGGACCATGGATACTTGCTATCCACCCCCACTAGTTCCCCGGCAATGGTGGTGCCCACGCTAACGGTGGTAACCCCCACCACTACCTCGGGACACCCGTCAATTTCTACGACACCCGTAGCATTTTCGGCTACCGCGACTAACGTCACCCCCTCCCGCGCGGCGGGGCGGCAAATCGCCAGTTTTGCCCAAATCGCGGCAATACGCGCGGAGATCGATCGAATCGTCGATCTACGCGACCTTATCGGTAGATGCGATAAGGCAGAACTCCTGATCGCCGGATCAGTGGAGGTAATCCGGGATCGGCTGGTGCGACACACCATTTTGCGGCGATTCCCGGATACCCCGGTCGAATGGAACGCCAGTACCGATGAACGCGCTGGTCAACCCCCCTATACGTTGTCCGAGGCGGTAGGTTGTCCCATAATAGGAACCGTTTTGGGCGACTCCATGAGTGCGACCTACCCGGGTCACGTGGAGCTCCCGCCGACGTCTCGCCTAGGAGCCTTCGCGTTTGCCGCCCACGGGTTACCGTCGGACCGATCACGCGCCTATTATCGGGACCCGATCGCATTCGGAGAGGAGGAGAGTTTCCGGTTCCCAATAGCGGACAACTCCACGTACCCGGCCGGTCGAACCCATTACGCGTCCGTAGCCCTCCCTAGCGACGACCACCGTGAAGATGACCCTCAACCAGAGAGTCGTGCCGTGAACGACATTAACCCGTCGAGTCGGCTAATCGGGAATGATCCTGCACATGGTGGGTCACGTGACCCGACCCAGTCGGCCCCTGAGCCTTTCCGACCTAGCGCCGCCTCGGGTGGAATACAGGGTGAGCCGCAACCCTCACGGACGGGTATTTTCGACCCCCCACCTCGCGACAATGTCGGCGCGCACCACGTGGACCCCTATCGACCATTGGCAACGCGCCAACCCCCACCTCGACGCTCAACCGCCGGTTCGTCGAGTGTGCACTTCCCGGCAGATCTCACGTATGATTTGTCGCCTCACCAACCTCGCTATAATAGCGCTCGGGTCGGCCACCCCCACTCCTCTCATCACGTCGATGGCAATGCGTCCCACGCAGGAGGGTCATTCAACCCCAGCTTGTCAATGTCCAGCGTTCGTTGGCACAAAACCGCGATCGAACACTGGAGGACGCATGGGCCACGCTATTCAGGGGGGGAGGGGGAAGATGCTGAGGAATTCCTCGTCAAGTTAGGTGAATACGTCACCAGTCGGGATTTGACCGAGGAGGATCTCCTGCGCGCCCTACCCGAAGCGTTTAGGGGATCGGCCCTTAATTGGTACCGGGTGGAAAAAGCCAGTTGGAGCACCTACTCCGGCTTCGTGCGATATTTCCGCGATGCTTTTGGTCAACGCCACCTGGAAGCCAGCATCAAAAGAGATTACCCTGCGCACCCAAGGGCCCGAAGAGCTCATACGGGAGTATTTAGTCTCCCTACGCATTCTTTTTAATTTACTCACGTTCCCCCCGGCTCTAGAGGAATAGTTAGATATCGCGGTACAGAATCTGCGCCCCGGTCTCGCACGAAAAATCGAGCGTGACTCCGTGTCCGATTTTTCCGACCTATTGAGAATTGGTAGACAAGTGGAAGGGGCCGCAAATCAGGAGAGGGTATATCGGCCCCCTCCCGCGGCTAATCAATCGGCTTTCCCCGCTTTTGCATATACGCCGAAGGCGAGGCGGGGAAAGGAAAAGCTGGCCCTTGCAACTCCCACCGTCACGCCGGCCCTGAAGGAATCCGCCGCTCCGGCGCCCTTGCAGCCGCCCTCCCCCATGGGAGAGGAAGCTGCGCCGGTAATGCGGGCCGCGAGCCCAAGAGCTCCTAAAAACAACCGCCTTCGGTAAAACCCCCACCGCCGCGTAAACCTTCGGGAATTTCGCGTACGCCCCGGTTCCAAAGACTACCTCGTCTGATGGATGTGGAACCAAGGGAACCTCCACCCCCGGTGACCACGTCACCTCCGACACGTAATTCCGTCCGTTGCTACAATTGCAAACAGTCGGGTCACGTGTATCGCGAGTGCCCCCACCCATTGGGGTACTTCTGTCCCATCTGCGGCTACCCAGGCCGAGATGCAAATAACTGTCCGGCGTGCGCGCGTAAAAGGTCGGGAACTGCTAAAGGGGGGGGGGGGGCGGTGTCCCCGAGACCCCCCCTAGCACACCGGTCTTCACGCCCCCTCCAGTCGCGGGATACGGCTAGCGAAGCTGCCGATGAAAAGACCGCACTTACTGGTTATTCTGCTGCCGTACAACGGTTTTCCACCCGTCGTACTCCCCCAGTAGCAAATAAAAGATCTGCGTCAACAGAATCCCGTAAAAATAATCTCGAAATTGTAGACTCCGATCCGCGTCCCCACTTACGTCTTGCCTTAAACGGAAAGGTTATAAGGGCCCTTGTAGATACGGGAGCTTCGCGATCGTATTTAGGGCTTGCATGTCGCGAGATCGTCTCCCAGTTCTTGAGACCCAGCGAAGAATAGGTTAAGGTCGCGAATGGGGCGGTAGTCCCCCTAGACGGTATCGTCACCCTCGCGATGACTCTCGATGGTCGAACCAAGAGTTTTGACATGCGGGTTGCCCCTATACATTATGCCTGTGTATTGGGTATGGATTTCATACGGCTATTCGGTCTCAAGTTAGATACAGAGAGTAATTCGTGGAGTAGTCGAATAGGTACCCCCTACTCGCTAACCGACACCAGTATTCCGTTAATGGCCCAAGCAGTAGATGAGTGCGCTGGCTTGGTTCCCCCCTCCAAAGAAGCCGCCCCACGGTTAAGGAGGCTGTTTAACCGCTATTACTCCGCGAATAGGACCCCTACTATCGGTGTAACGCGCCTCACGCAGCACACCATCGACGTACAGGGTCATCCCCCTATTCGCCAGAAGGCTCGTTTACTGTCCCCCTATATGTTGAAGGTGGCCCAGGACGCTGTCGATGAGATGCTGGGCGACGGCATCATCGAGCGTTCTGCGAGCCCCTGGATGAGCAATCCCGTTATTGTTCGGAAGTCGTATGGGACGTTTCGATTTTGCGTCGACTTCCGAGACGTTAATAAGGTAACGAGGAAAGATGCATACCCTCTCCCCTCGATGGACCGGATTCTATAGGGGTTGAGTAGTGCTCAGTGCATCACCACGCTCGATCTCAGCCAGGCGTACTTTCTAGCACCGGTAGAGCCTGGCAGCCGGCCCGTCACCGCTTTCACCGTCCCCGGTCGCCGATTGTTTCAGTTTAGGCGCATGCCCTTCGGCCTCACCAACGCACCGGCGACGTTTCAGCGATTTGTGGAAAGCCTCATCGATCCCGCGTGGGAGCCCCACGTATTCGCGTACCTCGATGATATCATCATCGCCACGGACGATGAGGAGGACCACTTCCGCTACTTAGAACTTGTCCTGACCAGTCTGCGGAACGCCGGTCTAGAGTTAAATTTGGAAAAGAGCGAATTCTTCCGGGAGGAGGTGAAGTACCTCGGTTTCGTACTGAATCGAGATGGATTAAAGACTGATCCGGACAAGGTCGCCCTGGTACTTGAATTTCCACCCCCCACTAATCTCAAACAGCTACGACGCTTTCTGGGCATGGTGGGGTGGTATTCGCGGTTCCTCCCAGACTTTTCGCGAGATCGTATCCCGCTAACTAAACTCCTGATGAAAAACACTCCCTGGGTCTGGGGTCCGGGGCAGCAGTCTGCTTTTGAGTACCTTCGTGACTCCCTTACCCATACTCCAATCCTCACCTGCCCAAATTTCGATGCACCCTTCACGATCCAGACGGACGCGAGTGACGTCGCGATCGGCGCGGTCATCACTCAAGAGGTGGACGGTAATGAGCATCCGATCAGTTTCGCCAGTCGTGTGTTCACTAAAGCCGAACGGAAATATACGGTCACCGAAAAAGAGTGCCTCGCCGTCCTCTGGGCCGTGAAGAAGTACAGACCTTATATCGAGGGAACCCACTTTAGAAATATAACGGATCATAGCAGCCTGCAATGGCTGAGGAACCTGCGGGACCCGACCGGTAGACTAGCACGGTGGGCTCTGGCCATGCAGGCCTATGATATGAAAATCGAGCATAGGAAGGGTACTCTTAACGTGGTGCCCGATGCTCTTTCGCGGATGTATGAGAACCTTGATGAAGCCCTTTGCGCCCTTGGAGATACAGAGGATAAGTGGTATACTCAAAAACTGGAGAATATTCGAAAGTTCCCTTCGAAGTACCCCGATTGGCGCATTGAGGACGATCGAATATATTTCCACCGACCACACCCTATTATAGAAGCTGCCGTGAGCGACCTCGACGCCTGGAAGCTAGTCCTTCCCGCGGACTCGGGTGCTCGCGCCCTGAGTGACGCACACGATTGTCCGCAAGCCGGCCACTTAGGGGTGGATAAGACGTATCACCGTCATGGGACCATTCCCCCCAGTAAGCGTCAAAATCAATTCGTGGTAGTTTTCCAAGATATGTTCACGAAATATATAGAAGTGAAACCCCTCCATGCCGCCACTGGATCGGCTATAATGGCCGCTTTCGATAGTCTCGTGATAAATAGATGGGGTTGTCTAAAGTATTTCTTATCGGATAATGCGAAACAATACGATAACTCGCACGTAAAGACGCATTTGAGTCAATTGGGTATTGTTTCCGCTCGGACTCCCCCCTACCACGCCCAGGCCAACCCAGTCGAGAGGGTTAATAGAACCCTCAAGACGATGATGTGTACGTTCGTGTCGCATGATCATCGCGACTGGGATGTGCATCTTGAGGAATTGACATTCGCTTCGAATATCGCGGTCCAATCATCGACCAAGATGACTCCCGCATTTCTTAATTACGGTCGCAACTCGGTAGCGATTAGAAATTTGCGTACTGACCTCCCCCCTCCTCCGCTCACGCTCCCTAAGGATCCGGAGTTCTGGCGTGATCGAATGAGGAGGCTACCGTTAATTCACGATTGGGTACATCGTAATCTTGAGCGCGCCGCGACGCGCCAAGCGGAGTATTATAATCGGTCCCACCGAGAAGTAAAATACCAGGTGGGTGACCTAGTACTACGTCGCATCCGTTTCCTTTCGTCGGGGAATCAAAATTTCGCGGCCAAACTCGCGCCTAAATTTAGTGGCCCCCACCGTATTCTGCGGGTAATCTCTCCCGTCGTCTTTGAGCTCGACGACCCCGAGAGTCGTCGGAACCCAAGGGCCCATATTAAAGATCTGAAACCGTATCACGCCCCCGACGAAGGAAGTCATTCTGCAAATGATCGAACCGTGTCGACTAACCCACGGGAAAACCCTCATAGCCCCCGGTCGAAACCAGCCATTCCGAATACGGTGAGTACCGGCCCAGTACCGCGTCGCCGCGGTCGACCTCCGAAAGCAGCTAGAGAAATGCTCCCCTGTCCGAGTGAAACTCGGCCGCCGGAGACAGTCGAACCGACTTTCACTCGCAGGCGCCCCGGTCGTCCGCGTAGAGTGTCGACCAGGTGCGCGCCTTCCCCACCCCCACCACTATTGGAACGACGTTATTGTCTACGATCCCGTAGGACCTAACGGCTGCACTGGTACCCCAATGGTTTTCAAAAATGCCCCCTATGATAATACACTGATTTAAATAGCACTAATGTACCATGTGTGTAGAAATAGCAAGATGACATTATGATGCTTTGTGATACCCCCTTATCAATGTAGCGCTGTCCTTGTTCTGTTACAGGTCGCCGACCAGAAATGCCGAGGAAGCGGGTGAAGACCCGATGGGCGAACCTGCCGTTCGAGGTCACCCTTGTGAGGCGAGGGGGAGACCCGGTTTGCTCGCCACCCCTCCGATCACCAGCAGCGACTCCGCCACCGCGTCCACCCCTCACGGACACGGAGTTCCCTCCGCTCCCGGTCTTGCCGGACCCACAGCCTCCGGCTGCAGCGAGGGTGGCGCGGTATGCGTTCCCGACTGCACTGAACCCGGTACCGCCGTGCCTCACTTGCCTGCTGCCGTTGCGATTGGGGACGGCAGTGTCATTAGACCCGCCGCGTCTGCGACGCCCGCACCCGAAGACGCCGCCTGCTCCACCTGGCTGAGGTAGCCGCAACTGTGGTGGTCGGCGCCGGGTGTCAGATGCCCGACGTCCTCGTAGGAGGACCCCATCGGGAGGCGAGGAAATTCGCCCCGATACTTCCCCCTTCCGCCCCTGATCCACGGGCTGTAGGGGAATTTTGCGAGTGGTTTTGGCAGGAGGAACGGGAGGGTCGGAGGGGACAGTTCCTAATGGGATCCGCGGAGGTGCCGAATCCGCGTCCGTGGGCTCTGCCCCCACCTGTGACGACGATTCCGTGGCACCCCTCGCGACCGCGCCCCCTGTCACCGCTCCAGATCGTACGAGCCGCCCCTCCGGCCCTTATGTCGATCCGCCTGCCAGCCAACTTCCCCCTACCGGCCGCCCGGACCCCGGCCGCTACCCCGCGCAGTAGCGAGCGCTCGGGTACCGCTTCCCGCCTCACGAGGCCCACCATCGTGGTGGAGGCCCGCCCGGTCACGAGGAGCCACGCGATGCCCGTCGCACCCCGGTCGCGTGCGGCCATCCAGCGTCGCGGGAGAGGTCCGCGGCGTGCCGAACGAGCTCGCCGGAGTCAGGAGGTTGCACTAGCCGCCCCTGCCCCCGTTGCAACGACCCCGCAACGCGCACCCTCCCCGGTGGTGGTCGAGATCGCGCCGAACCAGGCGATCTTGATCCGCGCGGCGCCGAAACCCGCACGGGAGGCCGCCGCGATCACGCTGCCCGGTGTGGCCGTAGCACCGTCAGTCCCGGCATCGGCCGCCCCAGGACCCATTCGCGTCTACGCTGCGGAACGCCGATGCTGGAACTGCGGCCTACGGGGCCACCCGGCGCACCGATGCAGCCAACGACTGCTGGTGGGGAGGAGAACACGGGAGGGTGAGATTAACGCGCGTCCGCATTAAATGAGATGCCCCCGGCTGGGGCCCGCGAAGGTCCTCCCCCCCCCCCCCCCCCCGCAGCGCATGGCAAGTTGTCCCTGGCGTTTCTGTTGGCCCTTTGCGATCAACTTTGCGATAAACTTTGCGATAAACCTTGCGATAAATATTGCGATAAACTTTGCGATAAACCTTGCGATAAACCTTGCGATAAACCTTGCGATAAACTTTGCGATAAACTTTGCGATAAACTTTGCGATAAACTTTGCGATAAACTTTGCGATAAACTTTGCGAATAGTAAGAATTTACTTCATATTTATTTTAAGAGGCTCCTAACTCGTTGAATATTGAGTTTTTCGTTCCCATATTACAAGTCAACCGATGTTGCATTTTTAATTCTCTACAAGATGCACTTAGGTTAGGTCAGGTTAATTGGCACTTGTGACGTAAGACCTGGCCAGTTTTCGTAAAGACGTTTTTGTTTGAGTTATTTACAATGATTTGCTGTATATCGCGTTCACCTCCCACATCTGTTGTCTCTCGCTCCGCGAAGCGATGATGTCGCGATGACTACCACCCTCTTCTTCAACGCGATTGTGTTTGGTTGCCCCTGGCGTTTAAGTTGTTCGGTACCAAAAATCCAGATACGTGTGCGCACGGATGTATAAGAGTAGAATCGATCTTACGCTCCTATAGTCGAGCATTTGTCACGTGAAGTCGATTCATTCCGTCGTACGGAACGTAACCGCGTTTTTTTCAATTTTCATTTGCGATTTGTGTCAGTCCATCGCGTTCAAATAGTAGATATGGATCAGAAATTTTTTTTTGTCGTTGTTGCGACCGGTCGTCGTCAACCACGTTCCGATTGCTCCGGATAGCGATATTTCTGTGTTTCGATTTGCAACTTTTACCCGTAAATTTGCCGATCTAATAAAAATCCTCGACTATGGTACGTTACGATTTGATACACAAATTCCATACAATTTTATTTTTTTTTTTTTTTTTGGTGTCGTGGCTCAGTACCCGATACTACCGAGTGAGTTCCTGTTGCGTGCCCCAGTGGTCGCAACGGAGGTAAGAAAAGTTGGATCGGTTGCGCTAAACCAATTAGTCGAGCGATTTCGGGAAATCGTGACCATCCCATAAAAAATTTTTTTTTTCTTTTGTGAATTAGTACCTACTCACTCTGAGTATGCGAGTAACTTTGATTTGCGTAAACTTACGGTTCTGTTCAATAAGTCGAAAGTCGCTAAGTCGTGACTAGTATTTAATTTATTCGGGACCTACGCTAACTCGCGTAGGGTGCGAATTTAGAGTTTGGCTCGCGCCTAATTGTGCAGATTCTTAATTAAAATTTGTGTCTTTGCCATACGTTTGTGAGAAAAACAAAAAAGGAGTCGTCGTCCGATGGCGTTTTCGTTGGGCCATCTGTAGCTCTAACGAACGGACTTTCGGTAGATTTATTCAATGCCCGATAGTGTTGAGATACGCTCATAGCGGTGGTAGTAGTGCATGGTGTCTAAAGCCGACTTGGAATTCGCGTAATTTGAGTTATGCATTCGGTTTGCTTGACTTGGTATTGCGTCTAGTCACGCCACCCATGCGTTATCTCCATATTGCACGAAATCGCACATTTCGGTAACTTACGTTGGTTTTTACGCTAACCAGCGCGGCTTTATCAGCCCGTCTTGGACGACACACGCCGGTGATAACTTCGAGCTTAATTCGCGCTGATTCGCGCATACAAGGTGCTAAGTCACGTTTTCGAGTACTTAAATTTCTGCGTCGCGATAAACCGCGGCCTTGTCGAGTCAATTTAATATCCATCGCGAGAAGAATACAGTCGAGGTATGTGCTGTCCCTTTGCGTTTTGCTGGCCCGGAAATTACCGTGCCTTTGCAGATGCGCTTCACAGTGGCGAAAACGGTCAAGCGTAACACGATACCCCCCCCCCCCCCCCCCCCCAAGTCTATCGTATGGTCGCCTAATGTGAGTCGAAACCTCGATAACCCGACGTGACATCATCACCTACGAATCTACGAGTATAGAATTTGCCCGGACATACTTCCAGAACTGGCTAATGTTTGAATTTCAGATCAGCCTCCTAAGGCTCGTCTTATCGCTTCATGTTCATAGATGGTATCCACCCGTGCCGTGGAGTAGTAAACCGTGCAAACTCGGTACTGTAGTGGAGGTCATTGTGTGGCACTCGTCGGAACTTAGTATTTTAGGAAATCCAGCGAGTTGACATTTCCTCGCCGCTGTCCCGTTGCGTTCAGTTGGCCCGACGGCGAAAATAGTCGCTACCCCCTCGTGAGCATGTATCGACCACATCAGCCTATGTCATCTCAAATCCTTTGTTGTCGTTGCGTACCGTACTACCTCCCTTTTCTTTTGTCACACGGATCCCTCTTCATTCCATCCTTCTCTCCATCCTCCACGACGCCGTAGCTGGTATGATGATTGTAAAGGTATGGAACTGGAAGAGGCGAATCCCAATCGTGCGATAGAAATTAAGGTCTAGTTATAAGTCACACTGTATCAGCCAGATGGCAATTTTGCTATCCCGGGTGAACAGGGAAGTAACCCGTAGAATATGTCACATTTTTTTTATGTATCGCCTAGTTGTGATTTTTTATTTTTCTTGTATTAGCGACTCTTACCTTCGTAAAGAGTATGATTGCGATGTTTCGTTTTTTTTTTTTTGGTTATGAGTTGTGACTATGGTATATGTGTGACATCTTTCTGTAGTATGGATTTGAGTGATGTGCAAACAGGATCTTTGCCATGTGCGGGCATGATCCTGAGTTGGTGTGATACCGCGTAGCGTTCGAACATGCGTCAGTGAATCAGCGTATTCACCATTTTAGTTTTTTTATCTCGTTGCGAGCACCCCCCCTTCCCCTTGTGACTTTGCGTTCGGTGCCTCTAAGGGCTATTTAGCTATCTCACTGTATAGGCCTACGGGCAATTCGTTCCCAGTGGCGAAGGAGACGCCTCTGTTGGCTTTGTGAAGTGTTCTAGATTTAAGTACAGTGCTCCCTAGTTACAGTTATCGAGATGGACCGGTTCTTTGAAGTGCTCCCCATTGAAGTGCTCCCCAGTGAAGTGCCTCCCAGGACGTTTAATATGACACTCATACACCCCTCTGTCGACGGTGTATTCGAGTCAGGCCCGGGGGTTTGTGACGTAGTCACAGATCGAGCCGTTAACTCTAACCGGGGAGAGCGTCCCGGGGGAATCCTTCCCCCTATTCGCCGCTGTTCTCGCCCGCCGTGCCGGGGATACGCTGCATAGAGGTTCATACCTCCCCGCCGTCGCTCCTCTCATCAGTCGCCGTCGGGAGTTCTTCCCCCACAGACGGATCCGAGTGACGCCGGGATTTGTCTCTCTCTCTCTCTCCGCCAATGGAGTCCGAGCCGATTGACTCGGTAGAATATCGCTCTCTCTCTCCCTCTCGGAAGGAGAAATGGGTACGAGCAGGCGACGCGGCCGTCGCGCTTCTCCCTCCTTCTACGGATCGTCCCGACATCAGGCCCCGAGGTGGCGCCACTCGAGGAGCATGGAAGAAGCGGACGATCGCGCTTCGAACGAGTTCGCAGAAGTCCTTCGAGCAGTCGAGAGAAGTTTAGTACAGTCCTCATTGAGTATTACGAGACGCGAGTCGGACAGTGAAAAGTCTAGCGGATTGATCTAAAGTGTACGTGTGACGTGTGGTGCAGGATTAAATCCCCAACCACGAGGAGCCCCACCAACCGGAGGCGGACGCGCCCCAGGGAACGAGCTCCTCCATACCATCGCCGAAGACGACGACCCCGGCCTACCACGGAGGACACCATACGTTAGGGACCTGCATCGCCCCCGACGAAGTGTTCAGCGACCAGTAAGTCGCCCATGGGGCCACCTTTCTTATGCGACTCCCCCGTTCTCCTCCTTTTTTTTTGGTGTTCGTGTAATTGTGTCTTTCTCCGGTTATTTTCCAAGTAACGATCCCCGTAGCGCGATTAGAGCCCGCGCCATCTGTAATTGTTAAAATATTGTATCTCGCATTTACGGAAAATACAGTGGTCTTGCAAAAACCCTTGTGTAAACAAAAATTTATTTTCGTTTCCCCTTCCGAGGAGGATATTACGCCATAAATTTTTTAAACAACTTGTTTGAAAGAATATGAAATTCAAATGTAGTGTAAACAGCGTAAACTTGATTTCCTTGAATGTTTTAGTTGTGATGCTATATTATTTAGTTGCAACTAATTAGTATATAGTGGAATTTGGTAATGGCACGTCAAAGAAGTATAGAGGAAAGATTTATTAAAGCAGATTCAACCAATCTTCCAAAGTTGGACAGTTTTATGGTGTGGAATTTTTTGAGAACCGATGATCGTTTTAACTGTCCTGAAGTACGTGGTGTTAAAACAACTCGGTAAGTTATTTTCAATATTGTATACATATATTAACATAAATGTAACACGTAAATATTGCTTTCTTATATTATAGATTTCATAATGGCACTCTATTCGATTGTAAATCTTGTCCGGTATCATGTTTCGACATTGTTTACGACCCGTAGCAAGTTTTAAAATATCTATAATATTTATGAATAATTATGAAAACATTTATTAATATTTTCTGAAAACATTTCTTCTGTTTGTAGTTCCACTCGAGAAGAGTATGGTGATAGCGCTGTAGGATACGTTTGCCTTAAAAGAACCGGTGCAGTTTGTATCGTTAAGGGGCTGATATGCCCTGAACACCGAGTCCGAAACTCACCTTACAAAGTTACCATCACTATTAATGAAAGCGAGGAAAGGGTAGCAAATGTAGAATGTCACGACTATGCAGCATCGACTGGTATTAATATTTAATTTTTTCCTACTTAACATTTGCAGTGAATGTTGCTTCATTCAAATAAAAGCTTAGACTTTCTGCCGTAGGAGGTTGTAAACATGCAGTAGCATTTCTAATGTGGATTCACCGTCGGTCTGAAAATCCTTCTCCGACACAAGTCGACTGTTACTGGAAGAAGTCACAAGTTTAAAATTTATAACTGCAACAGAAATGGCATCAAATACTCACACCGAAGAAAATGATACTGGAAATGTTCAGGCATTTTTATCTGCTGTTATCGAGAGAGCAAAAAAAGATCAGCTAGATAGCCAATTTTCAAGGCATAATTTTGATTTGAGACTGCGGGACACACATCAGATGTCAATTCACGAATTACTTATAAAATGTATTAGCAATGGTGATTCAGATGTTGAGAATTTTTTAATATTTTGTAAGAAGGAAATGACAGATGAGCTCATTAAATGTATCGAAACAAACACTCGCGATCAGAGTTAAAATCATCTTTGGCATGAACTACGATATGGGAGGATCACTGCATCGAATCTGTACGAATGTGCTCATTGCACGACTCCCAATGGATCCTTCGTGAACATTGTCATAGGAGCAAGAAAGTTTTTGAAACTGCACAGATGAAAAGAGGAAGGAAATTAAAAGATCAGGTGTTCAAAGTTATTGAAAAAAAAATTGGACAAAAGTTAAGAAAAAGTGGATTGTTATTGGCTTTCAATTTACCGATTTTTGGAGCATCACCGGATGGTATTGGACAAGACTTCGTGGTAGAAATAAAATGTCCAAGCTCGACTAAAAAGGCTTTGAAACTTTTTTACCCCGGGGACAAATTAGTTTAAAATGCAAAGCTCAAATAAATTTACAAATGCTATTTATGGGATTTAAAAAAGGACTGTTCTGTGTTGCAAAGCCATCTTTTGAAACAGACATGGGCATAGAATGTATATGGACTGAATATGATGCACGTTTCACAACAGACTTAATAAATAAAAGCATTCACTTTTGGCAAACAAATATTTACAATAAATTATTAAATAGCATTATAAAATAATAATATGTATTTTATAAGAAAAATACATGGAGAGACTTACGCCCGGCGAAACGCTCGGCTACGATGCAAGCGAGAGCACGTTGCGCGAGCAACACGAAAGGCTGTGCGCAACTAGTCTTCCAACTGTCAATCTGGCTTATCGCTCTGCCGCTCTAACTAGCACAGAGTTTTTGGGTGCAAAATAACCCTACGACTTTTCGTGCTAATTAAAATGTTCATTTCAAAGTAAACAAATAAGATACTCAACTTAATGTCGCCAAACATGGTCGACGGAACCTTGTTAACAATTTTGAAAAATTCAGTAATTTACTTGATGTTTATAATAATCATTTTCACGAAAAATGTACTCAACATCAATATTAATAAACAATTATTTAGTTTTTCGAATTAAATAAAGTTTAAGTTAAATACGTTAAATAGGTTAAATCGTTATTATTATTTAATACATAAAATAATATAGCAGAAAATGGTGGGCAATTAGCACCTGAAAACGCTGTGTTAATCTTACTTCGAAAACAGTTGGCATAATAGAGTTGAGTTCACTACCTAACGTACCATGACGTTCTATGGTTTATACTGAGTCTCTCCGTGTATAATTACGCAAATATATTTTTAAAAAATTAGAAAGGTTATTTTATTTTTTTTTCACCTTCATACACTGTACCACTCACTACAAAAAATTATGTTACGAATTCATATATCACATATTTTATCACATATGTTTTTATCATACATGTTTTATAAGAACACAAAATAATTTGCATTTTAAAATTACACGCACTTATACATTACACCACCAGATTTTATGTTTTTATTATCGGTGCTTGCAAATTGATCAAACCAGCACATATGATGACAATTGAATCAATGTGAGTCATAAAATCTTTTTTTAGTTGGGCATGAGGATCCAACATTTCAATTTCTCTGAATCTTCTGCTGACTCGTTCAATGTGAATGCGTAAACTTGCAATACGCTTTGTTTCCGAAACTTCCTCTTCAGTAGGTTTCACTCCAGCTGAAACACTTGGCGGACGAATCAGGGTACAATTTTTGGTCGATTTTAATAAATATTCAATTTGCTTAAAACCCCTGTCAGACATTATTGCACATCCTTCAGGTAATTTGTCTAAAATGCCACAATTTTCAAATAAGACTGTATCGCTTACTCGATCACTGTAACCACCAGACACAAAATTTACAACGCCATCTGGAGTACACGAAACCAAAAATTTTAAGATATTGCATTTTTTATATTGAAACGAATCGGAGTCAGTTAATTAAAACCTTTCAGAATCGTCCAAACATAAATTAAAATAGTCAATTATAGTCATTAGTATTAATTAATAAATACCATAAATAAATCAAAATTATAGACTGGAATCATTGGGTGCTGAAATAAAGTCATAATTATCTTTATATTAGTCATTCAATCCAAATATATTTTATAATTTGAATCTTACAAATTGATTGAAGTCGTCATAAGAATCAAATCACACATACATACCAACATTCTCGGAGTCATATCGCGAATAAAATAATAAGAGTCATGAATAATAAAACTAGTCATCGAGTTGTTGGTAAATCGTATGATAGTCATTACATATAAAAATTGTCATTTATCGTCAAGTGCCGAAATAACTTACGCGGAATAAATTAATTGAATGACACGAAAACGCGAGCACACATACTTTGCCTACAAACACATATAATAATATAAATACATAAATTTCATACACGATACAAGAAAATTTAGACATAAATATTAATTTTATTATTTATGGACGGGAGAGAAAGAGTCTTACGTCACTATTTCCTTCGGCGTCCATTTTCTTCTAGTTCCGGTTCTCCATCCGTCTCGTGCTTTTGGGAAGTCGGCTGCTGTCACCTGGTGTACCAATTCTCAGCAGCCTCGTGTTAATTTCTGACGGGACGGTCGAATTGCGTGGGCCCACTTTCCGTCGTCGGAGCAGCCAGTACCTCCGGAAAATCGTTTGGCAGGCAGCGAGTCGTCCAGGCGAAGATGCCAGCAGGAAGTCCAGAAAGAAGAAGAAGAGGGATACTTACCGAGGCCAGGTCTTATAATACCTCGGTACGTATCCCCATGTTCAATAATGTCGCCGAGTTCCCTTTTTTACGGAGAATCGGGACGGGAACTGTCAAACATTCAAATGTCATTTGATTGACTTGATTGTGAGAGCCCGCCCCTTATTTGAATTTGGAGCGCATGCGCCCCATTGCGGCGACACATGCGGCTCCAGGCTTGGAACTCGGCCCGTCGTTCCCCACTCTTGATCCTGTGCGGCCAGGGCGCCGTTGCTCCTCTTCTGCGCATAAGGCGCACCAGCGCCAGCGCCTTGTCGTTGTGCGCATGTCTGAAACGGAGCGCTGCTGACCCCACGTGGGTTTGGGACCAACATGGCCGACCGGCCGGCGACAGCGCGCATCGCGTCCTCTGGATATTTTCCTTTTTACGCGTTCCCGTCTTTATTTAGCTTGCCAGCGCATAATCCGCGGATTCTTCTGAAGCTGGCAAGCACGTCCATACAATTTTCAACCCGGTCCTCTTTCTCTCCGTCGCTCTTTCTCTCCGCCCGATGTCAAATTAAACAACTCGTTACAATATTCTGACCAAGTTAACGCTTGGTGAAGTGCAATTGTTGGTCTTTCAATTTGAATCTCAAAGCAGTCTATGGTGTATTAAACGTGACTGTACTTAGCACGAAACGAGATTGGTAAAGCTTTTATCACACTACTTACTGGTGGGAAGTAAATGAACGATTGAAGAAAAACTGCAATTTTATGAACACTCACATTGAACATTCGACTTGTTTGCATGGTAGATACTCCAAATTGATGCCCTAGTCTTTCAAATGTGTCGCTCAATCTTATTTTCATTAAGGTAAATTTTATGTAATCTTCTGCAATACCACTGTGTTTCGCTAATTCACTAACAATCCAATACCAGTCATCCGACAGGCCCAAATACAATCTTGGATTTCTTCGTATTAAGTGATTAGTCATATTTCTTTTATCGTTGTTACTCACTTCTTCGTTTTCGAAATCACTATATGTATCGTCACCAGAAACAGATTTTGATGTAAAAGTTGGTAAAGAAGTTAGAACATTTTCACTCGATGACTCTAAATCTGTTGCTGTAACACATTGCTCCCGCTGATGATTTCCAGATATCTTAAGTAATTCTTTAATAGGTGAGCATGATGCATTAACTTTCGTGGGGTTTATATTGCATCCCTTACTACGATAATGTGGTCTAGTATATACTTGAATACCCTTATCATCCATTAATTTCGTCAGGACCGAAGGATCACTTATTGCTGGCGATGGAATCGGTTCACTAAATAAGGCACTGCCACTTAAAGTTTCATCTTCCACATTTGTATTCAAAGAAAGCGTACTGAAATCTGCAGGGATATCTTGCACCCATGAAGAGAAACCAGGAGTTGGCTCCGTTATAGATTTTTGAAAATCGAGTGTTTTTGATCCCTTTGGGTCTGTCATTTCTTGTCGACTTCTCTTACTTTCTGATATGACAAGTTTGTCGATGTTTAGGTTTTGGAATTCGGAAGAAGAGGAAAGCATATCTTTTCCAGATAGAATATTCGCTATTTCTCTCTTCCTATTAATCTTAACATATGTTGCCCGAGGTTGTTCACTTTTTGCTGCTTTCCTATCTGGTTGACAATAAAAAAAACGTGAAACTGCTTCTTTTTTCATACGCAATGCTCCACCAATTAATTTAACGCGTGTGTAATTTTCTAAATCATCTTCCAACTGTACACAAAGTGGCACATCAAGTTTTAGGTTAGGTTACCATATATTATCTTATATAAATATATATATATATATATATAAATATAACCTAACCTAGTAACCTAACCTAAAACTTGATGCAGCAAACAGCAACTACTACAGCAACACTAACCTGAAAGCAGCAAAAAGTGAACAATATGTATATACATTAATATATATATCATTCTCAAATTATATTTTTAATAATGGAAGTACAACTGATTTTAATTGACTTACTTTAAAGTGATCTTCACAGCAAAAATAATGGCTTTTTGTGGGTTTATCAGGATGACGAGCTAGCTGAAACCACAATTTTCGTCGTTTTTCATCCTCTGGTACCATTAAAAATACTTTTTGTGGCGAATTTATATTGGTGTTACCACATAAAGGAACAAAACAACTTCTGTATCCTTTTGGAAGCATTTTTTACGTAAAACCGGATAAATTTATGAAATATTGATATTTAGGAGGGTTTAAAAATTCTCAAAAAAATTCAGCAGCTTAAATGACGCATTCTTTACCTAAAAAAAGTATTTTTAAAAATTGCATTAAGATCCTATTAATTTTTTTCGAATACAGGACTTAAAGATACTATTCCAGAAAAATAAGTTTTTTTTATAAAATTTGACGAGGAATTCATTGGTACTATTTTTAACCACCCAAACCTGGTTCATCAATGTCAAAATTAATTTTGAAATATTAATTTGTTATTTACAGCGCTGTGTTTGCAAATTTACTAATTGAAAAAATATGCATTAGAAAGCTGAGATTTTCAGCTTCAAAATGACAAAAAAAATGTGTTCTATTTCGATTAAAAATACCGGAGATACGAAGGTTTGAATGAAGGCATAAAATGCATCACGTCAAAAATTAATATCACGGTATCTCAGAAAAAAAAAATTATTTAAAAATTCCTGTGACACGTGTCCACTTTTTTTTTATCCCTAGAACACGTAAAAAAAGTTTCAAGCGATTTAAAAAACAGTCGTCTAAAAAGTGTTCGATTTGTAATGAAATGTCTAATGTATACATTACATTCCTAACCAAGTGTTTTTATCTTTATCAACATTTTTTTACAAAATGATTTTCTGTACAATTTTATTTTAAACGTTCATTTAATCTGAAAGTAAACAATTTAATTACGCCGACTTTCCTTCACGCTTTACCCAGGCTCAGGACTGGAAGTTTTGCGTTCTAGCGCCTCTAAAAGCTAACTGTAATATAGTCATTGTTGTCAACGCCTTGCTGATGATTCCATCTGATACAGACCAGGATGGAACGCCAGAGAGAGGTTCTTTCCATTTTCTTCGCATGCGATTTTACCATTGGAAGTTGCAAAAAAATGCCACATAGTTTCCATTTTGAAATCTGCATAACGATGAGCTAAACTTATGAAATTAATTTATATTTATTTTTATTTTGGGGATGCTGCCCCATCAGTTACGTATATAATTTTCTTAATATTTGTTTGATGTATTTTTAAATATTCAATCAGTTTCGACTGGAATATGTACACGGCATTTGTGTCGCGTTATAGATATTCTGATATAACAAAGCTTTTATATTTAATCATATTATTTGCGTCATTTGCTTTTGTATAAATTAGGAATGGATGGATTGTAACTAGATCCTGAGACCAGTGATGTTTTTGAATTTCATCCTGTATTATAAAAGAATAATTTTCTAAGAAATCACCCACTACCATCACTTTATCAGAGTGTAGATTTTCGTTTTTCATTTTTATAAAATTGCTTTGGTTCCGGGCTATGAAATCGTGAATCTGAAGTTTAGATATTCGAGATTCAAGTTCTTTCAAATATTCTTCTCTGATGTAGTCAGATTCCACAAAATCCCATCGATTGTTCAGACACTTCCATTCCTTGTATATAAACCTGTTAATATTGTTTTTATCAGAAAAATTTTCCAATTGATTATAAACTTTTGTAAATCCCGGACATTGTTGACATTTTCTAAACTGACATTCATTTTTAGTACACTCGCTTATCATAATTTTTAATATATCATGATACATGATAGGAACCTTTTCTGTATTGTTCTCGTCAAGAAAAGTTGATAATTTAGCACCCGAAATCATTAATTTTGAATTTATTGATTTGTGCAAACTCAATTATGAGAGCCGTCACTAATATCAACCAAAATGCATTGTTTATGACAAATTCACAGAATTCACAGAATATTGAAAATCCGATTATTATGTCAGAGTGATCTTCAATAAATAATGCGTAGATTTCCTTCAAATTATGCAACAATAAACGGTTCGGCTCGTGTGATTATGTTTCATCCTTTCTTACTGTATCATCACTACAATAAAACTCTTTCACAAGAGTAATTACATCTTGCGATACACTATTTCCACGTCTTAAATCGGACTGTGACAGAATTCCCTTTTCGCTACGTAATTTTTTTTGCAGACTTTGCTAAATGTTCATTCAATATCTCTTCTTATGCCCATAGAACTCCAAGTCAAAGGTAAAATCGTAAGTAAATGTATTTTTCAGCAGTACTATTTGATTGCTCATATTTTTGTCGCAGTTTCCATATTATCTTTGTTTGAAAACACCTTTCGCCCGCACGTTGTGCTGCATAAATATTGATTAATGTCTTCTTTAATGTTGCACTAACAGAATCTACGAATTTTCAGTTATATGAGGAATTTAAAGATCAACTCCATCTGTTTCCCTTTGGCCGTTTCATCATTACAGCATTTTGAATTATTAGAAACAAATCATTTAAATCCTTGTAACAATGCATACGACAACTATTGCAAATAAAATGGCCACGTTTAAACAATTCATGATTAAGTAAATTACCACTTACGTCAGAAACCTTAAGTCCTCGAGTAGTATGTTTTTTTAATGGATTGCAGCACTCTTTAAACGGCATGTTTCGAGATAAAAACGCAGATATTCAAAAATTGTCGAATTGTCTTTTGGATAATATAACTAAAAACTGATGTGCTCAGTGCCAAAGTAACCTAAAGGCTGATGCAACTTGGGAAAAAAGTTCTATATAAATGAACGATGTGCATATTTTTAAACAAACCCCTCTTTCATTTTCCAAGTAATGACCCAAATAAAAATATGTAGAAAAAATATAGGTGTTAAAGAGTAAAAGGCCTAAAACCAAACATATAAGCTTACGAAGAAGCAAAACAAAACCTTTGTCCTGCGTTCTACATAGATAAAAATATAATATTACATGGTTTACACGTAGATAAAAAAGAAGCCATTGACAAAATGGTTGAAGATTTGGAAAAACCGTACGTAACACAAATATATATATATATATATATATATATATATATATATATATATATGTTCACAATTTCCCATGCCTTTGTCTACACTCGAATTATTTGTTTAGGATTAGCCAACGTGAAAACTATAGCAGGCGAAGAATTGTTGGGATATAAGGTACATTTGTATTACTGGTATGAGGCGCCACCTTGCGTTCATGATTGTTAGCGCGTGCGAGCATGGCGCGAGCGCGTCGGTCGCCACTTGATTATCAGCCTCCGCACCGAGCGGTTGTAAGAGAGTTACTAATTCAATTACACGAGTAAATAAAACTTATAGTTATATAGAGCCAGTGAATTAGTTTATTGCTGCCCTTTTTCAACCTTCGTACTACAAATATTATAACATGGTAGCAGAGCGTGGTTCTCTGTGCACTTCATCGACACACGGGTGGCGAAGGGACAGCTAAAGCGCATGCACAGGAAAAGTGTTTAAGGACAAAGGAAGCACATGGCAAATAAAAAAGGAAATGAAGAAAAAAAGGCACTCGAGGAAGAACAAACCAACAGTGAAAGTGAGGACGAATTTGTTGATACAGAAGAAAAAAAAGGTGAAAAGTGAAAGTGGTCAAAAGTCAGCTACCGGCACATGCGAAATGGCGGCTTCCGAGAACAAAGGAGGATTCACATTACAAGTATTTGACGGCACACACTATGAGAAATGGAAGTACAAATTGATGTTATTCTTGGAATTTAAGGAATGTAACGAAGTTATTGAGAATGAAGAAAAACCGGCAGAAATAACGGAAGCTGACTGGAAAAAGAAAGAAATAAGAGCGAAAAATTATATTGTGAACAGTATGACGAATACGCAACTAGAATTGATTATTTCTGAAGAAAGTACCAAGAAAATGATTGACAAATTAGACGAGAATTATTTGGTTAAAAGTAGTGCAGTGAAACTATTGTGTAAAAGAAAATTACTCGATTTGAAAATGGAAGAAAGTGAAAACCCGACAGACTTTTATAATAATTTTGAAAAACTTATAAACGAACTGAAAAATGCAGGAGAAAATGTAACAAAGGACGATAGATTAAATTATTTCTTATTAGCACTGCCAGAAAATTTATCGCATATAGTCGATATCGTAGACGCATTACCGGAAAAGGACAAAACAGTGGAATTTGTAAAATCAAAATTGGAATTAGAATTCAAGAAAAGAAATGGTGATAGTGAAAATTTCAAGTCGAATGCTTTTGTGTTTGAGAAAGGAAGAAAAGTAGAAAATCGAAAAACATGCTTTGTATGTGGTGGTATAGGACATATACAATACGATTGCCCGACGAAAAACAATTCCGGAAATCGCGCGCCACAGCGAGGAGGCGACCGGGAGAGTCGCGCGCCACAAAGAGGAAGGGGAAACACCAGAGGCTACTCGCAGCAGCGAGTCGGCGCACGCGGCGGGCGCGGGAGCAGCCAGCATCGTGGAAATTTAAATCGCCGTGGCGGCAGCGGCTACGGGCAACGCGGCAGAGGCATGAGAGACAACGATGGTATCCAAGGTCAACATACGGACAACAACAGTACGGCATTTAGTGCGTCAGTGCAGGTTAATTCTACGAATAATGAGAACGGTAATGTAAATAGAATTGATTGGATTCTAGATAGTGGATGCTCGGACCACGTAATAAACAACGAAAATTATTTTAGCGACTTTATTGTATTAAAAGAACCGATTAACGTTAAAGTAGGTAATGGTAGAATCTTGAAAGCAACCAAAGTAGGACATGTAAATAGTAAATTTGAAACTTTTAAGGGAAATGTAACGAATATCGACATGAAAAATGTTTTTTTTTGTGAAAGATATGGATAGGAATTTAATTAGTTTTGCAAAAGTAACAGAAAATCATAAAGCTGTATTAATTAGAGAAAATGCTAAAATTTATAAAAATAATAATTTAGTCGCAGTAGCTTGGAAAAAGGATAGAATTTATAGAATGACAAGTTATATAGAAAGAAATATTGAGTCAAATGTGGTAAGCAACGATAATAAAAAAAATGACATCGAAAGAAAAATGGCATAGGACGTTGGGACATGTCAATTTTAGTTATTTAATTAATATGTGCAAAAATCGTACATTGATAGGTTTACCTAGTGAAGTAGAGTCAGAGTATTTTAAATGTGCGACGTGTATCGAAAATAAAATGCACAATATACCTTTTGAGAATAATAGAAAAAAGGCCAGAGAAATTTTAGGAATAGTACAGACAGATTTAAATGGGCCTCACTCTGAAGGTTATAAAAGGGAAAAATATTTCCTTACTTTCCTTGACGACTACAGCAAGGTTGCCAAAGTTTTCCCTATTAAATCTAAAGATGAAGTATATGATAAATTTGTTGCGTATATAAATTTAGTTGAGAATAAAGTGGGAACGAAAATAAAAAAATTGAGATGTGATAATGGAACCGAATATTTGAATAAACATATGTATAGATTATTTAAAGAAAAAGGAATTGAACTAGAGCCATGTCCACCGTATGTACATGAACTGAATGGTACTGCGGAAAGATACAATAAGTCAGTTATGGATATCGCGAGGTGTTTATTAGCCGAGGCTAAATTAGAAAAGAAATATTGGCCTGAAGTAGTTTGCGCTGCGGTTTATTTAAAAAATAGAACGATTGCAAATACGATTGAAAGAAACAAATCTCCTTATGAGATATTTTTTAATGAGAAGCCAGATACTAAATATTTGAAAATTTATGGCAGTAAAGTATTTCTTCGAGTGCCAGAAAATAAAAGAAACTCAAAATGGGATAAAAAAGCTGAGTTAGGAACCTTGGTAGGTTATGATGTAACAGGGTATAGAGTTTTGATAGGAAATAAAGTCATAGTAGCAAGACATGTTGATGTTATTGACGAAAACGTTAAATGCATAGGTTTAAATGAGGAATTTGAGAGCGAGAACGTAAATGAAAATTTGAAAGAAAATGACGATGAAAATTTACCTTCCAATACTACGAATCTCGAGTCTAGTAGTAGTAGTAGTGTAACTGAGGAGATAGAAAATGAACCGGAACTAAGAAGGTCTAAACGAGCGATTAAAAGCCAAGTAGATTTGATGAAAATTATGTATATCACGGTTACATTTACGTAAACCATTGTAGTGTAGATAGTCCTGTAAGTTTTGAAGAGGCAATTCAAAGTAATGATATGGACTATGCTATGGACAAAGAAATGGGTAGTTTAGATATAACTAAGACGTGGCAATTAGTTGAAAAGCCAAAGAATGAAAAAGTATTAGATTTGAAATGGATATATACCAGGAAAAGTGAAAATGTATATAAAGCGAGAATTGTAGTAAGAGGTTTTCAACAGACAGAAGTGATAGACGATATATATTCTCCAGTAACTAAGACTCAAACATTAAAAGTATTATTGTCATATTGTTGCCAAAATGGATTGTTAATAGAGCAAATGGACGTCGAAACAGCGTTTTTGAATGGGAAGGTTAAATCGAAAGTTTTTGTAAAGCAACCAAAAGGGTATGCTGATGGTACTGATAGAATGTGCTTACTGAATAAAGCACTGTATGGATTGCGTGAGAGCCCGCGAGCATGGTATGAGTGTCTCGATGACTATTTAAGTAAATTAGGTTTTACAAGAAGCGAACACGACTATTGCTTATATATGTTAAAAGAAAAAGATGAGATTATTTATCTAATTATATTTGTAGATGATCTGTTAATTTGTTGTAAGAATAAAAAAATTTAGATTTGATTAAAAGTTTGTTAAAAAAAAGATTTCAAATGAAAGAATTAGGTAAGATAAGTACGTATTTAGGTATTAATATTGAATATGACGAAGAGAAACATGAAATGTCATTAGATCAAAAAAGGTACATTGAATCATTAGCTAGAAAATATCAGATTGAAGAAGTGAAATTATATGAGACTCCAATGGAGCAAAATTTAAAATTAGAACCTGCGGAATACTTAAACGAAAATGTAAAATACAGAAATTTGATAGGAGCACTATTGTATATAAGTTCAGGAACAAGATTAGATATAAGTTACGGCGTTAACTATTTAAGTCGTTTCCAGAACAGCTTTAATGAGACGCATTATAAGTATGCTATGAGAGTATTAAAATATTTATACTTAACTAAAGATTTGAAATTAAGATTTAAAAGAAATAGCGAAGTAAATATCCTTGAAAGCTATGTCGATGCCGATTGTGACAGGAAATCGACGACTGGTTATCTTGTAAATTTGTTCGGAAATATTATTCATTGGAAATCAAGAAAACAAGGAAGTGTAACAAAGTCTTCGACAGTTGCAGAGTATGTAGCATTGTCAGAAGCAGTGAGTGAAGTGCTAGTAATAAAAGATTTATTAAGTGACTTTAATGTAGAGATTAAAAAACCTATAATTATTTATGAGGATAATTCTGGCGCAGTTAGTATAGCGAATTATGGTAATTTTACGAAAAGATCGAAGTACATTGAGGTACATTACCATTTTATAAATGAAAATTACGAAAAGGGAGTAATAGATGTTGTAAAAATCAGTTGAGATAAAAATGTTGCGGATATATTGACAAAACCACTAGGACGAGTAAGATTTGAAAAATTGAGAAGCTTGTTGAATTTAGGTTAAAAGAATACTGTAATTGCGAAAAATAAAAATGTAAGGAGGCGTGTTGGGATATAAGGTACATTTGTATTACTGGTATGAGGCGCCACCTTGCGTTCATGATTGTTAGCGCGTGCGAGCATGGCGCGAGCGCGTCGGTCGCCACTTGATTATCAGCCTCCGCACCGAGCGGTTGTAAGAAAGTTGCTAATTCAATTACACGAGTAAATAAAACTTATAGTTATATAGAGCCAGTGAATTAGTTTATTGCTGCCCTTTTTCAACCTTCGTACTACAAATATTATAACAAGAATGCACAATGACGATGCCGACATCGACTACATCAATGAAAGAAATGCTAGGTTCAACCAGAAACTCGAAAGATTTTACGGAGAATACACCCGAGAAACCAAGCTTAATCTGGAACTTGATACTGCGATATAAGTCGCATCTTTTTAAAGTTAAGGTGGAAAAACAAAATGCAATATTTGTTGTATTCTCTATTCCTTATGATTTTATATTAATAAATATACATATTATTTGTAGTGAAATTCTATCTTTTATTTATCTATTAATGACCACATGGTCGTATTTTATTACGTGTTGCACTTATATATTGTATGTTGTAATTATATATTGTACCTATATACTTACCACCACTATATATCTGACCTGAGTGAAATTAGCCTTCTAAAACTAAAATATAGTAGAATCATATTCAATTGACCAATACCTAATAAAATTCTGCCTAAAGGTGTTCTTTTTTATACGAACAAGTAAAAAATGTATAAGAATACAGTTACGATGAGTGAAACCAGCATAGGAACACTGAAGTATATTAGAATCCTATTCACATGACCGATCCATAATAAAATTCGTTCTACAGCTTTTATTTGTAATCGTACAAATGAAATACGTTTAAGAATACTGTAGATGACTAAAATAACAACACATATGTAGTTTTTGTTATTATTTTTTATTAATTCATTTCATATATGTATGTACATTTATATAGGGGTCATTCTCCGTCAACTGTTGAACCCGCCTACCCGAAATTAGTTTCAATGAAAATGATCGAGTAAAGGCCTAAAATTCATTAAAAAATAAGGGCTATCAAATGCCGTGTGCACATTTTTATGATCCAAAATGGCCGACTCAATAAGACGGCCAAAATGTAGAATTCGATTTCTAACATTTTTTAATCACAAAGGAGACATTCACTTAGGGTGTTTTTGGATTCGCTGATTACGAATCCATCATCAGATGTTTAAAATCCAAAATGGCGGATTCAAAATCGCGGATGAAATACCTGGACTATAAATTTACTTGAATAATTTTCATTACTCGGGGAATTATGGAGGTCGCTGAATTCGAATTTGTTACCAGATTTTCAAAATCCAAAATGGTGGATTCAAAATGACCGACGAAAATCCGAAAAATTAAATTTATTTAACGATTCTCATTTGTCACAATGTTTAAGAGGTCGTTGAATATGGGCGTGTGCCTGCGTTCGCACGAAAGCAGACGAGCTCGTATGCGTGCGCGCGCGCGCGCGTGTGTGTGTGTTTTCTCCCGACACGACGTTGGAAAGCTCTACCAGCCTTCTCTGCCGGCCTGCTGGCGTGTTTCACGTGCTCGTCCACGCCAGGGCACACCGGGCACTCCGCGTTTTCGTAAACGCGGATTCGATGGAGGTAGCTGCGGCAGCAGCCGTGCCCAGTAAGTACCTGGGTCAGATGGAATGTGACGAATCCGTGGTCTCTGCATGTTCACTTCGCCACATTCGGTATGAGATGGCGGGTCCAGCGCCCTTTGGCTGCTGAGTCTCATCGTTGCTGCCACTCGGCAAGTAGTCTTTTGGACCATTTGCCTTGGCCTTCCGAGACATTTGCCAATTCTTGGCCTACAGTCCTAACTTCACGGTACTCTTCGGCCCTCTCAGCTGCCATTATATCTATGGGAGGGAACCCCGAGACCATCGAGAGAGCAATTTCGGACACGGTACGATACGCTCGAGCCACTCTTAGCGCTACTGTCCTGCAGGCCCGTCGGAAAGTGGCTCCATAGCTTTTCTTACTTGTAATAGTGCGGGTGCGAGTGCGTGTGCGTGTGCGTGTGCGTGTGCGTGTGCATGTGCGGGTGCGTGTGCGTGTGGGTGTGCGGATGCGCGTGTGCGTGTGCTTGTGCGTGTGCGGATGCGCGTGTGCGCGTGTGCGTGTGTGTGTGTGTATGTGTGTAATTGCATTTTCATCGCAGACTACCTTCTAAATTTTCGGAGGTTTGTGGGTCTACTTTTTCAAAAAATACATTTTTTAAAGACATTATTTTCGAGTGTTATAAGTATGTAGAATTAGTATAGGAACAATAAAATGCCGTTTACCGACCGAGAATATGTCGCAAAAACGGTTTTGAGGTAGTACCTCCGAATGCGTACTGCAGGCGTTTCGGCTACCTCTGCGCCGCCGCAAAGGCTCGTTACGATTTCCCGCTTATTTTAGAGGCGAGGCTAGGTTCTCACACGTGTTTGGCATTCAGTGAGAATAGTTGAACGTTATTTGACACATAAAAAGTGAACACAGTACCAAATATAGTGGTAATATATCTGTATAACGATGGATAAGAAAAGTCGTAAAAACAGCAATGTTAGAGGAGATCGTTAAAAAAAGGAAAGTTTACTGGTAATCAACATACGAGTGGGCAACATACAAGCGAGACAAGTGCATCGGCTGATAAACTTTCGAAAGCTACTCCCGAATTTGAGGTAAATCTCCATTCCGTGCTGCAGTATCGCATAGTGAATTTCGTGATGTTCCTGAAGTTACAAGAAATTCTTATTTGCAAAATCTGCAAAGTGACATAACATTTTTAAAACGTGCTGAAAAAGGGTTGGGGTTTCAGTTAGTCGAGCAGTGCAAGTGTGAAACTGAAACTCGAATTCCAAACAGGCCACAAATTCATTCTTTGTATGAAATAAATCGTCGAATAGTATTTGCAATGCGTTTACTTGGTATTGGATTTCAAGGACTTAACCATTTTTGTGGCTTTATGGACATCGGCACAGCATTTAGCATGCGTACATATTATGATATAACAGAGCACGTTCAAATAGCAGCAAAATCTGTTGTACAATTAGTGTTTCGAAATGCGGTCGAAAAAAAATTAAAAAATGAAGAAGCTGGTAACGTCAAAAATTCTGGTGATGGTTCTTGGCCTACGCCTTTCTTGGAAAACGCGGGTTTTCTTGTCTTATTAGATTGGCAACTCTAATCGGAAAATATACGGGAAAAGTTCTTGATGTTGAAATAAAATCAAGTATATGCCACGGATGTTGGAAATGGAATGGCAAGAAAAAACAATCGAGTACGAGATATGGTACGAGGAATATCAGGAAATATGCAGCATTAATCATAATGGCAGTAGATTAATGGAAGTCAATACCATCATCGAAATGTTTAACACATCTGTGAGTATAATGTTTACTATGAAAATTACGTAGGCGACGGCGACACGAAAACATTCAAGCAGCTAAAAGATGTAGATCCCTATAAAAAAGTAGTCATTGTGAAGAAAAAGGATTATGTTTTGCATGTAAAAAAGCTGCTTTTTAAAAGAGCTAAAAATGCCAAAACTGAACTGACACGAAAGAATAAGACGAAGAAAATTTTGCAAGAAAATCAGAAGAAAACACTAAGCTCAAAAGCGAAAAAAAAACTGCGGCGAAGAAAGTCGTAACAAAAAATGAGAAATCTGCTTTATTTACCAATAAAGTTATAAAAGATTGTCGACGTTTTATGAATTGGCTGTGCGAAGAAATCCAAATTCTGTAGAAAATATGAGAAAAGCTATATGGGCCACATTCTATCACAAAATCTCAACCAATAGCAATCATCAACACGACAGTTGTCTAGAAGGAGCCGATTAGTGGTGTAAGTATCGTGTCGCGGGAGCCAACGGAAATTTTGATACCTTCAAATATCCTCCCGCATTACAAGACGAGATTCAACCTCTGCTGAAAAAAGGGTACGAGGACCTCACGACTGACGATTTGTTGGAACGATGCACTGGAGCTCACACTCAAAATACCAACGAAAGTTACAACTCATACGTTTGACGCATAATTCCGAAACATGTATTCGTTTGTAAAAAAATTGTCGAAATCGCAGCCTTCTGCGCTACCTGCACTTTCAACGAGGTTTTACAACCATTATAAAAAATAATGGAAACGATGGAAGTTACCATTGTCAGAAACGCAGCTGATCTCGTGCAGAAATGTGACGAACATCGCATTGAGAATTCAAATCGACGAAACCTGGAGACTTCAAAAGAGCATCGAAGTGCGCTGAGACTCTAAAGAGCTACGGAAAACGAAGCCAAAGAGGGAGAAGAAAGCATAATGCATGGAGCAGGCATCGCTGATTAAGTAAGGTATTTTTTACGATTATACCAACCATTATACGTACGAAAACTTTAAATGCGTTTTTCGAGCTGGTTGACATGATTGTGAAAAAACTATACGGTCGATTACGCTGAAATTTTCAGGGATTGTTCAGCACACGTATAATTTCAGCTTGATCTAGAATCATAATTTTCCGTTTACTTTCAACCCTTTTTTTTGATATTTTAAGGGCGAAAAAGGGGTTAAATAATTCAAAACGCCGCCATTTTGTTTTTTTTGTACCAAATTAATTTATTTTAGTTCAGGGTATAGCTACTGTCCTATATTATAAGAATCTTTTTGAATTTTTTATTTAAGACGTCTGAGAATAAAGAAATTGTGTCAACCAATTTTTTATAAGTGTAACGTCCTGAAGTCGGATAGATTTCAGAGACTGGACAGAATAAATATAGAATCTACTCTGATCAAGATGACCGTTCAATAACCTCTAGAGAGATTATTCAACGTTTTTATTTATTTTTATGTGGATTCTTGCCTCCGTTGAAGAGTTGAAACTCACTTGTACATTGCGTCTGTTTTATTTATTCGGAAGGAAATGAGATAGCTAATGAGAGAAATTAAGTATAAAATCGTATTTAATAAAATGTAAAGGAAAACGATATACAAAGATCGCGTCCTTGGACGGAATTCGTAATATTTATTAAAAAGCTAGTGTGTGTGAGTGTCGTGTGTTGTGGAATGTGATATGTAAAGCTGTCAAATATACTTGCAAATAACGTAAGAATGAACTTTGCGGCGTCGAGTTGTGCTGGCTATGCTTTTCGTATGTTGTATTATGTTTCTATACAGTTGTGCAACGAAATTAGGCGTTGATTTTTCTTCGTTGAATGGTTGGTTTTTCTACAGGGTCTTCAATAAATCTTCCTTTTCGTATTTTATTATTTGTTGATTTCTTCGGTGGTTTTGGTTTACTTGATTTCTTGTCGGTAAATTGTTCACTTTCTTTCTTCGTCGTTATCTTTGTTAATATTCTTAATTGATAATATTACTTTTTCTTCTTTATATATATTCTTCCTAGTTTCAATTTCTTGTATCAGTACGCGGTAATTAATTTTTCGGAATGCGATTTACTGATTACCTACAGCATATACAGAGCTGGCTCGTGAGTCGTTTAACAACACCTAGAGCACTAACGCTGGCTGGCTCTTGAGACTTTATTGTTGACTATACCTACAGCACTGACGCTGGCCTGTGAGTGAAGATGGTAGGTTTTCGTGATGCATATGAGAGATATTCTTGGTTTGCAAAAATGATGATTCTGCTGACCATTGTTTTGACCTTTATTTCGTTATTTCGTTGATTCGGATGGATTCGCTTGGTCGCTAATGTCGTGATTGAATTGAGAGATGACCCTTATTACATATCGAAAGAGAAGAAGTCTTGTTAATGTCTTGAATACGGTGATGTAATTTCAAAATTATGATGGTGTATAGGTTTTGATGGTTGTAAACTGTTATTCGAAATTGTTTGTGTTAGGAGTAATAGTTATGACAGAGTAATGATAGATGAAGTGTTTCCAGGGCTTATTTGTCACATTGTAGTAAGCGCAGTTTGATCTTCTCAGTGTGCCGCTTCGTTCATTAAAAGTAAAATAAAAATGTATGGGTATGTGTGTTTTGTGTGAGTGAATTCGGATCGGATTCTAGCATATTGTATTACAATAGTATAAAGACGAGCCGTCATACAATAACTTTCTTAATAATACATTATTTGTTTGATCGCGCAGATTGCAGAGTATGCATTTTCGTTCGCAATTCTTTCATTCATATTTGATATTTGTAGTATAGAATGCGTAAAGTTAACGGAATTCGGAGTTTCGTATGTCGCAATGATATAAAATGCATATTGGTATGGAAAGGTTCATGAACTTGCTGCGATCTTGCAATTTTCGGTCGAAGCATTTGTCGAGAATGAGAATGAGATTAATGTAGGGAAATAAGGAGAAGTTGATGACGACGACTTTCAATAAATGTAAATCATATATCGAACGATTCTCGATTCGTTAAATATTAATTGTTTCTTAATACCGTAATTTCTATTAATGGCTTATAACAACAAAGATGCATTACATGCCATATATGTATACTACAATTCTACTATGAGAAATTATGCTTACAGTGACATTAAATTTTAAACATAATACTCCAATAAGGCTTACAAATGATCTCTGGGGTGCAAACATACTACAGTTATCCTACGGTGACTCCATTCTAGTTATTTAAAACTAAAAGTGAATACTCAGCTTACAGTAAGCATAGGAGGCATAAACTGAAATAAAACAATAACGTTGTCAAATAATTATACAAATTACGCAGTTTGGCAGTACTAAAACATGAATTTGCGGCTATTAAATTGCTCACGCTCAGATAAGACATTTATCTGCCTATTTTGCTTGGGGTCGTAGGTTGATAGAGACGAGAAGGGACAGTCACACCAGATGTTTATAATGGACTCCTTTACACCCATGTTCTATAGAGAGCATAGCCCGGTAGGATGATATGAGAATAGGATATTCCCAATGCATAAAGAACGCGAGTAAATCGCGGCAAGCTGTGGTGAGTTGGAAGGGAAATGTATTGTAGGTCATGGTTACGTTCGACTGTAAAGTAGTCTTGGCAAAATTGTTCAAAACGAGCCTCTCTAGTCATTCGGAAAATTATAGCATGAGTAAATGTAGTAACAGCATATTTATCAGTAATATGTCAGTACCGTGGCATATAGTTTTACATTTTATTAATACAACTTGCTGAATTTTTAATTTCTAGTACAACTGCGTTCAGTATATTTTCTGTTAAGTCTAAGGAACAGAACAGTTTCCAGAAAAGTCAAATTTGATCGTTTTAATCATTCGCCGAAATCGTACGCCAAAACTAACAGTTTACGAAGAATCACCCATCTGCATTTTACACATTCATTTTTAGCATTCGTTTTTTTTCAAGTTCAGAACCATTCCTGTTCCGAATCCGCTGCTAGTTTCAATGTCATTTTGCAATGAGAACTCTTTGAGTGACTTTAAAATTAAAACGAAAAATTTCAATTGGCTGACAAGTAATTAGAAGACGTCATAACACCGAAGGATAGATAGTTTACCATGCTACAGTTGTGATATGAGGAATGACACTTCCACTGATTTTAAATGTAAAAATAAACACTCTTATTAGCTGACAACTAATTTCAACAAAATTTGATATCAATAAAATTATTCCCTTATTTATTTAATCATGTTTTTGAATATTTTTATTTCAATAATGTTATTAACTTTCATTATAATATCAAAAAAGCACAAATGTCACAGTCACTTTCGTAAATTAAAAATGTCATAATTACTCATTTTGATACGCATGAAGGCGTACCTTTTACTTTCCGAACATTTTTCTCACCATAGTTTCTATAGTCTTTAAAGGATGTATGTTGTTTACGAAAATATATTAAAAGTGTTCCGAGCTTACTATGTATCTAACGTATGAACTTATATTTCAGATGTTTGATTCGACTTTTCGAAAAATTCTATAACGGAAAACCATGAGATTATTTATAAAAAATGGATCTTTGAAATTCAAGTATTCGTTTCGTTTTTTCACATTCCAATAGATTCAGATTTACCCAGTTCGAAGAATGGAAATCGCATCTTCAAGAACTCAAACATGTGCAGATCACATTTTAATTTGGTAAAATCAGTCAAATACGAAAAAAAGGATCAAGTCGTTATAGAAGGAAAAGTGTTCTTGCCTGAAGAAGTCATCGTTCATCGCCAATGCTTCGGTCAAACAAGAGTACTAAAATACCACAAGACAATTATAAAGGATCTTATCAATTATCTGCACTAATATCAAAAAAGCATCTCCTTATTGCATTCATAACTCCATTCATAAATTAATGTTAGACGAGCGAGTTCACATTTACACATGGAAATAATATTTTTTTTAATTTCATATAGCCGTTATGACTTCCAATATAAAGTTCAGTTAAAAAGAAAAAATTCTATAATTTTATTGTTAATTTATGATACAAAAATTAATAAAAATGTGGATCAAAAAGTTAAAAAAATGAGTAGCAATTTAAGCATCTAGTACATAAAGTAATACAGTACACCGATAAACTGGGCGCTGCAGTGCTTTGCGTTTAGTAGCGGTTCCCCCACCGCTATGGCACAGCTACTCGCTGGAAGTTGCAAACGTGACGTTCGCACGTTTGTAAGCGAGTGAAGGCCCCAAACGATTGAGAAGACACTACTCCCAAACGGTGGGGATTTTACTAGACATTATATATATTTATATTAAACAACAATGTAATTATATATTAATTATCTGCAGGTATGAGTCGCCGATAACGATGTCAAATTTATGAACTTGCTTTGGAGGGCAAGCCGATTACGATTTGTAGGTAGTGCGCTTAGTAGTTTTTCAACTTAACTTGCAAAGTACGTACTTGAGGGGTTTAGGGTTGTTGACTACGGTATCTAGGTAGTTCAAAATTTGTTTCCTGAGATCTTCGATCGATGATGTGTAGAACTATGCGTTGCAGAAATTATTATTATTATTACCTATCATTGCTTAAGAGAGTTGTAAAGTAGAACTTTAGCGTCATTTTCCCACGAAATTTATTCCTAATAGAACTCCTTCATTTGTTAACTGATTTCGGTGAAATTTCGTCAGCGGTCATATGAGATGATTAAAATTGGAATACGAGAGCCAGAATGTTAAGAAATATTAAAAATTATTTATGGTATTGTATGCAGTACGGACTGAACAGTTCCACTGTTTCCGCGCCGACAAAGTAACGCTGTTACTCGTTCACCTCAAAACATTTTTCATGTAACACAAAAGATTTTGCCAATTATCGCGAAAACACGCTCTGCCACTTCAATTCTACGAGGATTGCAAACATGCCGGACTTTACGCGACTTGCTTTCAGTCAGTACTGAAAGTGAATTAATGAAAATAATTTTGTTAATATTATCGACAAATGGTTCTAATCTGCTCTATCTCAATCATCGTATCGTTCAATTTCTCTATCAATTTTCAATCGATCTTTGTAAAATTTGTTGTGTGACTTCATCTACTGCATACTTTTAGAGTAACGAGATCGAAATGTCACAACAGCGCTTAGAAATTTTTAATCCATACCTTTTAGGTTGGGTTCTATCGGTAAAGAAAGAATTTCAGAAATCCCGAATGTGTTTTTTCGAAATCCTCTTAAGTTACATCTTCTATGCTTCCGTTATCCGTTATCATATTAATAAAAGAAATTTATTGTATGAAGGAAAATGAATAGAATACTTATAAATGTATGCAGAAATAATATTTAACTTTTGATGTTACCTTTTTTATTATTACGAAATATATTATAAAACGAAATCATTTGTATAACGATATTATAAAATGTTGTTACAAGATAAATCGCATGACAAGAAAGAGGTTATTATTTTTAACAACGGTTAAACATGGTGTCGCAATCGGTAAATCTACAAACGTAATATTTTTGACGTCATTTGTTTTTTTTTAATAATGTGTGCATGGTAATGTTCTTCAAAAGTTATTTCCTGATATACTTGTATTACGAAAATAATATCGCCGGAAATTTTGTAAATATTTGTAATCTCGTCAATTTCATATTCGATATTTTCTAAATTACTTACGACAACACGTGTATTATACACCGAGAGAAGTTTGGCAAGGAATAGGCGGGCTCGCGGGCCATGCGGCCAACACAGAGGGATGTTGCTACTTTCCGTATAGGCCGATAGCACTACCTAACGGCAGTAACACTTCCACGCTCAGCTCTCATACACCGATAGTGCACACACTTTCACTGGGGGCGAACTGCCGAGCTCTTCAGTCGGAGCGCAGCCTTCGCACGGGCGAACGCAGCACCCCCATGGGTTTCTCGGTGTACTATTGCGAACGAGCGAGATTAGCGTATACGAGTGTTGCACGGTCGCGAGATTCTGCAAATTCTGCGCCCGAGACGGTTACATTATTTTTTCTTCGGAAGTGAGTAAAGAAGGTTTTTGCAATGTAAAACTTGTAGAACGAGATTACATATAATATCCGGGAGTGGTGGACAGTCGACACGGCGCAAACACGGTCGAATCTCGTATCTGGCACGACAAAAATATTTACTTTCATGGATTTCAATGAACCTGGGTATCTAGGTGTTTTCGGGGTCGCTGATTACAAATCTGATATTAGGATTTCATAATTAAAAAAGGCGGATCCAATATGGCGGGCGATTTCGAAAGAAAATTATGGATTTCTATGAATCTTAGTATCCATGTGTTACGGGGTCGCTGATTACGAATCTGACATTACATTGTCCAAATTCAGAATGGCGGATACAATTTGGCGGTAGATTTTGTAAGAAAATTATGGATTTGAATGAAACTTGTAATTAAAATATTTTTAAGGTTGCGCATTGTAAATCTGATGTTAAATTTTCGAAATTCATGATGTCATATCCAATATTGCTGTCGATTTGGAAAGACTATTACAGATTGTATCGAAATTTGGTATGTGGAGGTTTTTGAGGCCACTGATTACAAATTCGATATTTGATTCTTAAATTTAAAATAGCGGATCCAACCGGTTGCTCAGTAGTCTTCCTTAAGAATTATTATAATAATAGTTATAAAAAAAAAATAATAATTTGAAGTTTCTATTTAATGTTAGTGAGTCACAGGCATTGGAGAAACGAATTATTTATGCATTTTTGACGTAAAAAGATGCACACTACATATATTTTTTTATTTTATTCTACGTAAACATTCTCATTGTCTTAGAAATCATCAAACTCCCGATCATAATTACTTTCTTCATTGCTACAAAAATTGGGCCTTAGCATGTCTAACACCACTTCATTAAAAATGGATTCTGAAAGAGCAGGAAATTTTACGTAGGTAACTACCACCTTATTTGTGCAAATAAGAAGTTTTGGTCTCTTAAGCTTTAAATAGTTTTTGAGTATGTCCTTAGTATCAGTATCGTTGTAAAAATCATTTCATACAATTATTTATTGTTACATTGTAAATTTATGGTTGTTTTTTAGGGTGGTCCAGAAAATATCAAGGTCAAGAAGGTCCTCGGGATGCGGATGTCGAGGGAGAAAAAATAATAATTAACAACTTTTCTATTTGGCATTTTTCGATTAAATGACATTTAGAGGTGGAGGTTTTGAGTTGATGTTCTCCATTTAAATAACACGGGAAAACGGCATATTGTAAGATTTTATTTTTTTTCGAGGAAACAAGAAAATGAAAAAATTAGAACTCCGAAAATGTTGAAAGAATATACATCTCTGAATATATCTAATTTTTTTCAGAAATGTTAGATACGAAGTATCTACGAGGTCGCAGCGTGGGCGAAGGGAAATGACGACACCGTGGTACTTTGAATAAAAGAACTTTATTACTTGCAGGAACCGATACAACGCATGCCAAGTCTCGCGGCGAACTCTACGGAAGTCTTGCGATGGCTACCATGACGTGAAAACATAAAGAGAGCACCGTAAACGTCCCGATCGTTAAAAAACGCGTCTGTAATCGCAGAATACAATATACTCAATACTTTCCCTCGATTAGCACGCGATCATTGTATATATATTACGGCCCATTCCGTGTAAAACAGATCAGTCATGTCTCAAAATTTGCTCAAATTTTGCATAATACTAGTTTTTGATAGGATAAAGCATTGTGTAAAATATTTTTCTTATTTGTAAAATCTTTCGAGTTATACGCAATGACAGTTTTGACGATTTTTTTTTTCAAAAATTCCTAACATTTTTCCCTTACATTTTGTCAAAAAATGTTTCAAATAATAGTTGTAGATAAAGTTATGGTCAGAATCAGTACAGGAATTTAACACTCCATGCTCCGCTCCTGCAGTCAAGAGAAACTCGGCCTCTTTTCGCGCATCTTCTGCGAATCGTACACAAATCAACTCTAGACAGAAGATTTCGAATGCCCACGCAGGATCTTCAACCATGGACACCGAAATATTTCCGTCATCCGCCGAAACGGGTTTTTAATTTGTCCCCGTCCTCTGTTTACTGTCAACGCGTCTCCGTCGTCGTCTTCTGCTGCAGCTGCATAGCCTGTTATTGATAAGTCGTTTATTGGTCATAATTTGTTAAAAATAGATTTTTGGAATGCGCACGGATTTTCTAATATTAAAAAGAACACTTTTTATTCCGAGCATAACATTATAAATTTTGTCCAAACTTGGCGAGATTCTGAAATTCGCACGGATGATCTGTCAACTGGTCATTCAGTGATTAATTCACCAGCCATTCGCTCCAGTAGTATAGGTCGCTGTAGTGGAGGCCTTTTGTCCCTAATTACCCCCAACTTCAGTTTTGTCCCTCTAAATGCGTCTCCACACTGGCTTTTTTATAAGTTGAATATGCACTCGCGTAATTTAATTGTTGGCTCCTTTTACTTCTCTCCTCTCTCCGACTTAGTTTCTCTGCTCCACTCCCTGCAACCCGTTTGAGATCTACTGAAGGACCAGTTCGCAGACTGTATTTTTATCTTAGGTGGTGATTGCAACTGCCGTGTGGGCTCTTCAGACCAACTAAACGATGTTGCTCAAATTTTCGAGAAGTCCTCTGTGCGAGTTTATAGACGCTCACGTGATGGGACTTTCAACCGACGAGGACCCCTCTTGTCTGATTTCATGACCAAAAATAATTTAGCCTTATTTAATAGCCGAACGTCCAGTGACTTTCCGGCGCACTATACTTTTCTCGGACAAAGAGGTTTCAGTGTCGTTGATCTAGTCTGGGTCTCTATATCGCACATACGCTATATTCACGCTCTCTCGATCGGCGATGACCTTTACAGCTCTGACCACTTGCCAGTGTCGGTAGCACATTATCTTTCCGACGAAAAAGCTTTCCTTTGAGCGCCCGCTCAAGGAGCTATAATTCGTCGTGTGACTCGTTTTCAGAAGCGGTCGGACGGGGCAAACAGTGCTTTTGCGATATTTTAAGCGTTTCTGGCGGCCTCGGTTTAGATCGCCGCTTCATCGGATTGTATTGAACTCGACGCGCTCTATAGCCATTTAATAGAATCAGTCCGTGGCTCGGCGTTCGCTTCCGGCTTTTTAAAATAAATTTTAATTCGCGATAATATATCACCCATCGGCTTTGAAAAATAGTTGTTTGACAAGGATTGTCTTTCCGCTAAGAGATCCCGTGCCCGTGCGCTGAGACATATGAGGGAGGCTGGATACACCGCGGAAGGATCGGAAGAGTTTAGGGAATCTTGCAGGTTTCATTCGAACCTATTAACAGCAAGAAAATTCTCTCATGACTCTAACATCGCCGACAGATTTGCGGAAGTGCGTAACTACGCAGATTTTTGGCAATACGTAAATTTCGTTTGAAACCGTCAATGCACCGCCAAGTGTCAGACGATACCTGGAATGCGTTTTTCTCGCGATTTTTCCGTAAACAGAAATGCTGCCCGAGCGGTATTTTGGTTCCTTTGACCACGAGCTGGACTCTCCTCTCTCTGTGTCTGAGCTTCGGAATAGTTTGAGTGCCTTGAAGGTAGGTAAGACCATTGGTCCGGACAAAATTCTTGCTGAACTTCTTAAACTTATGGACGACCAGTGGCTTTCCCTCCTTCTCTCGCTCTTCAATAGACTTTTCACTGAGGAGGCCTTCCCCTCAGGGTGGACTGATTCGCTGATTTTTACCGTATATAAGAAGGGCGCCCGCACCGACCCTTCTAAGTACCAGGTAATTGCTATAACTAACGCCCTGGCGAAAATGTTTTCGCAGATTTTATGTACACACCTGTCCAAGTGGGTACTGCAGAGAGACATTTTACCGGAGGAACAATACGGCTTTCGTTGGGGGAGGGGGACGGAGGATAATATGTTCTGCCTCCTCGCATCCGCGCAGGTCGTTTTGAAACGTGGGAACGCGAAAATTTTTAGTCACTTTGTAGATTTTAAGAGAGCCTTTGACTCAGTCCCTCATACCCTACTTTGGCGGAAACTACTTGGACTAGGTGTCAGCGCTAAATTTGTCAGGGTGCTTAGCGCGCTTTACCGCTCCGCGTCAGTACTGTATAACAACGAAAATAGAGATACATCGCGTTTTAAGGTAACAACAGGTGTACTTCAAGGCGAAATTCTGAGCCCATTATTATTTATTTTATACCTTTCAGATATGGTCAAGTATTTTCAAGACAATAATGCGGAGCGGACGTTACCAGATCCACGGATCTGCTAATGCTCCTCTATGCCGACGATCTAACTATTTTGTTTTTTTATCCCTCAGACCTTCGCCGCAAGTTAGGAATTCTCTCTGATTACTGTTCGACTAACCAGTTTACCGTAAATGTTGAGAAAACTAAAATAGTCTGTATTAGAAGAGCTGGCCCGCTCGATCAGTTCTCGAGAGACTCCCTATTCGGCAATACGCCAATTGAAGTCACAAGCACTTACAGGTTTCTAGGCATAGTATTTTCTTCCTCAGCGTCAGGCCTTCAGCCTTGCGAGGACGCCGTTACTCGTACACGATCCGCTGCAGCCGCGTATCTGGCGATAATAAATTTAACAAAAATTGACGCATGGGACGCATATTGGAAGCTGTATAGCGCCATGGTTACTTCGGTTTTATTGCATGCGGCTCCGTTTTCGGCTCTACGATATTTGGATAGACTGGAGTCGGCGCAGACCGACTTTTTCAAAAGGATTCTCCATCTACTGAGAAATACCCCGGCTTATCTATTACGTTTGGAACTTGGTATCCCCCCGATCGCGGTAGAGATACTAAATCGGTCTATAAAATGGATAATCAAGACTCTACGATTGCCCGACTCCAGACTACCCAAGATTTTACTCATTCGCTTAAGAGAACTGGCAGTGGCGTCTCCGGAAGAGCCCCGAAACTGGCTTACGCAACTTTTTTTGCTCTTGGATGAGGCAGGGGCTGCTGTCCTGCGGGACAACTTCAATGCCGAGTGCTGGGCCGCAGTTGGCCCGCGTTTAATCGCTAAATACGCAGATTCTTGGAGAGCAAAAACTCTGAACATGTACAGCTGCCAATTTACCGTCAGCTCACTGACTCGGCATATACATTGTACCCGCCTCGCATGTCTCTGCCTTGTCTAAGAGTAAAAAGCCCAACTCAGACTAGCAATAGTCTTTACGCGTTCGCTCTTAGTTTCCGGTATGCGTCTGAGTTATAACCCACAATCGCCATGCTCTTTATGCAATAAGAATGCTCTCGAGTCGCTGCGGCACATTTTTACAGAATGCCCTTGTCTTGCACCAGTCAGCCGCGCTTTTGTCGCAAATATACCCTCGTGCCCTTCAAGCCCTTCAAGTGATGGTCTGCTTCCTCGTGCCGGAACTGCTGCTGGCTGACGTCCTTACCCTGAAACACAAATTTACCAATCCTTATACAAAGAAATAGTTCTTAATAATTTAAGGTTAATTTAAAGTTAAAACTTACCGTAACTGCTGTTCCTTTTTGCATTCCTCCAAAGCTCCCAAAACCCCTTTTCCCGTTGTCGTCGAGAGGCTGACTCCGACTGCATTTTCCTTGTACCCGATCCTTTGGCACTCGATCCCGGAGTGAGCAACACACAAAACTCGCACAAACTTTAACTTAAAAAACAAATATTGGATAGAAAAGGAGGGCATACTCCCCAAGAGTCAGTCATGATTTAGGACAGGGCAATACCAGTGACAATGTATGTAATCTGTGGATAAGTGGCAGCGGAGGAAAGCATATTCGCTAAAAAAAAAGACCTACACACGGTATTTCTCGATGTCACAGGAGCCTTTGATAGTGTGAATACTGACATACTGCTCCAGAAGCTTGCAATAATAGGGTGTCCGACTAGCTTCGTGAAATTTTGTAAAATTCTTAACGTCAGAAAGAATCGCAACCACGAATAACCTAGAGAATTTCTCTAGAAAAGTTTACAAAGATTCCTCAAGAAGGTGTACTCAGCCCAATACTTTACAGCATCTATATTCAAATATTCTTGACAAAATCCCAAAAAGCGTCCCAATTTTCAGATGACATTGCCTTGTATTGCAACAGATCCACATCTGAGAAAAGTAAAAACATGGTTGAAAAGGCTATGTCTATCATACATGACAACCTCCTCAACAGGACTGGAGCTTACTCCACAAAAAACGTTATACATCCATTTCAACAACGGAAAAATGCGGCCTGGAGAATCTGAAGTTAACATAAAAGGCAATATCATTAAATCCATTAAATCAGTGAGATTTCTTGGAATATGGTTTAGCTACAATTTTTCGTTTCAAGATCACATTAATTATATACATGCCAAAAGTTCGCGCTCCTTAACAATAATTAAATTCCTTAGAGGAACATGGTGGGGAATTGACCCAACGACGCTTATAATAATGTACGAAAGGCTCGTTCGCTCTATTCTAGATTACGGCCACTTCGTGTACTTTTCAACTCAGAAAACGCTAACAGAAAAACTAGAGCGGATTCAGTACGCAGCCATAAGACTGGCTCTCGGGTACCGCGCCAGTACGGCAACGAATATTTTCTCCATAGAGGAACGAAATTCCTGTACTCCTGATACTTAAATAAAATCTACTCAAATATAGAACTCAAAATTCATAAATCAATTCGAGCATTTAGCAACAAAAATTATTAAATCAAAACGTCAAAACAAGCAGCACAGTACTCACACAGTGTATCAAGAACTCCATCTACACTGCAGACCAAATATATTCCGGCAAACACTTCAATATGTATTTATACGATGACGATACACAGAAAAACCAGATTCCAATAAATACCACGTTGGCGAGATACTTAAAAAAGATAAGAATCCGAATCTTGCTGTAGATAAACTAGTGGAAGACGAAAACGCTTTTGCTTTATTCATAGATGGGAGTAAGATAAAAAATGCTCCCTCCGTCGGTACCGCCTGCGTTATGAAAAATTCGGAAATCATATCAACGATTAGCATAAATACCGAAGCGCCAATATTTACGGGCGAATGCATTGCACTTATTGTGCATTGGATATTGCCTTGGTCCAATCGTACAGGAATATAATTATCTTTACAGATTCCTTAAGCGTCCTCATCACTTTAAGATATAATAACTGGGAAGTAAAAACTAACCCTTATATCCACATACTTAAGGCCAAAACCCATGAATTTTTAACGAGAAACTCCCACAAAGGAAGAAGTTTTAAACTATATTGGATTCCGGCTCATATTGGTATCCAACGCAATGAACAAGCAGACCAAAACGCGATATAAGCAACTAACAAAGACTCAACAGCAATATTCAAAATCCCGTACACAGACCTTACACATAGAACAAAAGCAGCAGCAGTTGAAAATACCAACCTAACAATCACGGAAGGTGATAAAATCAAAGATGCACACTACTTCGAACAATTTTATTATTTCAAAATACATCTGTGGTTTCACAAAAAAACACCCACCGAGAAAAGCTATTACCACCATAAATAGATGACGCTCGGGACACTATAGCCTTGATAAATCGCTAATGAAAATAAAAGTCGTCGACAGACCTCTGTGTCAGTGCGGTAATGCGGAGCAAGACTTAAACCACATATTATGGCAACGCTTATTGCTTAATTCTCAGCACACCGAATTTATCCACGAACTCCACCATAAAAAATGGTACTTCCGTCTGACCGCAGACATTAAACAGTGCACACCAACAACTAGAATATGTAAATCGCGACTGAAGTACTTCAAAAACTGTAAACTATTTTTGTGAAAATACACTGCTAATCAGCAAAATAATCTCAACTAGAGATTAACATTGCTTAAATACAAAAAAAAAATACTAATTCAGATTGTGACGAAACCCGTCACAGATCGGCACGCTAGCCGAACCCCGCGCCATCTCTTGAGGCCGGGCGTAACCCCGCCATGAAGTCCGCCCCTCCCGGAGGAGGAACGGGTTTTTACCGGAGCGCGCCTCCACTCGTTCCTCCCCCCCCCCCCTGGTCGTGCCGCAGTGCGCCTCGAGAGTTCCCGAGGAACGGGCCTCGGCCACCGCCGCCGACCTCTCTCTATCTCTCCCTATCGCTCTCTCTCACAGCGGCAACAGCTAGCCCGAGACGAGTCGGGGACGCACGACCCACCTCCCACCACGAAGACCCCGAGGACGGTGTTCGTCATCACCCCGACGAGTACGTCCCCAGATAGGAGCCCCTGGACGAACCCCTCTCTCGCGCCCGTCGCTCGATCGCGCACGCGCCGGCTTGACGGCGCACCGCCGCGCAAGAGACGAGCACGAGAGGACAGTCAGTATCCGTGAGGCTCTCGAGAGGATAGTATACGCTCGTTCGCGCCACGCGTTAAGATATACAGTTTGCAAACCGGAAGAGAGACGTGCCCCGCAGAATCACCGAAAGAAAAACGTGCTCCGCGGGATCACCCAAGAAGAAAAGGACTAAAGCAAGGTTTCACCCGCCAATCGAGGAAGGAGGCCAACCCCAACCGGTCAGCCGTCAGTCATCACCCGTAAGTAGTTTTGTGTTATCAATACTCCGAATTCCCCCGTGATCTCAGTTCCGGTCATTTCTATAAGAAGGTCCGCCGTCGCGAGGTTGGAACCCGCGCCCCCGACCTCCCGTTTCTTTTGAGTTCGCGGTAAAAACAAAAATTTGCCTCGTCCTTCTAAGGGCGAGGTTATAAATGGCATCCCTGGTGGGAAAATCTATTTAGACTTTCCCATTTCGATAAAAAATTAAAACGGAAGTGTCGTTACGAGTTCGGCGGAACTCGCCGGGAATGTAAAGTGGAGTTAAGTTTCGAGATCCTTTTTAGTGTCGCGTCCCCAGGAAGGGTAGAATTAAAAAAAAAAAAAAAAGAGAAAAATAAGAAGTGCCGTAAAGGAAAAAAAAATCGTTGCAACGGGTACAACGAAAATTTAAATTGCAACGCTCGAGCACTTGTTTTCGTATTTGTTTTTAAATACGAAAACCAGTTGCCGGGAAATAAGTTGGCCCGGTAAAATCGAGGTGTTGACAATCACCCGCCCTGCCGTCCCCCAGCCGTTAGAAAAAAATTTATGTGGAAAGAAATCACCGGAGTTGGGTTTAATCGCGAATTACTATTTTAAAAATAAATTTTCGGTTACCCTAATTGATGTTATATTCGGAATTACACGAAATCTATAAATGATGTGTAATTAATATTAATCGTAATTTTAAGGAGTTAGAAACATTTTTTTATGAAAAATATTTTTTTTTATATTATTCGGTAAAATTAATCGTTATTTTAATTGTGTTATACCGGAAGTGCAAATAATGATAAATCAATTATTGATATTTTCAAACGTTTTTTTTGTTGAGAATAATGTTTAGTTGTTTTGAAAACTTAATAAGAAATTTTCAAATACAAAATAAAAACGAATTTTGAACCATTTCCTAAATTTAAACCTTGGTCCTTCGAACCTTTCTTTGATTTTCAGTTTAATCTCCCAGATTCAATTTCCAATAATTAAACTTTCAAATTTCTTTTTTCAAGTTTGGATAAAATTTTGGATTTGTTTCGAACAGGTCGTTTTTAAGAATTTAAAATTCACTGGCTATTTTTGAATCTGTTTTCCACTTTGGATTTTGGAACACCTTACGAATAATAGTACAACAGAAAAAAAACAAAATTTTATATTTTTTTTTGAAATTTAATTGAAGGTAGATAACGGCTTTCGCGATTTCAAGATATAGGATTCCCTCCCCCACCCCCAACCAGAAAACGAAGCTCTTGAGTTACCAAAGAGTTGTTGTAAAATTGTATTATGCCAATATAGATATATATATATACGAAAAAAACAGGTTTTCTTCCTTTAAGTATCTCATACAAGGGCGCGACTCGCGACGGGGAATTGGAATTTTTATTTCCTCTTTAAACAAAACACATTCAAGTCGCTACACTGGTACCTGTTGGGGCAATACTTAAGAAAGATAACATTTCATACTTATTTTTATAATTGAATAATAATTAACATATATCATGAGTACAAATATTACACATATATTTATATATACACATATATATATATACTTATATATACTTATATATATATAAGTATGAAAACTGGTACCTCTATTGTTGAGGGACCCCCCCCCCCACCTTTTTTTTGTTGTCTTTTTTTTTGTCAATTGATGTTAAACTGTTTTATTGTCTTATTAATTATGTTTTCATTATGTTAGTAGGTTACATCGTTGGGATAAAAGAGGATGAGGTTGTCCCAACTCTTTAAAGTAGACCCAACCAATGTAGGGTATGCCCTTTTGTTACAGGTACCAACCCGCAACATGGTAAAAGTGGCACCCGAACGGAGGAAGAGGACCCGTTGGGCAAGGGTGCCCTGCCAGGTCACCCTGGTCCGCCCCGGGGGAGCCACCGCTCCACAGCCACCGACACCGGAGCCAGTAACTGTGGTGCCGCCTCTGACACAGGCAGAGTTCCCGCCGCTGCCGACCATCAGCGATCTGCCCCCGCAGGTCGGGGACGGACGACCAAGTTCACCCAACCAACCGCGGACAACCCGTTCCCACCGTGCCACACCGTCCTGCGACCCCTGCAGCTGGGTACGGCGCAGGACGAGCCGGAAGATCCGTCAGGGCGACCGCGCCTACGCCGTCCCTGTGAGGCCCCAAAGCGGCCACCGTCCCCAGAGGCGGATCCACCACTCCCGGAGGGAATGGAAGACGGAGGAGACGGTGCCGCGTAACTGCCAACCGACGGCCAACAACAGATCGGGCAACCGAGGGAAAATCTCCTCGTTCGCCCCCCCCCTTCCCTGCTCTCCCAGTCGCCGGTCCCGGTCGAGGACTTCTGCGCCTTGGTCTGGGAAGAGGAGTGGAGGGGTCGGCGAGGGCAGTTCCTGATGGGATGGGACCCCCCGAGGTGCCGAATCCGCAACCGTGGGCCCCCCCGCCCCCCGCCGGAGTGGGAATACGTTTGGGTCCACCCGTCGCAGCCGCGACCCCTCTCCCCCTCCAATTCGTAAGGGCCGAGCCCCCCCCCCCTTAACGCCACCGACCCGCCTGACCACCATACCGGGGCCGGTGTGCGAAGAACCCCGCCGGGTTGGCGCTTCTCGCCGTCATCGACGACGCCGACGAACCCGCAGGGTGAATCGCTCCCGGCCACTCCACGGGGTAGCGCACCGCGACCCATCTCGTCAACATGGGCTCAGCCGGTCGCAGCGACCGGCCTCCCCGGTAATAATCGACATCGCCCCCGACCGGGCGGTACTGATCCGAGTGGTATCGGTACCCCCCAGGAGGGCGGCCACGGTTACGCTGCCGCCGCCTCTGATGGCCCTACCACCCCCCCTCATGGTACCGCTAGTTCCGGTAGCGGCTCTTGGGGGACGTACCCTGGCCCAGGCCGCACGTTGGTCCAGAACGCGATTTTTTGGGAAAATCAACTTTCCGAGAGAACCACTAAACCGATTGTGTAATTTGTTTTTTAAATTGAAGCTTACATAATTTGCAACAACTTTGTGGAGTCAAAAAAAACATTTTTAAAGTTTGTTTATGTAAATTGTAAGATACATATAATTCATTAAAAAATGTCGAACACATAATCTGCCATCCGGCTCAAAAATGTTACTCAAATTGCTACGTAAAATAATTAAAAATGCAATAAACTAACATAAATTTATTGTAGAAACCCGGTTTTTTTAAATTCAAAATGGCGGATACAATATGGCGGACATTTAGAAACGATCGAATTAGCTTAGTGCTTGTTATTTGGGGGCTTTTCGGTTCGCTGATTCCGAATCTGAGGTCAGTTCTTCAAAATTCAAAATGGGTGATCCAATATGGCGGACTTTGCTTTTAAAAATGATGGATTCAGCTTAAAGTTTGTTATCACTGTTTTTCAATAATAACAACAATAACAATAATAATAATAAGATAACAAACTTTAAGCTGAATCCATCATTTTTAAAAGCAAAGTCCGCCATATTGGATCACCCATTTTGTCTTTTGAAGAACGGAGCTCAGATTCGGAATCAGCGACCGAAAAGGCCCCAAATAACAAGCATTAAGCTAATTCGATCGTTTCTAATGAAAATGTCCGCCATATTGCATCCGCCATTTTGAATTTAAAAAACCGGGGTTTCGACAATAAATTTATGTTAGTTTATTACATTTTAAATTATTTTACGTAGCAATTTGAGTAACATTTTTGAGCCGGATGGCAGATTATGTGTTCGGCAATTTTTAATGAATTATATGTATCTTACAATTTACATAAACAAACTTTAAAAATGTTTTTTTTTGACTCCACAAAGTTGTTGCAAATTATTTAAGCTTCAATTTAAAAAAAAAATTACACAATCGGTTTAGTGGTTCTCTCGGAAAGTTGATTTTCCCAAAAAATCGCGTTCTGGACCAACGTTGGCCGGTCCGGGACCGTTAACGGTCACCCCCGCCGAGCGCCGCTGCTGGAATTGTGGCCAGCTAGGCCACCCGACGCATCGCTGTTACCGGCGACTATTAGGGGAAGGAGGTCTCGCGAAGAAGGGGGTCGTTATCCCCAACAGCGTGTAGTGGAGCCCTCCCCCCCCCCCCCCCCCCCCCGGTATCAGGGACATGCCGGTGTCGCGTGAACTGCTGTCCCTTGCGATGATGTTGTCCCTTGCGAAGTAGTGTTACCTTCGGTTATGCACATGTCGAGATACCCCGCGACTAGATGGACGTCGAATTACTTGTACAGAATCGGTTTTAGATTACGTTATATAATTCATCTGATAGTGTGCATACCCCCGAATAAACTCTTTGTTTTGCGCATGACAATAGGCGTGTACGTAATGTGGATGTTTCCGCCCGGCAACATGTAATGTAAGAATCCGCGTAATCCGCGAAAACTATTAAGGTTAATCCGAATCGCGCTAAGTCACGCGGACGGTCTAGTTGAAACGTATTCGCGCTAAGCCGCGCAAATTATTCAGTTGCATCTGATTGGCGCTAAATCGCGCAATCGTCTGTTTGATTTCGTCTGGCACTGGATCGCGATAAGATTACTTGTGATACCGCTTGAAGTCGCGAAAGTAACTTCATTTTTGTTGCCGCTAATTAGAGCCCACAATGTGTTTCAGTGGGCTTTGGCTCAGTCACACACTGAAATAGTAGGTCCACGTCATAAACCATTTAAGGAGCTAAGTCCGCTAAACAGTACCCCCCGTGGGAGGTACTGGTCGCCCCGTTGCGATTCAGTCGGCCCAAATACCCAAATACCCCCGGAACCCGAACGTCGACATATGACATACAGTACCCAAGAGGTACTGGAGTCAGGCCCGGGGGTTTGTGACGAAACCCGTTGGCCGAACCCCGCGCCATCTCTTGAGGCCGGGCGTAACCCCGCCATGAAGTCCGCCCCTCCCGGAGGAGGAACGGGTTTTTACCGGAGCGCGCCTCCACTCGTTCCCCCCCACTGGTCGTGCCGCAGTGCGCCTCGAGAGCTCCCGAGGAACGGGCCTCGGCCACCGCCGCCGACCTCTCTCTATCTCTCCCTATCGCTCTCTCTCACAGCGGCGACAGCTAGCCCGAGACGAGTCGGGGACGCACGAAGCCCATTTCAGCGCTCCGTGTCGACCCCTCACACCACGAAGACCCCGAGGACGCTGCTCGTCATCACCCCGACGAGTACGTCCCCAGATAGGAGCCCCAGGACGAACCCCTCTCGCGCGCCGTTTTATAATATAATTAAAAATTATTTTCGAGAAATTAAACCAAATTGTGCGATTATACATATGCATAGAGATCGGTTCCAGACCCATTTCACATTTATAAAGGTAGGTTGCAGATCCGTTGGCGCTTTCCAACCCGGTCCTTGAAGAATTTTATGTCTAAGGGTCGTTTCCAGCCCCAGAAGTGGTACTTTCCAGGTTCGTATATACTGGGGCTGGAACACAAAATGAGCTTTATACTAGGTTCGGTAGAGGTTCAGTTAGGATAGTTTCAGGGGGGGGCCGGGGGGCGGAGCCCCCCAGTACACTTCTTATACTTAAGACACTATGGGGGGAAGGCATAAATCCATAAACACACAGAATGGTCGTTTTCAGCCCGGACCTGGAAACGACCCTTTTGTACATTTATATATATATATATATATATATATATTATATATTTTATATATATGTATAAAAAGTGGCTATTATGGGGACATATGGTCTTTTTGGGGACAGTATCCGAAAAATATAGATAAAAAGTGTATACTTTGAATCCATGATACTTTGGGGACATTTAAATGTATAGTTGAATATATGAATATAACACAGAAACTTATTATGGCAAAACGTAGGACTAGGCAAGGTTCTGCAGAGGTTGGGTTAGGATGGCGGAGTCCCCCCGGGAACTCATTGTTAATTTGAGGACATGTCCTCGAAATAGCCACTTTGTATAGCTGTACCCTGGGTGACCCTTACTCGCATATACAGGGTGGCCGATTTATCTGAAGACATCGAAATATCTCGAGAACTATGCACAGAATCAAAAAAGTTGTCGGATGAAAGTTGTTCGACACGAAGAGGGGCATCCAGTGACAATTAAATTTACCCCCTCCCCCATCCCCTGGGGGTGGAGTGGGGGCAAAAACAATAAAACTTAAATAGGAACCCCCAGTTTTTATTGCAGATTTGGATTCTCCGGAAAAAAGTACACCAATTTGACCTAGGAGCTATTGCATTTTGGTTCACAGGTGGCGCTGTAATCGATAAAAATCCAAATTTATCTGAAGACATTGAAATACCTCGAGAACTATGCACAGAATCAAAAAAGTTGTCGGATGAAAGTTGTTCGACACGAAGGGGGGCATCCAGGGGGCAAATAGGGACAATTTGATCCCTTTATGAAAATTTAATATTAAAAATTCTAATATTAGAATTTTTAATATTAGAATTTAGCAATATCAATTGCGAAAATTGTTATTCTGAATATGAAATTTTAATAATGTCCATTCGAAAAATTAAGATTATGAATAATTGATATTCTTCATATTAAAAATCAAAACTGATTACATAAAAATTGTGCATACAATATGGAAGCAATTTTATAAATAAGTTTTCTACCTTCAATAAAATTACATTTTAGGTTTTAAATTTATTATTTAATAAACAAAAAGAGGACATCACGCAATCCATTAAAAAACGCGTCATGTCCCTTCACTCAGCTCATTCATTCTCTTTCTGTATGTTTTTTCCGAAATGAGAATAAATAAGCTGAGCATTGACGGTCAAACCAGCTTCTATTAAACAAAACGAAACTCTTACTTCATTTGGGGATTTCGTCGCCATCCACCGGACCCCGAGAGAACTCACGTGGTTTCATACATGTACATCGCTTGCATTTCGGCCATCACCGGCGCCGGTTCTGTTACATAACGCTAGAGGGCGACATAACTCGAAAATAAAGTAGCATATCATTTTATACATAAGTTGAGTCACACGTAACCAGTTCACCTACATTTTTCTCTACTTTCCTGAAGGGAAGTAAATGGATATCGCGACTTTCTAATCCCCATGTTAAAATTTAGTATTCACGGTCTCACAGTGTAAGACTGTTTTTGAAGTCCATTGTATTGGTAGTAGTTCGGTCGGAGGTCACTTTGCTTTTAGAATAACAACTTTCCGTTTACGTGCGTATTTTTTGTCTACCCTTCATTGCTTAAATCGAATTGCAAGTTAAAAATGAATCCTGCTACAGTTCCCGAAAAAATCGAAATGATTCTTATTTATGGTGAATGTAAGAGGAATATTGACGATGCTGTTGCGTTGTATGCTGAGCGTTTTCCAGATAATGCTCGCTCGCGTTCTTTTTTTTACAAAGTTGTGAATGCCTTTCACTCTGATGGCAGCGTACAAATGAAAAAAAGGAAGCGAAGATTAACAGTTACAGGAGAAGTTAACGAAGTAGCTGTACTAGCAGCTATTCACTAAAATCCACATGTAAGCACACGACAATTACATCGCGATTCCGGCATTTCCAGAGACAGTATTCAAAGAATATTGCATCGTCATAAGTTTCACCCATATCACATTTCACTGCACCAGGAACTAGATGGCGATGATTTTAATAACCGCGTGGTGTTTTGTGAATGGGCATTTCAAAAAATGCAAACGAACCACAATTTCTTTGCTAATGTATTATTTTCAGATGAATCTACATTCACGAACCATGGTGGCGTCAATAGGCATAATATGCAGTATTGGAGCGTAGAAAATCCCCATTGGTTACGACAAGTTAATCATCAACGTCCTTGGTCGGTGAACGTTTGGTGTGGAATCATAGGAAATAAACTCATTGGTCCTTATTTCATTGAAGGTAATTTGAATGGAACAAAATATCGAGATTTCCTAGAACAAGAAGTACCATTACTACTTGAGGATGTTGCTATGGACGTCCGACGGACAATGTTTCAGCATGATGGTTGCCCAGCACATTTTTCAAGAGTAGCAAGGGAAATACAAGACCGTGATTACAATGGTAGGTGGATTGGTAGAGGTGGCCCCATTAATTGGCCTGCGAGGTCACCTGATCTAACATCTCTGGATTTCTTCCTATGGGGTTACCTAAAAGGTAAGGTTTATGAACAAGTACCAACGACTTGTGAAAACATGGTGGAACGCATAAGAACTGCTGGCGCAGAAATTTCTGCAGATATGATTCTATCATGTATAAAGTCATGTGAAGAAAGAATAAATAAATGCATTGAAGTGGAAGGTCAACATTTCGAACACTTACTCAAGTAAGTGAACAGTGAGACAGTGAGAGGCAAGGGAACTCACGTAAAACAAGCACCCCAAAGGGAACAGGAAAATACTACGTCCACGTCGTTGTTCCTGGGTAACGCTAAATGTATTTTTTCCCGGCTTTGTTAGAATGACCGTATTCCATATCCGCTACGCGGGCGAAAATTGTCAATATTGGAGAATCCAAATCTGCAATAAAAACTGGGGGTTCCTATTTAAGTTTTATTGTTTTTGCCCCCACTCCACCCCCAGGGGATGGGGGAGGGGGTAAATTTAATTATCACTGGATGCCCTTCTTCGTGCCGAACAACTTTCGTCCGACAACTTTTTTGATTCTGTGCATAGTTCACGAGATATTTCGATGTCTTCAGATAAATCGGCCACCCTGTATATATACACGCTGTAATCGATAAAAATCCAAATTTATCAGAAGACATTGAAATACACAAAACACCACGCGGTTATTAAAATCATCGCCATCTAGTTCCTGGTGCAGTGAAATGTGATATGGGTGAAACTTATGACGATGCAATATTCTTTGAATACTGTCTCTGGAAATGCCGGAATCGCGATGTAATTGTCGTGTGCTTACATGTGGATTTTAGTGAATAGCTGCTAGTAGAGCTACTTCGTTAGCTTCTCCTGTAACTGTTAATCTTCGCTTCCTTTTCATTTGTACGCTGCCATCAGAGTGAAAGGCATTCACAACTTTGTAAAAAAAAGAACGCGAGCGAGCATTATCTGGAAAACGCTCAGCATACAACGCAACAGCATCGTCAATATTCCTCTTACATTCACCATAAATAAGAATCATTTCGATTTTTTCGGGAACTGTAGCAGGATTCATTTTTAACTTGCAATTCGATTTAAGCAATGAAGGGTAGACAAAAAATACTCACGTAAACGGAAAGTTGTTATTCTAAAAGCAAAGTGACCTCCGACCGAATTACTACCAATACAATGGACTTCAAAAACAGTCTTACACTGAGAGACCGTGAATACTAAATTTTAACATGGGGATTTGAAAGTCGCGATATCCATTTACTTCCCTTCAGGAAAGTAGAGAAAAATGTAGGTGAACTGGTTACGTGTGACTCAACTTATGTATAAAATGATATGCTACTTTATTTTCGAGTTATGTCGCCCTCTAGCGTTATGTAACAGAACCGGCGCCGGTGATGGCCGAAATGCAAGCGATGTACATGTATGAAACCACGTGAGTTCTCTCGGGGTCCGGTGGATGGCGACGAAATCCCCAAATGAAGTAAGAGTTTCGTTTTGTTTAATAGAAGCTGGTTTGACCGTCAATGCTCAGCTTATTTATTCTCATTTCGGAAAAAACATACAGAAAGAGAATGAATGAGCTGAGTGAAGGGACATGACGCGTTTTTTAATGGATTGCGTGATGTCCTCTTTTTGTTTATTAAATAATAAATTTAAAACCTAAAATGTAATTTTATTGAAGGTAGAAAACTTATTTATAAAATTGCTTCCATATTGTATGCACAATTTTTATGTAATCAGTTTTGATTTTTAATATGAAGAATATCAATTATTCATAATCTTAATTTTTCGAATGGACATTATTAAAATTTCATATTCAGAATAACAATTTTCGCAATTGATATTGCTAAATTCTAATATTAAAAATTCTAATATTAGAATTTTTAATATTAAATTTTCATAAAGGGATCAAATTGTCCCTATTTGCCCCCTGGATGCCCTCCTTCGTGTCGAACAACTTTCATCCGACAACTTTTTTGATTCTGTGCATAGTTCTCGAGGTATTTCAATGTCTTCAGATAAATTTGGATTTTTATCGATTACAGCGCCACCTGTGAACCAAAATGCAATAGCTCCTAGGTCAAATTGGTGTACTTTTTTCCGGAGAATCCAAATCTGCAATAAAAACTGGGGGTTCCTATTGAAGTTTTATTGTTTCTGCCCCCACTCCACCCCCAGGGGATGGGGGAGGGGGTAAATTTAATTGTCACTGGATGCCCCTTTTCGTGTCGAACAACTTTCATCGGACAACTTTTTTGATTCTGTGCATAGTTCTCGAGATATTTCGATGTCTTCAGATAAATCGGCCACCCTGTATATACAGGGTGATCGTCCAACCCATACCGACCGGTGAACTGTGGAATGTTTAGTCAATTTTGAGCAACTTTTTCCTATGAAAAAATGTTCGTTACAGTAGATTTTTCAAGTTATTCGGCATTGAAATCAGCTAATAGGAGCTCGGGATTCTTGATTGTCGGGAAGAAATTCGAACGTTACCATTGTCGGCGAACGTCGTGAATGAAATCAAAGCAAATGCGCATCGGCGATCGACGAGGCGCGCGAAGTGCAGCCAGTTTTTATTTTCGAGGAACAACGTGACGTTCGATATATTGATCGAATATCTAACCTGAAACTCGATTTCCACAGCTAATTAAATTATGAGACAACATTTAAATTGCAGGGCGCTACAAATTGAATGGAGATGCATTAGCAAACATTTTTAATCACTACAAATTATTTAAAAATAAAATAAATGAGCTGAAAAACAAGAATAAAGGAAAGTTATTTTAAAAGAAAAATAACCATAGGACGATAAAGTTTCGTGAGATTTCACGGAAAAACATAAAATAAATTTAAAAATTAAATTAATGTGTGAAAATGGCAATATTAAACAATAAATAACAGTAAATGACAGAATTTAAATCTAGCAAACAATTAACGAATTATTGTTTCATGAAACAATTTTGAAATTGCAGAACTTTTATTCAGTAAAAATTAGCGAAGGTTCCTGAAAGGTTTATGCTAACAAATTTAGATTAAGAAAGTAGAATAAATATTTCTAATCTCTAGTTCACGATAACATCCAGATCGTTAATTGGGAATTACAATACATTTTTATTTTTCGGAGTATGCAATAAAGTTACTTAATCCGTTAATTAATTCTCATCCGTTGAAAAATTCTAATCTCCGGAGGCAATTTTTGAAATTTTATCGCGATAAAAATGGGGAAACTGCATTCAATACTACCGAAGTATCACATAAACCTGATTGGTAATCTAATTAGTGTGAAATAATATTCTTACCTCTGGGCACAATTTTCATCGAGTTCAAGTAGCAAAATTTTACAACAATGACCTGTAACGTACAGAGTGTACCGATCTATTGTAGCGGGTATGTGTAAGTCGCGAATATTGTATTACTTGACGATGTGGGTAATTTGTTATTTACAGAGTAAGACCTGTAGGTAGGGATCGGGAGAGAAAGAGATTGCCAAAGGAGAGTGATAAGGTGCAGCGATGGACGGGGGAAGGAACGCCCGTCGAGGATCGGATTTTGGTAACGACGCCGGGAGAAGGGGCAGTCGGTTTTGCAACGAAGAAAGAGTTAGTTCGGTCCTGAATTTTGAAAAGTAATGATCAACGAAAGGGATCATCTGAACGCGGACTCTGCAAAGTTCGAGACTCGAAGAAAAGGAGTTTTTCTGGGAAATTATTGACAAAGATCCGCCATCCCAGACGTTAATTCGTCTCCGTGAACGCTGGAGAAAGGTGATCGCCATCAATTTTTGAAAGACTACACGGATTCATGTTGAAGGACGTGGTAACGCATATGCCGAGGAATTCCCGCCGTGCGAAGGACAGTGAAGCAGTTTTTCCTCGGCACGACTTATGGTGAGCCATTTTTTCCATGTTAATCATTAAAACGAAATTTGTTGGGACCGGACTAATCTCCATATTTTCCTCGGAACGAGCATCATCGATCGAGAAATCTTCGAAGCAATCAAAGAGGCTCAGTTTCCGGACATCTCGAAGAATCTAGATTCCACCAGATTGCTGAGGTTCCCGCTAAAAATCCTGGCCAGGTTCAAGGGACGGCGTGGCATCGTTTAGAAACAACGAACTCTAATTAAAGCAAAAGTTATCACTCCCTTTTGGCGGGTCTCACTCCACGCGGATCATTTTTTAGTTATGTTTCGTTTTTATATTTTGTTGTTCAGGAAATAAACTTGATATTTTGAGATCGTTTATTTCGCCAAAAACTAGACTATTACAATTGGCGCTCGACCAATGGGCGTGAAATTCGAGAGCATTGGTGATAAAAGGATTTTTATTATATGGAAAAATAAAAATAGTAAATTGTTGGAAAAATGAATGTCATAAATGTAGTTTTTATAATTCGTAAATTGAAAAATTTAATTTTTGAATAATAAAAAATAAAAAATATGAGAAATTATGAAAAAACAATTTTGCTAATGTGCTAATTTGATAAATTCATAATACAACGAATTATTAAACTGTTAAATTTTGAAAAATTCCAAATAATAAGTAAAATTAAATTTTGAGAAAATAGAATGTAAATGGGTAAATATTGCAAATATAATATTTAAATTCGATAACATATCATGAATCGAATTCGGGGAATGTAGTCATTGAATTTCAAAATATTGACAATATAATGGTAAACTTGATATTATTTAATGTTTTCGAATTTTATGAATTCTGGACATATTGCGATAACAATAGACTCGCATAATAGAAGAAAAGAAAGTAAATAATACGTATATGGGGGATAAACAATCTCAAAGTAAATCGTCAGGTGTGTTGACAAGATTAAGAAAAAGAAATTTAAATTCTCCGTTGAAAGGGCTTGAAATTAAACGACGAATATTACCTGCTCGTTCTGTTTTTAAAATTAATAAAACTCCAAATTCCCAAATTATTGTTAAAAAAGTTGTAAAAACTGTCTCCAAACAACCAAACAGTAAATTAAAAATGGAGGAACAATTGCAAAATATGCAACAGCGTGTTCAGCAGATGGATGAATTTCGAACAACAATGGTGGAAATGCAAAATCGCATTATCGGTAGTGAAAATGAGATGCGCGTTTTGCGTGAACAGAATAATGCGCAAAAAATGTTAATTGAACAACTTCTTGTAAAGAGTATCAGACCACCAGGCGAAATTAATCCATCAACACAAGCTTGTGTAACAATGTTGAATACTCTTTTGAAAGACAATGTAACTTGTAAACCTCAAGAATTTTCGGGGGTTGATAATTTGAATCCGAGGGAATTTATTCATAATCTAGACAGATATTTTGAAACGACCTCTGTTCCAACAAGATTGAAACTCATGAATGCTGAAAATTTATTAAAAGGACGCGCCAAAACTTGGCTAGAAGCGCGTATGACGAGGTTCACAGATTATGAACAATTTAAAAGAGCTTTTCTTGATAATTATGATTCATTGGCATTCAGAATGAGGTCAAAAATAAGGTGGAGTAATCGTCGTTATCAATTTGGAAAGGATAGTTTTGGAGATTATTACTTACGACAGGTACGTGAAGCAAAATATATTATGCCTGATTCACAACCTGAATCGGTAAATTATGAAATTCTACAACAGTTTCCCCAAAATGTGGCTTTTGGAGCTGCATTTGCAGATTTCGCGAATAATGATTCCATTTTAAACGCATTGACATATTTGAATTCGTCTCGTTATAACAGTGAAAGACGAAATGGGAATAGTGCGTCAAATTTTAGTACCCAAATAAATAATCATTCGCGTGGGCAACGTAATGATGTAGGACGGGGTGAAGGTTATAGGGGTACATATCATTTTGGAATGAATAATAGGGATAGTGCACTATATGCTCAGGAAAACGTAGGCAGAAACGTTAATATGCCCCATATTAATGGTCAAAATAGAGGTCAAAATAATAGACAAAATAGGGCCGATGTTCCGAGAGTCACAGTGAATAATGTGGTAACGCAATCCGGGGAAACGCGTAATTTAAACTAGGCAACCACCCGACAAGTACTGGTCCATTGCCGGGTAGGAAGTTTTTTAATGTAGAGAAGGACCTCGGTTGGGATATCCATCCAACAGATGGAATTAATCTGAACGGAGATGCCATTTATGACAAATGTCCTAAAATTAATGTAAATATTTTTGACATAAATAAAAAAGCTTTGTTTGACACGGGAAGTGTCATAACATGTATCTCCGAGGAATTATACAAAGAGTTATGTAACAGTCGAACATTGAATGAGTTGCCAGTAGCAAACTTAAATGTTATAACTGCTGTCGGTAAAAAGAGTACCCCGGTACGTACACAAATTTTTGATCCTGTGAAAATAAATAACAAAATCTTTGATACGATATTTCTGGTTGTACACAGATTAACTAGCAATGTCATTTTTGGTAGCGATTGGTTAAGTAAAAATAAAGTAATACTAGATTTCAATAAAATTTCGATATATTTCGGGAGTGACTATGTGGCACCGGTAATAGAAACTTGCAATCGAAAGTCGTTCGAAAGTTTAAAATCAGTATCAATTGATCAACCACATTGTTGAAATGTAAACAAACGCGTCAATAATTATGATCTGATAGAGCCGTTTGATTTTAAAAAATTTAAAGATAATAAAAACGGTAAATGGTACCAAAAGACAGGCGTTAATTGATAGTAATTTAGTGACGTTAAGTAAAAATAAAGTATTAGTCACGGTCGACGTTCATGAGAATACTAAAAATAAGGGAGAATGTAAATTGGGAGATAATCAAAAATTTCAAAAAATGAAAAGCGCGAAATCGGTCCATAAATCAAAAAAAGAGGAGAACGTGAGAGAAAGTCGGAAATTAGAGTGGGATGCCACTCGTTCGAAGGGAGTTAGTGGGGGCGAGTTTTGTGTAAATGGTGATATTAGTAGTAAAAATAATTGAAGAGGGGGTAATGAAGACAAGTTAGGATTTTCGGATGATGACATGATCCATGGGTGTGTGAGTCGTACTAAAATTCCTGGCGCGTCTGAATTCATGTTTTGTGATATCTTTAACGAATCGGGAAGCAACGAACTCCGTCATGATGAGGACGGTGAAAACATTTGTGATGATTATGATAGTTTATATGTTAATGAAAGTGACGTGGCTGCAGACGTGGAAGAAGTAGCCAGTGGAATCGAAAATGATGGAACTGACGCGAATACCTACGCGGCGGATGACGTCGGTAATTTTTTTGCGTGTAATAAGATGTTTCACGATGTTGATAATGATGATTATGTGGATGTTTATTATGATTGTGATGATGAATTGGGTGCTGCAAAAGTCAGCGAAAGTATTGATAATGACGTTAATGGTAATTCTAGAATGCTCGTTGAGGAACAAAGATTCCAAGAAATAAATTTAAAAGAACTTTCCAATGATCGTCGATGCATCCATAATGTTGTGGATGCATCTCATCGTAATTGTGAGGGTGCCTACGCATTCGTTCAGGATATTCATAGTGTTGGTGAGAATTCCGATGGTGATGTACATTATACCGACGAATCTCCCAATATTGATAAAGTGCCCTGCGATGACGTGGATGAACCTCGTGATTCAAATGAGAATACCTATGCATCTACGGAATGTATCAATGACATTAGTGAGAGGGATCAAGTAAAAGAAAAAATTAATTCGGTTAAGATAATAGATGTTGGCAGAATAATTGAAAATGTCAATGATCATAGTAATATTGTAAATGTAAGCGAGCTGAGTAAATATGACGTTATAAAAGGAGTCACAAATGTTGGATGCGTTCGTTGCTACCGAAAAGTTTGCGCTTGCCATTTAAAGTTGGCTGACAACCGCGAAGTAGTTAAAGATGATTATAATTTGAATATGTTGTTTAGAGATGAAAACATGAGACTCGATCCTACTCATATTGCTGGGAAGGCTAAAATGAAATATTGTCGTTCGAATAAATTAGAGATGCAAAGTAAATGCCTGAATGCAATGATTAGTGATAGATTTCGCGATGTAGTACACGAAATGGTAGAATCTATTGGTCATTTGGACGATGAACAAAAGGTGCGATTGTTTAGCCTCGTGTTGGAATATGGTGATATTTTCCAGGATAAAACGCAATGCATTTCAAATTATGAGCATTGTATTAGAATTGTGGGTGATAAGCCTGTGATTAAACGAACCTATCCCATTCCGCATGCTCTGCGAACCGAAGTCAATGGGGAAATCAAAGAAATGGTAAAAAATGGAATTATTGAACGTTCGGAAAGCAACTATTGTAACCCTTTACATGTAGTAAGAAAAAAGGACGGGGGTGTTCGTCTCTGCCTTGGCGCTAGATTTATAAATGGAGTTATGGAATCAGATAATGAAAAACCACCGCTGATAGATTAGTTGTTGCATAGGGTTCATGGTTTAAAGTTCTTAACAAAAACGGATTTAACGCAGGGATATTGGCAGGTACCATTGCATGAAGGATCTCGGAAGTATACTGTATTTTTGCACGATACAACTTTGTATCAATTTTGCAAGGTCCCATTCGGACTTAAAACGTCCGGTAGTGCCTTCATCCGTGCGTTGAGTTTGGCCTTGGGGATGACGTGCGGGATTTTCTGGCTTGTTTCATAGACGATTTATTAATTTTTTTTCATGATTTTGATTCGCATGTAGATCATTTACGCCTAGTGTTTAACCCTTACAAGCACGGTGTCGATCCAGATCGACACCTTTTTGTAATGCATTTTTTACATATTTCAGGTAATTATTAATCAATTTTCTTGCAATTTTTTACCTCATACCTTAGAAAACATGTTAGGACACATAAATAAATTAATATTTATTATTAATTATTCTGTTATAATTGTTTAAATAATTAACAAATTGTAAATTTTATGAACTTTTTCACAAAAAATGTATGCTGAGACGAAAACGTCACTCAAACATGACGACACTGGGTACTCAGGGGTTTTTGGGGTCGCTGATTATGAATCTGAACTCAGATTTTCAAAATTCAATATGGCGGATCCAAAATAGCGGACCGAAATGTGGAAAAGTTACTTGATTGATATGAAATTGGGTGTTCGGAGGTTTTCGAGGTCGCTGATTACGAATCTGAACGCAAATTTTCAATATTCAAAATGGCGAATTCAATATGGCGTACCCGAATGTTAAAAAGTCATAGTTCGCGGATGTAAAACTCACCTGTATTCGTCGTTTAGTTCTAAATTATTTACCGAAAATAAATAGTATTGCCGAAAAAAAAAAAATATAAAAAAAATACAAAAAAAAAAAATGGAGACAATAATTCCAGTTTCATCAGTCGATCAAGTAGATTTTTCACATTTCGGTCTGCCATGTTGGATTTGCCATATTGAATTTTGAAAATCTGAGTTCAGATTCGTAATCAGCGACCCTGAAATTCCCCCGAGTACCTAGTTTCATCTCGATCAAGTAACTTTTCTACATTTCGGTCCGCCATTTTAGATCCGCCATATTGAATTTTAAAAATCTGAGTTCAGATTCGTAATCAGCGACCCCGAAAACCTCCGAGTAACGATTTTCAGCCATTTTCTGGGTAAGGAAAAATGAATGCTTCAAAGGGTTAACAGACTGAGAAGAAATAATTTCGTTCTAAAATTAAGCAAATCTTTGTTTTGCCAGACCTCTGTGCCTTTCTTGAGTTTTGTTATGTCCCAGGAGGGGGTCGTTCCCGATCCGCAGAGATTGGAAGTTTTGGAGAAGTTGCCTAGTCCGAAAAACAAAAAGCAACTGCAACAAGTCTTGGGGATATTTAATTATTATCGATAGTTCCAGATTACATTTTCAAATCTCACAGAACCATTTAGGGAATTATTGGGGAACAATCGAAGTTGGTCATAGAGCGAAGAGCACGAGCGTGATTTCCGTTGTTTAAAACAATCTTTTTTGCAATGTACTACGATCACACATTGGGATCCAGATAGACCGTTCTATTTACAAACAGATGCAAGTGATTTGGGCATTAGCGGGGTGCTCTATCAAATCGATTGTGATAAAAATCAAAGCATAGTAGCCTTAGTAAGCAGAAGTTTATCGAGTTGTGAAATGAAATATGGAACGACGGGAGAAAGAGCTGTTAGGGGTTATTTATTCGATTACTAAGTTAAGGGTTTACCTAATTGGAAGACATTTTCACGTTCTCACTGATCACCAGGGTCTCAGTTTTTTAAAATAAACGATTTATAGTAATGCTAGATTAGAACGACGGAGCTTACTGTTACAGCAGTATTCCTTTGATATAGGACATTGCAAGGGCGAAGATAATACGGTTGCCGATTTCTTCAGCCGATACATCGACGGATGTTCGGTTGATAAGAATGGGCGAGGCGTATTGATTTCGGCGCTCGTGAAATGTACTGTTCAAGGTAATTTACAGGGGTTGATAACGCTAAGCAATGAATTAATAGGTAAATTCAAGCATGAAATTGGAAATGGGCAAGAATCGGATGAAAACATAAAAATGTTGAGATCGAAATATGACAACGACAAGTTAAATAAACAAATGTACTGTGTCAAAAACGAGCTGTTGTTCATGAGAGAATGTGAAAATAAGCAGTGGAGGTTAGTGATTCCTGGTGAACTTATAAAAGAATTAATAAAATCGGTGCATATATAAACGGGGCATACGGGTGCATTTAAAACTTATAAATATTTGAGAAGATTTTATTTCTGGCCTAAAATGCGAACGGAAATAAAAAAACGAATTATGTGTTGCGATCTATGTCAAAGGACCAAGTATTTGACCATATCGATGGAAGGGGAATTTCAAAATATAAAATGCCAAAAACCAGGTGAACTTGTTTCGGTTGACTATTTCGGTCCACTGCCGAGGTCCATGACGTATATTTTTGTTGTGCTGGACATATTTTCGAAATATGTCAAGCTATATACGCTTAAGAACGCGATCACTCAAGCCATCTTGAATCGGTTATTAAACGACTATTTTGTGGAGATAAGGAAACCGGAGAAGATCATATCAGATCACGGTCCGCAGTTCAGTGCAAGGAAATGGGCTGAATTGTCGGAGGGCGAAGGTGTAAAAGTAGGGTTTTCGTCCATTCGACATCCCCAGTCCAACCCAGTAGAAAGGGTAATGCGCGAATTAGGACGACTTTTTCGAACGCTCTGTCCTGATAATTACCAACGATGGGCCCGTTGCATACCTGACATTCACAAATTTCTGAATATGACCATCCACGGTGGAACGTGATTTTGCCCGTATGAACTCCAATTTGGAAAACCGCCGTTGGATGTCATTTCAGAGTTGATTGAATTTCTTGAATCGCCGCAGGAAGGGAATGAAGCGAGGCACGTATTGGCTAGAGAATCAATGAAACGGGCGTTTGAAAGACGTGTCAAAGGTCAAAAGAAGAGAAAGATTGAACTCGCGGTACATGATTTGGTTCTTCTGCGGGTTTCCGGAGTTTCTAGTGCTTTAAAAAACGAAATAGCCAAATTCTTTCATTTGTACAAGAGTCCCTATAGAATAATCGAGAAAATTGGATAAAATGCGTTTACATTAATGGGTGACGTAACAAAAAAATGTATAGGAGTCTATAATAGGTATAATTTGAGAAAATATTTTGCTGACCGTACCAATGACTAATTTTAATGATGTCTAAATTATCCCGAAATGACAACATTAGTCCAGTATTATATATGTCATTGGTTGCTAGTTCAGGCGATCATTTGATCCTCTGACCGTGTTTGACTTCGCGACCAATGAGATATTGACTGGAGAATAAAGAAAATCGTTACAAACACTAGTATGTGAAAAAGGATGACTAATCACTAATGTAGTAATAAAAGGCTTTTTGGAGACGGTTTAAGGAGGTTGGACTGCGGTGATGCTGTTTTCGCGATTGTGTATAAGCCATTTTTGTGGTTGTTTATTTTGATAACATTTCAGTCGTGAGTACATCTACCCAAGGGAACCGTTGCGAAAGTAAATGTGAGAATCAGCGTCAAAAAAGATATAATGTCTGTCAGTTTTTTTTTTGTTCGTAAGAAATGAATTCCACCCAAACAAAAAGGGGGATATTGTAACGTACAGAGTGTACCGATCGATTGTAGTGGGTATGTGTAAGTCGCGAATATTGTATTAATTGACGGTGCGGGTAATTTGATATTTAGTGAGTGAGACCTGTAGGTAGGGATCGGGAGAGAAAGAGATCGCCAAAGGAGAGTGATCAGGTGCAGCGATGGTCGGGGGAAGAAAAGCCCGTCGAGGATCGGATTTTGGTAACGACGCCGGGAGAAGGGGCAGTCGGTTTTGCAACGAAGAAAGAGTTAGTTCGGTCCTGAATTTCGAAAATTAATGATCAACGAACGGGATCCTCTGAACGCGGACTCTGCAAAGTTCGAGACTCGAAGAAAAGGAGTTTTACTGGGCAATTTTTAACAGGGATCCGCCATCCCAGAGGTTAATTCGTCTCCGTGAAAGCTGGAGAAAGGTGATCGCCATCAATTTTTGAAAGACGACACGGATTCATGTTGAAGGACGTGGAAACGCATATGCCGAGGAATTCCCGCCGTGCGAGGGACAGTGAAACAGTTTTTTCTCGGCACGACTTATGGTGAGACACTTTGTCCATGTTAATCATTAAAACGAAATTTGTTGGGACCGGACTAATCTCCATATTTTCCTCGGAACGAGCATCATCGATCGAGAAATCTTCGAAGCAATCAACGAGGCTCAGTTTCCGGACATCTCGAAGAATCTAGATTCCACCAGATTGCTGAGGTTCCCGCTAAAAATCCTGGCCAGGTTCAAGGGACGGCGTGGCATCGTTTAGAAACAACGAACTCTAATTAAAGCAAAAGTTATCACTCCCTTTTGGCGGGTCTCACTCCACGCGGATAATTTTTTAGTTATATTTCGTTTTTATATTGTGTTGTTCGGGAAATAAACTTGATATTTTGGGATCGTTTATTTCGCAAAAAACTAGACTATTACAGACCGGGTTTAATTTTGAACAACTTTAGAGAAATGAGAGGCAATTACAGTTTTCTAATTTGTCAGAAATGAAATAAAATAAAAAATAATTAATTTCATAATGTGGTTAAATGAAAAATAACATTGAAATATGAATTTCTGTTCGGATAAGTTCTTAGGTCCTGGTGTAATTTTAAATCATTTTGAATTAGTAAATGTTGAATAAAGATTTTGTGTCGAAAATACCCACTTAGAACGTTAGCTAAATGAAAATGAATGTCGAATTCAATATTCTCGTTCGAATAATGAAGTTCTGTATCGCACGAGCTATTTGTAACTGGTTGATTTTGTAAAAGTCGTTTTCAGATTGCTAATGTGCCGGAAAGAAAATTATGTGACTGATTAATCAATAATCAATCAGCATTGATTTTTTTTTTTTGCTACAGCAAATTTTTGAACCCGTGGAGCAATTTTTAATGAATATTTAATGAATATTTAATTTATCGAAAACATGCAATTAGCCGAATAAACTGCTAAAGTAAAAATTAATTTTGAATCGAAATTTCCTGTTCATGTAACAATGTTCTGAGGACCTGGAACAAGTATAATTCATTCGCATTTGAGAAAATGCGATTAAAGGTTCCAACAGGTTCAAAAATAACTGATTAGAATGTTAGTTGATTGAAGATCAATTGAATTTTTGTGTTGAAGTAATAAAGTTCTCGACCCTTTTTGCAATTTTTATTCAGTCAAATTTACTTAATTAACGACTGTCATTTAATTACTGAGATTATCATTTTGTTACAGTGTACGTAAAATGCTATTTCACAATCTTTTGGCAATTGTCTGGCGCATTGCATACACACTTAAAACTTATACAAATGTTATTGCCACTTTTGCAGAGAAAACTTTTACGCACTTTTATCGAACACCAATCTTACAAATAACAGTTAAAAATTTTGTAATAATTAAATCAATGGGGGTTTACCCATTTATTTTATTCAGGATTTAATTAGTAAGAAGAAATGATGGAAAAAATCATTACAGTTTTTAAAAAAATGTGATTTCAGAAAATGATAAAACGCAGGAACTGAAAATTGAATTTTCTTTGCAGAGATATTGCACGAAATCCAAACATGTGAAATCATAACCTTATTAATTGAAATCCGTTGATTATTAAAACTTTTTTTTACTATTTCTTGAGAACAAAATGTAATTAGTAAATAACCGATATTAATTAAATGAATTTTGCCATAACTAATAGAATTAGAACGCCGTCAGTTTGAATATTAGTAGCAATTCGACATGTTGGAGTTAAATCCTCCCTTTTTCACGTGTAAGGGAATGTTGAAAATCTAGGTGGTGACGTTCCTACGACGTGGATGCTGATGCCTCCGTTAGCCAATATCCAGACCGTGATTCCTGGATCGTGAAATACAATAATATCACGACAGATCATTTATTTAATAGAATTGAAAAAATAAGTGAAGATTAAAAGCAATCCCGTACGCAAATTTAATCCCCCCATTTCCACGTGTAAAGGAATGTTTAAAATCCGAGAAACGACACTCCGGAGGCGAACAATGGAATAACATCAACACAAATAGTTTTTAGGAAAAATTTAAATGACATTATAAGCAGCCCCAATCATGGGAGTTGCGACCACCGTTTGCAACGAGTAAGGGAATGTTCAATATTCAGATAACGACACTGAAATCGAATAATATCACCACAGATCAATTCTTTGAAAAATTAATTGAAGATTAAAAGCAATTCCACAGTAAGAGGTTATTCCACCCTTGGACAAGAGATCGTTTATTTGAAAAATGTAAATGACATTAGAAGCAGCCGCAATCATGTAACTTGAGGCGCCCGTTTTCAAAGAGTAATGGAATGTTCAATATTAAGTTAACGACTCTCTCGTGTCTTGAAATCGAATAATATCACCACAGATCATTTCTTTGAAAAATCATGTGCCGATTAAAAGGAATCCACCACGCAGCAGGTTATTCCTCCATTTGCCAAGAGTACTGGAATGTGCACAATCCAGATTCCGCCACTCCTGGAACGTGACACTGAAAAATATCGCCACAGATAATTTATTTGGAAAAGGTAAATGAAATTAGAAACATCCCCATAACGTAAGTTGGGACCCGCTTTTGAAAAGATTAAGGAAATGTTCAATATTCAGGCAACGCCACTCCTTGGAGTTTCAATCAAATAATATCACCACAGCTTATTTACTGGAAAAATTAATTGAATATTAAGAGCAACCGTACGTGCAGGAGGTTATTCTTACATAAGCCAAGATTACTGGAATGTGCACAATCCAGTGAACGTCTCCCCTGGTACGTGAAACTGAATAATATCACCATAGATCGTTTATTTGAAAAATGTAAATGATATTAGAAGCAGCCCCGATCATGTAAGTTGAGACCTCCTTTTGGAAAGATTAAGGGAATGTTCAGTATTCTGATAACAACTCTCCTGGGACTTGATGTCGAATAATTGCACCACAGATGATTTATTTGAAAAACTAAGTGAAGATTAAAAGCGATTCAGCACGCGAAAATTTGATACCCCCTTTGCAAAGTGTAATGGAACGTTCAAAAATCCTGAAATCGACCCTCCTAGAATTTTAAATAAAATATCACCATGGATCAATTATTTAACAAATTACGAGAATATTCAAGCAAACCCACACGTTCGTGTCAACCCACCCCTCGATTTTCACGACTCATAAAATATTGAAAATCTAGATAAGACGCTCCTAAGACGAGAAATTGAATGCTGCCAAACAGATCATTTATTTGAAAAATTAATCGAATATTAAAAGCAATTCCACAGCAAGAGGTTATTCCACCCTTGGCCAAGAGTACTGCAATGTGCACAATCTAGTGAACGCCTCCCCTGGGGCGTGAAACTGAATAATATCACCACAGATCATTTATTTGAAAAATGTAACTGACATTAGAAGCAGCCCCGATCATGTAACTTGAGGCGCCCGTTTTCAACGAGTAATGGAATGTTCAATATTCAGTTAACGACTCTCCTGGGTCTTGAAATCGAATAATATCACCACAGATCATTTCTTTGAAAAATTAAGTGCAGATTAAAAGCAATCCAGCACGCAGGAGGTTATTCCTCCATTTGCCAAGAATACTGGAATGTACACAATCCAGATTCCGCCACTCCTGGGACGTGTAACTGAAAAAATATCTCCACTGATCATTTCTTTGAAAAATTACGTGAAGATTATAAGGAATCCACCATGCAGGAGGTTATTCCTCCGTTTGCCAAGACTACATGAATGTGCACAATCCAGATTCCGCCACTTCTGGAACGTGACACTGAAAAATATCACCACAGATCATTTATTTAGAAAATATAAATGATATTAGAAACAGCCCCCATAACGTAAGTTGGAACCCGCTTTTGCAAAGATTAAGGGAATGTTAAATATTCAGGCAACGCCACTCCTGGGAGTTTAAATCGAATAATATCACCACATATTATTTACTAGAAAAATTAATCGAATATTAAAAGCAACCCTGCGCGCAGCAGGTTATTCTTGCATATGCTAAAATTACTGGATTGTGCACAATCTATTGAATGTCTCCCCCAGTACGTGAAACTGAATAATATCACCACAGATCATTTATTTGAAAAATTAATCGAGTATTAAAAGCAATTCCACAGCAAGAAGTTATTCCACCCTGGGCCCAGAGTACTGGAATGTGCACAATCCAGTGACGTCTCCCCTGGTGCGTGAAAGTGAACAATATCCCCGCAGATCGTTTATTTGAAAAATGTAAATGACATTAGAAGCAGACCCGATCATGTAAATGGAGACCTCCTTTTGGAATGATTAAGGAAATGTTCAGTATTCAGATAGCGACTCTCCTGGGACTTGAAATCGAATAATAGCACCACAGATCATTTATTTGAAAAATTAATCGAGTATTAAAAGCAATTCCACAGCAAGAGGTTATTCCACCCTTGGCCAAGAGTACTGGAATGTGCACAATCCAGTGAACGTCTCCCCTGGGGCGTGAAACTGAATAATATCACCACAGATCGTTTATTTGAAAAATGTAAATGACATTAGAAGCAGCCCCGATCATGTAACATGAGGCGCCCGTTTTCAAAGAGTAATGGAATGTTCAATATTCAGTTAACGATTCTCCTGTGTCTTGAAATCGAATAATATCACCACAGATCATTTCTTTGAAAAATGAAGTGCAGATTAAAAGGAATCCACCACGCAGGAGGTTATTCCTCCATTTTCCGAGAGTACTGGAATGTGCACAATCCAGATTCCGCCACTCCTGGAACGTGACACTGAAAAATATCACCACAGATCATTTATTTGGAAAAGGTAAATGATATTAGAAACAGCCCCCATAACGTAAGTTGGGACCCGCTTTTACAAAGATTATGGAAATGTTCAATATTCAGGCACCGCCACTCCTGGGAGTTTAAATCGAATAATATCACCACAGATTATTTACTGGAAAAATTAATCGAATATTAAGACCAACCGTACGCGCAGGAGGTTATTCTTACATATGCCAAGATTACTGGAATGTGCACAATCCAGTGAATGTCTCCCCTGTGATGTGAAACTGAATAATATCACCACAGATCATTTGATTGAAAAATTGAGTGTAGTGGAATATTCAAAATCCAAATATCGACTCTCTTGGGGCTTGAAATTAAAGAATTTCACCACAGATCATTTATTTGAAAAATTAATCGATTATTAAAAGCAATTCCACAGCAAGAGGTTATTTCACCCTTGGCCATGAGTAATGGTAGGTTCAATTCTCTGATTTTCAATTAATCAACTTGCTAATTGGATGCTTGGGATTAAAAATTTGAAATCGATTAATCGTCGATTGCACTGAATTTGTACCTTAAATTCAGCGTTTCATTTTTTTTAAATATTGTACCTATTAATATTCCAGTAATCGCTGTCGAGAGGGGCCTATTCTCCCACGTTCGGTCATGCTTATAATATTCTTTTAACGCTTACGATTACTAAGTATTTTTCGAATTATGTTCCCTCACTACCAGGGTCGCCACACTTCTGACTGGTCCAGGTAGGGTACGTTAGTACCCAGGTACGGATAATATTCCAATTAAATGATCTATGTCATATTGGTGATATTGTTTAATTTGACGTCCCAAAAGTGTAATTATTTGAATGTGGAATATTGCATTGCTCTTGGTAAAGGGGTGGTTTCAACTCCCACGATTTTTGGACTGCTTCTAATGTTCATTAAAGTTTTGAAATCAATTAAATGTTCAGTAGTGATATTGTTCAATTCGTTTTCGGAATGCATTGTAATGGGGGCCGAATATGTCCACCTCCATTTTTTCCGAAACGCGGAATCACCCATTATCGCCACTCGTAGTCACCAATTAACCGACATCCCCGGGGGCCATATAACCCAATAATACGAGAACGTGGACAGCCATGTTGGATATCGATACACACCTCTACGAATCTTGATTCCAGCATTTTGATTCCAGTGTTACCGAGGATCAGTAACGTGTTTTGTCACGTTACAGCATCTAAACTTTTTACCACGTTTTTATCAACTCGTATTTTACCATAACAGACGTCAATTTAAAATTAATATATTACAACCCTGGTAAAAAATTCCTTTCCTGGGGCTTGCGTGGAAAACTTGCAAGGGCCATGCCAAAATCGTCATGTTTTGCCCGGCACCGCCATGTGTACACGTATGGCGCTAACGTGGCGCTAACCTGGTGCCAGTTTCAAAAAAGAATCCTCAGTCATATCTTAATTTTTGTTTTACCGACGATGGAGAGTGAGGTTATGTTAAATCGTTAGCATGGGCCATGCAAACGCCACGCAAGCGCCATATGTGCAGACATGGCGCTGCCGGGCAAAACGTGACGATTCTGGCATGACCCGAGCGAATTTGCCACGCATACCCATGCGTGGGGCGTTTCTAGATTTTTACCAGGGAACGAAATCGAACTTGTCGCTATCGGAGCGACGCATGAAAATGTACCTTTAGGTGCTTTAGATGGTAAATTAAATAAAAATTATTCCTCTTCATTATGTTAAAATTCTGAAGAACCAGTTAGATTTTGATTTAGGTAGAAGTAGCGAAATTCCATTAAACGTTTCCAATTTTTCAAGAATACCCAACGAACGAGATAGGTAATTTAAAAATAATCATAAATTTAATATTGATGTTAACCATTATAATTCAGAGGACTTGGCTCAATTTTTACTCGGGTAAAAAGCACTGAAAATTCATGACAGATTTCTCATTCGTCAAAAGTAATCAATCAGCTGTCTGGTTAATTGTTATATTTATAACAGTGCATAATTAAAAAAATAATCAACTAATTTATTTCGACGTATGCACAAAATTTGCAAACGTTGGTATAATTTTTATTAATGGTCACCATTTACAGATCTTTTTGTCTAATAATATTACAAAGTATTTACTTCAAATGTTGCTCAATGTGTTTCCCTTCGTGTTCCACACATAGCTGAGCTCTTCGGAGTAAATTTGAAGGAATTTTGCGCAACATTTCCGGGGTAATGAGAGCAAACGTCTACGTTATTCTGCCCTCGAGGTCTTTCCTGCTATCAACTGGGGTCTTGTATATTTTTTCTTTTATAAAATCCCCAAAGGAAGAAATCGGGAGGAGTTAAATCGGGCGATCTCGCTGGACACCGCGCCATTGGTCCGTAAGTCCCAATCCATTTTTCTGGGAACATCTCGTTTAATGTAGCCATTGCTATACGGGAATTGTGGGCTGGAGCACCATCTTGCTGAAAGATCATTTTCCTGCGTAGGTCTAATGGAAGATTTTGTTGCAAGCCCGCCAATACTTCGCGAAGAAATGTCTCGTACCAACTGCGGTCAATGTCCCGATAATTTCATATGGTCCAATCTACACAGAGAGTAAATACTTTTAATTAATTGAAGTTAATAGAACTACTATCGTAGTGAGCGTAGCTTTTCCTTATAATTGAAAAAAAAAATGATAAATTTGAAAAATTATGAAATGTTACATACAGAAAAGTGTCTTTTACCCGCTATTAAAATTCTTATACTCTGTAAAAATAGTATTTTTCGTACCTAGGCGAAGCCGGCCTCGAGGGCTCTTCCAAGCACTCGTGGGCGCGAAATATTGCGCCCGAGGTGCAAAAAACATTTTTTGTTGCAATAGACCGTAAAATAAGATGAGCCCCCTACTTATAAACAGGGCGCAAAAACGCATTTTGCGGCCTACTACGACAAAAAAGCCTTTTTTTTACGATCAATAGGAACCTATTTTAAAAGACATCGTCTCGCAACTGGTAAAATACATTTTTCTCAGTGTTTACAAAGCCTATTTAAGTAAATCATACCAAATATTCCCCAATTATTCCAGCCCACAGGTGTATATTAAAACGATTTTGACTGCGACGAGTTGGCATAATGGCGTGAGGATTTTCTTCGGCATATTGGTGGTAATTATGCGGATTAAATATCCCGTCGCGGGTAAATATGCACTCGTCAGTATGCAAAATAGTCGAAAGAAATTGCTCATCCTGGCGATGCATCTCCTGTAGCCATCTGCATTACGATAAACGACGACCATAGTCCTGGGGATCCAGTGGCTGTACTCTTAAAAAGTGATACGCATGAAGGCCGTTTCTTGCCAATAAATTTTGCACTGCTGTGTAGCTTCATCCATGCGTCGACGCGAGCGTCCTTATGCTAACGGATGGATCTCGGTGAACATGTTCAAGGATGTTTTCCTCTTCTTCGGGACTCACAACATTGCGACCACCACCACGTCCATCGTTCCGTTCGGAAGGAAACACACTACCCGTTTGACGCAATCGGTTGACCACGTTTAAAATTGTACGAGGGTTAGGAACGCGCCGAGTTAGGTATTTAACAGCTTACTGCTGTGCTGCTCCATTGGCATTTCCATGGCATTCTCCGTAAAGGAATATCATGTCAAAATATTCTGCTGGTGTGAAACTCATGACAAAAATTAAAGATTTATTTTTCACAAAAATCGCACTTATGAATTACGCGACTTGATGCCACTGAAGGTTAAGATGGACAAGAGAAAACAAATGCGACTCGTATTTCACTAAAAGTAAGTTACATTCAGATGAATAAAAATTGCGACCGGGCTTCAAAATTGTGTCATTGAAGCTAAAATACATATAAAATTATTGATCAATTTTCAATTAATCAACTACATAATTGTTTATTTTTGACGAACTGGTAAGTTATCACAGAATTTCACTAATTCTACGTGACTAACATTGAGCCAGGTCTTAAGCATTTTAATGTTAAAAAATTACTATTAAACTTTCGATTAATTTGCAATTAACCAATCAGCTAATTGGCTGTATTTGACGAAAAACATATTTTGTATGAATTTTCGCTACTTTTCAGTGATTACATAATCAAGATCGGTCTGCAACATTTTATTTTATAAACACGAATATTATCGTTAAAAAGGGTGGATTTGATACCAACACGTGTCATTGCTTGAATATGCACGTAATTTGTGTTAAATAAATGATCTCTGACGATATTATTTTATGTCAAATTCTAGGAGGGTCGATTTCAGGATTTTGCTATTGGCAATGGAGGAATTAATTTTTTGCGTGCTGGATTGCTCTTAATCCTCATTTAATTTTTGGAATAAATGATCTATGATGACATTATTTGATTTCACGCCCCAGAAGAGTCATTATGTGAATATTGAACACTCCATTACTCTTTGAAAACGTACGCCTCGACTTACATGATCGGGGCTGCTTCTAATATCATTAACATTTTTCAAATAAACGATCTGTGATGATATTGTTCAGTTTCGCTTCTCAGGGGAGACGTTCACTGGATTGTGCACATTCCAGTAATCTTGGCATATGCATGAATAACCTTCTGCGCATAGGATTGCTTTTAATATTCGATTAATTTTTCAATGAAATGATCTGTGGTGATATTATTCGATTTCAAGTCCCAGCAGAGTCGTCAACTGAATATTGAACATTCCATTACTCTTTGAAGACGGACGGCTCAAGTTACATGAGAGGGGCTGCTTCTAATGTCATTTACATTTTTCAAATAAAGATCTGGAGAGCCGGAATCTGGATTGTGCACATTCCAGTAACCTTGGTATATGGAGGAATAACCTCCTGTGCTTGGGATTGCTTTTAAATATTCGATCAATTTTTCCAGTCAATAATCTGTTTTAATATTATTCGATTGAATCTCCCAGGAGTGGCGTTGCCTGAATATTGAACATTTCCTTAATCTTTGCAAAAGCGGGTTCCAACTTACGTTATGGGGGCTGTTTCTAATATCATTTACATTTTCCAAATAAATGAACTATGGTGATATTTTTCAGTGTCACGTTCCAGGAGCGGCGGAATCTGGATTGTGCACATTCCACTACTCTTGGCAAACGGAGGAATAACCTCCTGCGCCGTGGATTCCTTTTAATATTCACGTAATTTTTCAATGAAATTATCTGTGGTGATATTAGTCGATTTCAAGTCCCAGGAGAGTCGTTATATGAATACTGAACATTCCATTACTCTTTGAAAACGTGCGCCTCAACTTACATGATCGGGGCTGCTTCTAATATCATTTACATTTTTCAAATAAATGATCTGTAGTGATATTTTTCAGTTTCACGTCCCAGGAGTGTCGTAATCTGGATTGTGCACATTCCAGTACTCTTGGCAAATGGAGGAATAACCTCCTGCATGCTGGATTGCTTTTAATCTTCACTTAATTTTTCAATTCAATCAAATAAATGATTTGTCGTGATGTTATTGTATTTCACGATCCAGGAATCACGATCTGGATATTGGCTAACGGGGGCATCAGCATCCACGTTGTAGGAACGTCACTACCTAGATTTTCAACATTCCCTTACACGTGAAAAAGGGAGGTTTTAACTCCAACATGTCGAATTGCTACTAATATTCAAACTGACGGCGTTCTAATTCTATTAATTATGGCAAAATTCATTTAATTAATATCGGTTATTTACTAATTACATTTTGTTCTCAAGAAATAATAAAAAAAAGTTTTAATAATCAACGGATTTCAATTAATAAGGTTATGATTTCTCATGTTTGGATTTCGTGCAATATCTCTGTAAAGAAAAGTGCCTGCGTTTTATCATTTTCTAAAATCACATTTTTTTTAAAACTGTAATGATTTTTTCCATCATTTCTTCTTACTAGTTAAATCCTGAATAAAATAAATGGATAAACCCCCAATGATTTAATTATTACAAAATTTTTAACTGTTATTTGTAAGATTGGTGTTCGATAAAAGTGCGTAAAAGTTTTCTCTGCAAAAGTGGCAATAACATTCGTATAAGTTGTAAGTGTGTATGCAATGCACCAGACAATTGCCAAAAGATTGTGAAATAGCATTTTACGTACACTGTAACAAAATGATAATCTCAGTAATTAAATGACAGTCGTTAATTAAGGAAATTTGACTGAATAAAAATTGCACAAAGGGTCGAGAACTTTATTATTTCAACACAAAAATTCAATTCCTAGATTGATCTTCAATCAACTAACATTCTAATCAGTTATTTTTGAACCTGTTGGAACCTTTAATCGCACTTTCTCAAATACAAATGAATTATACTTGTTCCAGGACCTCAGAACATTGTTACATGAACAGGAAACTTCGATTCAAAATTAATTTTTACTTTAGCAGTTTATTTATTAGCGACTAATTGCGTGTTTTAGATAAATTAAAAAACTCATTAAAAATTGCACCACGCTGATTGATTATTGATTAATCAGTCACATAAATTTCTTTACGGCACATTAGCAATCTGAAAACGACTTTTGCAAAATCAACCAGTTACAAATAGCTCGTGCGATACAGAACTGCATTATTCGAACATGAATATCGAATTCGACATTCATTTTCATTTAACTAACGTTCTAAGTGGGTATTTTCGACACAAAATCTTTATTCAACATTTACTAGTTCAAAATGATTTAAAATTGCACCAGGACCTAAGAACTTATCCGAACAGAAATTCATATTTCAATGTTATTTTTCATTTAACAACATTATGAAATTAATTATTTTTTATTTTATTTCATTTCTGACAAATTAGAAAACTGTAATTGCCTTTCATTTCTCTAAAGTCATTCAAAATTAAACCCGGTCTGTAATAGTCTAGTTTTTGGCGAAATAAACGATCTCAAATTATCAAGTTTATTTCCCGAACAACCCGGTCTTCGAGGAAATTGTAAAATTTTGCTACTTTAACTCGATGAAAATTGTGCCCAGTTAAGAATATTATTTCACGCTAATCAGATTACTAATCAGGTTTATGTGATACTTCGGTAGTATTGAATTCGGAGTTGAGAATTTTTCAACGGATGAGAATTAATTAACGGATTAAGTAACTTTATTGCATACTCCGAAAAATAAAATTGTATTGTAATTCCCAATTAACAATACTTTTTTAATATAAATTTGTTAGCATAAACCTTTCAGGAATCTTCGCTGGTTTTTACTGAATAAAAGTTCTGCAATTTCAAAATTGTTTCATGAAACAATAATTCGTTAATTGTTTGTTAGATTTTAATTCTGTCATTGACTGTTATTTATTGTTTAATATTGCCATTTTTACAGGTTAATTTAATTTTTAAGTTTATTTTATGTTTTTCCGTGAAATCTCACGTAACTTTATCGTCCTCTTGTTATTTTTCTTTTAAAATAACTTTCCTTTATTCTTGTTTTTCAGCTCATTTATTTTATTTTTAAATAATTTTTAGTGATTAAAAATGTTTGCTAATGCATCTCCATTCAATTTGTAGCGCCCTGCAATTTAAATGTTGTTTCATAATTTAATTTGCTGTGGAAATCGAGTTTCAGGTTAGACATTCGATCAATATTTCGAACGTCACGTTGTTCCTCGAAAACAAAAACTGGCTGCACTTCGCGCGCCTCGTCGATCGCCGATGCGCATTTGCTTTGATTTCATTCACGACGTTCGCCGACAATGCTAACGTTCAAATTTTTTCCCGACAATGAAGAATCCCGAGCTCCTATTAGCTGATTTCAATGCCGAATAACTTGAAAAATCTACTTTAACGAACATTTTTTCATAGGAAAAAGTTGCTCAAAATTGACTAAAGATTCCTCAGATCACCGGTCGGTATGGGTTGGATCACCCTGTATATATAGCTTGCAATATTGATGCAGTTAAAACAAACTATGAGTTATAAAAAAAAAATAAAATATTCAATCATCATTGACATAAAGAAAACTTCACTCCGTAACTGTTGTAAATTCCGAATTTTTGTACGGAGATTATAAATTTCTTTAATAATTTTTTAATATTGTTGAATTTAACCACAATGCTGAGAATACTACGTACGTTTGTTTATGAAATGTATTCTTCTAATCATAAAATCGGTACATTTTGAACCTACAGAAGGGATGACTACTATTAACTATTTGCGTATAAAATGTGTTGTTTTAATGTTAGAATGTATATATTTTGCATCAGGCACGGAGACACCCTGTGATATCAAAGGAAATTATAGATTTTTTATAAGTAAAATGATAAATTCAATTGAAACATATTACTAGAGTGTTCGGAGTAGCTGATTACTAATCCAATGTTGGTTTTTGTTGCGCTATTACCGTTCTTTATTATACATGTTGCGGCATCTCTGAGCGAATTGTCGCACCGCCAAATCAATGCTTGTATGCGCTCTTATCGGTTCCCTCGGGATCTATAGGAAATACGTTTTCGCGGGCTTTCCAGGAAGTTAAGTTCCGATTGCGCCACCTGCAGCTTACACCTTTCGACTTCCTGGCAAGTTTTGGAAAAGATTTCCGGCAGACGCAAATCGGTTCGAAGGCAATCACGCGTGCTTCTCGTACGGTCGCGAAATTTCGAAGTCGGATCGAAAATAAACGCTCGAGAAGTCTTTATTCACGAGATTTTAACGCATCGCTGTATTCTTAGTGAGTCGCCTCACTTCAGTTCAAATAATTCCGTGAGTTAAACCGCTTTATTCGAAAGAAATCGCAAACGCAAATTTTGGTCGCGTGATTCATCTACAGTGTATTTCCAGCAATTAAAATAAATGAGAAAATCAAGGTATTTAATGTGCTTTTTTCACTGTACCACGAGGACCTGGACCCGCACCCACAGCTAGGGCGGCAAATATCCCCAACAGCGGAGGATATTGTCCCGAGAGCAAACATTTGGCGATCCTGCCAGGATCCCGTGAGTATAGTGGAGTGAAAGTGGACCTGAAAGACTATTTCAAAGACATTGTAATATTTTTTTTGTTAAGACTTTTAAAGACATTAATTGGATATTTTGGACAGAAGTGAATTCGGGAGTGCCGGATAATCCCTGGAATTTAAAATTTCCGCATATGATTAGCGCCATTAAGCGCTTCGGGCGTCTTCGTTTTTCGTCGGTTGTTTCCGCCTCCTATATATAGGAGTAAACAACCTCGACGTGACGTCACGGCGGTCGGCGCGATCTCCGGCAATCGTTCCTGTAAACGCTATTTCGTGTTCGGCCACTCTCGGCCTTATCGCCGATCAGAATCGAGTCCCTCGCCGTTGCACTTGAGCCGCCGCGACTCGGACGTTTCTCCGCGCCAGTATCGCCACTATCATTGTGAGCCCCCTGCGCATTTTTCTCGGTACCTGCAACGTACAGTCTTCGCCATGCCTAAGAAGAATCAGGGCGACGTTCCTGACGAGTACCACGAATTCATTCAATTCGTTACGCAGCAGCAAAAGGACTTCGCGTCCATTACTCGAGCTTCTGAATTGCTCGAAGCGCCGGATCTACCGGCCGAGCACGCGCGCACTCGGATTTCCTTGATTGAAAATAAATGGAGAAAAATCTCGGATCGGGACGTTCTAATGGAACCTTATGAGGCGCTACCATCCTGCTCGACGCACGAGTATTTCGCTGAAGATTTTCTCGGAACCGCCGAAAAGATGTTCCTGAATACTGTCGGCAGTCTCTCCATGGTCGTCGTCGCCGTCCACGCCAACCGCTACAACTCCGTCTGCTGCAACCCACGAGTGCACTCGTCGAAGAACGCAAGTAACGACGCCAAAATTACCGCGATTTTCTGGCAATTTCTTAAATTGTGTAGAGTTCCGCGATCATTTCCAGGCGCTCATAATAAATGATCCTTCGTTTGACAATTTTGAAAGATTATATTATCTGAAATCGTGTCTTGAAGGCGACGCTGCGGCCTTACTAAAAACGATCGCGATTACGTCTGAAAATTATGAGATCGCCTGGAAATTACTCGTAGAACGCTACGAAAATAAACGCAGATTATTATCTATGCAGTTAAAATCATTATATTCGTTGAAATTTATTACACGTGACGGGTCTCCTTCAGACCTACGTAATTTAATAGACTCTGTGCAGGAGTCCAAAGATGCACTCGCGAAACATGGTCGCCCCGTAAGTGCTGATATATTAGTGCATTTGATCACTCAACGTCTCGATCGCGGAACTCGTGAGGACTGGGAGTTTTCGCTCGAGGGCGATGACTTCGCCACGTACGATCAAATGATGAAATTTTTGAAATTGAAAGTTCGCGCACTCGAAGCCTCGACGCCTACTGTCAAGGCATCGCGTCCAGTAACGTCTCAACCTCGAGCCAAAACAAACAGCATTTCGCCTTTAGCCGTACATCACGCGAATTCGCGAGTTCATGAAAAATGCATCTTATGTGACAATGCACATTCTTTATTCAAATGTACAGTATTTAATGGTAAATCCGTGTCCCAACGCTGGGATTTAGTGCGACAGCACTCCTTATGTGTGAATTGTCTTTCGATGTACCATAAAGTTGAAGCATGCAGGAGTGAGCGCACTTGTTTACACTGTAAAAGGCGCCATCATTCGCTTCTGCATGCACAACCGCGCAAAGTAGCTAATGCCGAAGCAGCAGCAAGCACTTCAAATTCTGCCGCGCCAGAAGTTGATGCGAATTTGATTCAGTCGCATTTAAGCACTCCTCAAATGCCTGCCTATACCATTCTTGCTACTGCATGGGTGTTAGTCACCGCCGTATCCGGAAGAGTTGTAAAACTGCGAGCATTACTCGATCAGGGATCAACGCATACATTCATATCGCGAACCGCAGCTAACGAATTGCGTACCAAAACGTATGCGACGTCGATGCAGGTAAATGGAATCGGTCGAAATCAATCCGCGTCAATTACAAAGGTCGTACCAATTTCGGTTAGTTCGGTAACTAACACTCAAGTCGCGTTAACGACAGACGCGCTTATCCTCGATGAATTGACGTCATACGTACCGAAATTCCGTTTTCCGTTAACGCACTGGTCTCATCTCGACGGCTTGGAATTCGCGGACGGAAATCTGACGGACTGTACGCCGATTCACCTAATTATCGGCGCAGATTTATATGCGTATGCGCTTCGCGATGGGATGATCCGCGGTCGACGCGACGAGCCGGTCGCGCTGAACACCATCTTTTGGTGGGTCCTCTCGGGCACGAGCAATACGGCAATCGATTCATCAGACGGCCCCTCCGTTCAAGTGCATCACTTGCATCTGCCGGACGACGACCTAACCTCAACCCTTAAACGCTTCTGGGAGGTAGAGGAGGTCAGTCCCGATCCCCCTGTTTCCAAAGAGGATGCACAATGCGAGCGCCATTTCAAAGAGACACACTCCCGCACTGACGATGGCCGTTACGTAGTGCGCATACCCCTTAGGAACCCCATTACCACTGAACTCGGCGATACATATCGACGCGCTGAGCAATGCTTATATTCTCTCGAGCGACGTCTTGCCTCTCGTCCAGAAGAGCGAGCTGCATACGTTGAATTTATGCAGGAATATGAGTCACTCGGACACATGCGAGTTGCTTCGCCCCAGAAAGTAGATCATCCAACGGTCTACATCCCTCACCATCCGGTTGTTAAAGCCACAAGCACGACAATGAAAACTCGAGTCGTATTCAACGCGTCCGCGGTATCCACAACTGGAATATCCCTAAACGACTTGCAGTTGACCGGTCCTAAACTGCAAGCCAATCTGGCTCTCTTACATCTTTAATGACGCTTGTATAGATACGTATATACAGCTGACGTTGAGAATATGTTTCGTCAGATTGAGATCGATCCACGTGATATCGATCTGCAACGCATTTTGTTTCGCCCCATCCTTTTCGAAGCGGTGTTAGAATTTCAACTCTTAACCGTTACCTATGGTACAACCAGTGCTCCATTCTTGGCGTTGCGCGTTCTACAGCAGCTTGCCGAGGATGAAGGTGACGCCTTTCCTCTCGGAAGGGAGGTTATCCTCCGACGCAGGTTCGTCGACGACGTCATGTTTGGAGCGAATACGATCAAGGAAGCTATCGCTGCCCGCGATCAAACAAACGCTTTGTTGAGTAAGGGCCACTTTCTCCGCCGAAAATGGTCCAGCAACTCCGCCGCACTTCTCGCCGACATCGACCCGGCAAATCATGGTCCAGCATGCGACAAACTACTTCAGGAAGATGATAGTGTAAAGGTCCTTGGAATCGCATGGCGACCCGCCTCCGACTCGTACAGTTTCGCACTGAATATTTCCCTTGTACCGATCAACACGAAGCGAGCGATCATGTCGCAAATCGCCCTTATCTTCGACCCGCTTGGGTGGCTGGCTCCGGTTGTAGTCGTTGCAAAGCACCTAATACAACTACTCTGGAGTAGCAAGACACCTTGGGACTCACCCCTTCCCACTGACCTTCAGTTCGCCTGGGATACGTTTTACGACGCTCGGTAATCCCCGAGGTCGCGTGGCGTCACGTTCCGGGTGTGGACAACCCTGCAGATCTAGCGTCTAGAGGCATGTCTGCCTCGCTGATAGCTTTGTCGGATCTGTGGTGGCATGGCCCATCCTGGCTGTCCGCCGATCCATCAAGTTGGCCTTCACTGGATCCTGTAGTTTCCGACGATGTGCCTTTGGAAAGAAAGGTGAACGTCTGTCACGCGGAAGTAAAGACCGACGTCGCTCAACAACTAGTTGCGCGATTTTCGAGTTGGCCGCGTATGTGCAGAGTACTCGCCTATTGCCTGCATCCTTCCGCTCGCTGGAAAGCCTCTGTCTCGGGCCAATCGCGCGTCGCAGAGCTCACGCTCGTAGCCAATCGGGTGTTCGCTCTCACTCAGGCAACTGTTTTTAATCAGGAAATCACGCTTTTAAAGAACAATCCAAAGACTCCAGATGGATCGCGCCATCTCCAAAGTAACCAACGACTAAATAAGATGAGTCCATTGCGCCGCTTAAACCCTTTCCTAGACGCTAATGGGTTATTACAAGTAGGAGGTCGTCTGTCCCTATCAAAGCTGTCATATGCAGCGAAATTTCCCATATTTTTACCGTATGGACATGTCGCGCTCCTTCTTGCTCGTCACGCTCATGAACGATGTCTTCATGGTGGCATCACGCTAACTCTTAGCACCCTACGCACGCATGTATGGGTGCTCCAGGCACGCAAACTGATAAAATCAGTGGTCAAGCATTGTATCCCCTGTGCTCGACAGCTCGCAGAGGTTCCCATTCAGATGATGGGGTCATTGCCGCCGGCTCGTATAAATCGTCCGCCTCGCGCGTTCCTTGAGTGCGGTGTCGCGTGCTGTACACCTTGAAGTAGTTAGCGATTACTCTTCAAACGCTTTTCTCACTGCGTTTCAACGCTTCACGTCGCGCCGCGGCTTACCACACACCATACACAGCGACTGTGGAACAACCTTCGTTGGCGCCGACAAGGAATTGCGCGCGGCGTATCGCGCCGCAGTTCAAGATGATAAGCTTCGTGCCCGTGTCGCGGAGGATGGAGTCGAGTGGAGGTTCATCCCGCCCCGTGCACCACATTTCGGAGGGTTGTGGGAAGCGGGAGTGCGCTCCATGAAGCGACATCTCAAACGCGTACTAGACCCTCACACTCCGACGTTCGAGGAGCTGACAACTCTTGCATGCCGCATAGAGTCGGGAGGCCTGCGCACTTTCTTGTCGGCGGGCCTCTGACTGCTGCAGCCGCACCGTTTACAGTCGATTTTTCAATGTCGCGTTCGGCACGATGGAAATTGTACAGTCAGTTGTTGGACAACTTCTTGACTAGGTGGTCGCGTGATTATGTGACGTCATGCCAGCACCGTTCAAAGTGGTTCAACGCGCAAACGCACAATCGCTGTCGGTCAACTTGCGTTAATTTGCCTCCCGCCAAATGGGACTTGGCACGTGTCATCGAGTGCTTTCCAGGTCATGACGGCCTCACTCGCGTCGTGAAATTACGGACTGCTACATCTGTCTATACTCGTCCGATCTCTAAGTTAGCCATGCTGTCTGTCGCTATCGAAGGTGACACGTTGCCAACTCTCACACATTAGATTTAAGCTGTATTCTGTAATTATATAATGAGCGTTTTAGGTAATAGTTAGAGTAAGATTGTTGCGGTACTGATACCGCAAGGCGGGCGGTATGTAGCGCTATTACCGTTCTTTATTATACATGTTGCGGCATCTCTGTGCGAATTGTCGCACCGCCAAATCAATGCTTGTATGCGCTCTTATCGGTTCCCTCGGGATCTATAGGAAATACGTTTTCGCGGGCTTTCCAGGAAGTGAAGTTCCGATTGCGCCACCTGCAGCTTACACCTTTCGACTTCCTGGCAAGTTTTGGAAAAGATTTCCGGCAGACGCAAATCGGTTCGAAGGCAATCACGCGTGCTTCTCGTACGGTCGCGAAATTTCGAAGTCGGATCGAAAATAAACGCTCGAGAAGTCTTTATTCACGAGATTTCAACGCATCGCTGTATTCTTAGTGAGTCGCCTCACTTAAATTCAAATAATTCCGTGAGTTAAACCGCTTTATTCGAAAGAAATCGCATACGCAAATTTTGGTCGCGTGCTTCATCTACAGTCTATTTCCAGCAATTAAAATAAATGAGAAAATCAAGGTATTTAATGTGCTTTTTTCACTGTACCACGAGGACCTGGACCCGCACCCATAGCTAGTGCGGCAAATATCCCCAACAGCGGAGGATATTGTCCCGAGAGCAAACAGTTTTTGAAAATTCAAATAGCGGATCCATCGGATTTGATTTGATCTGGGACAAACGCAAAGGGCAGGAATTATAGTAAAGAATAGGTACATGTTGGATGTGACGCACTTGCATCCAATATTACTATGCTGAATTTTTCCCAAAGAGTAATTTCTTGTTTTTAAAAATTATTAATGAATTAATTTAATTACTTTATAATACAATCAGTAAGACTAATATACATAACAAAAAAACGTTTGAACATTCAATGCCACATTTTTTTATATATATTATATGTTTGTAACAGAAAAAATATTCTTATGCCGAAAAACGTTACTTAATGAATTCCTTTATTTTGAATTTTTTAAAATAACATTTCTGCAGGTTGATTATATTCTATATAGTTACATCAAATATGGCCGACAGAGATATGTACTTACTTTTATATCAACAGCTCCTAAGCGTACAGTCATTCTTTATTGACATAATAATCCAGATGTAACATGATGTAATCAAAGAATTACATTTTTCTTTGAGCTCTAATGTGAAAGTCGAGGGGCCTATCGGCACAGAATTTACTACAAAAAATCCACTGACAACCCTAGTCTAATGTGAAGTTTAGCCAAGAACAATGTCAAAAGTTATAGTAGATATTATTAAGATTTTTGAACGAGTCTGGTTAACTTGTAAGATAAAATTTCAGCCCTATTGATGGTTAAACTATTAACTTTAGACCAGGGCTGCCGCTGACTTGTTTGTATTCAGTGCATTTTCAGTGTATCTGGCACTTCGATACGACAGCCTTAAAATAAAAAAAGTGCCTATTTTTTAATCTTAAACGACCTTTACAAATCACATAAACAACATGGTTTAAAAATGTGCTATATGCTTAACGATATGTCAAGAGTGGATATATAAAAAAAGAATTTTTTTTATGTAGTCTAATTTTAATCGCTATTTTACATCTCGATGGCTGACCACTGCCGCGGCGTAACCAATACATCGAAAAGCCACTTCGCCTTCACCTTCACGGCGAACACCATCGGAACTGGGGCAAGCACCTGCCAATTCTTTTATTCCAGTTACGAAATAGAAAAAATGCGGCTAGTTGTACTACGCCTAGCTACGCGCTGTATGGACGGACATTCAAACGACCAGTATCAACGAAAGTATCATACCGAGGCCAGCACACCAAAGTTTCGCGAAGCCGAATTAATCTACCTTCGCAGCCATCATCGTTCCAACGCCGCCGAGAATTTTTGTGCTGGATTTACACCCAAATGGGAAGGGCCGTATCCAATTCTTCATCTGGCGGGGAATAACGTCTACAGTATACGTAAATGCCGAACTACAACTAAGATACACGAATCTCAAATTAAATTAGCCCGAGGACTGCACTTGCCACCCGAAGACTAGGAGATCTTAGTTCCAGATAATGCAAGGGAGCAGCAAGCTACTGAATGGGAAGAAACGGGGAATTTTTGGCAGCCACCCAGTGAAAAGTCATTTCTACGGTTACCGCTGCAATATGAAAACCCGAGGGGTACAGAAGTACAAAAGATTCGAAGGCGAGGACGAGGACATCCTCCGAAAGCTCCACGATTTGCAAAATCCAGTACCCCTCCAGAAAACAGCCCAAAGGGCGAAAAAGTCACAGGAACGAGCTCTGAAGTAGAATCTAGTGACCAGTCAGACCAAAGGCCACAGAAACGCCGAGGACGTCCTCCTAAGCACATCCGGTAGAAACAGCAGTACGCATCTTCCTCAGGAGAAGAAGACTGGCACCGGCCACCATACAACTTACGACGAAGAACACGAGAAGTGTAAAGTGTGATACATTTTCGGACCATTTTTGGGCAAGTGTAGTATTTGAAGTTTTAAAACAAAATTTTGTTATCAAAAATGCAAGTGCAGAATTTACGATTTTCGGACTTAGCCATTTTTTGGCAAACGTAATGTTACGTTTTGGCGGAGTGATGGAAAATTATGTTTAATTAATATCCGCGACGTTTATTGTTTTTACACCGTCCACCAAACTGACTTCTCCGATGCTTGTCTCGACACGAGAGCGCAGCGGAGTTCGTCGTCGCATTTCTTTCCAACCGTGGGATTATGCTGAAGGTGCACTTCCTTCGCTCGGCTTCACCGTCCGTCTGCAGCAGCAAAATCACCGCGACCATTTTCAACCCGGTAACGCTTAAATAAAGTTGTTCTTTAAAAAAAAATAATAAAAATAAAATAAAAATGCTAGAAAAAAAAAAGAGAATAGATAGAAAGACGGACGTGAGGAAGGAGGTTGGCCCGTATCTCTCTCTATTTTTTCAAAACTCATCGATCATTTTCATGAAATCAACTTAAACTCTAAGTTATTCGTAACTTTTTAACCTATTACAACAAATTAAATAGTGCTTTAGCCCGATTGGAATTAAATAAGTCTGGACGCGTAGGTATCCGTATTAATAGACTAATTAATAGGCTCGAAAGCAAATATACGACAGCCGATTTTCAAAAGAGTTTGCGTCTAGAAAATGAGTCTGAGCAAAGACAGAGACGCAATGAATTATTAAACACATTGGACGAATTTATTGAAAATCATCGCGGTAGTACTAGGGTCCAGGTTCAGTCTCAGGGTCACCGTAATCAAGAAAATTCGTCAATGAGAAATAATAATAATAATAATAATAACCTGGATGAAATTGTTAAAGAAGAAACTAGAGACGGATCGTCCATTGAAAATACAAGCATAAATTTAAGGATGGATAAAATAGAAAATGCTCTAACACAATTATTAGAAGAGCGATCACAACAGAGAGCAAGTAGTACCAGGTTGCTGAATGCAGACAAAAATGTAAATTTTCAAAATACCTTCAACATAAATTATCACGAAGATGTCGAAGAAATTCGGTCGGCAAGTGACTAAGTACCCAGGCGTCAGAGGAGTCAATGGCGGCTGAATCAGTCCTTCCGTTTCAGAGATTTGGGAGAACTTATCCGGAAGTGGGACGTCACGTTGGCGGGCAATGAACAGCAGAGCATCGATGAGCTCCTGATTCGTGTCAAAAAGTGTAGTGTTAACGCTGGGATAGAAGAAGATCAACTTTTCCATGCATTACCCTTCTTACTGACGGGTGTAGCGCTACAGTGGTACGGATTTTCGTACCAAAAATGGCGTTCATGGTCGCAATTCAGCCTGTTATGGAAGTGGCCGGAACTTGCAACGGCACCTAGAAAGCGAAGTGCACATGCGGACGCAAGGTCCAGATGAGTCGGTCCGCGATTACATGATTTGCTACGTTCTTTACTAATTTGTGGACACCATTGCCGTCTGAAGAGACGCAGTCAGATTGGCTACATCAGAATCTGCGGCCAGAGTTGCAAATAGCAGTGTAAAGAGATCGATTTCGATCATTTGAAGAGCTACTACAGCAAGAGAGGCTGAAATGATCATAAAGGCCAGTCAAGCTTATCGACCTCCTGCTCCTGAGCAGTTATATTGCCCGGAGGTGGCCTATAAAGAGTGTCCAATTTTCAGCGGTGAACGTGGAGTCCGATAACCAGGGGCAATTAAAACGTCTGGAAAAATCAGTTCAGTCCAAAGAAATAAAGAAAATGTTAGAAGAGATATTCAGCCAAATGGAACGCCGTATGACTACAATGGTTGACCGGAAATTTGAAACTTTATCGTCTCCACGTTGGAGGAATGACAGGGTGGACAGCCCAGACCAGACTAGTCGCCTGCCGCCAAAGAAAAGTGTTCGGTCGGTCACAAAGAAAACGTTTAGTAAGCAGAATCAGAAAACATCATATAGCGGATATCAAGAACAGCCCAAGCCATCGGAATCAAATCTAAAATCAAATTCGACAAATGGTCAGTCCGAAAATAAAAATAGAGACGGGTTAAAGTGTTGGACCTGCAACCTGCCAGGATACACTAAATATAATTGCCCGAGATGTCAGGAAAACGAAATCAGGAACGCGTAGGTGAGGTCACATCTATCCCTGAGCGGAATCCCAGACCTCAACTCCTACATTACGAGATGTTTCACCAGTTCAGCTGGACGTCCACTTGACGTCCGAAGACGGTTATACACGATGGTGGGTGACGACATTCGTTAATGGTCACCGCATCAAGGCTCTGTATGACCCTGGTGCAGCACGCACAATAATTTGTCCCATCGCCTACAGAGTAGCCACTACCTGTGGTGATGCGATCGAGAAGTACGATGGCCTTGGAGTGAGAGTTTCCGATGGACGCACGATTTCCATTGCCGGACAGAATAGAATGCCTTTCCAGGTTGGTCAGGAAACAAAATGGTTGACAACCGTACTAATGCCTAGTCTGGAACCAGATTGCTTGCTGGGTGCCGATTTTATTCGTGCCTTTAATGCCATTCTCCATCCGCGCGATAATTTTCTGAAAATTAAAGGAGAGAAGAAAGGAGTGCCTGTCGAAGTGGCGACGGTTTCCCTTCCCCCTGAAGAGAAACAAGAATAATCCGGTTTACGAGGATTGACGGAAGATCAACGAAAACGTTTTCAAGATGTCGTCAATTCTCGAATAAGTAACAATTTTATTTTCCGCAATTTTTTTCCTAAGTGAAAGTAATTTTAATATATAAGAAATTCTTGGAATAGCGGAATAAATAGGACCAAGTTCGGAAATCGAACTCATTTAAATAGATATTATTTCTCCTTAATCCAGCACCGATTTGTGCTCGCGGAGTGACCATTACCTTAAAAACTGAGAAAGTAACTTAATTATCTAAATTGAAAATTTTGTTTATCATCGAACGAAAGGAAAGATACAATATGTAAATTAAAAATATACATATTGTATCTTTTTGTGGTGTTTCATGTCGGACCATACCCGCTAGAATCATTAGCGAGGCTTTGCGGCATGGTCCTGCCTCGTACACCCTCCAAGAGATTATATATTGGAAAATCAACCAACAGCAATTGCCCTGTGGTCGGTGCGACGCACAGTCGCTCTTTCAAGTGAAAGGTTCCTGTTAGGGATCCATACTTGGAAGGGTGACTATGAAAAATAAAAAAACGAGCGTTGCGCCCGCTACGGCAAAGATAGCAGGCCGATTACTGAGTGGGAGACACGGCTGCTTTACCATCAGAGGGTAACCCCTGATGACAAAGTAGTTTGTCGACTGTATCTGTCTGGGTTTTCCGTAGTTTTCCCAGACCCTGTGCAAATGCGATACAGAGGGGTCTCAAGACGTTCTACGGGGCGCAGTAATGGGGGGACTGGCTCTGGGTGGGTGTTGCTATGTGCTGTCATGTATTGTCTTATAAATGTTTTCGATTGTATGTCCAACCTATCCACCCGAGAGCCGACCCGCGAACAGGCAAAAATGTCATTAAAAGCGGGGGATAATTCCTATCCTATATTGGAAAATTTATTTGAAGTGTAATTTATTTTCGTAAATTGCGAAAACTGCAGACTCATAGTTAAGACATCCAACGTCTCAACTTGTAAACAAAATATAGTAAATACATTCCGCTCAACAAGATAGAGAGCAACAGTATCGATGAAGAACAAATTTTAATATTAAGAATGAACAACCATTCATATTACACCTAGATTTGGCGCTAATTTTTGAAAGTTGCATTTTATCATTCTTTTTGCAACAGTAGTAAAGCCTCCCTCCGCACATGTAAAGGATTTTTACAAGTCAGAGAATCAGCTTTTTACTCTGAAAAATGTCGTCAATTCTATCGTTCTCATGCTACGAGGATAACTAATGGTCTCGTTTTCCAACTCCAAGTAATATGACCGTATTTTCTGAAGTATTTGTTAGTATTTTCTGAAGTTTTTTTTTCCTATGTTGCACGTTGTTTGTACGTTTTCCATTTCCTATACCCGAAGCCCGATACTCGGATACTGGAGCAAGAGCTGGTACCTGAGACGAATACCAGCGTCTGGGCAGGGGGTGTAACGTGAATGCTAATTTAATAATTAATTTAACATTTCATTCATTGCATCACGTTTAACCTCGTGCTCGATCGTCGATTAATATTCAAATTATTTTTAAGTTTATATTTAATTATGTATTTTGAATTTGCAGAAGAACGATTGACATAAACAGTTGGTCGGTCGACATGAACAACAGGGGGGGGGGGGAATAAACCCTAGGTCCGCGAATTTCCACGGGAAAAAGACAGACCTGCCTATACCGTGATCCGAAGCGCGCGTGTTCGTAAATTAACGGAAAGCGGATCGTTTAATTTTATACTTTTAAAAACTCGATTGGTGAGTGGAGGCATTGTTGCCTGATCGAGAACAATCTAAGGACCTATTGGCGTCCGATAATATTTGATTGCGAACGACCCTCCGCTGCAGCCTGAGATCTCTCGAAGGAAGGAAAACGTGAGAGCGAGAGAGATAGCGCTGGGATTTTGTAAGTACTAGCTGCTTTTCCGTCGGTTTCGCGAATATCAGGCCGTAATAAATTTTTCTGTTTATATTTTATCGAAGCTGTGAATAAATAGTAATTCATTAAATAGGCTTCAATTCTTTTTGTTTTCTTTGTGAATGCATTGTATCCTTATTCGTTCACTGAAAAAAAGTGTGTCGTCTGTTCTTTTATTCAGACTAATTTTCCTTTCATTCGTTTTAATTGCATTTTTAATTTCTAATAGTCGAGTCAGTGCCGTGATATAATCCGGAAAAAGACGGTTCATCTTTAGTTTGTTTCGATCGACAGTAATTTTGAATTCGATCGACAACGGGCTGATCGATGCCGTCCAGCGAGCGATGAAAAGTCGTACGACATTTTGTAACTGCCTTCGGGGTACTTGCACTCGTGGAGATTTAGCCGAACCTATTTCTTTTCATTTAATTGATAATTTTCATTTATGTTTATGAAAAAGGCAGTTATAACTTTATGGCATTTATGCAGCTATTAAGCAAGGTTCTTATTAAAATCTCACACAGGGACTATAAATACGGCAATATCTGCCGCAGAGGGCGCAAGTAAACATTGTCTTACTTTCGTGCACACCTACCTGTCTGAGTACAGCTACGGGAATTGACAGTGGCATACTTTCAACACTGATTATAGATATAAAGTGTCGACATTTGGTTTAAAATTTTTTGATGAATTTTCTAATATATTTATTTCAAATATAGCTGTGCATCACCTTATCATATAGCGCAGTTGATTTTGAAGTTTTCGAAGTTCGTCAATATATGTTGCCATGGAATCAAAGTAGGCAATAGCATCTTCTATACTGGGTTCACGTTTGGCATTTGTTAATATCTCAGCTCTTCTGTAAACAAATGAAATGGTAAAAACGTTAGTAATAGATAACAATACCATAACATCATACAATTGTGGTATTATACGCAGAACCTCAATAGGAACGCTATGAATACATTTGATAATAAGATACATCATAACTATACCAATCGTGAATGAAATAACATTATTTAACTCACTCATACAATCATGTAAAATACTACTCTATAAAGTAATTAAATAGATACCAAGGTTTAATTTCTCGATTTGTAAACATCCACCAAAATGTTATATAAATTACGTTATAACTATATCTGTATAAAGTTAAAAAGATATTTGAAAACAAACAATACTGGAACTAATCTAGAAAATATTGTGTATTATGTGTAAACTTTGAATCTCAACAGATTACTGTTTCGGAATTAGCTCATTAAAATATAAAGCCAGGCACTTGATCCGAATAAACAAAAATGTTTTCGAATTTTCTCGGACAGTTAATGTGGTTTTTCGTTATTTTTGTGATTTACTCGATATTTTGTGCATGTTTTAAGTAAATGGATTTCAGATTCAGGTTCAGGGCATTCAAGTACAAAAAATGTTCACTTGATTCAGATAAAAACGTTTTTTTCGAATTTTTTCGCATACATTAATATGGCCTGGGAACAAAGTTCCGAAAATCAACACACCGAAAGTCAAAATTTCGATATAGCATGGCTTCAGCGTGATTTTCTTGACTTTTTCTTTGAAAATTTGATACAAAGAAAGCACATTAAAATACCTTGGACTCACGCAATATCGAAATTTTGGCCTTTCGGGATTTTGATTTTCGGAACTTTGTTCCCCGGCCATTAATATGGTTCCTTGCAATTTTACCTGTAAGTTTTTCAGTTAAACGGCTTATAGGTCCAGATTCAGCTCTTGAAAATGCATAATGATTGATTAGTCACGATACAACTTTTGTTTTTACTTTGTGGGCCTGTATTGTGCTATTCAGGATTGATGAAGATATAAACGACATTTAACGCGACAGTGATTTTCATTGAATTTTTAGAAAAACAATTATAATCATGAAAATCAGTAGTTCACAATCCTAAAAATTACATTAGATTGTTTATTAAATTTGAAAATACACAAATTTTTACATTTTGTGAACTTAAAATTATTTTAATTAGAAAAACAGATAGATCATTTATTTAATTCGTATTTAGGGCTCTATGCACTGTAACGTGGCAAAACACGGCCTTCAAGAACCGCTAATATTTTGAATGGGTGTAATTTCCGAAATGATCTGATCATCTTATGGGGGGGACTGCTCCGAAAAAGCGCTAGTGTTTATTTTGGTAATTCGGCTCTCTTTGAATGGTATATGTTATGAATCTGCCGGGAAGCTTTTATCCAAGGGGAAATGTCATTATAGGGGGGACTGCCTCGAAGAAGCGCTAATTTTTAATAAGGCAACAATTTAGAATTAGAATTGATGTTTGTTATGAATCTGCCGGGAAGTTTTTATCCAAGGTGAAATGTTGTCATTATAGGGGGGACAGCTCCGAAGAAGCGCTAATTTTTAATATGACAGCATCACGATATGGGTGGGATAGTTTAGAATTGGAATTGGTATTTGTTATGAATCTGTTGGAAGGCTTTTATCCCAGGGGAAGTGATATCATTATAGGGGGGGGGGGGGGGGGAGGGTCCAAAGAAGCGCTGATTTTTAATATGACAACCATTTAGAACTAGAATTAGAATTTTACGAATGAATAATTGATCATTATAAAAGTACGTGTAATTCGGGCTATTATTCATCATTTAATTTTATTTTGATTATTTCCTGAAATAATATATTGCATGCGATAAATATTTCAGGCATAAATATTGGTATTCGTAATTGCTTGAAACTTACAAAATAGTAAGGTGAAATAATTTCGAACTCGAGAGATGAGGTAAATTGTATTTATTTATTTATTTAATCAATATACACCAGTTTACATGGGATTTTCGCATGTGCATGTAATTTCATGAAAGATAGTACAGTACAACCCCCTTTTAACGCCGCCCCGTTTATTGACATACTCTATTTACCGACATTGATCATCCCTTTTAACGACAATGAAGCCATTCTCTTCATCCCCATCACGTCCAAAGACTTGCCATATAATCGTCTGTGTGTGGCGAGTTGCAAGTCGCACGTGACGCCGTTTCACACGATCGCTGCGGAAAGCACGTACACGTGCATTCCGATGGGCGTAGTGGGGAGCATACTTGCCTTGCCGGCATGTCGTTAAACAGGGGCATGAGGGGAAAACGCGGAAGGGACCTATGTCATTAAAAAGGGGTTGTACAGTAAATAAGAATACTTCCCTCCTTTATTATCGCCATATGTTAAATAAAGACAAAACACTTCTTACGTTTCCGACCGACGTTTACGTGCTCATTGTGCCCAGGGCATATAGCATGAGAGCTGAAGGATTACAGTAGATAGTCCCAGATCCGTAGTGTAATGGTATAATGGCACATTACTCCATAAACCCCATAGTCGGCGTGATGGTCGTGCGGGCTAAGGCGTCAGTCTTAGTCCGCCCGAACTGAACGTCGCGAAGGGCCCGAGTTCGAATCCCCGTCCTGCAATTTTCTCTGCTTATGTCCAGTGTGGAATAACCGGGGAACTTTGCTGGGCGAAGGTACGAATTTGGGACCGCTGCCGACCCCCGTCGGCAGTTATCGGTACCGTCAGCGTCTTATCCGCGGTCGGTACGTCGTGGGTATTATCTCGGATAAAGAGGGGATAAGCCCCGCGTCGTACTCGCTAAGGCACAGACCGTCGAATCTGCTGTTGGTACCGATATTGGGGTAGGGGGGACTAGCTCTGGGTGGGTGTTGTGTGTGCCTATAGTTCTGTCTTGTTCTGTCTGTCTCTGTCCTGTACCTCTCCACCCGAGAGCCGACCCGCAAACAGACAAATTCGTCATTAACGCGGGGGAAAATTTCCTGTCCTTTTACTCCATAAACCCACAACGAAAAGAAGAAGAAGGTACATATGCGTTGTGTTCTGTGCGCGAGGCTGGCACTGCCGAGTTTGTCGTGAGGTCCTTAGCGAGTTGGCAAAATTTCCCCTTCCACCGAGCAGGAAATAAACCGCAGCGATGCGCCACTCTTTCTATGGAGGGCCCAAATTGTCACGACTACTTGCGAAAATATGCATCCGAACACGCTTCCGCTTATGCCACTAACCTGATCTATCCAAGTTAATAAAATTCGTATTCAAACGTAAATTATTATTCAATTATATCACGAATACATACAAAATTGAAAGGGGTTTTATAAATGCATTTCAATTCATGATCGTATATTTGATGATGCAAATTAGTCTGAATAGACACTGAGACCCACTTATTTTCAATTAAGTTCACAAAACTAATAAGTTATTTATTGAAAATACTTCATAAATATTCGTACAGTAGAGCTAATTGCAAGTGAAATTCAACATCAATTGAAATCAATGCATATAAGTACATTATAGGAGAAGTATATATATATATAACTGAAATATTTTATCGAAAGATAAAATAATACGAAACAAGTACCATTCTAATTTAACAATCTCAATATGATTTAAGCTATTTTAAATTTATCGATACTTGATTGGGTGCAATTGCAAAATATATATACGTATTCGAAGTCATGCATTACAAAACTGCTGGTTATAGCATAACTGTTACAGTGTGATTGTTACATCGCCATTGTATATGGGAGATACGTACGGTAGGCAGTATTAGCGAGGTTGACGTGTAACGATTCATGTCTTAAGCAAGAAGGAATAGAAAATCGTCACAAAACCCATGGTAATGGCGTCGTATCTTAGCTCTTAAGTAAATGTACATGTGAAACCGATAATGACTGCATTTATTTCGACACCTGACCATTGCAGATTTATTTTTTTTTGTAAGTGTTTGTTAAATTCTCTACTACCTTTATATCGTGAATCTGTGGTTATATGTACGAATTACCGCAAGTTTACTATGAGATCTGAATACATTTGCAATTCCAAAAGCTGAACGTTTTCAATCCCTGAGAAATTCATCAATCCATAAGAAATTACTAAAATTTTCAAACAGCTTTAAACTGTTTTTATTCCGAAATCGTAATTAAAATAATATATTTTGAATTCATTTTAATTATTCCCTAAAATCTGTTCACTTAAACGAATCGTTTGTATTATCAGTATGCAATTTCGGAAACGTTATCTGTATTACTTTCAACCATTTCAGAATTTTTACTTTGACGATGAAAGCCTTAAAAGGCTCTATTTAACTTTAATATTGGAAATTATGTTCAAAAAGATTTCATTCTCTGCAGCATCTTGTAAATCTTAATCTTTTTTTAAAATTCAGCAAGATATTACACAGATCTGGTTCAAAAATAATTCTTGGTAAAAAACTTCTTACCGGCTTTGTAGAATATTTGTTTCAATTCTTCAGAAAAATTCGAAGCGTTTTCTTGGTGAAACCCCCCAAATAAAATTATGTCCAAAACTTTTGTATTGTAATTTTTGTTTGCCTCTTCTTCAAATTGTAATTATGTTGTTTATATAATTTGTCACTCTTGAAAATGTAAATGAATTTTTATACCATTAAACTGAAGAAGGCATACATGATATTTTTTATAAAATTGGAGTTGGTAAAATTATTTTATGTGGCCGTCTCACCAAGAAAACTTTCAATTCTTGTTAGGAATTATTTTAAAACATACGATATTGTATTGAAAATTTGTTAGCTATTTAAATACTAGCGTCAATGACAAAGGTATGAAAACGTACGGAAACATACATAAACATAAAAAATGTATGGAAACGTGCAAAAGTGAAATTATTCGTTTTAATTTTTTAAAAACATACAGATGTAAATATGTATGTATATGTTCAATGTATCCCAGCAAGTGAAAATAGATTAACATTTATTCATATTCAAGAATAATGAGACATATAAACTAGTTGAAAAAAAACGAAATCAAAGGAATTTGGATTAATCTTAATCAAATTTCCTGTTGCTGGGATTACATACCTTAAAAGTATAAGTATATTGTTTGTTATTGTCAAGGTATATATTTGTAATGACTTAATAAATAGGAGTTAAATAATAAAATATAAAAAGCGTCGGTTCGCGACTAATTGCTAAATATACAGATTCTTGCAGAGCTAAAGATTTGGCAAGATATTTTAACTCCGAAAATATTCAGCTACCACTCTTCCGTCAGCTCAGCGACTCGTCGTATACGCTGTATCCGCCTCGTCTGCCTCTGCCTTATCTAAGAGTGAGAGCTCAGCTCAGATTAGCGACAGTCTTCACGCGTTCGCTTTCTCTCGCCGGTATGCGTCTCATCTATAATCCCCAATCACTATGTTCATTATGTAATATGAATGTCCCCGATTCTCTATGTCACATTTTTACGGAATGCCCCTTACTCGCACCAGTGAGACGTGATTTTGTTGCTAATGTATCCGCGTGTTCTCCGAATAACATTTTTTGTACTCTGATCTGCAAGCCTGACCTTTTCTCAGCGAAAACATCATGTAAATTCATGAGAGCAATACTCGTGCGAAGACAATTCTTGTCTGGCGACTAGTTCTAGTTTTATTAAATGTACTGCGCTTTTGTTTTGTTTTGTTTGATTCTTATCTTTTTCTGTTCTTTTTTTAATATCTTATACTTCCTGCGTTTTGCGTTTATTTTATGGTTTTTATCTATGTATCTGCGAATTAAGTTTTCGGTCTATTCCGGAACTCACCTCACCTCTCAACAGGTTGTACCCTATACGAGAGTAATAAAATACAATACAATACAAATAATAGTTAAACACAATCATAAAGATGAAAGTTTAGTATTATGAACATATGTGTGTAATGTAGCGTATAGCTTAAAATTACTAGCTTATTATAATTGTTAGTTATTACTAACTTAAGAATGTAATAAATAGTATATAGTCAAATAATGGTCTACCCATTTATGAAGAAGTAAATATATAAAATTCCCCACTCTTTATATTGAATTCACTTTATTTTTCAGAACGATAGACGATTTTATTATTTATGATCAAACTTATTGTCGACAATTAAATTTTTTTACAATAAAATAGTGTATCTTTTTAAAGTAATCCAAAATTATGTGTATGTAAATATTTTATAATTATTTACACCTCCAGTTTGTATTTAATAAGAGGTAACGAGCATAGGGAAACAGAAAAATAACTACAATAAACAAATGTTATCTTCAGGGAAAACATCTTGTCTGCAAAGAGTGCGGAATTAAATCATGCCTGTAATATTAAGAGAATAAGTGTATATGGTTCCAATTCAGATTCACGTGATAATTGAAATCCACGATCAAGGGGGGCACACGAGAATATATGCAAGCATAGGAGACGCCAGTCCCGTGGTTCTGTGACATTCAGGAATACGATTTGCCCCAGAGAATGGTTTCACCGACCATTTTCAACGTGTTTTTCACAATGTGCATTTCAAATTATGTGCCCCGAGCTGACTCGATCTGTCCTTAGCCCCGACCAGAGCAGCAGTAGGATAAGGAGATGGTTTCATCAGGTCAGATTTTAAAAGTTATAGAAAAAGAATAATTATTTCAAAACTATGAAATAAGTGTTGATGCTTTGTGGTCTCGTTTTGCAGATTGTCTATCACGGATGGGGCAGAACAACGAGGATGACGTTCGTTTTGATTATCGCGACAGTTCCTCGACAATGAAGATTTGTGTTGGACGATGGCAGCCCCTAATTTCCGAGTGAGGTTAGAATGTAAATATATATATATATATATATTTACATTCTAACCTCACTCGGAAATGATATATATATATATATATATATACAGGGTGGCGTATTTATCTGAAGACATCGAAATATCTCGAGAACTATGCACAGAATAAAAAAAGTTGTCGGATGAAAGTTGTTCGACACGAAGGGGGGCATCCAGTGATAATTAAATTTACCCCCTCCCCCATCCCCTGGGGGTGGAGTGGGGGCAAAAACAATAAAACTTAAATAGGAACCCCCAGTTTTTATTGCAGATTTGGATTCTCCAATATTGACAATTTTCGCCCGCGTAGCGGATATGGAATACGGTCATTCTAACAAAGCCGGGAAAAAATACATTTAGCGTTACGCAGGAACAACGACGTGGACGTAGTATTTTCCTGTTCCCTTTGGGGTGCTTGTTTTACGTGAGTCCCCTTGCCTCTCACTGTCTCACTGTTCACTTACTTGAGTAAGTGTTCGAAATGTTGACCTTCCACTTCAATGCATTTATTTATTCTTTATTCACATGACTTTATACATGATAGAATCATATCTACAGACATTTCTGCGCCAGCAGTTCTTATGCGTTCCACCATGTTTTCACGAGTCGTTGGTACTTGTTCATAAACCTTACCTTTTAGGTAACCCCATAGGAAGAAATCCAGAGATGTTAGATCAGGTGACCTCGCAGGCCAATTAATGGGGCCACCTCTACCAATCCACCTACCATTGTAATCACGGTCTAGTATTTCCCTTGCTACTCTTGAAAAATGTGCTGGGCAACCATCATGCTGAAACCACATTGTCTGTCGGACGTCCATAGCAGCATCCTCAAGTAGTAATGGTACTTCTTGTTCTAGGAAATCTCGATATTTTGTTCCATTCAAATTACCTTCAATGAAATAAGGACCAATGAGTTTATTTCCTATGATTCCACACCAAACGTTCACCGACCAAGGACGTTGATGATTAACTTGTCGTAACCAATGGGGATTTTCTACGCTCCAATACTGCATATTATGCCTATTGACGCCACCATGGTTCGTGAATGTAGATTCATCTGAAAATAATACATTAGCAAAGAAATTGTGGTTCGTTTGCATTTTTTGAAATGCCCATTCACAAAACACCACGCGGTTATTAAAATCATCGCCATCTAGTTCCTGGTGCAGTGAAATGTGATATGGGTGAAACTTATGACGATGCAATATTCTTTGAATACTGTCTCTGGAAATGCCGGAATCGCGATGTAATTGTCGTGTGCTTACATGTGGATTTTGGTGAATAGCTGCTAGTACAGCTACTTCGTTAGCTTCTCCTGTAACTGTTAATCTTCGCTTCCTTTTTTTCATTTGTACGCTGTCATCAGAGTGAAAGGCATTCACAACTTTGTAAAAAAAAGAACGCGAGCGAGCATTATCTGGAAAACGCTCAGCATACAACGCAACAGCATCGTCAATATTCCTCTTACATTCACCATAAATAAGAATCATTTCGATTTTTTCGGGAACTGTAGCAGGATTCATTTTTAACTTGCAATTCGATTTAAGCAATGAAGGGTAGACAAAAAATACTCACGTAAACGGAAAGTTGTTATTCTAAAAGCAAAGTGACCTCCGACCGAATTACTACCAATACAATGGACTTCAAAAACAGTCTTACACTGAGAGACCGTGAATACTAAATTTTAACATGGGGATTAGAAAGTCGCGATATCCATTTACTTCCCTTCAGGAAAGTAGAGAAAAATGTAGGTGAACTGGTTACGTGTGACTCAACTTATGTATAAAATGATATGCTACTTTATTTTCGAGTTATGTCGCCCTCTAGCGTTGTGTAACAGAACCGGCGCCGGTGATGGCCGAAATGCAAGCGATGTACATTTATGAAACCACGTGAGTTCTCTCGGGGTCCGGTGGATGGCGACGAAATCCCCAAATGAAGTAAGAGTTTCGTTTTGTTTAATAGAAGCTGGTTTGACCGTCAATGCTCAGCTTATTTATTCTCATTTCGGAAAAAACATACAGAAAGAGAATGAATGAGCTGAGTGAAGGGACATGACACGTTTTTTAATGGATTGCGTGATGTCCTCTTTTTGTTTATTAAATAATAAATTTAAAACCTAAAATGTAATTTTATTGAAGGTAGAAAACTTATTTATAAAATTGCTTCCATATTGTATGCACAATTTTTATGTAATCAGTTTTGATTTTTAATATGAAGAATATCAATTATTCATAATCTTAATTTTTCGAATGGACATTATTAAAATTTCATATTCAGAATAACAATTTTCGCAATTGATATTGCTAAATTCTAATATTAAAAATTCTAATATTAGAATTTTTAATATTAAATTTTCATAAAGGGATCAAATTGTCCCTATTTGCCCCCTGGATGCCCTCCTTCGTGTCGAACAACTTTCATCCGACAACTTTTTTGATTCTGTGCATAGTTCTCGAGGTATTTCAATGTCTTCAGATAAATTTGGATTTTTATCGATTACAGCGCCACCTGTGAAGCAAAATGCAATAGCTCCTAGGTCAAATTGGTGTACTTTTTTCCGGAGAATCCAAATCTGCAATAAAAACTGGGGGTTCCTATTTAAGTTTTATTGTTTTTGCCCCCACTCCATCCCCAGGGGATAGGGGAGGGAGTAAATTTAATTATCACTGGATGCCCCCCTTCGTGTCGAACAACTTTCATCCGACAACTTTTTTGATTCTGTGCATAGTTCTCGAGATATTTCGATGTCTTCAGATAAATCGGCCACCCTGTATATACAGGGTGATCGTCCAACCCATACCGACCGGTGAACTGTGGAATGTTTAGTCAATTTTGAGCAACTTTTTCCTATGAAAAAATGTTCGTTACAGTAGATTTTTCAAGTTATTCGGCATTGAAATCAGCTAATAGGAGCTCGGGATTCTTGATTGTCGGGAAGAAATTCGAACGTTACCATTGTCGGCGAAAGTCGTGAATGAAATCAAAGCAAATGCGCATCGGCGATCGACGAGGCGCGCGAAGTGCAGCCAGTTTTTATTTTCGAGGAACAACGTGACGTTCGATATATTGATCGAATATCTAACCTGAAACTCGATTTCCACAGCAAATTAAATTATGAAACAACATTTAAATTGCAGGGCGCTACAAATTGAATGGAGATGCATTAGCAAACATTTTTAATCACTACAAATTATTTAAAAATAAAATAAATGAGCTGAAAAACAAGAATAAAGGAAAGTTATTTTAAAAGAAAAATAACCATAGGACGATAAAGTTTCGTGAGATTTCACGGAAAAACATAAAATAAATTTAAAAATTAAATTAATGTGTGAAAATGGCAATATTAAACAATAAATAACAGTAAATGACAGCATCGTCAATATTCCTCTTACATTCACCATAAATAAGAATCATTTCGATTTTTTCGGGAACTGTAGCAGGATTCATTTTTAACTTGCAATTCGATTTAAGCAATGAAGGGTAGACAAAAAATAGTCACGTAAACGGAAAGTTGTTATTCTAAAAGCAAAGTGACCTCCGACCGAATTACTACCAATACAATGGACTTCAAAAACAGTCTTACACTGAGAGACCGTGAATACTAAATTTTAATATGGGGATTAGAAAGTCGCGATATCCATTTACTTCCCTTCAGGAAAGTAGAGAAAAATGTAGGTGAACTGGTTACGGTGGTTACTGTGCATAGTTCTCGAGATATTTCGATGTCTTCAGATAAATCGGCCACCCTGTATATACAGGGTGACCAATTTTAACTTCCCCACCAGATTATCTTGAAAGCACTGCATTTTCTGAAAAAAAGATTCAGACATATGTTTTAGTACTTTTCCTTGGCTATTTAATGGTGATATTGAATTTGACCTTGAACAACACCTTGAAGGTTATTTCAAGGTCAAGTTTGTTTTTTCAAATGGAAACCCCTATTGTTTATCACGGATTCGGAAAGAGCACAAAATTTTATTTTTTTATGGATTGACGGTGGATCGTCAATTTTTTCAACCTCGGGCGTGTTACGGATGCTAGCTACGCACATAATAACACTCGTAACATAGACCATACTTGCCTTTGTAAAATCGACAAGACACACACACCGAAGGGCCCGATTCGGCGTCGCACATAGATTACACATGTGCTACAACTTACACACCACGGGTCCCCTAGCTGCAAGCCCAATCGGTCAAGAATGGAATGTGCCACGCCGAAGCTCGAAGTAAGACAATCCATAATATTGTGACTCACACGCGCACACAATAGTACACATGCCCCGAATCGCCGAGGTCAGCAATAGGTCAAAGGGGTGAGCGATTCGTGACACATGGCACGTGGCAAACAACAAGTGCAGGTGTCCATGATGAACGATGATCTCATTGACATCTACCATATAAAAAGGACAATCCCGTTGCCCGAAGTCAGAGTCGCCTCGTGCATAATGGATTAAAGATCTCTGAGTCAGACTCGCCCCGTGCATGATGGATTAAAGATCTCTGAGTCAGAGTCGCGCCATGAAGATCTCGGTGCAGAGTCGCCCCGTGTACGATCAAGTGAAGATCTCCGAATGAGTCGCACCGGAGTTCAATCGGGAGTCTCGCCGTGTACGATCCAGAGAGGATCTCTGAATCAGAGTCGCACCGCGCACGTAACTAAGCACATTGCTCGACGAATTCGGTTCAAGACCCGGGGACTTAGAGACTTCGCGGCACGTTAATCCGGACTTTATAGGGAGGGGACTTAGTTCCTACACACTCGTTCGTTCTAACAGTGTACGACCTACGGTTGGCATTCTTTTCAATAATAATAAAGTTATTATTCTTAAATTCACCGCTATTTTTGTCACTTCGGGTGTCGATCCCCTTTATGCGGAAAATACCGAATAAACGATTCTCAGCTACCACGAATCAATCCTATCGCTCCTGATCCTTGAGAGAATTCAATCAATTACGAAAACATAAAAATGATAACATCAAAAATGGTGGCAGCGGTGGGATCCGCAAGTGATTGGTTAACTTCAAAATAACTTTTCAAGTACGAAGAAAATCAGAAAGGGTAAACGTCCAGTCCACGTAAAGTAACTTTCCGTATAGAAAGTTGTGAATGAACACGAGCTGTTTCGCGACTCAGCTATCCAGGATTCATTGCTCCAGAACGCGGAGGAAGCATTATCCAAGTCAAGATTGACGAGGGCGCTAATTCGGAAATATGATTTTAACTAACTTTGAATATTATCAAAATTACGATTTGTTACATCCCGTGAACATTTTTTAACAAAAAAAAGGAAATTTTGAATACAAAAAAATGGGTGACAATAAAAGCGGAATAACGACAAGCGGCAGACACCAAGTGGCGCCTGCGGGTCCGATATATGTGGTAGCGCGACCACTACAAATTGCGAAAGCAGTGAGCAGTGTACCAGAATTTTACGGCACCCGCGAAAAATTCTCAGACTTCGAAATTGCGTGTCGCGGCAGATTATTATCAGCCGACGAAACCCGGATCTATCTACATATAATGAGGAAAAAGCTTACCGGGAATGCGAAAATTTTCTGCGAAAAAATATCAACATACGCAATAGTAGAAGCCTTTCTTGCCGATCTAAAATCTGCTTATGGCATTTCTAGTGATGCGCTCAAGTTGCTAGCGTGATTAAAAAATACTTACCCCAGACCCCGCGAAAGTTTAGAAGATTTTGGTTACTAGTGCAGGAGCAGGGACCGTTTCGTAGCCTTTTATAGGTCCCCTTATGCAATAAGGTTTTTCCGACGTATTTTGGGCCGCTGAATCCGAATTTCGAGGGTGGATTGCTCTCCGAGTGGGCCGAAATTGTTTATAACAATTTTTTTAAACAATTAAGTAATTTTAAATTTTTTGGTCCAAAAAAAATTTTTTTTTATTTTTTGGGCCATTCTAAACAAAAAAGGTCTTTAGTAACTTTTGCGTACGATGGCGCATTCTGGAGATAAAAATTCCCGAAATAAAAAAAAAATCGATTTTTGCAATATTCAGCACACTGCCACATCGACACATGTAATTTTTTTTTATCTACCTATGCTTAAATTCTTCTTCTGACCTTATATTTCAAGCAGAAAGTTAGTTTTAATCATTTATTTTAAACCTTCGCCATTTATTGAAGTTTTACTAACGCTGTTTTTTGTCTGTAAATATACGCACATCTAGTATTGGCACGCACGACATGTTTCAAGTCGCCGGATCCACAACGTTATTTTTTACACAACGTATTTTGGGTCACTGAATCCGAATTTTTAGGGTGGAAAGCTCTCCGGATGGTCCGTCATTGTTTATAACAATTTGTTTAAACAATTAAATATAATTTTTTTACTTTTCGCTTCCTAAAAAATTTGTTTATATTCTTCGGGCAATTCTGACCAAAAAAGGTTCTATGTAACTTTTGCGCACGATGGCGCTGTTCGGTAGAAAGCCGCCATCTCCGGCGCGAGAGGTTCGCTGTCGGTAGGAACTGGAGAAGAGGGGATCGGCGCGCCCAGGGAAGGACCTCGGATTCGTGGCGGGAGGACCGCGGTAAGTTGAGTCGTCTGCCGACCGTGACAGTGTGAAGATCTTGAGTTTTTTCCTTTTCCTTTCGACTTCTTGGCGTACTACACTTCACTTGAGGGTTCGCACAAGCGCATTTGGAAACGCCTAATATTTTTCCTGCATATCTGCCTGCGGGGCTTCGGAGGAGACACAAGAGTTCATCATGGCTAAAGGTACTTTGTGCAATGTATTTGTTTCTTACTTTCGCCTTTCTCCGCGTCACGTCCTCTTTCTCCCTGCCGTATCGGATGAACTAAATTATTAACATTGGTTCTTTGTAATGAAACTTCAACAGGTAAATAAATAATTGATTCATATTCAAAGCGTATTCATTTCACAACCAAGGTCTCTTTAATAAGTAAGTGACTTGCTTTTCCATCTTCCCCTCAGTCACCTTTTCAGCTTCACGTCTTGTGTCTTGTTATCAATACAGGTATCGCCATACCTAAGGGTTTCTTTTCTTTAGAAATTAATATTTACCATACATGCAATTGGGGATTCGATTTCACACTGAAACAGGCGCAATTCCGAAATAAAAAAAAAATGCGATTTTTGCAGTGATTAGCATACTACTACATCGACACATGTAATTTTTTTTAATCCACCTTGGCTCAAACTCTTCTTCTGACCTCATATTTCAAGCAGAAAGTTAGTTTTAATCATTCATTTTAAACTGTAATTCCGCGGTCCAAAATACGTAAAAAAATACCTGGATAAATCCAGGAATTTAAAACGTCCCGTGGGACAATACTAGATGTGGGCATGTTTACAAAAAAGTAAAACTCAAATAAATGGCGAAGGTTTAAAATGATTGATTAAAACGATTTTCTGCTTAAAATATAAGGTTACAAGAATAATTTGAGCCTAGGTGGATAACAAAAAAAATTACATGTGTCGATGTGTTGTGTGCTGAACACTGCAAAAATCGCATTTTTTTTTTAATTCGGGAATTTTTATCTCGGAAATGCCCCATCGTGCGCAAAAGTTATATAGAACCTTTTTTGGTCAGAATTGCCCGAAGAATATAAAAAAATTTTGTAGGAAGCGAAAAGTAAAAAAATTATATTTAATTGTTTAAACAAATTGTTATAAACAATGATGGACCATCCGGAGAGCTTTCCATCCTAAAAATTCAGATTCAGTGACCCAAAATACGTAAAAAATAACGAGGTGGATCCGGCGACTTGAAACATGTCGTGCGTGCCAATACTAGATGTGCGTATATTTACAGACAAAAAACAGCGTTAGTAAAACTTCAATAAATGGCGAAGGTTTAAAATGAATGGTTAAAACTAACTTTCTGCTTGAAATATAAGGTCAGAAGAAGAGTTTAAGCATAGGTAGATAAAAAAAAAATTACATGTGTCGATGTGGCAGTGTGCTGAATATTGCAAAAATCGAATTTTTTTTTATTTCGGGAATTTTTATCTCGAGAATGCGCCATCGTACGCAAAAGTTACTAAAGACCTTTTTTGTTTAGAATGGCCCAAAAAATAAAAAAAAAATTTTGTTGGACCAAAAAATTTAAAATTACTTAATTGTTTTAAAAAATTGTTATAAACAATTTCGGCCCACTCGGAGAGCAATCCACCCTCGAAATTCGGATTCAGCGGCCCAAAATACGTCGGAAAAACCTTATTGCATAAGGGGACCTATAAAAGACACTTAATTAATCCTGACGAATTGTCTCTCAAACGATTAAAAATCGGTGAAGTGATAGTACATAAAAAAGGTAAGACCCGACTCTTCGGACTTGTCGTTAAACAAGACCTTGATGATCGAGCCTTAAAATCAAACATTGTCAAATCCATCAATGTATTGGATGCCCTATTAACAAAATTTGAAATTTCATCCATAATAATCGGACAGGATTGCGACATGTTCCAATATATTCAATGGCGAGATATTCAAGATATAATACAATCACTACTTGGCCGACCAGAACTAACGATCATCTTTTGTAAGGACAACCGTTCCATACCACCGGTAAGCGAGCGATTCGCCGTAATAAAAGAACACCATGATTCGGTTATAGGGGGTCACAAAGGAGTGACCAAAACGTATCTTCGCTTATGCGAAAAGTTTTTCTGGCGGAATATGAAAAGTGACGTCACGGAATACGTAAAAAGATGTGCCGGATGTCATAGGAAAAAAGTCGTGTGCTTAAAAACACGATTACAAATGGTCATTACAGACACACCTCGAAATGCGTTTGACAAAGTGGCCCTTGATATATGGGGACCAACAGACATCACCGAGAGTGGGAATCGGTATGTATTAACCATACAAGACCTACTCACGAAATACTCCCTTGGAATTCCGCTAGCGGAGGCATCAGCAATAGAAGTCGCGAAGGCGTTTGCAAAACATTTTATTTGCAGTTTTGGAGCCCCTGTATCCATTCTTACCGACCAAGGTCGTTGCTTTATCGCAAAGATCATGAAAGAATTTGCGAAAATTTTTAAAATTAAAATGTTCGTGACATCTGCTTACCACCCGCAAAGCAACGGGAGCCTAGAAATGAGTCACCAGGTGATGGTCGACTACCTAAAGAATTTTGTCGAGAAACGTAGCGATTGGGACATATAGCTTCCGTTCGCCATGTTTTCATACAACACGTGCGTTCACGAAGGGACAAACTACTCGCCACACGAGCTTGCATATGGGACGAACACACGATTGCCAAGTGCACACGCCACCCGCGAGAAGCTCATTACATACGACGATTATTTGTCAGAATTGACCGAGATAATCACGGAAGTACGCACATTAGCCGCGATGAAACTCTCACAAAGGAAACATCGGTCGAAAAATATTATGACCGAAAATTGAATATTTGCCATTTTCACGAAGATGAAATGGTATTATTATTAAAAGAAACCCGGAAGGGCAAGGTGAACGACGAATACACTGGGCCCTATGAAATTATCGAAATATGTAACTCACGAAATATAAAATTACGCATCAATGCACGAAAAAGCAACACCACGACGCCGGGAGTGCATCAACGCCCGCCCCGGAATGCACCACCTTCACACACGGTCGATACCCAGTGAAAGGGTAATGAAAAAAACCCTGCAAGTTAAGATAAACAAGATATAGACATGGGAAGAATCATACACGACGAAAAACAAATAGAAAACACTCGTTAAATATCACTGTCGTTATTTGGGTAGGAAATCCTTTAGAAATAAGGCAGAGTAATCGTTCACTAATCTCTTTTATTGAAATGTAACTATCGCGTCACGGAACGCAAAGTGCTATCTTTGAAGCACGCCTCTCGACTGACTGCGGCGCAGCGCACTCTCGACTACCGCGCGGTTCTCAGTCGTACCAACTATAATAGTACGAATCACGCCGATTGGTTCTCTCCTAGTTACTAGCTGTTTCTGTGCATCTGTGCACATATACATTCCAACACTCCCTCTCAATCAAGTGATCGAACTAAAGAAATACAATAATTAAAAACACTCTTTCACTCAACGTTTCAATAGTTAAACTATTCATACAAATTTAACTCATTTAAACTATATAACGATAAGTTTAGAATACGAGATATCACAGCTATCAGGTTAAATTATCCTGACGATCTAGTCTTTGTCAAATTAGTTTTCTCATTCTAAGTGATTCTAGATCCCTTTTCTCTCCTTCATATTATTCACTGACTGATCCTTCGAGTATTCAGTCCCACGACTCTTCTGGCAGCTTCATTTCATCCAAATCTGAAAAGTAAACTAGAATTAGAGCTCAGACATATTAAAGATAGAGTAAGTAAGTCGTTCATGCACTAAACGAGCCAAAGGTTTGGTAAATATATCTGACAATTGATCTTTAGAAGATATCCACTCAATTTTAATATAATTCTTGTTAACACACTCCTTTACATAGTGTTCCCTTCGTTCTACCATATGTCTTATCTATTGCTTCCTCCAGTCTTTGCACAAGCCTGAGCTGCCAGGTTATCACAATACAAGGTCATTGATAATAGATTTTTATTCAATATAAACTGGACAGAATAATACAAAGACATTAACTCCTGGCTAGCCTCACTCATGGACACATATTCGGCCTGGCAAGTGGACAAACCAATACTACTCTGTTTGTGAGTTTTCCACATTATAGAATCTCCGAACAAACGAATTACATAACCGCTAGTCGTAAGAAAGTTTTTGCAATCTGACAAACTCGCATCCGAAAAAGTAACCATACCATCAGATTTTGCACTAAAGGTAAGTTTATAATGTTTAGTACGGGACAAGTACCGAAAGACTCTTTTCATCATAAACCAATCCAATTCCGTGGGATTTACCTGATGTCTGCTCAACACATTAGTGCTGTATGAAATATCAGGGCGCGTAGCGTTAGCTAAATACAACAATGAACCTACAGCTTCTCTGTACAAACTATTAGGTTTGAATTCTTTGGTATATTCTTCTTCTTCTCTGTTTCTCCTATCATGATTAGAAGCTTGATTTGTTTGCATGGGAGTGACCACTTTTTCGGAAAAACGAAATCTATTCAACATTTTCTCTATATATTTAGTTTGACTTAATCTAATAATTTGTTGTTTCACATCCCTTTCTATTTTGATACCTAAGTAGTCATTTGGTATACCCAAGTCCTTCACAGTAAATCCTTACCTAACGCAAATCTAATATTATTCAACTCGGTAGTACTATTGCTGGCCATTAAAATGTCATCAACATACAATAAAACATAAATAACACAATCATTATCTCTTTTTACAAATAAACAAGGATCAAAATCATGCGAACTAAATCCCAAAGCGAACATGACTCCAGAGAATCGGTTGTTCCATTTCTTAGGACTAATTTTCAACCCGTACAAAGATTTTTCCAGCTTCCAAACAAAATTTCTCCTGGTTTCCAAATCCACATCAACTCCTTCAGGAATTTCCATGTAGATTTCTTCATCCAGGCTTTCACACAAAAAGGCTGTTTCTACATCTAACTGTTTCAGCTCTAAGTTGAATTTATTAGCTATTACAAGAAATGCTATTACTAACGATAAACGCGAAACCGGAGCATACGTCTCTCTCAAGTCATATTCATTTCTGTCTTGGAAACCTCTGATAACTAATCTACTTTTGTATTTTTCGCTACCTGATTCATCTAATTTACTTTTAAAGATCCACCTCGAACTAATAATATTAGGTTTATTGCCCTGATTATATACCTTTGCTCTTTCTATTACTCTATATACTTGTTTGCTCTTAAGAGCCAAAAGCTCCATTTGTTGTAATACATTTTTCACCTTGAGGAGAACTGACCGCTTCTCGATGTGTTTTAGGATCTCCCTGAATATCAGCCAGTAAGGCATGATACGCAGAGTCGCTCTCAGATTTGTTTATATTTACGTTCTCTAAAGTGTCCGACATTGTGAAATAAAGTTCACCTCGATTTACAATTTTCTTAGGCCTCCCTCTTTTTCTTTTAACAGGAGGTTCGTCAGAGTCTCCCTCTGTCTCCAACGATTCACTTTCTCCAAACTCGTTACCAATCTCTAGTACCGGTTGAGTTTTTAACGAATCATTATTCTTTATGTCTTTATAAATTTTAGTTTCTACAAATTTAACATGTCTACTTTCGTAGAATTTGTGCTCTTCCGGTACAAACAATACGTAACCTGTAGGAAGGTATCCAATTAAGATACCTCTCAGCGCCTTAACTCCGAATTTTATCCCAGTATGTCGTGGTATTCTCGCATAAGCTAAGCATCCGAATCTCTTAAGTTGGTCAATGTCAACCTTATACTTGGGGTTCAATTTTACAATAAGAATTTCCATACCTACAGATTTGTGAGGAGTTCGATTATAAATATACGCAGCAGCTCTGACTGCTAAGTCCCACATATTCGTCGGAAGTCCTGAATCAAACATCATAGACCTAACCTTAGACTCTAGCGTTTGAATAAATCGTTCTGCCACCCCATTATGTTCGGGAGTATCAGGACAGGCGGGTTGTAACTCCGCTCCAAATTCATTTAATATATCTATTGTTTCACTACTTGTAAACTCTTTCCCTCTGTCACATCTAAGAAAACAGAATTTTTCATCTGAACCCAGCTAATTTCTTAAACTTCTAACGCACTCTTGAATACTCCTTGCAGCCTCGTTTTTATGTTTGAACGGATACGTTGCTGCTACTCTAGTATAATCATCTGTCAATACTAAAACGAATCTAAATTCTCTGGGATGAGACGAAGGACTTATTGTCCCCATAACATCAGCATGTATTATTTGTACAGGTTTATTAGCAGGCGTTCTAATCTGTTTAAACGGTAATTTACGATTCTTTGACATTAAGCAAGCTTCACACTCTAACACATCTGCATCGTTATTGATTTCGTTCGAAGTTAATTTTCCTGGATATACTTTATTAAAATTAATCAAGTATTCTTTAGATGCGTGTCCCAATTTCAAATACCACACATAGTCTTACTTAATCTCTTACACCCTGAGTTACTAAGATTTTCATAGACAATTTCAGGAATTTCAACAGATGTTTCGTTCTCAAAATCGTCATTCAGATCATATACTTTTCTATCCAAAGCTATTTTAACCATCTCTTTCTTGTTTTCTAATGACTTATTTGATTCTATATCACTCGCAACAATATTAGAATCTAAAGCTCGAAAATAACTATCTTTAATTACCTTTTCAGCTGGCTCTTTTAATTTCGATTGGCACTCATCATTACTCGCACTCACATTCTTATCTACACGAATTTTACTTCTAGTTTTATAATTGTGTGTACTAACTGATTCTCCCACCATAGCGATAGATTTGTCTAGATATTAAATTAAACTTTTTCTCGAAATAGGGTCATATATATTTATGCCTTTATCATCTAAGTATATTTTCATTCCCTGATCAACAAATTGTCTTAGGGATAATAAATTTTCAGTTAAATCATTTGCGTACAACAGGTCTTTTAATACGATTACATTGTCCTTTTCTCCTAAACAACTAATACTTCCAATTCCCGAAGTTCTCAATTTACTATTTTTATTCGCACATTTGACAAAGATTTCATCTGACTCATCTTGTAACGAGACTACGGCCGCAGCAATAAAACAACACATACATGTTAAAAAAATGAATTTATTAATGAATTATATGTATTATATATATATATTATATATTACTATATATTATATATCTTACAATTTTGTTCTTAATTTACGGGATTCTCCAAAAGGCACGAGGTGATCACTCACCCGTAACTTACTTACTATTCTATTAACTTATAGCTTGCGTGCACAACAGTAACTAACTATTGTGGGGCCACGATACGCAGAACGCGTCGCCCCCACTCTTTCTCTCTCTCTCTCTCTCTCTCTCTCTCTCTCTCTCTCTCTCTCTCTCTCTCTCTCTCTCTCTCTCTCTCTCTCACTCTTTGTAACAGTCCGTTACAATCTATATTATTAAAGAACAACTTAGATTGACTTAGGTGCTCAGTAGCTCCTGAATCAGCCATAAATTTAACTACCAAGCTATCAGAACTCGTTTTTCCTACTTTGTGAACATTTCCGAAATAAGAGATATTTACTACATCTAGTTTAGACGTACCTTCAAGCTCACCCGCAAGGGCCGACAACCCAGCGGGTTTTGCACCTTGTGCATCTCGGCCATTACCTTGTCCACTGCGGACCAACCCTCGACCTCTACGACTCTTGAAACCTCGACCTGTTTTAGTCCGGCCTCTGCTCTGATTTCTAAAAGCTCTCGTCGATGTGGCAGTCTGGCCAACTCTTCTCTCAAGCCTGGGCTGCTTGAATGGAGGTTCTCCAGAAACAGATCTTTTATTTTCATTTTGCGGGAAATTCCTGGCGATGTGGGCAGTTTCTTGTTTACGTTTGTAGCAATATATCAGCCGTTGCTGATTGCACTCTGAGCTGATGTGTCCTGGCATCCCTCAGGAGTAGCATCTCCTTGACTCTCTCGTGGCAACTCCTTGCTTCAGGGCAGCTCGCCCTCGAGAAGATCCTCCCCTAAAACGTGCACTACTGCTAGCTATTAGTCCCGATATCGGTAAAACATGACTCATCGAAGTAGATTCAACCTGCAATACAAAATCGTTTAAATTCACGAAGGATAATTCTTTACCTTCATTTCTAACCAAACAATCAGCCACATTCACTCCAGGAAAAGTTTCGACTACTGCTTGCAAAAACAAATCTCTTTTCTCCTCTTCGCTCAGTTTATCTACACCTGGTAGATTTTCATAGTTATTAATTTTTTGTTCAAATCTCTCAGTAAACATAGCAACACTCTCCTTTCTAGATCTAAATTTCAAGTTGTAGATTTCCCTTTTTGCTATCACAGAATTTATTCTTGATTCCAGTCTTTTGTACTCTTTTAATTTCTCAAAAATGGTAAGGAGATCTTTTAGTTGAATTATTCTGCTATAATAAGAACTCTCAATTCTGTTTATCAGAATATCCCTTACTTTGTACATATCTTCACTCAATTTTACCGAATTAATTTCATTTCTCAATTCGAAAGTTAAAATATAGTCTAATTTTTAGTTTTCAGCTCGGACACCAGAAAATCCTCAAAAACTTCAAATTTAGACTCATTAGTAAGTTTATAGTTTCTTAAAATTCCATGATCTTTATTAGAGATTTCAATTTGAATTTTCTCCAGTAAACTACTCTCTTTGACATCCGTATGCAATTTTGCTCTAATAATATTAGCAACTTTAGTCTCTATGCATTTAGTAGTTCGTTTTGGTTTACAGATACCCATCTCTTACCATCCTCAAAGTTTCGACTGTCTTGGAAATCTTTCAGCTCTCGTTCCTCCAGAGATGAGACTGACGACTGCTCATTTCTATCAAACTCGATTTCTGACTTGTCTCTATCTCGATTGTATCTCCTTTATTAGATGACATATCTCTAGTCTGATGTTCCTGGCGTTGATTTGTTATCTCCTCTTCATTGTCTTTCGATGGTTTCAGGACTATATTGACTGCTACCTTTTCATCGCTTACTATGATAGGTTTTTGTTTCTCTTCGGCCTTCTGTATCTGTATCTTGTGGACAACATTTGCATCTCGAAGCTCTTCTCCACTTTTATTAGTTACAGTCTGATCAGCAACACAGTTTTTGTTGGAAGAAGCTTCAATTTTTCTATTTTGTTTTAATCTGTCGGTGACTTTGTCGACTACTCTGTTCTCCATTTGGAACAAAGCCTTGCTCAACAGATCCATCAGCATCTGAACAGACACTGGTTGTGATATATTTGTCAGATCCTCTGTTTCCCCAGCACAATCGGACTCTATTTTTCCTTGTGTTTCGGATGCCATGTTTGTCTTCTCTTTCATCACTGGTTTGACCTTCTCTAGCTTGGAGGGAGTAAACTGGATTGTTTCTTGACCTTCAGGCCAATACCTCAAAACACAATCCAGCTCGTCTTTGGTCAGATGCCGGCTAATCTTTATTGTTGTGTTACAGCGAACACCAACACATCATTGTTCTATATACTGTAATTTAAGTTAATACATGCTTTTAAACTCCCTCTCTCTCTCTCTCTCCCCCCCCCCTCCCTCCCTCCCTCATATCACATGCTTGCTGCAAGGAAAAGCTTTCCACGGCAAATAAATTTATGACATACATACATACTTACATGTTTGCGTATATAGCGGGCGTATAGAAATAAAATTTCAACACGTTCACTGTCATACGCATTCACTCGCATGTACCTGTACTCAGACTGTATGAAATGGAATAATGGAGTATATCTTGGAACTCAGCCATGATCAGTACAAAAAGATACACGACACAAATACGCTAATACTGGGTAATAATGCTATAATATCCGGACTAAAAATAGGAAAAATAAACATAATGCTAGCAGGTTCAGTTACAAGCGATGGAACATGCAACGGTGCACAATATTCCGATCCATATGGTTCTTAGAATGAAGTCATAGTGCAGGCAATAGTAGAAATAATATTAAATACGGATAAACTAACGATCAATACAAAAACAGGACGTGCACACCTAAAGACCGGCACCACATGTCCCGCGAATGGAAGAATTAGTTTTGACTTAGAACGAGGTTACTCCTACTGGGATTTATTAGAAAAAGACATATGCGATTTCAACAAATACGGCGTACTATGTGAAGGCATAGCGTCACGCATAAAGGAAGCTAATAACAAAAACGCAACAATAATCATAACGGTAGAAACGCAGGATATTTTTTTATATTACCTTCGCGTTGACCGTCAAGAATGAGCGAAAACTATATGGATATATAATACATCAGACAGAACACCCAAAATTATTCATAGCATCATTTTCAGAAAGGCTACCCCTTATAACAAAGGTAGAAAAAATAAAAGTGGAAAATGTCGATAGTTTTGCATACGTAAATAGCAAATTTATCTACGTCTACGAAAAATATATACGCAATGAGCTAAAATCCTTATATTACGACTTATTGGTCCAGCGTTGCAATCTAGAACAACAAGTACTGAAGAACGGATTCTCTATCGCCGCTGAAAATCCAGACGAATTCTCCTACACCGTGATGAAGAGTCCGAACTACATGGCGTTGATGGCCGGTGAAGCAATTCATATTATTAAATGCATGCCCGTAGAGGTAAAAATTCGACAGACCACGGATTGCTACACTGACATCCCCGTCACCAGAGGAAACTAAAGTGTATTTTAAGACCACGTACACGTATTTTTGTCGGAACAGGAGTACACAAGCGATGCAACCTGGCAGCACCAATAATGTACTGACTAAACGGCGTCTGGTACAAAGTAACACCACATTACGTCGAAACATCGAAAAACCATTAGGAGAATTAAGAAAACATATTATGTTCCCTACGAAAAGAGCGGGAATTTTAAATTCGGTCGCTCAAGGCATAATTGGTCAAGGTATGATGGGGGCAGGAATTTCGTTAAGTCATTTATTGAATGCAAATTCAATTAAAACAATATTTGAAAAAACATGCAGTATATATTGGGACAAATTCATCAAATTTGGCAACATCAGTGCAGGATTGTTAATGCTTTTATTAGTATTTCAGTTTTTCAAATTAGCTATTGACACAGTCGTACATGGTTACGCCTTACATACGGTACATGGCTGGTCTCTGCTTATTGTCGCAGCTGTTTGGGATTCATTTACGAACCTGCTGCTTCACATTGCCAAAGGGAAAACCAACAGAGAGAAGGAATGAAGAAAAGACGAAACGGAGATTCCGCCACCAAATAACCCAGGATATAAAGCTTTGCTACGGAATGCAGATACCCAAAATCCGCCTCAACAAAGTGAACATCTATATGTGCCAATAGTTGTACAAAAAAAATATAAATTATTTTTTATTTTCTATTCTTATCAAACGATAATTAGGACATGATTATAATAACAATACATGAACAGGATGATACAGAAGTTCTACGTATATAAGATTTGTTTTCTTTTAAAAACTTAACCTTTAGGGATAATAATCAAATCAAAATTTTTTTTTTGGAAATTTCAACACATAAGTGTTTCAATAAGTATTTCAATTATAATACCCATAAGTGTTTGAATAAGTATTTCAGTAAGTAATTCAATTATAATACACATAAGTGTTTCAATAAGCATTTCAATTATAATACACATAAGTATTTCAATAAGTGTTTCAATAAATATTTTCAATTATAATATATGTAAGTATTTCAATAAGTATTTCAATTATAATATAGTAAATATTCCAATTATAATTTACATAAATGTGTTTCAATTATGATACATAGAAGTATTCACAATCACATGTTTGGTTGTTCCATGGAAGTGTCAATAGTGAAATCTCCATGGAGTAGCAAAACTCAGAAATGCATTTTTACAAAGACATAGGGAACATAATGCGCAATAGCATAATATACAGTGTTAGTGATGTGGAGTGTCAAGTGTGTATAAGAAATAAATAGACTTCCGAACACAGACCACGTTACGGGTAGCCCGTCGTCCGAACGAGACAAGGAGGCGCCATAGGGCTACAGCGGACTCTTAGCGACGCGTGATATATTCATTTTTGTTTGCAGACACACTACGGGATGCGTCAAAACATGTTACTTTATAAGTAATTATATGTAATAAAAATAAGTCAACACGCCCGCCTGTGCGCATATAAATATATATAAAAGAAACTCACTAACCATAGATTAAGATACTTTGTAATGTATAAGATGACCCAATAAGACAATAATGTATCATTTTGCTACTAAGAATAGCCAACTGAAGGTCACGCGTATAATTAAAGTTGCGTATTGGTTTTTTGTACGAGCGTTAATTGACGGTGGCTACGCACATAATAGCACTCGATACATAGACAATACTTGCCTTTGTAAAATCGACAAGACACACACACCGAAGGGCCCGATTCGGCGTCGCACATAGATTACACATGTGCTACAACTTACACACCACGGGTCCCCTAGCTGCAAGCCCAATCGGTCAAGAATGGAATGTGCCACGCCGAAGCTCGAAGTAAGACAATCCATAATATTGTGACTCACACGCGCACACAATAGTACACATGCCCCGAATCGCCGAGGTCAGCAATAGGTCAAAGGGGTGAGCGATTCGTGACACATGGCACGTGGCAAACAACAAGTGCAGGTGTCCATCGCGAAGGAACGATGATCTCATCGACATCTACCATATAAAAAGGACAATCCCATTGCCCAAAGTCAGATGCGCCCCGTGCATAATGGATTAAAGATCTCTGAGTCAGAGTCGCCCCGTGCATGATGGATTAAAGATCTCTGAGTCAGAGTCGCCCCGCGCATGATGGATTAAAGATCTCTGAGTCAGAGTCGCGACGTGAAGATCTCGGTGCAGAGTCGCCCCGTGTACGATCAAGTGAAGATCTCCGAAAGAGTCGCACCGGAGTTCAATCGAGAGTCGCGCCGTGTACGATCCAGAGAGGATCTATGAGCTAAGCACATAGCTCGACCAATTTGGTTCAAGACTCGGGGACTTAGAGACTTCGCGGCACGTTAATCCGCGACTCTTTGCGAATCAACGAGTTTATAAAGGACTTAGTTCCTATACACCCGTTCGTTCTGATGGTGTATGACTTACGGTTGACATTCTTATCAATAATAATAAAGTTATTATTCTTAAATTCACCGCTATTTTTGTCACTTGGGGTGTCGATCCCCTTTATGCGGAAGATCCAAGTAAACGATTCTCAGCCACTGAGAATCAATCCTATAACTCCTGATCCTTGAGAGAATTCAATAAATTACGAAAACATAAAAATCGTAACAATATGCTCGATTTTTTCGGCCAGGTCATTTCAAGGTCAAATTTAAAACTCTCGGAACTGGGAATTAATCTCTTCATGCTCTCCCTCAGCTCCTGCGGCAGAATAGGGCCGTCAATGTCTTTATCAAGAGCCCTACAGAATGGCAGTCATCGATGGCTTCGAAGGGTAGAGGAGCATTACGTGACCGGCCCAGGCCTCTAAAGACACAGGCGAAGTACCAGGAGGAGCCTGTCTATGCGTCCGAACCTACCACCAGAAACCCTTGGCGTCTCTCACCACATCGAAGGCATCTGCTATACGTGAAGCATGGAGTTTTTTATCCACTACCGTTGTATGTTTGAAAGTCTTCTTGGCAGCAAGGCAAGAAAAATTGTAAGAGTTCTCGTCATTGTTCGACTGAACGAGACGAAGGGCTCTGTTCATGACTTTTTTCGCAGACTTACAGGATGCATCGTACCACCGAGATATAGAACGCTTTAGAGTACTTAATAATTAGAAGATTTTACGTAGTTCTTCTGGATGAGAAGACTGAGAAGACCCGAACAAAAAGTGTCGAAAGACGGGCTTTGCGCGGCATACTCGAAAAACAGTATATAGGGGTTAACTTCACGGAAACGCTTAACGAGTTTTGCCTCCCCGTCGGGTGACCACGATGTTTTATTCCTTAGTGTTGCAATAGATGAAAAATGGGACAAAGACGGAGAATAAAATAACGAGAGAGACAACAAAACAATTGCCGGAAAATGATCCGAGCCTCCACCATCAGGGCCTATAAAAAGGCCTTTAACCAAATATAAATAATTTGCTAAGACGAAGACCAAGTCGACAATGCTTCACCCCTTAACATCTAAAATCGTAAATTGCACCAGGGAATCGCTGAGCTAGCGATCGTTTAACGGTACAAAATTATTACTAAACATGAAATCACAGAGACATTTCCGTCAAGCATTGCAACGTCTATCGCGCGTTTGCCTGGTAGCAACAAATTGAGTCTCCTCAAATAAGTTCGGGAAATTCACGTTCATAGTCAAGATCATCGGTCCACGAATTGAAATCTCCTAAAATAATCACACTATGCGGAAATTTAACTGATAAGGAGTATAGGACAAGCTGAAGAGAAAATAACAACGAAGTAAGATCAGAATTTGGCGAAAAATAAAACGAACCTTGGATTAACGGTAGCGGATGAGATCTAATTAGTAAAAAAAGCCGGGAGGTGCGAGGAGGTTTCAATCAGCACCGGTGACCCCGACGACGGAGCAAATGTTGACAAGCCCCCCTGGAATCTTCACGCGAATCCGGGACAGAAAAGTTCACTGCATCTTAGGCCACAGGAAGTGTAGATAGCTCAGTACACCATGTCTCGATAAAATTCATGATCTCATCTAGTTGGTACTTCGTAGCCAAAGAGTAATTGTGTGGATCATGAATGTTCCAGAAGATAAGGTCTTGCAGACGAGATAGCACTACTAGAGGTAGAGTTCGGCGAACTGATGGAACCGACGGAGAGGGTTGCGACGTCAGCCGGTGAATGATGGCATGCTGAGATGCTCGGCAGCCCCTTGGAGCTGGCCAGGTTGGTTGAGAGGATAAGAAATCAACCTCCATTCCAGAAGATGATGTTGGTAATTCCGGTATAAAGACTTCCGTTACATCCGACCAGCCACACCAAACACCATCAACAAGTATCTTCTGGTATTTGTGCTCGACTCTTTGACGGTCTGCACTTGCCTTCTTTACTGGTTGCTTGGCGTGGTAGGCGATGCGTCGCTCCCTGTCCGTTAGATCGGCATAACAAAAAATATCTTTGCCGGCTAGGAGGCGCTTATTCTGGGTCATGACGTAGAGCTTGGAGCGATTTGATAGGAGTTCCACCATGACGATGGGAGGTTCATTCCGTATAATGTAGGAGATGTCAAATACCTCTTCAAAATGTTTCTCAACACAGGCGGTTGGATCACCTGAAATCTTTAAACCGCTAGTCTTTAAGTTGTTTTTTTTAGGAGTTTGTTCTACTCTTCAAATTCAGAGGTCAAGTGGGAAATCTGAGCACCATTTTCCTCCAATTTGGCTTTAAGCTTAGTAACCTCACTAAGAACCTCATTCCTAAGGTCCGATATCGCATCCAGGTTTGATTTGGTTGCTGCATCTACTTTTTAGTCAATTTTTGCAGACAAAGCTTTAGTAATTGAATCCTGCATGCATTTCAACTGACCTTACATTTTTTGGTTGGGTTGACCAATATTTAAAACTGGTTCCTTTAGAATACCTAAAGTAATGCAACGTCGCTTAGGAGAAAAATTGACCAAATTGGCTGACGATTAAATTTCAGATGGTCAAGCCTTCTTCATTAGCGAGAAGAAGTCCGAAATATGTTTAGTTTGCGGTTTTCTATATGCGACCCATTTTATCGCAGTCAAGTTCAACATAAATGACGAAATGGCGCCACGGAATCACCTTTACACGCGAGGCCTCGCTCCTCCGTTAGCGGGGAGTCTCTCAATCGGAGTAGAACGCGCGACGGCGCCGCGCATAGAGGGGTCACGGTTATTATGCCTAATGTACACGGACGCGTTAAATGGCGAGACGGTCCGTAATAGCTGTTAAGTACAAATAATTCGGAATAACGATCACAATTATATTTCTATAGTTCCACACCCCCGTTTTCTTCAGGAAAAGACAAACAAGGTGCTCAATTTACCTACATCCAAATTGTAATAATTATTCTTTCACACTAAAGTCAATGACCTAATGGTACGACAATGACAAACCCTTAAGAGGGTAAAAAAAGAACTAAATAATAATACTATTACATCTCAAACGCAGATAACCTTAAATATAATAAAAACTCTATCAGCTACGTTGCTGGTGTGTGCACCCGTTAGTTATTGTGTTTTATACTTTATGAGGGTATTTTTCTATATAATAATAAACGGAAAAGGAAACAGTTTTAATCCCTGAATATTACAGTGATCGACCCAGTAGTACAGGTCTGTACTAGAACTGGTCTGTACCGTTGTTGATGGATTCTTGAGGGTTTCCGGTGGTTGGTGGTCGTCTGGTAGCATGATCCATCCTGATCGAGGGTCGGCGATAAACTGACTCCGTTCCTAGAAGGGTATCCATCATGCGTTGCAATCTGACAGTCGCTGAGTGAAATGCAAGGGCATTACGGTAAACTGTGTTAAGCCTCTTCCAGGTACGAATAAAATTATAATCAGCCGGCTTTCCGCAGACAACGGAACGTGCTAACAATCGTCTTTAAAGTTTACGGCGTTTGAGTATCAGGCTCCACGTGGTTTGTCAAGGGTAACCTACATGTAGGCAGGGCAGTGGATATGCATCCTTGTTGACCGGATGTGACCTTGTTGGCCTTCTTGAAGCCATTACAGAATCGAAGCTGTTCAGATTTCTTTTTCGCTATTACCACTTGACATATATCTATTCGACCTTGGAGGAAATGGTCAAAGTTTACTGTATTTCATTATTGTTCTTGGAATTTCAGCGCATGCTTGGCGAATGCGATTTTAAAAGTTCGCCCTTGTTGTAGGCTGTTGTAAGTCTTATGATCCGATGGCTGATGTTACTCCACCACCAGTTTTCATAAAAAGAGACGATTTCCCGTGATTCTCTCTCCAGGACACGGAAATCTCCGCCGTCGCTCTTCGTCGCACTGAGACGTTTGCATACTCTCTCTCTCTCTCTCTCTCTCTCTCTCTCTCTCTCTCTCTCTCTCTCTTCCCGCGAATCCCCGTTTCCCCGTTGCGTTCGGCCGCTTAAAATTTCGTGGCGGTGTGCGCGCGCTACACATGGTAAAGCCCTGTGGAGAATCAAGTTTTGGATTTTGTTGCTGAGATACGGACAGTTCATTTCCCGTGAGTACTGCCGCCCCCACAATAACTTTTCCTTCCGCCACGACGTCGATAAGCGGTCATTGCTAAATAGTTTTTCTTTCGCGTGATTTCCGAGCTCGCCTGCTTTGCGTGTTTCCGCCGTCTGTTTTCTTTTCACGCCACAAAATTAATGAAATGCCCCTTTATTTTGCGAAATATATTGATAGAGTTGAGTTGCGTAGATTTTCGAGTTAATTAATTATAACCTTTTTTCTCACCGTGAAATACGGGATACAATGCAAATTGCCAAAAATAAACTAATGAATCGTGACTCGAATAAAATGTAAAGGAAGTGCACTTGGCAGCCGTAGCTCAGATGGTACAGCATTCGACGCGAAATCGAAAGGTCCTATGTTCGCCCCCACCAGCTGCGGATGTGCATCCATGCCCCATTTTTTTTTCGTGAATTTTTCGCTGATCCGTTTTTTCAACATTTATCAGAAATTTAGATCTATATTTGACATTTTCAACATATAATTTTTAATGATTAATTATTTTTTGTCACTTTCTGTTTAAATTAAATTTTTAAAATCGATTGGCGGACAAAATATTTATAGCGCGAAATTTGCAAATTCTAGATACTTTAGTCAGTATCACCGATAAATTAAATTGTCAATTTATGAGATAAATTGTTTCATTTTATAATAGTGTGAATCCATACACAAAAAATTATTTGAAAAAATTTAATAAATAAAAAAGAATAATATATATATATAAAATAATTAATGTAGTCTGAATGAAATGAACTGGGGGATGATAGTATTTTTTACACAAGTATCGAGATTGGAGCTAACTTCGTGTATTTTATTACACGCGGATATTTTGTCGGGTAGGAAAATCTTTCAGAGGTCTATGAAATCTAACCGACGGATCGGTACAGAAATCCCAGATAAAGGAAGTTATCCGACCCAGTCCTCCTCGTTATTAGTTACCAAGATTGCCGATTAACAGGCAATTATTGTGCGACCAATACTATCTTAGACTGTCTAAGGGAAATGTCGGATATTGCTATAACGTTTGTACGAAACGTATCGATCACTAATGTTATGACCAGACTGTGAAATACTTACGTGTATCCCATGTTTGGCCTTTGAAAGGGCGAGTCGACCAAGAGGTCGACTTCGGGTAAGGGTGAACGGGGCTGCTGCGCTGAAAATGAATTGAATGAGGAAAAACACAATAAATGAACTTGATTTCAATAACTCAAATACAATTTATTTGTAAAAGGTGAAAATGTTACAAATTTGTGTATTATTATTATTTTTTGTTATGGGGAGCGAACAATTCCCTTGGTGAGGGTAAGGGGGAAGTCGGAAGAGGAGGATCTAGAGTGGGATCTCGGGGAGGAGCAACTGGTATGTACTCTTGGATTTCAAGAAATTTACATGGGGGTATGGGCAACTGGATTTTTAGGGACGAAGCGTATTCGGCGGCGGCTTCCCGAATGGCACATTCTAGGGCTCGTTTTTTATTTTTGTAGAAACTCCGTGGTTTAGTTCGTCCCATCTTTTCTTTATGCGACGATGTTCCTCAATCGAAAACCACGGGGCAACAACTGACTATCTGAAGACCTTCAAATATGATTTTTGCCGAGGTGCCGGGTGGAAGCCTCCGTTTGTGGATCTGTTTTTCTTTTGCTTCGAAAGAAAAGGGTGTTAGGGTAGCTGGGATGTGGAACTCTTAGAACGACTATGGGATATCGAGAGACGGATAAAGGGGAAAAGGACGGAGTGCAGAACACAGAGCGCAGAGAGAACTGAGGGCACAGAGGGCAGAGAGCAGAGAGAGCGATTGAGTATTTGGATGTGGTATTTATACTAGATGTCCCACCAAGAAAATTTTCGGGTTTTCATAAGTGGGAGAGGTTTCCTATTACGACAGTAGTCGTGAACAAATTTTTACTATTTTCCGGCGATTTTCAATTGTTGCTATTTACAGTAATTTTGTTGAATTTTTTATGTTGAATAATTTTGTGATATTATTTTTGTAGTTCATACAAAAATGAACGGAAGTTGTAGGATTTATAGAACTATTGTTATGAAAAAAATGATTTTGGTAAAATACTAAAAAGTGCAACAATTTTGTTAATTAAAATTTGGTGCTGTAAAACTGTACATTTTTGTGTAGATGTAATTTTTTCAATTTTAAATTATGAATTTTTCTACTTTCTCCGTTTATTTATGTACCTATATTTATTTTTACAGGGTTTACAAATATGAACGATGGTGTTTTCTATTTTTTTAAAACAAATTGTATTCTAGGCTGTTCTGAAATCTGCTGGTTTCAGTTGTATAAATTAGTACTATTTTTAGCGGTAGTTTATACAAAAATGAACGGAAATTGTAGGATTTATATAGCTATTGTTTTTAAAGAATGATTGTTATAAAATATTAAAAGGTGTAACAAATTTTGTTAATTAAAATTTGTTTCTGAAAAAAAATGTCGATTGGGTAAACACGTATTTGCAATTTTATATTAACAATTTTTCTACTTTTTCCGTTTATTTGTGTATATTTATTTTTATAGATTCTACAAATATGATCGGTGGTGTTCTCTATTTTTTTAAACAAAAAATGGAATCCATGTTTGTCTGAGCTGCCCTGGAATTTGTTGGTTTTTGTATAATAAAAACGGATGGTATTTATTTCTTTTTCTTATTTTTAGAGTTGACGTAAGCTTTGGGTGTGGTCGATTTGTATGTATGTGTGTATGTACGTGATTTTTATTGCCTTTAGGACTGTCGAAGCACAGTGGGCTCTTTATATGTGTTCTTTTTTTAGAACGTAGCATTTTGAAGTTTCTCTTTGATTTTAGGTCATGGAACAGTTTTTTAAATAATAATGAATAAAGAACTTGTTTAGATTTTAAAATTATTTATTTCTTAATAGTAAAAAAAAAGGAATATCGTCAGATGCGTATAATTTTTGGATTTGGTTTAATTTTTTATTTGTAGGTAATACAGGGATTGACTTTGTCCGAGACTTGGAAAGGAAAAGGTGTTTGATTTACCATCGAATTTTTTTTGGGTTTGTAGTTCATGGGACTTGGGGGCGCTATAATGGTATTCTCTATTTGGTTTCGGGGATTCCCGTAATTTGTCAATTTGGAAGGTTACGTAGGACGTAACACCCCCCCTCTTAGTCAAAAGTCGGTCCGCTGACTTTGTGGGTATTTATCAATTGTCTCATTTTTTTTTGGGCAACTCAAATCATTCTTGGATTCCGTTTTTTATTTCGCTTGTATATGTTCGCATACATATGTATTGCATATGTCTTTCGAATGTTCTTTTACAGAGTAAAGAAAAGATCGGCGCAGGTAGTAGCAATTTTCTAGTTGTAATAAAAGTTTGTGTTTACGTCCCTAATGCAACAGCGGAAGTTGGTACTATAACAGGTTTGGTTGCTTAAACGCTTACAAATATTAAAAAATTGATTTATGTTATGTGTGGTGTATTTATCTACTATGAATTTTTTTAATATTTGATGTAGCCCGGAATTCGCTGTTTTTACATTTGAGGGTTTGCGAGGTATTCGAGTGAACATTTTCGTAATTATAATAAGAGTGTTCGCAATTTACATATTTTTGTGTTTGATCGGAGGATGCGCAAGTATTATAACATTTGTTTCTATTGCAACAATTTCTTTTTTTTTTATTGTTTCGTAATAATTTGTACTATCCTGAAGATTCGCCAATATTTGCATTGAAATTTTCGTGAGTCTATTAACATTTCGAGTGATTACAATAATTCATACAGGATTGATGATTCGCCAATATTTGGTTACAAAGATTTTCGTTTAATAAATGCTTGAACATTTGCATGAGTATATTAGTGTTTCTAATGTTTACAATAATTCATACTGGATTGATGATTCGGCGATATTTGGTTACAAAAATTTTCCTCTAATAAATACTGAACATTTTCGTGAGTATATTAGTATTTCCAGTGTATACAATAATTCATACAGGATTGATGAAGTTACAAAGATTTTTTTTTCTAATAAATACTTGAACATTCGCGTGAGTATATAAACATTTCGAGTGTATACGATAATTCATACAGGATTGATGAAGTTACAAAGATTTTTTTTTTTTCTAATAAATACTTGAACATTTGCGTGAGTATATTAACGTTTCTAGTGTTTACAACAATTCATACAGGATTGATGATTCGGCGATATTTGGTTACAAAGATTTTCGTAAATATTGTATTTAATTCAAAAATAAATGTTGTATTCAGTATATCGGTTTTTGATTGAAAAATTTAATACTGTAAAAGTTGTATTCAATAAGCTGTATTTTGATTGCAAAATTTAATGTGTTGTATTATGAATTGAATATTATTTTAGATTGTGTAGAGTTTTGAGTTTTCATTGAATGTGAAAGTTTTCATGTTCCTCCGCACTTCTTGCGGGTGTAATAAAAAAAAGGTTGTTAAGTGGAATGCAGGATATTTTCCAGATGTGATTTTTCCTTGGCTGGATTCTGTTAGTTCGTGCGTGGATTTTGAGCGAGTCGGATATATTAGTGTTCAGTGCGTGGTGTTGTTAATAAGTGGATTAATTAAATTGGATATTATATGGATACTTTTTGGATATTACATGCTCAAAGGTTAGTGTGTTCTTCTTTTAATTTGGGCAAAAAGAATTAAAAATAATTGTTGCGGATTTAGTTCGTTTCTTGGTATGACAAAGATTTATTCTCCGTCGTATCAGTTAACGAATATGCGCACTACCTTTAAGTAAATTAATTTACTTAAGTAAGGTAATTTTGACCTTTATTGGCTCTGCGCAACGCTTAAAATCTAATGGGTATATTTAGAAAGAACAAAAATAATATGAAAAATTTTTTTGTGTTATAAATGTTTATATTTATGAAAAAGGAGAAGTTGTACATTTTTGTTAGTGTCTGGTCTCTAGTCCCATTTTCTTCTCCAGTGGGCCTTTTGTTGATGTTGGTACTTTCATATATCTGAATTCTTCTTCTAGTCTGGCAGTAGAATTGTAGCAACCATCGCATTCGGATAAGCTGTATATTGTTTTAAATGATGATGAGCGATGCTGGGAGATAACTGATATTAGATTCTAATTTTCTTCATGTTTGGTGTTTATCTTTTGTCTGTTTGTAATGGTTTAGGTTTGTCGTATGTGTGTTTTATTTCTTGGAGATATTTTTCTCGTCTTCCAGATTGAGTGTAACAGTTTTTTTCTGTTCAAGATGGGCGAGCATTGGTTCATATGTCTGTTTTATTTCTTCGTCTTGATTATCTGTATTTTCTGATAATTCCATTTGGTTTGATTTATTTGTTCTATTGTCCGTTATTACTTTGACTGTACTGTATTTAATTGAGGTATTCTTCTGTTTTTTTTTTCATGATGTATATTTTCACTCCTAGTATTGTTAATATTAACGTGGCTCCTAAGCTGTAAACGATGATTTTTATCTCCTCGATCTTGTAATTGTTTTTGAGTAAATCTATATAATCAGGTTTGGAAATGGTGTGATTTACTTGCGCGTTTTTAGGCATTATAGTGTTTTTAAATATTGATGTTGGTGTTGTTGATACGGTAAATATTATCGGAGTTGTAGTAGTAGTAGTAGTAGCTGTTGTAGTTGTTGTTGTTGTTGTTGTTGTTGTTGTTGTTGTTGTTGTTGTTGTTATGAACCGTGTTGCGTCCCAGAATGTAGTTTGGGAATCCTGGCACTCTCCGTATTTTGCAGCGCATATAGTCCCTGTGCTTAATATTATTATATTTTCCTGTAGTGTAGCCACGTATTCTCTCAATGTGATGTGAAGTTCGTGTGTAGCTGTTCTATCAAGTGACCTATTAGTATCACATGTTCCTTCTGTAATTGTATATGCTTTCTTTTTTGTGTTTATTTTAAGGTCTTTAATTTCTTTGTTATACACTGTGAGTTTTCCGGTGTTGTGTGCTTTTTTACATTCTTCTGTTGTTACTTTTATATCTTCCAGTCTAATAAACCCGAACCGTTTTCCTGGTTGGTCGCATGCCCGTCTTGTTTGCTTATCCCAAATTTTACAACTTTTGACTTTTATTTCTTCGTCGGCGGTTAAAATACATGGGAGTATTAGCGTTATTATTATTGCAATGATTTTCGTATCCATTTTTAGTGCTGATTTCTTGGTCGTTTCCTGTTAGGGAGAAAAATGGTAATTTATTCGTGATTCTGAGATAAACGTTTCTTATTATTATTATTATTTTTTTAATGCGAAGGCTTTCTTTTCTGTGAAATTTTGTGGACTGATCTTTATTTCGGGTTGAGGTTCTGTGTGGCTATTTTGTAGATTAGGGTATATTTGTTTGTTCGTTTGTCGAATATCTAGTTCTTTGGGTGCTGATGGTTCTGCGTGAACTTCCGATTGCATTGTATTTGGTGGTGTGATTTGTAGTTCTTGTAATTCTAATTCTGGTACAGCTTGGTAATGTTTATTATTATTATCATTATTATTTTTCTTTGATAGATGTAACAGTAGATTTGTTATAGAGTCCCATATGGCTCCAATTAAATAAATTGACCAACCGTATGCTGAGTGTAGGGCATATCCATGGACTACGGTGTCTATTATTGCTTTTATTATTTTAATTATAATTATTAATCCCATTATGCCGGCTGTTGTTGTTCCGAAAAGCATAAAATTTCTCCAAATTTTTTCTCCTGCGGATTGTAGAATTTTTGCGAATGTTGTTTCGTCTATTAAATTAGTTATTGATGCACCCTGGTAGTTTGTAGTTTGTCCTGTCATTCCTCTTGCAACTGTGTTTAATACTGCTGGTTTTTCTGCTGGGAACATGATGTGTTCCTTTAATTTTCTAATATCTTCTTGGCTGTAAATTCCATTGATGGCTAAGCTTTCTGGGTTGGTATATGTCCATGTCTGTTTGGTTAGGGGTTTTAGTTGTTCAGGTTTTTTTGCTTCGACTGGGTTAGGTAATAGTTTGTACCATGCATTGTTCACTGAGTACATAGGCGGAATGATACTATTGCAATTTATTTGTGATCCTTTTTTTACTAATATGCGTGTTTTTGGTGTCATAAATAATTCTTTATCTTGATATTTGACTGGTAGATGCGAATAGCACTCGTTTGTTTTTCTTATGCTGACTTCGACGGGAATGCATTTTAAAATGTATGCGACTTCTCCTGCCGCTACTGCCATATAATCTGGTCCTTTCATGATGTTATATGCGAATTCGTCGGGTGCTTGGGTTGCTAGTGATAGAGAGTTTTTTAATACATGTTTTTCTAATGCACATCTTTGTGATAAGACATCGAAATACAATTGTTTGATTTGATATCTCAAGTGTTTTTCAATGTATACAAATTTGGAGTTTACGTAGGTAAAAATGTCTAGGTTTATTGTTTTCAGAGCCTTTTTCTTAAAGCCTTCGCCGTTTTTTGCTTCTAGTATTACCAGTTTAGGGTGTTCTGTTAATGAAATTTCGTAGCCACATACGGCTTTTCTTCCTTTTCTTGCTAGTGCGAATGTGATTTCATTAGTTGTTAGTGAGTATATTACTGTTTTGTCTTCGTTAAATATTTTGTCTATGGGACCTTCGAATAGAATGTCATATTCATTGTGTCCACAGAAATCTTTTGGTAGGGTTTCCCAGTATGTGCTTCCTCCTTCTAAGTCTAGGCAGCTTTTATCTGTTGCTCGATATGAAATTCCAGATCTTAGGAATATTTTATTCTCGTTGAGGTTGATTCTGGCTTTGTATTTTTGAATTAAGATTTTTACTATTCCTTGGACTACCACGTTACTCCAAGATCCAAATGAATCTGCATATTCTACTCCTTTGCATGAACCATCTGCATCTATTCTTCCTGCTAATGTTAGACTGTGTGATTGAATATGATTCTCTTTTATTCCATCTATAATTGCGTTGCTGACTATTCTTGTTGTTCCTGTTCTATGTATTAAATCGCATTCTTCTCTAGGAACTTCGAGAATGTAATTTGCTAATCCATTCAATACAGCTGAGTTGTGCGAGTGCATGCCACAAAAGTTTATTTCTCTGGTTATTTCTATTTTACATTGTTTTACTTCTATTTCTTCATATTCTTTAATTTGTAGTAACTGAGCATGAATTTTTTCTGCATTTATTCGAGTCCTTGGTATATCACATTCTTGGATATCTAGCAGGGATATTGCTGATATATTAGAAGTTCTTCCACCGCAATCGAATGCTATGAACGCTGATGTTTGCGTGGCGATTATTGTCAGTATCAGAATTATATATCTCATGTTTCCTTATTTTTGTAATAGACAGATTGTTCTTAATTCCGATTTTCTATTATCCAAGAGGTGCCTGTAACATTTGCTTTTCTTTTTCTTTTTTTTACTAGTAATGTATTATGATATCATAGAACTTATTTACTATTGGGAATAGGATAAAGGATATCACCGTTTCAATTGATTGGAATTTTTGAGTATTTTAACCTATTTGAGTGGACAATTTTTTCATCGTTTTTTATTTTTATTCTTACGTTTCCATTTTCGTAGGTTTGTAATATTTCAAAGGGGCCCTGGTATTCGTCATCAAATTTACTGGTTTTATGGTTTTTTTGTAAGAAAACTGCGTCTCCTATTTTTAATGTTATTGGGTTTATGTGTTTATCGTAATATTGTTTTGATTTTAATTTGGCTGTTTTTAGATTTTGTTCCGCATATTTTTGAATATCGTATAATTTCGAGGCTAAGCTGTGTACATAATCACTGTAAGTGAGGGGGTCACTGTCATTTATTGGTTTGGATGATGGTAGTTTTGCTATCCTACCGAACATTAATTCAAAAGGGGTGTATTTCGTGCCTTCGTGAACGCTAGTATTATATGAAAATGTCGCTAGTTCTAGCCATTTATCCCAGTCTGTATGTTTTTCCGAAAAATGTTTTATATATTCTTTTATTACATGGTGCGATCGTTCTAAGGATCCATTCGATTGTGGGTGAAATGCTGTGGTTTTTATTTGTTTTATGTTAAATAATTTCGCCATTTTTTTCATTATTTTAATTAGAAAATGTTTGCCTTGGTCTGTTAATATAGTTTTTGGGGTTCCAAATACGCATATAAATCTTCTTACTAAAGCTTCTGCTATGTCTGAAGCTGTTGCTTTTTTTAAAGGTATTGCTATCAAGTATTTTGTAAGATTGTCCTGTATTGTTAATATATTTTCGTAGCCTTCTTCTGTTTTGTTATTTGGGATTACAATGTCCATTGCTATTTTTTCAAGTGCTTGTTTGGGTGTATCTGATATTACCATTGGTTGTTTAGTTTTGCATCGTGTTAGTTTCTTTAATTGACAAGATTTGCAAGTTTGAATAAATTTTTCGATGTCTGATTTTATGTTTTCCCAATAATAATTTTGTTTTATCCTTTTTAGAGTTTTGTTTATTCCTTTATGTCCTCCTATTGGTGTTGAATGCAATTCTTTCATTATTTCTTCTCTGTCTATTTTATTTACATATTTTATTTTTCCGTTACATATTATTATTTTTGTATTTGAAAGTTTGAATTGTTGTTCTAATATTTGTTTTACGTCTATCCATTCTATGCCAGCTATTTCGCTAGATTTTGAAATACTGAGTGTTTTAATTTGTAGCTTATTTACTTCCTGTTTTAGTGACTTAACGAGTGTTTTTATATTTTCAAGTATTGTTATTTGGCTTTCTCCTACATCTGTAGTTATTGGTAGCGCAAAATTATATTTATTCTTTATCTTCGCTACTGAAATTTTGTTTATTTTAATGTTTTCAAACTTGGTTAATTCGTTTCTACTTTTCAATGTTAATGCTCCGTTATCGCAGGGTTGTCCTGATGTAGTTATGAAGTAAACTATATTATCTTTTTGCATATATAAATGGTTTTTTATTTCTATTATGTTTCTGTTGGTGCTTTGCTTGTTACTTTCAGTATCATCATTTTCGTCTATATCGGGGTCTTCTTCGCTTTCTTCATCCGTATTGATAAATGTGTCTTCTTCACCTGAATATCTTTCATAATTTTCATTTTCTGTTTGTGGAGTGACGTCGTCATTATTCAGTGTATGAAAATATGTTCGTGGGTTTTCTTGGATTCGTTTTGAAGGTCGGCCTCTTTTGGGGTTTTCAGATTTCTTTGTTCGTATTTTACGTTTCTCATTATTTATTTGCAATCTTTCTGGCTGTTTTGTATTTCGCGAACTTCTTCTTAGGGTGGGCTCTTCATGTATTTGTGTGGTAAGCATCATTTGGTTGGATTTTGAAGGTAACTTGAGTGTTTTAATCTTTGATCTTTCTGATGTAATGTTATATTCTGTGTTTTCTATGTCGTTTGGAAGACATTCATCGTTTGTATGATTAAGTGTATAGCATTTGGTGCAGAATCGTATTGTTACTGGTAAGTTGTATCGTGGACCTTTATAGTTTATTTTGCTTCCAATGTTTTGAGGTATTTTAATGTTGTATATAGGGTTGTGTAATAATAATGGTTTGTGATTTCTCTGTTTATTTAGTGTTTCTTTACTTTTGACGAATTTTATGGGTTTTGAAATTTGTTCGTTTTGAATCTCGTTCCAGTAATTGCCATTTCCTCTATATCCTAAACCTCTTTTATCTGTTTGTGCTTTTAATTTAATTGGTTCTTTTATTCCTTGACTATATTTCCCTATTCCAGATCCATTCCATCCCATTTTATCCATCATTCTAGTTATTATGTTACTGGGGTATTGCCTTTGTTTTGTTTCTTCGATTTTTAATATTTCTACCGGGTTTCTAGAGAGTGCGTCTGCATTTACGTTCAATTTTCCGGCTTTGTATTCAACATCGAAATCATATTCAAGAAGGTTGTACATCCATTTAGCTACTCTTGAGTTCGGATCTTTTTTTGTTCTGAATGATTTGAGAGGTTTATGATCTGTTAATATTGTAAAATGTCTCCCGTAAATGTAAGGTCTATAATGCTGTATTGCGTAGTAAATTGCTAAAGCTTCTTTGTCGTATGTTTCATATTTTTTTTCATGTTCATTTAATACTCGTGATGTATACGATATTGGTCTATCTTTGCCAATTTCTCCTTGGGAAAGTATTGTACCTATTGCGTATCCGGATGCGTCGGTTGTGATTAGAAAGGGTTCGTCAAAATTTGGGTATTGTAGTATGGGTGCATTACATAATTTTTCGCGTAACGTGTTGAAGGCATCGTTTTCTTCTTTGCCCCAAATAAAAGGGGTGTTGTTTTTTAGTAGATTTGATAATGGTTTTGCAATTTTGGAAAAATTTTCAATGAATCTTCTATAATATCCAGCAAGTCCAAGGAATGGTCTGATATTTTTCTGATTTTTGGGAATTGGGAATTTTTGAACGGCGTTTATTTTATTAGGGTCTGGTTTTAAACCTTCTTCGCTGATTATATGGCCTAAATAGCAAACTTCTTTTCTTAAAAATTCGCATTTGTCGGGTTGTAGTTTGAGGTTTGCATCTTTTAGTCTGATCATTAAATTTTCGCATTTTACTTCATGTTCGTGTAGAGAGGAGGCATATCCGACTATATCGTCGAGGTACACAAAGAGTTCGTTTCCTTGGAGTCCTGATAATACTATGTCCATTAAACGTTGGAATGTAGCAGGGGCGTTTTTTAAACCGAATGGCATTCTGTCAAATTCGTAGTGTCCATGTCGTGTGGAAAAAGCCGTCTTTTGCGCATCTTGTTCGTCCATTTTAATTTGTAAAAATCCTGATGCTAGATCGAATACAGAAAAATATTTGGCGCCTCCTAGTTGATCTAGGATATCTACAATGTTAGGTATAGGGTATGAATCGCCTATTGATTTATCATTTAATTTTCTAAAATCTAAAACCATTCTCCACCGTTTATTTCCTTGCGAATCTGCTTTTTTGGGTACTATCCATAGTGGCGTGTTATATGGTGATATCGATGGTTTAATTATCCCGTTGCTTAATTGCTCTTCTATTTGTTTGTTAATTTCTTCCTTATGTATTGGAGGAAATCTATATTGCTTTGTATTTATAGGAATTTCATCTGTCGTGATTATTCTATGTTTTATTAATTGCGTATAACTAAGCGGTTCATCGGGTAAATGGAAGATGTCGGCGTGTTTGTTTATAATGTTGTCTATACTTTTTTTCTCTTCTGGGTTTAGATGTTGTGTACGTAGTAATTCCTTAACTTGTTTGGCGCGTTTTGTTTCTTGAATCATATGATATATTCCTGTTTTTGGTTTTATTATATATTTCTCTCTGTTTTTCTGGTATTCGTTATATGTTAAAAATTCTTTATATCTAATGTGTTTTCGATCTCTCAGTTTTTGCATTACATTAATTATGTCATGGTATTGTTCTTGATCATTTTTCGTATGTCTAGTTTGAGATGTTTTATCCCTTCGTTTTTTGTTTGATTTTTCACCATTGGATTGGTTTCGTTCAATTTTAATAGATTCAGAGCATAAACCTTGATTTAGTTTATTTTTACTAGATTCAGAGGATTTATCTTGATCTTGTATATTTTTATTTTTTTCTTTGTTTAAAATTAATAGTCTCAAATTTGTATTATAGAAGTCTTGATCTTCCTGAATTGAGGAATTTTTTGATCTAGGACATTGTTTTAGTATTAGTTTTATTATTTCTTCTTCGTATTTTTCATTTTCATTTTTATTTTCATATTCACTTGTATTTTCGTCTTCATTTTTATTTGCATATTCATTTGTATTTTCGTCTTTATTTGTATTTTCATATTCATTTGTTTTTTCGTCTTCATTTGTTTTCTTGTGTTCATTTGTTTTTTTATATTCTTTTGTATCTTCGTCTTCATTTGTTTTTTCATCTTCATTTTCATATTCATTTGTATTTTCGTTTTCATTTGTATTTTTGTTTTCATTTGTATTTTCATATTCATTTGTATTTTCGTATTCATTTGTATTTTCATATTCGTTTGTTTTTTTGTATTCATTTGTATTTTCATATTCATTTGTATTTTCATATTCATTTGTATTTTCATATTCATTTGTATTTTCATATTCATTTGTATTTTCATATTCATTTGTATTTTCATATTCATTTGTATTTTCATATTCATTTGTATTTTCATATTCATTTGTATTTTCATATTCATTTGTATTTTCATATTCATTTGTGTTTTCATATTCGTTTGTATTTTCATATTCATTTGTATTTTCATATTCATTTGTATTTTCATATTCATTGTGGTGATCATCTGTTTTTTTATAGCGGTGTTTATTTTTATCGGTATTTTTGTGGTGATATTGATACTTATTTCTTGAGCTGCTTGCAGAATCTTTGTTATAGGTTTGATCTTTGGGGTTGGCGATTTCAAAATCTTTTCCGATTTCATCAATTGTTAGAGTGGGAATTTTTATTTCTGTTTCTTCATTAGTTGTATTGTAAATTTGAAGATAGCCTCGTCCATTGTTGTTTTTAACTATAGCTTCGCCTAGGTATATGCCTTCTGATGTTTCGATGCGTGGTACGTATCCATATTCAATTTCTTTATTTTCAATATTTATGTAAAAAGTGGATATTGATCTTGCTGGGATTGTCATTTTTTCTTCATGAAAGTATATTTTTTTGTTTTTCCATTCGATGTAATTCTTTTTATAATTAATAGTTGCTTGGTTATTGCGAAAGAATTCAGAGCCTAAAATACCTTCAGAGTCTATAGGAAAATTGCTTCTGACAACATGAAATTCTGTTAGTTGTCCCAGTATATTTAATTTTACTACCCCCCATTGTTGTTACAGGTTCTTCGGTAATACCTTTTAAGTCAATAATGTCGGATTCATCTATTAATGTTTCCCCTTTTATGTTTTCTTCCTTGGTGATATTTACACTTGCGCCAGTGTCTACCATTAGTTGAACCTCTGTGTATAAGTCTTTGGAGTTTACTTTAATTATTGGAGCATCATTTTTACTTAAGTTTATTGTTCTGATTTCCTTGTGTCTGTTGTTCTCGTGAGGTTGATTTGGCGCTGATTTGTAGTCTCTCTCCGCGCGCCAGTTCTGGGGAGACCGTTCTCGTTTCCCGGATGTCTCATTGTATTCTGGGTTTTCTCTAATTCCTGTAGTATCTCCACTCGCATTTCTTCTTTGAACTTTAATTTCCTACAGTCTTTCCAAGAGTGTCCTATGTTTTTGCAATATGTGCATTGTTCTAATTTTGGATTAGGTTTTCTGTTCATAAATTGGTTGTCTTGATTGGGTTTAAAGTTTGTGTTGGTTTGTCGTGTTTGGTAGTTGTTTTGGAAGTTTTGATATCCTCATTGTTGATTACTATACCGGTGATTATTTTGAAAGTTTGTTTGGTTATTTCGATAACCGTGTGGCTGGTAATTTCTAGAATTTTGTTGGTTGTATACAGGTGTTCTGTTTTCATAGTTTTGAAGCATTCTGTGATTTTGAAAATTATTTCGATTTTGTGTTTGATTGTGGTTTCTGTAGTAGCATGTATCAGCTTCATGTCCGTTTTTCTTGCAGATTTGGCATTGTTTCTCCGTGTTTATTACTTTAATTTTGTGTGTTCTTGGTTTTTCTTCTTGTTTTAGTTCATCGTGGTTAAGTCCTCTAATATTGTTGGTTAGTTTTAATCGCTTCTCTATTTGCAAGGCTTTTTGTATTGCTGCTGCTAAATTATCCATTTCTGCGTTTGCCAATCTTATTTCAATTTCGGGTTTTAATCCGTTTAAAAATACTTCTAGTACTTCTGCATTTGTCCTTTCTCTTTCCTCGTTTGTGGTTTGTCCGTTTTCATTTATAGATTTATACGTTTCTATTATTCTGTCTCCTGCTTCTCGGACTCGATTTGCATAAGCGACAATATTTTCAAAGTCTAATTGATGTACCCCTATTAATTCTTGTCTTGCTTCGGTCACTGAATTTGCTGGGGCATATATTTCTCGTAAACTTCGTAAAAGCTGGTTTATTGTTTGGAATTCTTCGTTTTTTATTGCTCGACGAGCTTCGCCTCTTAACCTACTTTTTATTAGTTTTACTAGGTCCAGTTCTGAATTAGGTAACATGTGTAGTGCTTCTTCACATCCGTCAACAAATGCGTAAAATGTTTTTGGGTCACCATCGAATCTCGGTACGTTTTCAATTGCGTGGTTTAGAGTCAGCCTGTCTTGATTATTAGCCATGTTTTCATCGTATTCTTGATCTATGTTGTTGGGATTATATCGGTTGCTGCTACTTTTATGTTCTTTTCCTGTAGTATGGTGAATGCTGCTGTTATTTATTGTTTTATAGGCTTCTTCGTCACTGTCTGAATTCTCAGAAGTAGTTTTTTGGAATGATGAGTTTTCTTTAATTTTATTGGTATTCAATGGTGTGCTAGACTTAAACAGTGGTATGTGTTTTGTATACCAAGATCTAATTTTTTCGACTAGACTAGTAATTTTTTCCGGAGTTTTCTCTTGTTTGTTGTATTCCTCTGTGAGATTATGAAATTCTTCTACTACCTCGTTAATTCTTTGTGTTAAAATTTCAGTATTTATTTCTTGAGATGCTACAGCGTTTTCTATGTCAATAGTATGTTGATTTATTTCTTCCCTTTTTTCTGTTTCGTTTATTTGTTTTATAAAGTTAGGTTCCTCGGTTTGTTCTATTTCCGCTTGTTCGTTGGGTTGTATAATATGTTCCTCTTTGTTAATATTTTCTTCCGAGTGGTCGTCGTTTAAGGAGATTATTTCCGAGATTGTTGGTTTGAGACTTTCTCTTAGTTCGGTATTTAGTGTGTCCAGAGTTTCTTCGTTTGAATGTTCCAAGGTTATTTCTGGAATTACTTGTTTTTTTGGTCTTTGCTTCCTATCGGTTACTAAACCCGTTCCTAAAATTTCACGTTTGTCCTCTTCACTTAAATGTTGAGTAGTTCTTCATGTAACTCTATTTTCTGACATTTATGAAGAGAGTAGTATTGATTTTTTTACATAATAATTTTTAGGAACTAAAAGGTTTATGATTACTCGAGATTAGTAAGAATTTTACTTTTAATTAAATCTGTAAAATATATATATTTTTGTAATATTACGGTTTTATCTGCATGTATATATATAAATTTATGACTATGACTAGTGAGGGTCTTTTTTTTTTTTAAAGAACGTGTACACGTATGATGGAATTTAAATCTATATTTTATTGCTTAAAAATGTACATATGTATTACAACAATTAATCTATTACAATAATTTCTACGTGGTTGTTCGATTTTTTTGTTATTTTTATATGTTCCTTTATTGGAACGTTTTCTATTTTTGCTCTAATAATTTTAATTAATTTTTGTAGCCGACGATTTCCCTTTTGAATTTTATTTAGTTGTTTCTGGTGTCTTATGGGTTTTTGTTCCAGATTCTCGAGTATCTGTTTTTGGATCCTGTAGCGTTCAATTATATGTAATATAGGTTGGCTCTCGATCGGTGTCACTAGAAATATGTTAGTATAATGTATTAAATGTGTAGTATTTATGTGTATTATTTAAGTTTAATTTAGTTTGAAAATGGAAACGTAAGGAAAATTAATATTCGTTGCCGCCGCCAAATTTGAGAGGTAGGAGTGGGAATTTTTTTTGCTATCACGATTATTATTAGTGAAGATTCTACTTTTTTTAATGAAATAAATACTATATTTGAGAAATTTCCCACTCTTGTTCCTTTCCAGCGCTGTTTCCCGTTCAATAGCGCTGTCACCAATTTGTTATGACCAGACTGTGAAATACTTACGTGTATCCCATGTTTGGCCATTGAAAGGGCGAGTCGACCAAGAGGTCGACTTCGGGTAAGGGTGAACGGGGCTGCTGCGCTGAAAATGAATTGAATGAGGAAAAACACAATAAATGAACTTGATTTCAATAACTCAAATACAATTTATTTGTAAAAAGTGAAATTGTTACAAATTTGTGTATTATTATTATTTTTTGTTATGGGGAGCGAACAATTTCCTTGGTGAGGGTAAGGGGGAAGTCGGAAGAGGAGGATCTAGAGTGGGATCTCGGGGAGGAGCAACTGGTATGTACTCTTGGATTTCAAGAAATTTACATGGGGGTATGGGCAACTGGATTTTTAGGGACGAAGCGTATTCGGCGGCGGCTTCCCGAATGGCACGTTCTAGGGCTCGTTTTTTATTTTTGTAGAAACTCCGTGGTTTAGTTCGTCCCATCTTTTCTTTATGCGACGATGTTCCTCAATCGAAAACCACGGGGCAACAACTGACTATCTGAAGACCTTCAAATATGATTTTTGCCGAGGTGCCGGGTGGAAGCCTCCGTTTGTGGATCTGTTTTTCTTTTGCTTCGAAAGAAAAGGGTGTTAGGGTAGCTGGGATGTCGAACTCTTAGAACGACTATGGGATGACGAGAGACGGATAAAGGGGAAAAGGACGGAGTGCAGAACACAGAGCACAGAGAGAACTGAGGGCACAGAGGGCAGAGAGCAGAGAGAGCGATTGAGTATTTGGATGTGGTATTTATACTAGATGTCCCACCAAGAAAATTTTCGGGTTTTCATAAGTGGGAGAGGTTTCCTATTACGACAGTAGTCGTGAACAAATTTTTACTATTTTCCGGCGATTTTCAATTGTTGCTATTTACAGTAATTTTGTTGAATTTTTTATGTTGAATAATTTTGTGATATTATTTTTGTAGTTCATACAAAAATGAACGGAAGTTGTAGGATTTATAGAACTATTGTTATGAAAAAAATGATTTTGGTAAAATACTAAAAAGTGCAACAATTTTGTTAATTAAAATTTGTTGCTGTAAAACTGTACATTTTTGTGTAGATGTAATTTTTTCAATTTTAAATTATGAATTTTTCTACTTTCTCCGTTTATTTATGTACCTATATTTATTTTTACAGGGTTTGCAAATATGAACGATGGTGTTTTCTATTTTTTTAAAACAAATTGTATTCTAGGCTGTTCTGAAATCTGCTGGTTTCAGTTATATAAATTAGTACTATTTTTAGCGGTAGTTTATACAAAAATGAACGGAAATTGTAGGATTTATATAGCTATTGTTTTTAAAGAATGATTGTTATAAAATATTAAAAGGTGTAACAAATTTTGTTAATTAAAATTTGTTTCTGAAAAAAATGTCGATTGGGTAAACACGTATTTGCAATTTTATATTAACAATTTTTCTACTTTTTCCGTTTATTTGTGTATATTTATTTTTATAGATTTTACAAATATGATCGGTGGTGTTCTCTATTTTTTTAAACAAAAAATGGAATCCATGTTTGTCTGAGCTGCCCTGGAATTTGTTGGTTTTTGTATAATAAAAACGGATGGTATTTATTTCTTTTTCTTATTTTTAGAGTTGACGTAAGCTTTGGGTGTGGTCGATTTGTATGTATGTGTGTATGTACGTGATTTTTATTGCCTTTAGGACTGTCGAAGCACAGTGGGCTCTTTATATGTGTTCTTTTTTTAGAACGTAGCATTTTGAAGTTTCTCTTTGATTTTAGGTCATGGAACAGTTTTTTAAATAATAATGAATAAAGAACTTGTTTAGATTTTAAAATTATTTATTTCTTAATAGTAAAAAAAAAGGAATATCGTCAGATGCGTATAATTTTTGGATTTGGTTTAATTTTTTATTTGTAGGTAATACAGGGATTGACTTTGTCCGAGACTTGGAAAGGAAAAGGTGTTTGATTTACCATCGAATTTTTTTTGGGTTTGTAGTTCATGGGACTTGGGGGCGCTATAATGGTATTCTCTATTTGGTTTCGGGGATTCCCGTAATTTGTCAATTTGGAAGGTTACGTAGGACGTAACACTAAGAAGAAAAATTTTTATTACACTAGGCGAGACCGCTTCTGTCGACGTTACTATAGATCGTTTGGACCTGGAGTATAGTTCAGTAATGGTGTAAATACAAATGTGTACATAAGGAATGTAGGTAATTTATGAGGTGCCTGCGGAAAGACCACGTGGATAATACACCATCTTCGTTGCCCGTGGGCCAGCATAGCCCGGGATTTGACGCGGCAAATACATTGGCTGCGGTAGAGAATACCACTCTCTTCCTTGCCGAACCGAGTTCGGGAATGAATCTTCTGAGTACTAGTAAGTACAATGTGTTACAACATAAATTTAGCGAATCGCGACTCGCCTGACGCCTTAATATTTCATCATATGATAACGGCTATGTCATCCCCGAGGAAGTTCAGTTTTATTAGCGGTCGCGATGGACGACGATCTATTAATCAACAATTCAATCCCGAATAAAAGAATAAATAAATAAATAACCCAGCCAGACTCTGAGCCTATCACCACATGTTATTTTAATGCTTCCTTTCCTTCATCCCTTTCCCAATTTCTGCAATTTCTAAAGATACGGATGGCAACAGTGCTAATAAGGTCTATCACAAAAATCACATTGCAAAGAAAGTGTTTTCCCAAAACACCTACTCTAATCGGATTAATATAGTGGGTTTCCTTTTATGAAATTGCAAAAATTTAGTTAACAGTCACCAGCAAACAATAATTGATTGCCTATTATAGATTTCGAGATGTAAAATTACCTTGAGTTGATGACTCCATAATCCATCATAGTGTATGTGAGCTTGGCGTAATATTTCTTTAAATTCGGTACATATGTGAGAGATCCATTAAGTAAATCTCGACCTACTGCGTCGTACCGAATATAACTTTTGAAATTTTCATTTCGCAATATGCCACCACCAAAGTAGTTAATTCCGTAAATCGATGAGATACCAAAGCTTTCAATGCTGCGTAACAGATTTTTGAATGCTATGAGATACCTACGGTAATAACATTTAAATAATTTTTAAATCGTTTTTAATAATAATTTAATATTCATCAATAATAACATAATATTAGACATAACAACCTAACAGTACTTAAGCTATTAGTGGATTAGAATTCAACAAATATCTTTAAACTCATATAAATTAGATACATAAAGAATTGTAAAATATCAAACCAATTATCCAGATACAGAATAATTAATCAGAACTTAATACTAAAATAATAATAATGATAATATAGATAGAAAATATTAGCTCCATCCCCGATTCGAACTTGCGACCTACACAGTGTTGACATTCCGATGCAAGCATGCTTACCACTTAACCATCGCATTTCTCTAGCTACGTTGGATATCGGGTTTTCTTTTAGAAGAGAGGGCGCCAGCCGAGCCGAAGCTCGACAAATTTATGGGCGCGCCGCACGCGCTGGTGTGCCCGCTAGCTCAGCCCCGAGTTCCCGGCTCGGCAAGGGAGAGGGCGGTATTCTCTGGCGCAGACTAAAGATTACGCGACCACGGCCGACGAGGACGGTTCACCACGTTCATCGCACCCTCTCTAGTGCCCCAAATCACAGACGCCAAATTCTATTCGCGATTCCCAACGACGCGACGACACCCGATTCCCCGATACGCGACGACACGCGATTCCCCGACGGAGAGCTCGACAGGGACTTCCTAACACGATGCCCTGCGACGAACTCGACAGGGACTTTGCGCACGCGGTGCCTGGCGACGAACTCTACCAGGACTTTCTAAATACGGTGCCCTGCGACGAACTCGACAGGGACTATTCGCACGCGATGCCTGGCGACGATCTCTAGCAGGACTTTCTAAATACGGGGTGCCCGCCGACGAACTCGACAAGGACTTTTGAAGCGCGCTGCCATGCGACGGACTCGGTCGGGACTTTCGCACACGGTCGCGGCGCCCTGTGACGAACCCGTCGAGGAACCGTGCTCGACCGATACGCACGCGCCCTCCCCAAAACGACACTACAATACCTACCCGAACTTATACGAATCTCATACCGAAACTACACTGAACGACGTTATACGAACCACACTAACTTTACCGAAACCGACCGAATTGACTGATTCTACCCCTTTTCTGAAATCTGCTAAACCCGGACAAATCACCAAAATTAGGTCACCCGAAACCCACTCAAACTGACCGCGTGAATTAACAAACCGATTACTTCTCGAATTTCCTAATTTAACAATTTGCACTTTCGTTACTAAAGTGACACGGATCACCCGGACGCAAGCATCATGTTCGGCGGAGTTTGCTTTTCACGCATCGTATTCCCGTTTTCATTACCTTCTTTATTTCCGATCACCGGACACGCAATTTCGAGACGATAAAGGTAACCACACTAGATTCGATCTTACGTTCGCCCGAACCGCTAGTTATTTCTCCCGGATACCGAACGATCACCAAAGATAACCAAATGACGGCTTTTTCCTGAAGTCCTCGAAAGGACGAAGTTATCCTCTTACCGAAGCATCTCACAGGATTTTAAGAGAACGGTCTGCGATCACGTTTCCGATAGTTAACCCTACCGTCGCGCGTGGCCTTTGGGCTTCGTCTTTCCGAAAGTAACGAGAACGAACAAAAGCGTAAGATAACCATATTTTTCCCGAGTATGCTGAATAAAACAACGAGAGATAACCACAGTCGCGTTAAAGAATCTAATCAAGATATTCTCCGCGAAAAGAAAGATTCCCGGAAGATAACCCTAGAAAAATTCGCGGCCAAAGCAGAAGTTAACCGAAGCACGATACGAACCGAAAACCCGACTCAGATAACCGAAGGCGATTCGCGTTTTTCACTTTCACTTTCACTCGCGAAACGGACAATCGGAAAAGCGCATTTTATTTAAACAGCCGTGAGCACAAAGAATCGAACTATTGGCGTACGGAAAGACTTCGTAGCCGAAAACTATTTGCGCTCAGGGCTGTTGGTACCTTTTGATGACCAGGTGTACCTATCGGCTCCAGGGCTGCTACCAGCGGACTGTCCCAACTCGTCCACGGACTGCCACGGACTGCTACAGACTGCCACAGACTGTTGCAGACTGGCGATCCGACGCGTCGGTTGGAATCGCGACGCTTGCGCCGCGCCGGCCGCCGTTTACCACCTCTCCACCGTGATCGTGATGGTAGGGAGAGCCCCGCGGCCCGTACGGGCACACGCGACTGGCCGTCCCACGGTGTTTGATGGACGACGTCTCGCGGACATTTCTTTTGGATCGATCATCCCCTGGCGAATTTTTAACCGATTTCAATGAATCCGGGTTTAAAATACTCAGGAAGGATTGTAGAATCACTGTGGAGTGCACATTGTTGATATCTTTATTTTCCTATTGACAGTGCGTCCTCAAATTCACCAATATTTAACAACGTAAATAACTCATAGAAGTAGAAGTTGTTTATTTATCGAAGTACGCTTAGATTAGCTTGAAATTTCTTACTGGAGAGTATTTTGGGTCGCAGAATAAGAATCTCGTACCGGATTTGAAAAATTCAAAATGGCGGATCCAATATGGCGGACAAATTTAAAAAAAATCTTACAATCGCTTAAAAGTTGTTATTCCGGGGTTTTTTCGGTCGTAGAATACGAATCTCTTACCGGATTGGCAAAATTAAAAATGGCGGATCCAATATGGCGGACAAATTTAAAAAAAATCTTACAATCGCTTAAAAGTTGTTATTCCGGGGTTTTTTCGGTCGTAGAATACGAATCTCTTACCGGATTGGCAAAATTAAAAATGGCGGATCCAATATGGCGGACAAATTAAAAAAAAATACTTACATTCACTGAAATGTTGTTGCTCCGGGTTTTTTTTGGATCGCAGAATACGAATCTCTTACCGGATTTGCAAAATTCAAAATGGCAGATCCAATATGGCGGACAAATTTAAAAAAAAAATACTTACATTCACTGAAATGTTGTTACTCCTGGGTTTTTTGTGGCGCAGAATACGAATCTCGTACCGGATATGCAAATTTCGAATATGAATCTCGTACCAGATTTGCAAAATTCAACATGGCTGATCCAATATGGCCGACGAATTGTTAAAAAAATGCTTACATTCGCTGAAAAGTTGTTGCTCCGGTGTTTTTTTGGGTCGCAGAATATGAATCTCGTACCAGATTTGAAAATTTCAAAATGACGGATCCAATATGGTGGACGAATTTTTAAGAAATGAGATTCGAGTCAATATTGGCTTATTTACTAAAAATGCTTACCTTCGCTTAAAACTTGTTGCTCTGAGATATTGTGGGTCGCTGAGTACGAATGTCGTTCCAGATTTTCAAAATTCAAAATGGCATGGCGATCCCATATGGCGGAAAAATATTCTCAAAAATGTTTAGTTTCGCTTGAAATTTGTTACCCAGGTGTTTTGGATTGACGAATACAAATTTCGTACCTGATTTTCCAGTATTGAAAATGGCGGTGTGCGCGTGCGTGTGCGCGTGTGTGCGCGCGTGTGCGCGTGTGTGCGTGCGTGTGTGTGTGCGTGCGTGTGTGTGTGCGTGCGTGCGTGAGCGTGCGTGCGTGCGTGCGTGCGGGTGTGTGTGTGTGTGTGTGTGTGTGTGTGTGTGTGTATTTTATTTTCGGTGTGTTTTACAATATAAATATTAACGCTTATTAAATTAAAAATAAGACTAAAATATTCTCGCACAAACTGAATCTTAAAAATTTTAATCGCATTTGGTTTAAACGCAATTTAAATATCTCGTAATGCAAATAAAAATATTGCGCTTGTAGTGCTGGAAGTTTATTATTTTATTACTTGTATGTAGGAATTCTCCAGATTTTTATACATGACAGGATAAAAATGAACCCGTCCACGTAAAAATTGCAGTATTCGAGTACTTACACTGTAATGAAATGCCAATTAACAAAAACTAGGGTGAATATTACTGAAATTCCACATCCGACTATTTACGTATTTGGATACAATGCAAAAAAATGTCAAAAACACGCTATTTTTTTCCTTAAACGCTGTTTTTATTGGAATTTAAAACGCACATAGTAGTAAAAAAGATTTTTTTATAGTTTTCAGAAACATTTTTGAATTTTTGAAATTGGCTCCTTTTCGAAAAACTTAAAAGTAGTTACAAAAATTTGAAAAAAATTCATTTATATTTTTCGAGTGATTCTACACGCTTTTTGTTGTATAATATTTTTTCTTAAAATTTATCATACTTGAGGTTCAAAATCATGAAATTTACCCTGCAATGCACCCCTTCCGTCGCCATATTGGATTCGTTACATTAAAATTAATTTCTTCAGGTCCGTAACTTTTTAGTTGCACTAAAAGTTGCTGTGGGTTTAAAAGTTTTTATACAGAAAGATGAGGTTCTTCAATGTAAAAGTAACGTTTGATGAACAAAAAATGGATTGAAAGAAATCGTGCAGTTGTAACTTTTTAATATTTAGCGTGTTTCTGACATTTTCGCGCATTGTAATCCTTGCCAATGAAAACAACTCACTGAAAAGTTTGTCTATTATTTTTCACACTTTTTGTTCAGTTGCACTTCATTACATTGAGTGTACTCGAAAACTGTAATTTTGACGTTAACGGGTTAATTGTAGCTGAGACGTAAATTATTTACATTGCTTTTACTATCATGCTACATATTATGCAACACTATCGCATTTAGAATGTTGAAAATCTCACTTGTGCGCAATCCATGTCTCATCAAGCTCTTGCATACCAACATTCGCACCGAAATCGACATAACTTCAAGAACATGATTTCCAAATTTTGTTATATCACAACTAATATCACATTTGCATTCAGGCCCCGAATAATATATCTGCGTACGAAATTCATATTCTGCGACCCAAAAAAAAAACCCGGAGCAACAACTTTTAAGCGGTACGAGATGCGTATTCTGCGCCTTAAAAAACCTCGGAGCAACAACTTTTAAGTGAATGTAAGTATTTTTTTTTTAAATTTGTCCGCCATATTGGATCCGCCATTTTGAATTTTGCAAATCCGGTAAGAGATTCGTATTCTACGACCGAAAAAAAAACCCGGAGCAACAACTTTTAAGCGATTGTAAGATTTTTTTTAAATTTGTCCGCCATATTGGATCCGCCATTTTGAATTTTGCAAATCCGGTACGAGATGCGTATTCTGCGCCTTAAAAAACCTCGGAGCAACAACTTTTAAGTGAATATAAGTATTTTTTTTTAAATTTGTCCGCCATATTGGATCCGCCATTTTGAATTTTGCAAATCCGGTAAGAGATTCGTATTCTACGACCGAAAAAAAACCCGGAGCAACAACTTTTAAGCGATTGTAAGATTTTTTAAAATTTGTCCGCCATATTGGATCCGCCATTTAAAATTTTTCAAATCCGGTACGAGATTCTTATTCTGCGACCCAAAATACCCCCCAGTAAGAAATTTCAAGCTAATCTAAGCGTACTTCGATAAATAAACAACTTCTACTTCTATGAGTTATTTACGTTGTTAAATATTGGTGAATTTGAGGACGCACTGTCAATAGGAAAATAAAGATATCAACAATGTGCACTCCACAGTGATTCTACAATCCTTCCTGAGTATTTTAAACCCAGATTCATTGAAATCGGTTAAAAATTCGCCAGGGGATGATCGATCCAAAAGAAATGTCCGCGAGACGTCGTCCATCAAACACCGTGCGTCCCCTCCCGGTACCCTCTTCTCATCCTTCTCGAATGTTCGCGAAGTTTCGGCACTTCGCCCTCGCGTACCCTTTCCTTCGCGAACATTCCAGAATCTCCACGCGTCGTTCCCCCCTGCACGCCCGCAATAAGCAGCGTGCTTGACGATATACCCTGGATGTTCAGGTCTCGTACCTCTCGAAATCGACAACAAGGCCGTCCTTGAGCCGACTTCCAAAACAAAGCAAATAGACTAGTCATGTTTACGCCTGAAATATTGATCGCATGCAATATATTATTTTCACGAAATAATCAAAATAAAATTAAATACTGAATAATAACCCGAAGTATAGCTACCTTTATAATTATCAATTATTAATTCCTAAACTACGAATTCTATGTCTCAATTGTTGTCATATTAAAAATTAGCGCTTCTTCGGAGCAGTCCGCCCCCCCCCCCATAATGACAACATTTCCCCGTGGATAAAAGCCTCCCGGCAGATTCATAACAAATATGAATCCTAATTTGTTGCCATATTAAAAATTAGCGCTTCTTCGGAGCAGTCCCCCCTATAATGGCAACATTTCCCCTTGGATAAAAGCCTCCCGGCAGATTCATAACAAATATCATTCAAAAAGAGCCTAATGACGTCATCACCAAAATAAATACTAGCGCTTCTTCGGAGCAGTCCCCCTAGAAGGTGATGAGATCATTTCGGAAATCGCACCCATATGAAATATTAGCGATTCTTGAAGACCAGTCCCCCCCCCCCTTAAGTTATCCCCGTTGTGAGTCTCGTGGCAGATAGCACTGTAACGTGTTTTGCCACGTTACAAATAATAAATTAGTTTTTTCCGGAATGCTATTATGCACAATAAAGAAGCCGTACGGAACTCGTTGTGTGTGGAGCTCTCCTGTTGTCATTACGCATACCCCCTCAATCCTCAACCTCTCTTATCGGGTGGCTGAAAACCCATCCTGGTACTATCGTGGGACATTACTTCGTGGTGGAGCAATATTTGTGATCACCCTATCTGGGCCCTCCGCCCTTTCCTCGTATTGTTTTCAGCTCCCCTGATGGATGCTGTCCGTTGCATTTTTCTTCTGGTGAAGCACACTTTCCACGAAACAAACCATTCCGCCCCTTCCCCCTGGCCTTGAAGTATTTGTTGAAACAAATCGTCTGGCGAGAAGATCCCACGGTTGCGTTTATCTTCTCTACGTTCATCGCTCCACCTTTCGTACTGAAAAAAGGAGTGCACATCGAAGCGAGAGTCGAGAAAGAAGGTGAGATAATAATTTATCTTCTGTCCAGCCACAGCTTCAGGTATTGGATAAAGCAGGCTGTCCATCTCCCACTTTTTTCGCTCTCCCTTCAGCACTGCCATGCCTCCAAGGTGGGGGTGCGGGCGGCACTACGGGCGGGACGGAGGTTCGCTCTTGAACTCCGAGGTCAATAGGGATGACCCCGGCTACCATCAAGAGCGCGGGCTCTCAGACCGTACGGTAAGAGAACGCTATTCGGAGGTCTGCTGTCTGTTATACCGTTGTTAACGGTTAGTATTCTAGCTATAGCAGGTCGGCCCAGATTTCGTGGGGGAAAAACAATAAAACTTATATAGGAACCCCCATTTTTTATTGCAGATTTGGATTCTCCAAAATAAAGTACACCAACTTGACCTAGGAGCTATTACATTGTGGTTCACAGGTGACGCTGTAGTCTACAAAAAGCGAAAGTAAAAAATACCTAAAATTCGACGTCTCCAGAATTCACATCATATCTGATAAATAATAGTAGACGTATTTTATTTTTAAAATACTATTCAATGCCACGACTACGAAATGTTCGTTTTTCTTTAACTTTATATTATTCTTATAATGTGTTTTCTAGCCGCTACAATGGAAATTATCTGAAAAATAATCATGAATTTGGTTGTGTGTAAAAAAATAGTATATTATGCCTTAAGGGAGGAAAGAGGTGCGCGCGCATTCCTCTTCACGAGGTGCGCGCGCATTCCTCTCGTGAAGCATACGCTAGTTTTTTTCTGGCCGCATCCATTACTCCCGCGGGCATCACTTCTCGTCCCACGGGAGTAATGAGAACGAAGTGCGCATGCGCGCGGGCACTCAGATGGAATTGACAACCTTCGCCCCGAGTAGCGGATATGGAATACGGTTATTCTAACAAAGCCGAGAAAAAATACATTTAGCGTTTCCCAGGAGCAACGACGTGGACGCAGTGTTTTTCTGTTTCCTTTGGGGTGCTTGCTTTACGTAAGTCCCCTTGCCTCTCACTGTTCACTTACTTGAGTAAGTGTTTAAATTTTGACCTTCCACTTTAATGCATTTATTTATTCTTTCTTCAAATGACTTTATACAGGGTAGTATCATATCTGCAGAAATTTCTGCGCAAGCAGTTCTTATGCGTTCCACCATGTCTTCACGAGTCGTTGGTACTTGTTGATAAACCTTACCTTTTAGGTAACCCTATAGGATGAAATCCGAAGTGTAGAATGTTAAATCAGGTGACTTCGCCGGCTAATTAATGGGGCCACCTCTATCAATCCACCGACCATTGGAATCACGGTCTAGTACTTCCCTTGCTACTCTTGAAAAATGTGCTGGGCAACCATTTTACTTTCTTTGTTCCATTCAAATTACCTTCAATGAAATAAGCACCAATGTAACGGAAATTTTTTAATAAGAATTTTCGTTAGATAGATCAAATTTTTCTTTCACACATATATTTCCTTATTTCTATATATATAGATATGTGCCTGTGCGTGCGTGCGTGCGTGCGTGCGCGCGCGCGCGCGCGCGCGTGTGTGTGTGTGTGTGTGTGTGTGTGTGTGTGTGTGTGTGTGTGTGTGTGTGTGTGTGTGTGTGTGTGTGTGTGTGTGTGTGTGTGTGTGTGTGTGTGTGTGTGTGTGTGTGTGTGTGTGTGTGTGTGTGTGTGTGTGTGTGTGTGTGTGTGTGTGTGTGTGTGTGTGTGTGTGTGTGAATAAATCTATATATATATACATATAATTACTTATTTCTACATATCATATATTTTGACACAATCAATTATATATTGCCCCAGACTTCCTCCCAAGGCGGTTTCCGCCGGACAGCCGCTACGTCGTCTCCCTCCCCTTTCGTTTTCGGGCTTCCGGTTAACTCGTCACACCCACCGTCGCCCTTGTCGCAAAAAGAAAAGGTAGGATTGGCCCACCTGGCACTAACGAGGCTTTATCCCCCACACGATCCAAAGCGGTTGGGTCACGGTTAACTCGTCGTACCCATTGTGGCCAGATTTGAGCCACACACGAAAATCTTATCGGCTAATTATTTCGCGCTCACTTTCTCTTTGTCTCCATTACTTTCTTACCTTAGTGTTCCCGAGTCGCCTTCCTCTGGGCGGTTCCAATTCTGCCGCCAACTCAGGGGGGATGGGAGGCTCGGCATATACGGCGGCAGCCGCCTCCCCATCGGGGTCCCCTCTTCCTTCAGAGGCCCTCACAAATTCGTCTAACTCCTGGCAGCAGCGCTCTCGAGGACCGCTATTCTCGTTTGGCGGTTCTCCCGGTCCGCCTGCTCCCTCGCCAATGCCCTCTCGGCATACTCCAGGGCCAGCTTCTCTTCCGCCATGTCTGTCCAGGAGCTAAAGTTCTGCGCCATCTCTGGTAAACAAAAAAATATAAAAAAAAATTTTTTTTGGTCAACATTACTGACATCCCTGAGACGGTACGCAAAACACAGACGACACAACGTGTAAACGTAACGGTTTTGACTTTCACTTCTATTCGTATTTCTCCTGTCGCTACCCTAACACTAGACGCTATTCCTATTCTATTTATTTTCTGTACCCTTTCCGGGGAGGAACGTATCGTTTTATCTCTGATACGTGTACTTTATTATTTATCCGGCTATCTGGCATCTCTAATCGATATACTGAGGGGGATAGAATTGCGGCTATCTTATATGGCCCATCAAATTTCGGGGCGAGCTTTTTTGAAAATCGTTGAACCGCATTGGATAATACATGTGTCTTCCGTAATACCTGATCCCCTATGTTAAAGACTGCCTGCTTTTCCCCCCGATTGTACGCTCGCTCTTGTCTTTCTCGCGCCTTATCCACGTGTGTCGCTACCAACTCTCTTAAGGCGTCTAATCTCCGAATCCGATCGGCCCAAATTGCAGGGTCCACCTGTATCTTGGGTCCTCTCCTCTCCACTTCCCGTCGCAAGCTTTTTACCGGTTGGGGGTGTCGATCGAAATTTAAGAAGGCTGAAGATACTTTTGTCGAAGATTGGGTGGCAGTATTGACTGCGTGTCTAAATTGCAAATGCTTGTCCCAATCTCAATGGTCTCCCTTCACATATGTCGCTATCACAGTCTTCAGTATTCGGTTACTTCTTTCCACCGGATTGGCTTGAGGATGATACGGAGGGGTTGTTACATGTTTTATTCCGTATTCCTCTAACAGCCCTTTTACTTGTTTATTGTCGAATTCCTTTCTATTATCCGTTAGGAAGAAATCCGGTTTTGTCCCAACGAAAAACAATCAATTCCTCCAAGGCCCGGGCAACTGCTTTACCATCGGCCATCCTTAAGGGCTTTACCTCTATCCACCTAGTAAATAGATCCTGGAAGACGAGAAGATAATTATTTTGGTCTTTGCTGGGCGGGAATTCCATCATATCGGCCGCCACGACTGCCCAAGGACGTTCGACGATGCGTTTACCCATTAGACCCTGGGGGCCTAACTGGGAAACTTTATATCGCTGACACTCGTCGCACTTCTTTACGAAATTATACAAATCGTACCACATCCCCTTCCAATAGTATTCTCGGGCCACCCGGTCATAAGTTTTCTCTATCCCAAAATGACCCGAGGATGCTTCTACATGAGTAACTGTTATCACTTTCTTACGTAACTCTTTCGGCACCACTAATTTCCATTCTTCCTCTGCCCATCCTATCGGGTCTAACAACTCATCCCGTCGCCACTTATAAAGAATACCTTCCTCTAGTCGCCACCCTGGATATTTAGCTGGACTTGCTACTACTTCGTCCCTTAATTTGAGATATTCGGGGTCCTCAATGGTTTTATTGCGGCTACTCCTTCTTCGTTTTCCCACATTCGAGAGAGGGCGTCCGCGAATGATGCCACGCGCCTTTACGATGCACAATTTCGAAATTCCATTGTTGGAGCTCGATTGCCCACGTGCTAGCCGACCCGTGGGTTCCGACCGTGTCATAAGCCATTTAAGGGCGCTATGATCCGTTATCACGGTAAATTCATAACCTTCCAAGTAAGGCCTTAATTTTCGGATTGCCCATAGCACGGCAAGACATTCTCGTTCGGTAGTGGTATAGTTTCTTTCTGGAGTACTTAGTACCTTGTTAATGTAGACGATTGGATGCTCTCCGTCGTCGTGCTCCTGGGTCAAAACCGCGCCTGAGGCAAATCTGCTGGCGTCGCACTGAACGGTAAATGGCTTCCGGAAATCCGGTCTGGCTAACACAGGAGCTGTGGCTAACCGGGATTTGAGTTCGATAAAGGCTTCTTCCTGCTCCTCCTCCCATTTCCATGGTTGTCCTTTTCGTAATAATTTCATTAAGGGTACTTTAATCTCCGCATCCTTGTCCAGGAAGCGGGAGTACCACGCTATCATACCGAGGAATCTTCGGAGTTGCTTGACGGTGCGCGGCACCGGATATTCCAACACCGGTTTTACCTTGTCGGTGTCTCGACGCAGTCCCTCTCTATCCATCACAAAACCCAGATATGCTACGCGCAAGCACCCGAACTCACACTTGTCGCTATTTACTAGTATCCAGCTTGCACTAGCTTCCCTAAGACTAATTCCAACCAATGTAAATGTTCCTCAAACCCTTCTGTCGCAATAATTATGTCATCCAGGTACACAAATATGTGGGGTTTATCGCAACTTGATAGTACGCCTGTCTTAGGTCTATCTTAGATAAATATTGAGCCCGCCTTAATTTATCCAATATAGAATCCATGTTGGGTATTGGATAGGCATCTTTCCTAGTGACACTGTTTAAGTCTCGATAATCTATGCACATTCTTATGCTACCATCTGCTTTCTTTACTAGGACGGGAGCACTACTCCAATCACTGGCCGATCTTTCTATCACTCCTTTCTCGGCTAATTCTCTCATTTCTTCTTGCGCTATCTCAAGAATAATAGGTGACATGCGGCGAGGCCTATGCTTGATTGGTGTCGCTCCCTCCACATTAAAATGATGCTCTATTAAGGGCGTTTTCCCTAATCCTACCTGGTCGCCACCTATCATCTTGTCTACTATCTCTCTCACTTTCTCTTCTTGCGTCTTACTCAGCTCACAAATACCTGCACACTCTACATGTATATCCGATTTTCCTGTCAGTTTGTCACTAAACGCATGCCACGGACCCTCTTGTACTCTCCACTCTCTTCTACCCTGTCGCACATCCAAGTCGAAAATTTCACCAAAGTCCAGTCCTAGTAACATGTCACATGATACTGCGTTGGTTGCTCTAAATTCGATTTCGTTTACGTGCCCATCTATTTCCACCTGCATCGCCAATATTCCTAGAAAGGGCGTCACCTCGCCAGAAACACTTCGCATTACAGTCTGAGAGGGACGTAGTCGAGCCTTGAATTTTTTGGCCAGGATAGGGCCGATGATGGAGACCATTGCTCCACTATCGTACATCGCCAACACTGTACTTCCCCCTATTTTTACTTCTATACAATACCTGCTCTCTATTGTCGCTATCTCCCCACAGGGGACTTGTGGAAGAGAGCGGAGCGGGTAACTCCGTCCGCAAGGAAGCGGGAGGGGTCGAAGTGCCCGAACTCGAAGAGGAGCAATGCTTTTGAAAGATCCGCTTCCCTTAGCAAGTTTTGAGAATTGACGACCTCACGGACCCGATCGTTCGGCTAGTCTGGGCCGACGATTGCCTGATCGTGAAACGACTCGAGATACCCACCGTATTGGGGAGCTAGGATGCGGTGTCAAGCCCCTACCGGCGGGTTCCACACGGGGGAGCGCTACGGCGTGCCGTGTCCGTCCGGTAGTAACCGCAAAAAGGGTTGGCCTCTAGCGGGTCGTGGCAACGTTAGAAAGAGTTCTCTGAACCAACAGAAGTCTCAAGGCAGACAGCTTGTTACTACTAATTTTGGTAGCTGACTTGTTGTAGATTTTTATATTTGCACCACCAAGGTGCTGGCGCTTCACTCATATTTGGCCCCAACCTCGTGGGAGGAGGCGCCCGAATGGCGGTAAGCTCTGGGCGCCAAATAAATGTCTACTGTATGTATTGTCGCTATCTCGGCTTCTCGTTCTATCTCCGAGGGCATCATCCCTTTTTTCTCTTTAGTCGCTAACTCTCCTTCCTCTTGGCTCACTATTTTCTCTTTCTCTAACCCTGTTGATTGGCCGTGGAGGGCATGGGGTTGGATAGCCCTCCGGCCTTCTCGTTTCCCCATTTCTCACGCAGAAGAGTACAGGGTATACTTGATGCAAAGGGGTTACCCTAAGTTCCGCACACCTGGCATCTTTCAAGTGAACGAGAGGGTCCCCAGGGTTTTTTCGGGCAGGCATAAGCTGAGTGTTCTGGCTGTTGACATGAGAAGCTAACGCGATGAGGGCACTCAGCCGATCTGTGCCCTACTTGGTGACAAGTAAAGCAGGGACGGCTAGGACACGTCGCGGCCCGGTGTCCTACAGCCTGACAATGATAACATGCACCGATCCCCGGTGATCCCAATCCAGGTAGCATCCGGTTATTTCTCGGCGGCTGTCCCGACTCCCTAGCAGCTTCGCCTCCCCTATCTCGACAGCAACTTGAATGTTCCGTCGAGTTTCCCTCCCAATGGTTTCTCTTTCGAGGCTGCCAAGATCCTGATGACCTCGGCGGTCTATTCATCGGTACACTCATTGGTGGAGGGGCCCTAGGAACTTCTGCTGAGCTGGCTCGTTTCGCCATATTCCATGCTCCTCTTAACGGCTCTCGGTTACTTCGTCCGCCGTATTTATCTGTGTAGTGGGAGCCTGGTCTCTACCCGTTTCCTTCTTCTTAGTTTTTCTGGATTTATTCTTTTATGGCGAAGTATTTGGTCCTGATCCGGAAGTGCTATCGGATAGGTGGACACTCGGTACTTTCTCCTCTCTCGACGTTAATTCCTCCTTTACCGCAGAAATACGTACGGAGCCATTTCCTCGCATATGAGACATTCCATTACAAATCGAACAATTTTTAGACGACTGTTTTTTAAATCGCTTGAAACTTTTTTTACGTGTTCTAGGGATAAAAAAAGTGGACACGTGTCACGGGAATTATTAAAAAAATTTAATTTTAGGATATTAATTTTTGATGTGATGCGTTTAATGCCTTCATTCAAACCTTCGTATCTCCGGTATTTTTAATCGAAATGGAACAAATTTATTTTCATTTTGAAACTGAAAATCTCAGCTTTCTAATGCATATTTTTTCGTAAATTTTGTAGTAAATTTGCAAACGCAACGCTGTAAATAACAAATTAAAATTATATTTTTGACATTGATGAACCAGGTTTGGGAAGTTAAAAATAGTACCATTGAATTCCTCGTCAAATTTCCTAAAAAAAAACATACTTTTCTGGAATGGTATCTTTAAGTCCTGCATTCGAAAAAAAATAATTCTCCCCCGGCTCATCATCCTTCGCGGCGCGCCTGCTTCCGCAGCACCCGTCTGTATCATTCGCCGCACTAACAAGGGAACCCTCCCAGGTGTGTCACACGGATTTGATTGAAACTTGGCACATCGAAAGCCTGCCACATCTTTCTAATGTTGAGAAATCCTCAGTCTCCTTTTCAGCCAAATAGGATATATATTCCGAAGTTAAATTTCGGAATACTATGCGTAGTTGTTTGTGGAGTGAGGGCGGTCTTTTGAAGTAGCTGATAATATGCCGGATGCAGGATATGAAAGATCCCATTGTTTCCTTCTTACCCTGTGCTCGGCTCTTAAGCTTGTCTTCTAGATCTTCTTCGTTTACCTCCCCGACAAATAACTGTCGGAATGCTTTCGAAAATTCCCGCCAAGTCCGGAAATCATACTGGGCAGTACGGAATTATCGACTTGCACTTCTGTGAAAGATGCACGGAATCGCTCTCAATAACTCTCTGTCGCTAAACCCAGATTGTTTCCTACAATCTCCTAAACGAGCTAAGAAATCCTCGGCCGACTCTTTTTCGTCACCTGTAAATCGCAACCCCCATTCTCGCAAAACCTTATTGCAGCGACTATCCCTATCTACTTCTGCATTACTTCGGGGACGCCGAGCCGACACTTCTCTATGGCTATGACCGGAGTCCTCATCACTGGAGTAGTCATAATCCATTAATCTTTTTATTCGCAAGCTACTTTTACCTGACCCTCTACTACTTGGCAGACTATGTCTATCAAAATCATCATCCCTTCTCCGCCTAGACTGCCCGTCGTTGCTTCTACATGTCCGCCTATCTACACCCCTGTCTCTATCCTCGTCATCTCTGTTTCTACGCTCCTCTCTGTCGCCATACCTAATCCTTCTAGGCTGATCTATATTATCTACCCGTCTTCCCCTGTCTACGTCGCTACCCCCACTCCTGCTACACCATTCTTCTTCATCTCGGTGTCTTCTATAGCTCGCACTATGTCGCAATGGTAAATGGCCCGTTCCCTAGCTACTTCAGGATATTGGACCTTAATTTGATACCCTGTCTGATTATCCTGAATATACCTACTCATAAGCGGTCCTACAATTTTGGTTGTTGCAGTGATCGTTTTCTTCGAGGTTACCGGAGTCGTTACCATGATAGTTGTTGAAGCAGTGGTGGAAGTCGTAATGGTTTTTTCTAAAGGCCATCAAAAGGGTTGACTTGAAGTAGGAGGATAAAAATATTAAAAGGGCATAGGGGGTTAACTATACAAAAAATGCCCCCACAGCTCTGTCACCCGAACTGGGTCCATATATTGCTACCCGGATGACTACAAATTTCTGAAAGTATGAACTCAAAATTCGCTTTTTCGAAAAAGTTATGGAGGGGGAAAGAAAAATAAAAAAACTAATTTTTCTCGAAAACTACTGGATCGATTTTAATGAACTTGAAATATGTTAGAAACGTAGGTAAAACAATTTGAGAGAAAAAATATTATTTTTTTTTTTTAATAAGTAAAAAACTCATTTGAAATTTTCAAAATTTTTTTTTGGCATAATTTTTGATGTGACCACCTTCATCTTTTTTCTTGAGGTACCTTATAATGTCCCCTTTCATATATATTTTTTTCAAATTTTTAAAAAATATAGTTTTTGAATAAAAAATCGTAAACCATGGTCGTCCTGCTTGACTTGCGCATTCGCACACACCCGTGCACTCACGCACGCACGCACGCACTGACTAAAAATACTATGTTATATACAGTTGAGACTCATGTGTAGCTAATATAAATATTCAAATGTTTTTTCGTGTTTAATGCACAGTGTTGAAATGTACGAAGTTAAATTGTACCGAAACAAAAACCGGTGCTGAGTGTATATAGTATAGGTCGACCTTAACCGATGTCAATGAGATATTTTATTATCCGGTGTGATGTCGGCGTGATTGTTGACACGAGACTCCTATATAGAAGAACTGCGAGGCAATAGGTGACTTCTTCTCCGGTAGGCATCGTAACTTTTATTCGATAGCCTTTTCATTCTCGTTATCGAAATACATACTTTTTTTAGTAGATTAGGAATCCGGACGGTGCAACCTGACACTTCTATATGATATTGTGCTTTGATTCATATAGTCTATGTAAATCGGTATAGCTGAGTGCAGGTTTATATTTAGTATTTTTTTCAGAGTTATATCTCTGTGATTCTGGAGAATTTTACTTTTTACATTCTTTTGTTTACATCTGACATTCTTATTTCTTCATAATTTTCAAGATGAATAAGACCGTATTGCTAAGACAAAAGTGCCCTGGTTGCAATACTTTTTTAATAAATACTACAGGCCGAAAAAAAATAGTAACAAATCAACAGGAAGCGAATATTTACTCCACTTCTTTGCAGCAAGCAATAAATGTAAATGACATTATTTGGCAAAAATGTAGAATGTCTGTTTATAGAAAAAATATATCTGCAGAGAAATCTGCAGTAAATGTCGTAAATGATGTTGTGCCTGATTCGGTAGATAATGATCCCACGTTTGAAATAGTTGAATCAAAAGCATCGGTTTCTGAGGTTGAACGTATGGAAGTTTTTATTCGGAGAACTATTGCAACGCATAAATCATGTTGCTTTTGTGGCGGCACAAAACATTTACGTGTCATTTCTGAGGAAACACGAATAAAAACTTATATCAAAACTCAAATCTACATTCCATCTGGGAATCGATGTTGCCGTATGCACTTGATAAACGATAGAATATACGAAGAAGATCTTATCCAACTGAAAGGCTATTCTAATACTACAAGCCTTACGGCATCTGAGTTATCAAAACTAATAGAAACTCTTTCTATTAGATGTGACTCGACATTGCTTGATAAAATAGAGGAATACAATATTTCTGAGAAACAACTCAACATTTTTACAGGCTTAAATTGGGAACAATTAAATGAACTAAAAGACATGTTAACTTCGATGCGAAATAGTCATTCCCGTTCCGTCATTCAAGCTATTGTTGTCTTTTTGTTCAAATTACGGTCGGGTAATTCGAATGCAATGATCGCGTCAATTTTGCAATTGCAAAATGAACACGATGTCTCGGACTATTCGGCCAGTGTAATGAAATCATTAGAAGATGATGTTTTGCCACTTCGTTTTGGAGTGAATGCTTGTAGTCGGAATGAACTCATTCTAAACCATACCACTAAAATGGCAAAACATTTATTCGATTCTAACGATAAACTTTTTTTGATATGCGACGGCACATACGCTAGACATCAAAAAAGTTCTAATAATGATTACCAAAGGAAATCGTACTCTGGCCAAAAGAAAGTTCCCCTTTGTAAACCGTTTACCATCTGCACAACTGACGGGTACGTTGTAGACATTGCTGGACCTTTTCTTGCGAATCAAAATGATGCCCAGATTTTGGAAACAATTCGCGAAAATCCTGAAGGTTTATCTAAGCTGGTTAATGAAGGTGATATTTTTGTTCTTGACCGTGGATTTCGTGACGTAAAAGAAAAGTTGGAAGAAAACAAATTTCGAGTTTTGATGCCTGCCTTAAAAGGAAAAAGGAAACAATTAACTGCAGAAGAAACAAATAATTCTCGCTTTGTTACGAAATTTCGGTGGGCTGTAGAATCCGTTCATGGTGTCATCAAGCAAAAATATCTTCTTCTTAATCATAAAATCGATAATATGTTATTACCAAAAGTTGGATCATACTTCAGAATTGCATGTTTTCTTAATAATATTTTCGGAAAAAGATTACATTCTGATGTAGATAACTTCGATAATATTCTTCAAAAGATGCAAACTCAGAAAAATGTAAGAAGTTTTCTTTGGCTGATAAAGTAGAAGAAGCAGGATGGCTACGTCGTAAACTTCCGTTTGGAACTATCTCCTCAGATGATCTTAATGATTTTCCGGAATTAACAACAAAGGATTTGAAAATTTTATTCACTGGTACCTATCAACTGCCTCAGGCTGTTTCCTATTTAGCAGAAATGCTTGACAAAGATGGCAATCTGAAAATGGAATTTATTAAAGATGATTCAACGACTTTAAAAATTAGAGTTCCGTCCCGTCACATTTCTCGTCAAACCTATAGGTGTTTTATTAAATACGAACCTGACACTATTGGACATTCTGGAATTACAGAATACACATGTGAATGTGCCAATGGAAATAGAACTATTGGCTGTTGTTCCCACATTGCGGCTGTTATATATTATTTATCACATGCGCGTTATTTATCAAGAATTTTCAAACCAGCTGAGATATTAACTGACATATTCACCACAACTAAAATTGTACCAGTAATCGAATCTGATAGCGATGAAGACTGAACAATTGTAGCATCAGTGAGCGAGAGGTAAGATAATATATCTTGCTTTAATTGTATGGGTAACAACTCCATCTGCCTTAACTGGCTGGGTGATTCCTCCATCTTGCCTTAACTGGCTGGGTGATTCCTCCATCTTGCCTTAACTGGCTGCGTGATTCCTCCATCGTGCCTTAACTGGCTGGGTGACTCCTCCATCTTGCCTTAAATGGCTGGGTGACTCCTCCATCTTGCCTTAACTGGCTGGGTGATTCCTCCATCTTGCCTTAACTTGCTGGGTGATTCCTCCATCTTGCTTTAATTGTATGGGTAACAACTCCATCTGCCTTAACTGGCTGGGTGACTCCTCCATCGTGCCGTAAATGGCTGGGTGACTCCTCCATCTTGCCTTAAATGGCTGGGTGATTCCTCCATCTTACCTTAAGTGGCTGGGTGACTCCTCCATCTTGCCTTAACTGGCTGGGTGATTCCTCCATCTTGCCTTAACTGGCTGGGTGATTCCTCCATCTTGCCTTAAATGGCTGGGTGACTCCTCCATCTTGCTTTAACTGGCTGGGTGATTCCTCCATCTTGCCTCAACTGGCTGGGTGATTCCTCCATCTTGCCTTAACTGGCTGGGTGATTCCTCCATCTTGCCTTAACTGGCTGGGTGATTCCTCCATCTTGCCTTAAATGGCTGGGTGACTCCTCCATCTTGCCTTAGCTGGCTGGGTGACTCCTCCATCTTGCCTTAACTGGCTGGGTGACTCCTCCATCTTGCCTTAACTGGCTGGGTGATTCCTCCATCTTGCCTTAACTGGCTGGGTGACTCCTCCATCTTGCCTTAAATGGCTGGGTGACTCCTCTAGCTTGCCTTAACTGGCTGGGTGATTCCTCCATCTTGCCTTAAATGGCTGGGTGACTCCTCCATCTTGCTTTAACTGGCTGGGTGATTCCTCCATCTTGCCTTAACTGGCTGGGTGATTCCTCCATCTTGCCTTAACTGGCTGGGTGACTCCTCCATCTTGCCTTAAATGGCTGGGTGATTCCTCCATCTTGCCTTAACTGGCTGGGTGATTCCTCCATCTTGCCTTAACTGGCTGGGTGATTCCTCCATCTTGCCTTAAATGGCTGGGTGACTCCTCCATCTTGCTTTAACTGGCTGGGTGATTCCTCCATCTTGCCTTAACTGGCTGGGTGAATCCTCCATCTTGCCTTAACTGGCTGGGTGATTTCTCCATCTTGCCTTAACTGGCTGGGTGACTCCTCCATCTTGCCTTAACTGGCTGGGTGACTCCTCCATCTTGCCTTAACTGGCTGGGTGACTCCTCCATCTTGCCTTAACTGGCTGGGTGATTCCTCCATCTTGCCTTAACTGGCTGGGTGATTCCTCCATCTTGCCTTAACTGGCTGGGTGATTCCTCCATCTTGTCTTAACTGGCTGGGTGACTCCTCCATCTTGCCTTAACTGGCTGGGTGACTCGTCTATCTTGCCTTAACTGGCTGGGTGACTCGCATATCTTGCCTTAATTGGCTGGGTGCCCTCATTTGTCCACCTTCACGTGGTGGGGGTGTTACGGCTAACGATCCGCTCGGGCTGTATCAGATCAGGTTCAACCATGCTGAATGCTGGCCGACGGGGAGGTCCAAACTAACGGACATAAAGAAATAGAATTATAGAACCCCAGCATGGGACCTGGGTCCTAAGAGAAGATCGTATTCGGACGTAAATTCCGCTTTTTCCATTTCCGGAGTGAAAAAATAATTTCATACTGAAATGAACCATCACGCCGACATCACACCGGATAATAAAATATCTCATTGACATCGGTTAAGGTCGACCTATACTATATACACTCAGCACCGGTTTTTGTTTCGGTACAATTTAACTTCGTACATTTCAACACTGTGCATTAAACACGAAAAAACATTTGAATATTTATATTAGCTACACATGAGTCTCAACTGTATATAACATAGTATTTTTAGTCAGTGCGTGCGTGCGTGCGTGAGTGCACGGGTGTGTGCGAATGCGCAAGTCAAGCAGGACGACCATGGTTTACGATTTTTTATTCAAAAACTATATTTTTTTAAAATTTTAAAAATATATATATGAAAGGGGACATTGTAAGGTACCTCAAGAAAAAAGATGAAGGTGGTCATATCAAAAATTATGCCAAAAACAAAATTTCGAAAATTTCAAACCAGTTTTTTACTTATTAAAAAAAAAAAAAATTCATATTGTTTCTCTCAAATTGTCTTGCCTACGTTTCTAACATATTTCAAGTTCATTAAAATCGATCCAGTAGTTTTCGAGAAAAATTAGTTTTTTTATTTTTCTTTCCCCCTCCATAACTTTTTCGAAAAAGCGAATTTTGAGTTCATACTTTTAGAAATTTGTAGTCATCGGGGTAGCAATATATGGACCCAGTTCGGGTGACAGAGCTGTGGGGGCATTTTTTGTATAGTTAACCCCCTATGCCCTTTGGTAAAATAATACTACATTTTAATAAAGTCGGTCTCTCAGTGTATTGCGGCGATTTAAAAGTACTAACTAGCGGGCCTGGGGATATCTTTGCGGCAAATCAATTATCTGTAGCTGTCATCAATTTGTCAGAAGTATAAAAGTTTGATAATAGGGCTTCACGTTGAAGACTTGAAATTATTCCCCCTTACACACCGAGAAAGTGATGGTGGGGGATAAATTAGGAGTCATTACATATCATTTTTTAAAATATGAAATATGTATACTTTACTTTCTTTGATCTGAAATGAGTTCTGGTGACATTCTCAATTTGTAACGATATTTTACACATTTTTATTTTTATCATCGAACCAAACCGCAAAAACTCGTCGATCAAATTGGTGCACTTTTTTTCCGAGGAATCCAAATCTACAATAAAAAATGGGGGGTCGCTATTTAAATTTTATTGTCCCCCCTCCGCCCTCCCTCAGGGGGCAGGGGAGGGGGTCAATTTCATTATCACTGGATGCCCCCCTTCGTGTCGAACAACTTTCATCCCATACCTTTTTTGATCCTGTGCATAGTTCTCGAAATATTTCTATGCCTTCAGATAAATCGGCCACCCTGTATGCTAAACCGTAAACCATTTCTGCATCGAGAACGGAAAAGCGCGCTGACAGACGTGATTACACCATCGGTGGTTTTCGTAAGTATTCTTGCGAATGCTTACACGTTTCGATTACAATGATTATTTTGTAACATAAAGATTGCAATGGTACACTGTTTTTTTACTGCACTTTGGTATGTAAGTGTAATTCTGGAAAGCAACGGAAATGCATTAACAGTAATGTGCATATATGAATTTCTTACCAAAATGCTCTCCACTAGAAAAAATCAATATGTCGAAAAATATTAAAATTTATAAATAGAAAAAATTTGGTTCGATAAAAAGAACTGGTAAAATCATTTCGTAGAAATATTTATTAATGAAGAACTAAAAAAATTGCAACTATAAACTGAATACCACATTTGTAATTTCATGAAACACACATCCCGAACGTAATTTGTAACCCCAAAAACTCACGATTAGCAGGTTTCTGGAGATTTCTGTTAATTGTCAAAAATTTGACTCCCATACTGGACCCGCCATTTTTTAAAACTTATTTGAGATTCGTAATCAATGACCCTTAAAATCCCCTGGTAATAAGTTTCAAACAACTTCGGTGAATTTTGAAAAAGTTGGTCTCAAGTCTCAAAAATTATTGAAAACTGATTTCAGATTCGAAATCAGCCACCCAGATAGCCCCTGAGTAACAATTTTCATATTCATGTAATTTCAAAAAATTTGACCGCCATGTTGGTTTTGGCCATTTTTAATTTTTGAAAACTTACTTCAAATTCATAATCAGAAACCCAAAAAACCTCCGAGTAGCAAGTTTGAAGCGAATTCAGTCATTTTTAGAAATTCAGATTCTATATTAGTTTTCGGATCATTTTTCGGGGCTTTGATGCTGCTTTGTCGGCCGCCATTTTGAAATTTAGAAAAATTGGCTATGTAAACGTATTGCCTGGGGGACGCGAGATTTTAGGCGTTTGTGACAATCTCCTTGCGATTTCTATGTGAAGTTATAGGCAAAAAGAAATTTTTTTCTCGAAAATTCTCGTTTTTTGGAAAAAATTATTTATAACTTTTTCAACATTTCTTGTTAACAAATTTGACTGCAGGTTATCAAAAAGCGATAAATTTTACGTATGCACATTTTTTTGTGCCTTTTTCAAACGAAACAATAACGTCAAAGTCAAGGTTAGTTTTTCGTCCGTCTGAGCATTAATGGGTTAACTTTTAAAGGACGGGAAAACCACTATAATTGGTCAACAAAATTTCTCATATTAGTTTGTAAAATAGGTTCATTCTGAGATTTTTGGGCATATCGATGACGAGTTTTATGTGATTAGTCAAAAATTACCAAAAGTGAAAAATTGACACTATCTTTTCAGTCATGTCTAAGAATATCTTTTGATTTCACATAAATTTGAGTAACCGAGAAAGTGATGTCTTTTGCCCGTTGAGCCAAACAAAAGACGAGTGATCATCGTCGACCCTATGTAATTACCCGGCGACGCTCCGCTTGTGGATGGAAAGGCACCACCTGTCGGTGAGCGGAGAAACTAATGCCGTGGGTCTAACTACTAGAAACTTTATGAAATCACATCTATCTAAACGTGTTTATCAAAATTGATAGGCGTTTTTCCCTCACGAAGATAATACCGACTTGTATCCGTCATTTTGGATACGCCATTTTGAATTCTAACAATCTTATAATTGGTCTATGAATAATAATATCAAGGTTAGCTCGTAGAAATTTTTTTCATTTTATTATATCAAGTTTAAATCAAATGAAAAAATTCTTTCAAAGTGTCAAAATTAGCCTTACCCCTGAGGACGGGAAAGCCACTACAGTGGCTCGACCATGAACATACACTTTACATATGAGTATTTCCCAATATTCGAGACACGTCTTATGTGTTTTTTACAGAAAATTCTGAGAAATTGAAAATTCCAAATTCCCCGTTCTCTAAAGGTTAAAGAAACCGGTATTGGGATATTGCAAAAAGCACATGAACCCGATATCACCACAAAACAACAATGGTTGAGAATTCAGGAAGAAATGAGGTCATATATCAAGCTAAAAATAAACATAACGCTATTTAAGGACTCATTTATTAGCTGTACCTCGAGATATCAAACGATATATACTTATAAGAGCATAGGTCAGCATAAAGGTAAAGATAAAGCATACCGTCGACTGCCTTGAAATTGGTATTGCAAAAACATAACGTTCAAACGTAACGAAAGTAATAAATCGTTGCTGCGAATGCCAGCGTGAGAAAGTTAACCGTAACAAATCGATATTACCCACTACTATTACTGACACACCAGCAGAAGCCTGCAGAATGTCGCAATGGATCTAAGAGGTCCTACCACCAAGTCTCGATATGGAAATAAATTCGAGGTCACAATTCTGGATTTGTTAACAAATTGCTCATCAGCAATACCACTCCACGATAGAACAGCGCCATCACTAGTTAAAGCTTTCGTTAAAGTATTTTTTAAATTCGGAGCACCTAGAAAGATATTAATGAACCAAGGCTCGAATGTCATGTCTGATACTCTCAAAGAATTAGCCAATTTATTAAAAACGGGAGGTATAAAACGACCGAATCTAACCCACAATGAAATCAGACAATCGAACAAAGCCATTATATCCTGATAGAGTAGTTACGATGTTTCGGGAAGAACCGTAAAAAGTAGGACAAATGGATGTCATAAGCCTTCCTCGCCTATAAGGCTAGCACGCACAAGAGTACAAAATTACCCCTTACGAGCTCGTATTTGGACAACCAGAATGAATACTCTCTGCCGCCCAACCGACCGAAAAAATATCCGAACTAAATCTCCAACAAAATAACACCGATCGAAGGCATACTACGATCGGAAACAAAATATTAAATACGTTAGAGTTGTCAAATGGGTGATGTAAGAAAAGGAACCGGGACACGTCAAATTAGAGGAGATATTCGATGGCTCTTACGAAATCACCGAAATTGTTGTGCTGAATGTGTTGTGGACTACCGCTCCCCGCTTTCAGATGCTGTTCGTGCCCTGCCGCGCGCCAACGCATGGTGGCGTATAAGAGAAGGGCGGGAAACGGGTGAAAAAAAGGTCTGGCCGTAAGCTAACATAACAAGTCATAAATACGAGCGGGATCAAACTACAAACCCCTGTCTTTAAAACGCTACGTGCACGACACGGGCACCTGTAGGAAGCTGTCGTAATCATACATATGGGTAGAAGGTCAACTTGGATCCTTAGCGCCCAGTGTCCAATAGGTCGAACACTGACGTCAAATATAATTGGAGAAGTGACTTTTCCGTAATCAAAGGGCTTTTTCTTTTGATAATCCGAAGAGATTGTACTTTAATAGGCGGTCACCAAATATTAAGAAACGACGGGGCATAACTTCAGAATTTCACTTCAAAATCACTTTTTAAAATAGAGGTGTGGTTGGTACGACCAAATTTTTTTGACCTATGAGCAAACAATGAGTTGTATCCATTATCAAATGCAGATTGTCTCAAAAAACGTACCAGAGTGGTGTGCGTGTGTGCGCGTGGGCGTGTGAGCGTGTGGGAGTGTGCGTGCCTGTGTGTGGTTGTGTGTGTGTGTGTGTGTGTGTGTGTGTGTGTGTGCGTGCGCGCGCGTGTGTGTGTGCGTGTGCGTGCGCGGGTGCGTGCGCGTGTGCGTGTGATATGTGTGTCTGTACGTGTGTGTGTGCGCGCGTGCGCGCGTGCGTGCGTGTGTGTGTGTGCGTGTGTGTGTGTGTGCGCGAGCGCGCGTGTGCGTGTGCGTGTGCGTGAGTCATGTGGGTGTGTGACTTTTAGACATGCAAATCATTCTAATTGATGAAATTAAGTGTACAACATTTCTTTTTCTTCTGACGAAAGTTCAATGACTTCTCTTATTAATCTGAAGCTCATGAACGTTATTAGTTGATCAGAAAATATGAGTAAGTAATGTATTATGTCTTCGTTACTGTTTTGACGTGAAGACATTCGACTGTTAGATACTCGAGCTTTGCGGAAAATCTTCTTGTTGCCTCTTGAGCCTCTTCTGATAACCATGCAATAGGAACATTGAAATACTCTGCTACCTTCTAACATGACACAACACCTTATGCGCCCAAGGAGGAATTGTATACTATGGATATACCGCTACGCACAATTCTGCCGTTCTTCCACAGTACTTTAGGAATTGTTGGACATTAACGAGTCTACTTCACGTAAGAACTTGCAGAATATTATGTAAGCTTTCTTTTGTTTTGAATATTCTGCTTGAGTAAATAATGGGCGAGCCACATTCCCTGTACTGCTATTCTCTCATTTGACCACATCCACATAAATATTCAGTTTTTTCAGCGATGTTTGAACTGTCCGTTTCCTGATCGTTTGAATTTCTTTGGTATTTTGCCTTACCTTAGTTTTCTTGAAATCCATGTTGTACGCAATATATAAAAGGTACTCCAAAAACGGCTGCATCTCTACTTGTCTGCACTACATTTTTATCAAAAGTTTTAGCTTGTTTAGGGTCTGCTACTATTCTTGGATTATCACCGATAGAGAAATCAACATCGCCTTTGTCTTCATCGAAGCTGTCGGCATTGCTGTCTTCTTGTGACCCTTCATGATTTTTCCATTCACTCCAATTTTGTCTCGTTGTCTGTTAGACCACCCGCATCATCCATGCCCCATTTTCATATTAGCGTTAATGATTCGTTGCCATTCTCGGCTACTCTATCATCATCTACAACCGACAGTATTCTCTTTACAGTATGCACTAATAATGAAATAAAATGCATGCTTGCTTTTGTTTCAGAAATATTGATATGTTCCGGGTAATAATCTGCTTTTGCTATTTGCATATGGAAATAAGGGGATAGTACCCTTAATCACTGAATAAAAAATGGTGCTTCCTTGCCATATCATACATTCTTTTACTGTACCCTGAATCCATGTAAATTGCGAGAACTCTATTCAAATTGACGTATCGTTGTTGTCAACGTCCATTGTATCTTCCATGTTTTGTGATTTTTCTTTTTGTGTTAACGCCGGCACTTTTTGCAATTCTTCTTTACTGTGAGAAGAAGCTATGTCCCGAATTCGCCTTTACTTGGTTCGTAAAGATGCGGTGTCGTAAGTTAAACGTGGACGACCCATGACGACGGAGTCAGAATCACGTTTAATTACAGGATCATTGCTAGCAGTAGCAATTTCGCTGACAGAAAGGTCAACTTCAAAGTGACTCCTGAAATAATCCCCGAATTTATTTCAAAATAATCTTTCCTTCTACATACCTGTTGCCATAAATGATTGTATGATGCCAAGAAATTATTCCGAATTTGATATGAGATCACATTGTATTGTTGGTCAGAAAACGAAGCACTCATTCGTATTTCTACACTTATATTTTATACACTTTATTAAAACATTACACACATATTAAAACATTAAAATAAAATGAATAAATTTAACCAGAATTTGGGCGAAATATATATAAAGTAAAATGCAACGATTGAATATAGAACCGAAAAACTCAATGAATGTAAGAATTTTGTTAAACATGTAGAGCACAGCGCAATCTCATACAATACGGCAAAATCACTTTAAAAAAGTGGGAATTGAAAATTCCCTCTTAAAAATCAACTGGAACTCAATCCTGCTTTCGTATTCGCTTCCAGCTAGCGGACGAAAGGTAAATTCTACATTCGGAAAAATCACGCGTTTCTGTATCGCGAGATGTAATTTTTCAGTGTAGCCTATTTTTAAATTCCTGTAAAATGTTAATCAGCGTTGCATCAAAGTTTAGAAATTTATCTATAGAAAAGGAGATAAAAATACAATTTTGAGAATAGGTTGAGCAAGGAATGCATATAATTAGAAAATACATTTAGGAAAACAAATTTAAAAACCCATAGCGCAAAACTCATTTAAATTCTCGACGCTGTTGATAATCGAGTGATTCACGTTAACCCATTAACGTCAAGTAGGACACTTTTTTCACTTCAATTTCAATAAAGAATTTCATATGAAAATCCAAGTTTAAATAAATTGAAAGCACATGTCTTACTATTTTCGAGGTCGCTCTTTTCACTGCAGTTGTCAAAATTGAGCTATCTTAATTAGAAATTTAAATATGTCGATTTAAATGTCAAAATAACGCGAAAAATCGAGTGTTTTTTATAAAACATTTTTTTCTCATCGAAAGAATATTTATCGTCAAAAAATTTCGTCTGTATCACATTTGCACGGGGTCTCGGGAAACTACGGAAAACCCAGACAGATACAGTCGACGAACTACTTTATCATCAGAGGATATCCTCTAATGGTAAAGCAGCTGTGACGCCCACCCAGCAAACGGCCTGCTGTATTTGTCGTAGCGGGCGCACTGGTCATTTTTTTTATTTTAACAGTCACTCCTCCAAGTATAGATCCCCTATCAGGATGTTTTACTTGAAAGAGCGACTGCGCGTCACGCCAACCACACGGCAATTGCTGTATCTTTTTACTATGAAAACTATGGTGGAGACTATACTATTAATGGTCTGACGTGGGGTTTTGCCGAGTGACGACTGTGGACTCGGGCACGAAATGGTGGTGGCAACGAAAGTCGCCGAGCGTGCATGGATGCACGCAACATAAGGGGGGGGGGGGGGGGGAGAATGAGGCTGACGCAGTGACGCACGGCTGCATAAGTCCAACGAAGAACGTAGAGTACTGGAGGGGACTACGAATTAAAGGCGTGCAAAGGAGAGGATACAGGCGCGCGGGCTCGCTGTATTGAACGTTCATTTGACCAATTTTGTTACGTGGAGCGACTTCGATTTATCTTTATTATTAATAATTATCTTTAATCAGGTTATATACACTACTGTATATATAATACTGTTCTATATTTACCTTTATATTCCAATAGCTCACTCTTTATGGTATTCAAAGTATGAAATAAAACACTTGGATTTATTAATACTATAGAAAAATAACTTTATTGTATAAATCCTCAGTGACGAGCTCCTACTCAAGTCGCTTCCTGGACACAACTGGCACTTCACGGCTGCGAAGTCGAGGCGAGGCCGTTGCATGGAAGAATCCAACAAGGGTAGAGGGTTCGCCGAGAACTTGATGGATACGTGCACGACCTAGGCGAACGGATAACGGAGCAGAAGCCATGTTGGTCACGAGACATGGAAAGGGGCTTTCGCGCGTTGAGACAACGAATGTCGGAGCACCGATTTAACAGCTTAAAGATATATAAGGAAGAGAAGAGATTCGCGCACTGAAAGTGTGAGAGAAGGTTTCTCACGCGAGCGGATACTTCTTCGAGAAATTGGTATTTTCCCGTTTAACCGCTTTAACTGCAGTTATCGGGTGAGTGTGAAGAGAGGAAGTCTGTGGTTGAGATGAGGACTTTGACCTTCAGGATGGTCCACGACCTCTTGCTTAGTCACATTCAAACAAATAGCCTTCTTATATACTTAATTTGATATGTAAAATCATAGAAATTAATTTATTCGACCGTTTATAGTTAAATAATTACATAAATTCAAAATTAATATTCGGTAATACGGTCTATTAGACATAAATAAATTTTACAATAGGCATTTTGTTCGTATATCACCGCCAGAGGGAAACTGAATCCATTAACTAAGTAGGATTTAATATCCTTAATATACAGACAGTTTAATCATAATTCAGTGGCAATAATATCTCTTTTTTTTTATTATTTCCATGCATTTTTATTTTTCACATATTACGTGGTTGTACATCCACAACTCATTGTAGATATTTACATTTTATTTATGTCTAATAGACCGTATTACCGAATATTAATTTTGAATTTATGTAATTTATTTAATTTGATATGGTCAGGGAAAGACAGTGACGTATTTCGCCGTAATTTAATACAGCAGTATTACAAATGAAAATATATATTTTCTTCGTTAAGGTGTCGAGAAAGATACGACGAATCGTTCATCACTTAAAAATTGAGGGATATAAATATCCATATTTTCAAAGTGTTCTTTTTGCAGGAAGCACAAACTCAATTACGTACACACTCGAATTCATTGTACACACAAGAACTCATGGATTACTCCGAGCACTTGGGGTCGATGAGGTTGTCACATATGGAATAGTGCCTCGTATCAAGAGTACCACTGAGAAACTATTTTCAAAAAAGGAACGATTTCAAAATCCGCTTAGAATTCTCGAAGTGCAATATCGAGACAGTACAGAATAAGCATGCGGATTAACCGAGAGAATATACTAAAATTGCATGTATTTGAAAGACATTTGAAGAAGGAACAAGGATGCTCTGGAACACTTAACCGGAGCAGAGATCCCTGGACGACATGCTGTGACCGTTGCCGTAGGGAAAATTTCAAAAATTTTGTTGGACGAACGGAAGATGAAGCAGAACTGCATTTATTTCCGCAATAAACGGGAACAACAAATGCTAGAATCATCGACAGAGCTACACTTTTAGCAGTACAGTCCAAGCTCATCATTGTCGAATTCTGAGGTATCCGACACAGATACCATATGTGAATGCATCACTCCAACATATAAGATTACAGCGAAAGCAAATTGAGTCAATGAAAGAACTAGAAATGCGAAATGATAAACTAACACGCCCTGGCAGCGCTCCAAGTTGAAATTCACTGTTACGCACTAGACCCCGCAAGGGACTTGTGGAAGAGAGCGGAACGGGTAACTCCGTCCGTAAGGAAGACGGAGGGGTCGAAGCGCCCGAACTCGAAGAGGAGCAATGCTTTTGAAAGATCCGCTTCTCTTAGCAAGTTTTGAGAATTGACGACCTCACGGACCCGATCGTTCGTTTGGTCTGTTACCGTCGAATGCCTCATCGTAAAACGACTCGAAAAACTCACCGTACTGAGGAGTACTAAGGTGCGCTTGTTACTAAGAATTTGGTAGCTGAATTGTTGTCTATTTTTCAATGGGCGCAACCGGCGCACAGTGGATCGAAGCAATGTATAAGCACGGACATGGGATAGAAAATAAAACTTCCGAAAAATTAACCCAAATATGCATAAATATATTCTTAAATAGTTGTTTGACTATTACCCAATCATATTAGTAATGGTATTACCATTAGTTCTTATTAATAAGTGCATAAAGTCAAAACTTAAGAAATTCACTGAAATATTTCTTTATTGCTAATAAATTAAAAATTCAATACTATGAAGAAAACATTTTTTGTATGAAATATACATCTTTCTCAGTTGTTAACAACATATTTAAATATAAGAAAATGAGTCTAGATGCCGGACAAATATATTTTAAAAGGTTGTTTTTGTGTCACTTCTGTAAGCTAATAAAATTTATGACAAGGAATCTTTAAACTTGTTTTATAAAAAATGTATGCATTTATACAAGTTTTTCTTTATTGGATTCTCTTAAGGAACGATCAGACTAACTGTTACAACTTCTTCCACCTGCCTTTACCTGCCGTTTAATGAGAAATTCAAAATTTTGTATGAGCAGATGCATATTCTTTATTTTAGATGAAAGTCAAAGTTAGTAGCATCAGATGAAGTATACATTTTGTATTTTTGAAAAGCATCGAACTCGTCTTGAAATGTCCTTTCATATAAGACGTCACTCGAGTCTTGGTGCTATTGAAGATTAAATACCATTCTTTTTGGAGTAAGTCATATTTGAATATATATACAGGGTGTCCCATTTTAAAAAAACCACCCGATCATTTCGAAAATTACGCGTTTTCGAAAAAAATGTTTCAGACAAAAGTTTCAGGATTTTTCCCAGGCAATTCAATGGCTACCTTTATGTGACCTTGAATATGACCTTGATGCTCATATCAAGGTCAAATTCAATTTTTTTAATGGGAACCCCTATTTTTTATTGCTGATTTAGAAAGTGCAGTGAATTTTACGTTCAAATATGACCTTGAAGGTCATGATCAAGGACACGGTCAAGGTCATATTTGAATATAAAATACCCTGCTCTTTCTAAATCAGCAATAAAAAGTAGGGTTTTCCATTGAAAAAACAACTTTGACCTTGAAATGACCTTGAAGGTCATGATCAAGGACACGGTCAAGGTCATATTTGAACGTAAAATTCACTGCACTTTCTAAATCAGCAATAAAAAAATAGGGGTTCCCATTAAAAAAATTGAATTTGACCTTGATATGAGCATCAAGGTCATATTCAAGGTCACATAAAGGTAGCCATTGAATTGCCTGGGAAAAATCCTGAAACTTTTGTCTGAAACATTTTTTTCGAAAACGCGTAATTTTCGAAATAATCGGGTGGTTTTTTTAAAATGGGACACCCTGTATATATATATAAATGTATAAATATATATATATATATATTTAACGTTGCTTAAAGTAACGAAACGAGACAAAACTTGGTTCGCGCATTCGCTGTATGCATTTAGCGCAAATTCCGTGACTTTAGTCGGGAATCAATTTCTATCCGGTGTGCTTAATTTTTATCGAATTGAAAGGATATAGGTCAAATTGTGGTTCTTTATGTCCTACAGCTTCTTTCGAAGTAATATTTCATTTTTACTGAGCCAAAAGAAGTAGACGTGAAAAACTGTTGGAAATGGCCTTTTGACTCTTTTATGGCTAATGACTGGAGAATTATACATCACAGGTCATAGGGCCTCTTAGAAAAATGGTAGGGATAGAAAAAAGGTTGAAAACGAGCCCTTGTTTACTATAATAATTTCAAAAGAAGCCAATTATTGAAAAAAATGAATTATTTTGTGTAACTTCAATCGCATGCCACTCAAACGAATGAATTTGTCTGAAATTGCCATATTCGAGGTTTGTCGCGGTACCACTAGGAGGAGCGACTACCCGTTAGAAAAATCACGCGCGGGTTCTTGATATATTAGAGACTCGACAAACCTGTTATATTCGACCGCAGGTGTCTTTTTTACTGTAGTTGTATGAAATTTAGTGTCTTACTTGAAACCAAGCAAAATGATTGTAAAAAAGAATGATTTATTTTTATTTTTAAAAGATTCAAAGCTGGGTATGGTATATCAAGAACCATTATTTGATTTTCTTATGCAACAGAGACAACTTCAGTTATCAAAAGAAGAAAAAATCATTACAAAAGAACGCCTCCGTTTATTTTGCGTCACAGTGTTTAACCGATGGTAAAAATGTAATCGAACACTTAAATTATTCGTTAAAAATATTGGTTTATGGCTGAATAAATAATTTCACATTTCCCATGAATGCATTTCTAAGAATATCTCCTGTTCTACTACTTCATCAACGACCACATTATTTGCACAATATACTGACAGACATAAAAGACGACTTACTGAAGATCTGCGTAATAGGCATTCGTCAGCGGCGCTGCTGTTTGCTGCAAAAGAAAAGCTAGCAAAGGACGGATTAACAGATGTGGCATATGTCATTAATTACTTAACTAAAAATCCGGACGAGGCTGGAAAAATCAGAGCGTTTTGTGAAGGCAAAACTGAGATAAATATGTTTTCAAAAGAAAAATGTTTGGCGACTTTTCCGACATTAAATCTTTCTAAAGCAAATTATATCTATTCGCGAAACACATGTATTGAAGGTGGTAAAAATCAGTGTGTATCTTATTACCAATTGGTAATTGCAGAAAGCAAAAACAGACTGTTATCCGTCAAAAGATGAAATATTAATAACGGAGACTTCAGCAGAGATTGATTTGCAAGCACTTTTGAACCTCACCACTATGCGTTTGCCTGAAATATGCAAAGCGAAGGTACAAGAGCATATGGAATTAAAATTAATCTGCAAATGGGGATTTGATGGATCGTCAAATTAAAGCACGTTCAAACAGTCATTTGACACTGAAAATGCCACCGATACTTCTGTATTTATGACCAGTCTTGTTCCCATAAGTTTAATAAGCGTATCTAACGATAGCTTGTGACGTTGCGTTTCGATGTGTGTAAATCGTTTAATGATGTATGTGTAGATCGAAGAGTGAGATCATAGGTCGGGATATATAAAGAGAGAGAGAGCACCGAAGAAGAGGAAAGTAATCGTAACAATAGGTTGGAGGAGGAAGAAGTGTCTGAGTAGGGGATTTTGGGGCAATTCGGAAGAGAGGGGATCAGTTGAGTCGCGAAAACGATTTCAGCAGGTACATTAATTGAAGAAAAGTCGTTGAAGTTGAAGGGTAATCACGGCGGCATCCGGAGTTCCACGTTTCCGAAAAAGGTTTTCCGTCCCGTGGAAAAGGAGTCTTCGTCAAAAGGGAACTTCTCGTGGCTGGATGCATTCATCAGGTCCCGTCGTGGAAGTTGAAGATATCTGCACAGAACCTCAACTTCACGCACATGCCGAGGAAAACCCGCCGTGCGAGGGAAATTAAGCGACGCTTCCTCGGCATATTTGATGGTGAGCACCTTGCCACTTTTCTTCTCAATTGAAATTTTGAGTGCGAATCTAAACATTTTACTTCTGGCCTAAAATGAGGATTCAAGTTAAATAACGTGTTCAGTCATGTGAGCTGTGTCAGAGAACAAAAACATGCAATGTTGCTATGGAAGGGGCTTATTACCATGTGAGCCGTGAAAAACCGAATCAATTGTTGCTAGTTGATTATTATGGGCCACTACTCACGTTCACAGGTGGGGTGCAATACCTTTTCGTCCTTTTAGATGTTTTTACGAAATATATATCTTTATATCCTTTGAAAAAGATTACCACTAAAGCGACTTTGAACCGGTTGCAGAGATGCCATTTTGTTAAAAACGGGAAACCGGATCAGATTTTATCCGACCGCGGATTCCAGTTTACTTCGCCCTTGTGGGTGAAAACCTTGGAGGGGGAAGGGGTCGACGTTTTATATTCGTCAATTCGACATCCACAGTCCAATCCGGTGGAGAGGTGCATGCGTGAGTTGGGGAGACTGTTTCGCGCGCTTTGCTTAGAACGGCATCAAAAGTGGGCGAAATTTGTCCCTCAAATGCAAGAGTTGTTGAACGTCACCACTCATACTTCCACAGGTTTGACACCCTACGAATTACAATTTGGCAGTAATATAGGTCGGATATAGTCGCGAAAATTGTCGAATTCCCTGTTTCTCCTGCTCCCGACGTTGAAGCTCTTTATCTTATGGCCAATCAGAATGCAGGGAACGTCCTTGAACGACGAGATAAATATCAGAAGAGAGTGTCAACTGTTGAATACAAGGTGGGGGATTATGTATTATTGCGTGTTCCACATATTTCTAATGCTTTAAGGATGCAAGCGCAAAAATTTTTTCATTTGTTCGAAGGACCGTATGTGATCGAGAAACAAATTGGCAACAATGCTTTCAGATTGACTAACCCTGTAAAAGGTAAAACCTTAGGGGTTTATAATCGTGTTAATTTAAGGAAATATCCTCGGCACATTTGATGGTGAGCATCTTGCCTCTTTTCTTCTCAATTGAAATTTTGAGTGCGAATCTAATCGGGATGTCATCTTTTTCCACGAATGAGCACCATCAACTCGGAAGCCCAGCCAGACTTCGATGAGCCCAGAATACACTTATGACCACGTGGAAGCAGATCTGAAGACCCTGTCCACCAAACCAACAAATCAACGCTCACAAACTCCAGATAAGTTTTTTTCTAATTCGGTCGATCTCACTCGTCCCGTTTTTATTTATATAGTCGTGTTAATTGTTAAATATGATATAGTTTTCTTGAATTTATGATAAACTATTACTTGTGTATGAATTTAATGGATAAAGTGCAAGCTCAGATGACGTGCGTGATAATTACCTCCATAAATTATGTATTCATGTAGTTCTAAAATAAATTTAGAAATTACCGTTACAAGCGATACCTTATGGAAGAATCCAACGCCTTCTTCAACTCGATATTGTCGTCCTGTTAGGTTTGACTTTGTTCAAGAAAAGGCTGTTATTATAAAAAATGAAGACGACAGAATGCAAAATCAAATAAAAAAATTACGTACATTACATTGTAATAATGTTTCCGTGTCTTACGAGATGCTTTTTACAATGATTGATGGCACGGTCTGTACCACATTGTCAGACATGGCACTGTCTAGTGCATCATGTTATTTATGCGGTGCTAAACCGAGTGCGATGAATAACATAAATAAGGTTACGCAACGGGAAATCGATCCGAATACATGCGCTTTGGGTATATCAAGCCTCCACGCGAGAATTAGGTGCATGGAATATCTGCTGCATATTTGATATAATTTGTCGTTCTAAAAATCAATTGTGCGGGATCTCATTTTTAAAAAACAGAAGGAAGAGACCAAAAGGAAGATTCAACAAGAATTTCGGAAGGAATTAGGATTGCTTGTCAACATTGTTAAACAAGGGACAGGGACTAAAAATGATGGAAACACGGCCAGACTATTTTTCACGGAATATAAAAAAAGTGCTGAAATCACAAGACTAAGTGAGCCTCTTATAAAAAGATTTGCAGTTCTGCTGCAAGCTCTCTGCAGTGGAGAAGCAGTACACGCAAAAAAATTTGGCGAATTTGCCTTACAAACAGCCAAAGACTGTGTTAAATTGTATGATTGGTATTATTTTCCTTCCTCCGTACATAAGCTTTTAATACACGGAGAGGCAATAATTTCAAATTTCACGGTACCAATTGGTCAACTTTCCGAAGAGGCAAGCGAGGCAAGAAATAAGGAGTTCAGGAGGTACATGCAAGATCATACCAGGAAAACAAATCGCATTGCTACGAATGAAGATCTCATGCATCACCTTCTACTTACTTCCGATCCTTATATTTATTTGATAATACGAAACAACATGATATGTTTCCAGAAGCACTAGATCTTTTAATTTGAAAGTACCAAGTTTTATAATAATAAAGAAAATCCCGATCAATATATGGAGTATATTATAAAAACAAAATTTACAAAAAAAATCACAAACAAAAATATAAAAGGTTACAAAATTACGAAAAAGAAAAAAATAATTAAAAAGAAATGGGATCGCCCACTCGATACGTCCTGGTCGTCCATCCGTGATCCTGGATTTAACCGAGGTCGAGTGATAGTTTACTTATTTGTGCATTCTATAACTGTTTTTACAACAAAAATCAAAACTTAGAGACGCTTTACAATCAATATCAACAGAAATTGGACGATATTTTTGTTACAATTTATTTCAGCTGCTTATAATTACTTTAACAAGAAATTCACTATTTTTAAAAAAGCCCATTAGGACACGTTTCATTTGAATCTGACAATCCTATTGCCAAGACCGTAATCAGCGACCCCAAAAACTCCCGAGTACCCAATTTCATTTCATTAAACTTAGTTCTTACATTTTGGTCGGCCATATTGAATCCGCTATTTTGAATTCGTAAAATCTGACATCAGATTTGTAATCAGCGACCCCAAAATCCCCCCAGTAACCAATTTCATTTTAAAACAGGCACCATGTCCGAATTTCCTTATCTCTCGATCCACTGTGCGGCGGTGTGGTGCATCACTCCAATATGGCCCCATCCCCCATGGGGGGGGGGGGGGTCATAAACCCGCAAGGGAGGGAAGGCACCTAAAATACTCTACTTTTCAGTGTCACGCACTAGAAGCGGATGAATTATGCTACGTTTCTTGCAAAACCGGATAAAATTCATGCAGAATTTCTCTCGATAACAAACTTCACGGATCGCACAAAATAAGTAGTACACCTTACACCGGAGTACGATTTACTAATGCAATTTACAAGGTTAACACTTGACCCACTCCAGGAAATTCATCGTCAACATAGAATACATGGATTTACCCATTACATTCCACTACACAATGTGGTTACATTCCCATGCACGCACGCATGCACGCACGCATGAACGCAAACACACACACCACCATTCATGAGCACAGGCCGATTACAGTGCAACACAAAATCGTAAAGTCATCGGCCTAGTACTGAGGTATATCAGATGATAAGGAAAAAATATGTGCGCCTGACATCGGAAAAGTTCCAAAAGTATAAGCAAGGAAACAGAGTTTACGTATATAGGGCAGATCTACCCATGCGTACCACGGACGACGACAATGCCTAGGAAGTCACTGACATGAAATTCAGCTACTTTGATATTTGCTATGTCCGTATACTTGTTCAGGGAGCAACCCTATTAAATGAAGTTATGCATGCAAAACATGTGGCTATACTCAGCCGCAGTAACGGAACCAATGAACGTAATATACGAGAATATAGTGAAGTGAATCTCGGAAACGATAATGAAATGGGGTGTTTCCCATCCGGAGAGTGGGCGATTGTGAAATAGTAAATGACGGGACTAGGTGTCACGCAATCATAGAATTAAGAATGCGAAATGTACAAATCTTGTTAGGTACGTAAGTCACTAACCATTTTACGCTAGAATCCACGAGAATAATATGGAATACTATTCCACATTTATACCATACTATTTTCAACGACCGCTTTTGATAACGTGAATAACACCTACAGCGAGTACAATACCAATTACTTTATGATGGTATAGTAATCATATGGTTGCCAGTTATGATTAAGCTGTATGTTTATATTGGAAGATCGTTGATTGTTCAGTACCGACTCGTTGATCGTATGCAATCGTATCAATAACTGATTCCAATTTATCACTATTTTTCTAAAGTTTATTAGATATTAAAGTAATTTTTATTAATAAAAGTTTTTTACCGAACATTTACAACTACGCATTATAACAAAGGTAATATAATACCTATAGTAACGCGGCAGTATTTCCGGTCAAACAATATATTCTCGAGTCTGGGAAAATCGATAAGGCACGAACGGGACAGTAGTATAGGGCCCCCGATAGCCAGACGTAAACACCCCCCACTCCTCCACCTTGAGGCAGGTCTGGCGCCAGACGGCACGCGCGCCTTGGGATAGGTCAGGGGTTAATGACCTAATAATTAGGTGATAATGGTTATTAATGGGTAATTAATGTCAAAACAAGCAATAAAAATGTCAATAAATAATGTTAATAGGTAATTAATGTCAAATAAATATTAATTTATGACCGTAAATAACACCATGGCCACCATGCGAGGTAGGCCAGTCGTCTGACGTAAACAAAAAAGTACGGACAACCTTTGGCACGACGGTGAGGTAGGTCATGGTTCAGCGACCTGATACACGAGTGCTTCGTGGCTAATTGTTATATAAACAATTAATAAAGACGATAATAAATATCGGTAATTGGGTAATTAAAGTCAGATGAGTGTTGATAATGATGATTAATTGATAGTTTGCGTATAAACAAATAATAAAGACGGTAATAAATAACGATAATGACCTTGCGATAAACATATAGGTACGTGGGTCCCTTTGGCGAAAAGTTGAGGTAGATCACGGTTCAACGACATTTCAACGTCTATGTATTAGTGTTCGTTTTTTGTTATGATGAATAAACGGTAGAGCCGACATCCCACTTCCTCCGTATTGTGTATTAATATTTACCTACATAACACTCCACTGACCTATATATGTACACATGTGGCGTATGTGTCTCTCCACTTGCAGGTCGAAACAAGAAACTGAAATTTCTTACGCCGTCGTTGGAACGCACATGTGGCTTATATTCGAAAGTCCCGGTTTTCTAGGAAAATCTTGACGACGAGGGGGAGATAAGGTTCTAGAAGTAAGTTAGAATAAGTTATGTGTAAAAAAATAATATAGATTGTAATAAATTACGATATCGGTCTTGCGACAATCAGTTTTGTTTGGGGCCCTTTGACGAAAAGTTGAGGTAGGTTATGCAGTATTATATTTTTCTTGGAAATCACTCAAAATACGAAAGAGGAGATACGATGTCTTCCTATGAACTTCGAATGGGAAGAAAAGCAACTGAAGAGATTACGTAATAGTATGTGCTTACCTTGTTGTCTTAAATTAATAATTACACAAAGGACATAATTATTTTTATTTTTATTATTATTTTTATTATTATCATTAATAAATGGAATATCAAAAACAATTTCGCTTATATTGCTAATTTTTCCTAAGTAACGAGAAAACAATTGTTTTTTACAATAATTTACATTTTTACAGCTTTGTTACACTTTATGCTTTGTATCCAAAAGAACGCGAATATCTAGTCGAAATGTGACTTCTTTTTTTAAAAACTATTTTACATGTTGTTTCTTCTTTGCGCGTTACAACTTCGTGAATTTCGGTTCGTCGTATCGCACTGAATCGAATTTTTATTTTTGGTGGTGTAGTAGCAGTAGTAGTACTAGTATAAGTATCATTTCCCATAATTAGCTGATAAATCGAGTCGAAATTGATTTAATTTCCATTTTCGCAATTTAACGAAATCCCCTTGACCTTACACGTATCGGAGTATTTCCCGTTACTAGTTTGTACGCGATAAGTATAAAATTTAGGAATTCCCGAGATAAAAGTCTGAATGTAAGAACCTGGACCGTAAACCGCTAATTCATCAGTCAAATGTCCGAGAAAAGTCCCGAGCTGTGGGTCGTATTGTTTGGCTGATGTGTGTCCTCCCGATAAGTAAATTACCGAGTCGGTATCAAAATAAAGTACGCGACACGGTTCAATTTTTCTAGGTAGCTGTAGAGTTTCAGGTGAGCTTGAGTTGTCACTGAATCCGCTAACACGACATTTGTGCAATTTGACGATGACGATGTTTCTTTGGTTTGTTATGGTGATCCACCCCCACTGCTCCTTGTTATTTACTAATATTTACCAACAGATTGCGTAGATGACCTTTAATACATGTTGCACACGTGACAGTTCACTTTTAGGTCGAAAACGAGAGACTTTAATTTCATACGACATTGAAATGCACACACGTGGTTTTTACTAGAGAGACCCCATTTTCGAGGAAAATCTTGAAGACGAGGGAGAGATAAGACTCTAAAAGTAAGTTAGAAATCGTACTATGCAAAATAATACATATAATAATATACACGTATAAACTAGGATAATTAATGTCGAAAATGTTCGATTTTGTAATCTGGAAACCGTATAGACAACTACTTGATTGTAACACTTTCTCGGAAATCCCCGGAAAATACGAAGGGGAGATATAATAAAAGTAAAACCAGGAAAGATTCGATTTATTAAAAACACGTTTTATTCAAACATAGCAGATTTGAAATGCATGGTGATCTTAAAAAATTTGAATAAACCAGCCTTACACCTACAAAAACTGACGAACGTGAAGTAACGTCTGCTAACGTATAATAACAATCCCCGTTAAATAGAAAATCGAAAAGATACATTTTCATTAAGTCTGTTTCGTTCTATTTTTGTTTTCTTTTTCAATATCCTAATATGTAATTTGTAGTTGAAGTATTGAGGTATGTACACTGATGGTGTATACATATGTTTCGGATATTAAAAAGATCTACAAATTTTGTATCATTTTTCACGTAACCTCAAAATTCTCGAGAAACATCAGAAAAACGTGTTTTTAATTTTTAAAATGACATTTTTTGTAATCAAATTTACAAGACGTTTTCATTGTCTGAAAGCTAGATCAGTGCAGTTACTCCAATATCAAACAGAAAGTTGAAAAAATTAATAACAGTAAATCAAGAAACGTATCCGAATGTCTGTCAAAAGCCGCCCTCCTAATCAAAAATATTAAATGGAGAATTTTTAGATATTAAGAAGATATACAACTTTTACCTACATCAGTGATTTCATTAAAAAATTACAGCTTATTCGGAACAAAAAATGTTAAGTCTCACGTAAAGTTAATGAAACAAATCTATTTGTTTGTAAGAAAATAAAAATGAAAAACGCAGTTTTTTTCAATGTTTTTCAAAAACTTTAAGGTTAGGAGAAACATGATGTATATAGAGGTTGTACATATTTATAATCTCTAAAATATTCCTACACCACAATATACAAATACTCCAACCATTTATTGTATATAATACGATTGTTGAAAAAAAAAGCATAAATAGAAAGAAACGGTATTATCTAAAACAGTGTATCTTTTTCGATTTTTTTTTTCACGGGGTTTATTTTTATACATTAGCAGAAGTTAGTTCACGACGTTAGTTTCGGGTGCAGGGCGGCTTTATTCAAATTTTATTATACAATACCGTGAAACGTACAAAAATGTATCATTTTTAGTATTTCCAGAATATTAATTTTTACTAAAAAATTGATCGTGCCACTTGCTCACAATATAATCGTTATTTTTTCTATTATCATTACAGAAATTCTGGTGATATTGACCGCACACAAAAAAGTAACGCTCTGAAGACATTTGTCGACCCATCGGATTGTCTTGCAATTTCGTCGAAGGCGGCGAATGTGTTGCCTGATAAATGGAGACGAACCCATACATGTCAAAGAAGATTCCATTAGAAAATTCGTCAACATAGAATGCTACCTAGTGCGTGCGTGAACCTGGTTTTATCGGCCGTGTTAGCGATTATACCGCAGGTTTCGTCTATACCAGAGTAATCGGATCTGCCGGATACACGCCTGTCGGGATTTAACCCTTTGAAACATACATTTTTCTTAACACGGAAAATGGCTGAAAATCTTTACTCGGTGGTTTTCGGGGTCACTGATTACGAATCTGACGTCCGATTTTCAAAATTCAATATGGGGGATCCATGATGGCGAACCAATAGTAACGTTATTTATTTTCAACAAACACTCGTTTTACACCCTCGAATTGTACAATTTTAACATTCCGGTTAATAATATGAGGTTAGTATCGCAATCCGCGACATTCCGATCCGCCATTTGGATCCACCGTATTGAATTTCGAAAATATGAGTTCAGATCAGCGGCCCGCGAAAACGGCTAAAGTAACCAATTGCGTCGTGTTTGAGTGGCGTTTTCGTCTCAACATACGTGTTTTGTAAAAAAATCCACAAAATTTACAATTTTTTTATTATTTTAAACAATATGACATAATAATTAATGATAAATATTGATTTATTTATGTTTCTAGCATGTACTCAAACTTAAGAAGCAATAAATTTCAAAAAATTAATGAATTATTACCTGAAATATGTAAAAACTGCATTTCAAAAACGATGGATCGACACCGTGCTTGTAAGGGTTAAGGATCGTAATACATAGGCTCGAGATCGTTTTCCGTTACAGTTGTCCTGTTTTTGTTTTTGCGTTTTTGCTTGTTTTCTCTCACTGCCACTGTCCTATGCGACGACGATACTTTTTGACAAGTTTTTTTATAAGCTTGTAGCTTTTAAAATATATCGGAATTTTTACCAAATCGACGAGTACCGGCGAGCTGCCACAAACATTTGTTGACGATGGAATGTGATATGATACGTTCCGCACGAAGACTACGGATAAATTTTTCGCGTCCAACTGGTTAACACATCGACAATGTCAGACGCGATAAGCTCATAACCGTGTATGGTTACACCTTCATTTTTCCACGTTTCGTGCGATGTAGACGTAGTTCAGTAATTTCAAATTTTTGTTACAACTTCGGAGAAAACAATCGGATTTGTCAGTGAAATTATGTCCTTCTCCTTGAATGTTACTTCATATCAAGCTCCGTCCCGGATGTTTCCACCGTTCTCTTATCATCACTCGCCCTGTGTACTTCACTTTCTGGAACTAGTATCATTTTCTTTGCATACAATATAAGGCCAATGTCTTTCAATCACCGTTGTTGCTGATTAATTTCGAGAAAATGGCGCTGATAACCGATGCCAGAAGAATCGGTATTTACCACCACCGCCGATCTGTCTAAACCTCTTTTTATCGTTTCTTTTCGTGGAAAAGACGAGTGTTCGTAACATTTTTTGCTTACGAAGTAAACACTTCTACCGCGAGTTTAAAGAAACGACAACCCACGCAATACATTGAGCGCACACACGCAGATATATTTGACGAGTTGTACGAGCTGTACGTTGTCGTTTATCCGCAGGACACAGAGTGTTCAATAAAGTGAGATATTTTTTCCAGAGAATGAAAAACACGAAATACTGTCGTATCCTTTTTGTGCACGATCTATGGCTTTACGATTTCTTGCGATGAGATGACTTTTGTTATTTTTATGTTTTTCAACAGTCGATACCATAATCGCGATTTACTGGATACTAAAAATGATAATTATCTGTACATTTTTTTCAAAACTTGTTGGCTTTTATCTACGTACACCCGCCTATGCAACGTGAGGTTGTTCGTTCGGAAATATACATGGGCCAAATTTGAAATCATCCGGTATTGTTTGCTGAAGATCTAAGAGAAGATAACCGTGTGGGCGACAAGTTGCATCTCTATAAGCTTCTGGCAGAAACTTTGAATTTTCCGAACATACTTGACGTGCCAGATGTTGAATTTGATCCCTATCTCGACGATTTTTAAACAAATGCAGCTATTCGGTATTAAGTGAAATGTCGCGCCGTTCACGACCCTGACCAACAATATTTTGCGTAATGTAAATTACACTCATATTTTTACGGTGACTGTCTTTAGTATAAAGAGTCCATACTGGTATTATGCGATGATACGCTCAAAAGATCGTCGATTATAATTAATTTTTGCTACTGTTGTTCTTTTGAATAATCATCGGGGTTCGGTAGACCTTCTAGAAATTCGAATTCACGTTGCGTTGCAGGTGATTTGTCACCTAAAAACATTTTTTACGATACTCATCTTACCATTAGGCTTAATAAAATATCATCCGATCGCAGGAAACGTAAGCTAATAATGACAAATTTATTAACGATTTTGTCACATACCATACACGTCCACCGATGTTTCCATCCCGTATCCACCGACAGTTTTAAACTTGAAGACTTTTTTTCAGATCAACCGTACACTATACTCCGTCTTAAACAAATTAATGTTAAAATAAAATAAAATAATAACAATAATAATAATAGCTAATTTTATACTAATAAATATACATCGCGCGAACACAGTCTTACAACCGGGGCGTCGCGTCGCGGGCACGTGGCGCGCGGCTCTCGCAAGCTCATTTATCGCGAGTAGCTCCTAAACCTGCGGGGGGCTTTTGCAAGCTTGACAATCGCGAATTTCGAAATGGGGGACCGCGCTGAACAAGCTTATCAGGGTCCCCCTCTTCCATAGCACCGCGGGGGCTTTCGCAAGCTTAACAATCGCGAATTTCGAAGAGGGGGACCACGCTCAACAATCCTTTCAGGGTCCCTCTCTTCGATAGCACCGATTGCAAGACATCAAATCCGCGTTATACATGTCATGTGCGGAATATACTCTTGTATCTCTTTGAAGAAATACTTTTACACATCGATCGTAATGCACAAATCCATATTCGATGAACTGAGAAATCTAGTGATCTGTGTCGATGTACTAATGAAAAATCTAAATAAACTGTTCGCGGAGGTACAAAAAATAAATATTTACCGTGCGATTTACATGTCGAGCAAATCCTTCTAAATAACTGTGAACAAATTTGTAATTATATGACAACACAAGTGTCAGAGCGTTTCTTTGCAGATGATCTTTTAATGTAACTGTATATGAACTCATTGTATTATTTTTAGATATAACACAGCCCAACAAAATTTTGTTGCCCTACAAGTAAGAGTCGTTTCTGACAAGATTTTTGTTCCGGAATCCAAATACGACCGCCAAAATATCCAATTGGCTCTAGTTTTTGAGATATTGAAGAAGGTAAAAAATTTGATTTTCGGCATTTTTTAGTATCTATTCACAGCCTCCAAAAAATGGTGTTTTTCCACTGGTAAAAGTAAATTTTCATATATTTTTTCACGCAGAATCCAAATATGCATGCGGAAATATTGAAGTGGATCTACTTTTTGCCCAAATTCTAGGTCAAAAAAGGTAAAAATCTTGTTTTAGGACAACTTCCATGGGTATGCGGTGCCAAAAATTAAAAATGCAAAATAACAGATTCAATATGTCCGCCTAACTTTTTATCGCCTTGACTACTTTCCGAGAAAAACAGGAAAAAATGCCCGAAAACACGATTTTTTCCCCCTTTGACCTTCAATTTGGGCAAAAACTACGGTTAATTCAATATTTTGGATTACATATTTTGATTCTGCTGTCAAAGTCCTATCAGAATTGACTCGTACTGTTGGAACAACAGCATTTTTTTAGGATGTGAATAAGTGCTGAAAATGCCTGAAATCGGATTTTTTATCCCTTTGACCTTCAATATCTGATAAACTAGAGCCAATTGGATATTTTGGCAGGCATACTTGGTTTCTGGAGCAAAAATCCTACAAGAAGCGACCCTTCCTTATAGAGCAACATGAAATTCTCAAAAATTTGTTGGGCTGTGTAATCATCGAAAATACAAAATCTACCATTAACACGGTACTGTAAAATTGATATAAATAATATAACGTACCATTTTTTATAAAACAATTTTATGTTTGAACATAAATTAAATTACTTATTAAAATTTAAACCTGTTTATATGAAACGACATTCACCTAAAATCTTGCAGCAAAATTTATTGGAAGGATCTATTTTATAAGATGATCCCTGTCTTAGATAGTATTTAATCGTGGTGTTCGTCATTGCTTACGTCAATTTCTACCAGTTGCATGTTTTTTTGTGTAATATATCTCTTGTATGTATTATTCTCCTTAGTGGTACATGTATGTGTATGTACGAATGTATACATCTTTCTTCAAAATTTCTTACGCATATTCGACAAATGACATGTATAACGCGGATTTGATGTCTTGCAATCGGTGCTATCGAAGAGAGGGACCCTGATAAGCTTGTTCAGCACGGTCCCCCATTTCGAAATTCGCGATTGTCAAGCTTGCAAAAGCCCCCCGCAGGTTTAGGAGCTACTCGCGATAAATGAGCTTGCGAGAGCCGCGCGCCACGTGCCCGCGACGCGACGCCCCGGTTGTAAGACTGTGTTCGCGCGATGTATATTTATTAGTATAAAATTAGCTATTATTATTATTGTTATTATTTTATTTTATTTTAACATTAATTTGTTTAAGACGGAGTATAGTGTACGGTTGATCTGAAAAAAAGTCTTCAAGTTTAAAACTGTCGGTGGATACGGGATGGAAACATCGGTGGACGTGTATGGTATGTGACAAAATCGTTAATAAATTTGTCATTATTAGCTTACGTTTCCTGCGATCGGATGATATTTTATTAAGCCTAATGGTAAGATGAGTATCGTAAAAAATGTTTTTAGGTGACAAATCACCTGCAACGCAACGTGAATTCGAATTTCTAGAAGGTCTACCGAACCCCGATGATTATTCAAAAGAACAACAGTAGCAAAAATTAATTATAATCGACGATCTTTTGAGCGTATCATCGCATAATACCAGTATGGACTCTTTATACTAAAGACAGTCACCGTAAAAATATGAGTGTAATTTACATTACGCAAAATATTGTTGGTCAGGGTCGTGAACGGCGCGACATTTCACTTAATACCGAATAGCTGCATTTGTTTAAAAATCGTCGAGATAGGGATCAAATTCAACATCTGGCACGTCAAGTATGTTCGGAAAATTCAAAGTTTCTGCCAGAAGCTTATAGAGATGCAACTTGTCGCCCACACGGTTATCTTCTCTTAGATCTTCAGCAAACAATACCGGATGATTTCAAATTTGGCCCATGTATATTTCCGAACGAACAACCTCACGTTGCATAGGCGGGTGTACGTAGATAAAAGCCAACAAGTTTTGAAAAAAATGTACAGATAATTATCATTTTTAGTATCCAGTAAATCGCGATTATGGTATCGACTGTTGAAAAACATAAAAATAACAAAAGTCATCTCATCGCAAGAAATCGTAAAGCCATAGATCGTGCACAAAAAGGATACGACAGTATTTCGTGTTTTTCATTCTCTGGAAAAAATATCTCACTTTATTGAACACTCTGTGTCCTGCGGATAAACGACAACGTACAGCTCGTACAACTCGTCAAATATATCTGCGTGTGTGCGCTCAATGTATTGCGTGGGTTGTCGTTTCTTTAAACTCGCGGTAGAAGTGTTTACTTCGTAAGCAAAAAATGTTACGAACACTCGTCTTTTCCACGAAAAGAAACGATAAAAAGAGGTTTAGACAGATCGGCGGTGGTGGTAAATACCGATTCTTCTGGCATCGGTTATCAGCGCCATTTTCTCGAAATTAATCAGCAACAACGGTGATTGAAAGACATTGGCCTTATATTGTATGCAAAGAAAATGATACTAGTTCCAGAAAGTGAAGTACACAGGGCGAGTGATGATAAGAGAACGGTGGAAACATCCGGGACGGAGCTTGATATGAAGTAACATTCAAGGAGAAGGACATAATTTCACTGACAAATCCGATTGTTTTCTCCGAAGTTGTAACAAAAATTTGAAATTACTGAACTACGTCTACATCGCACGAAACGTGGAAAAATGAAGGTGTAACCATACACGGTTATGAGCTTATCGCGTCTGACATTGTCGATGTGTTAACCAGTTGGACGCGAAAAATTTATCCGTAGTCTTCGTGCGGAACGTATCATATCACATTCCATCGTCAACAAATGTTTGTGGCAGCTCGCCGGTACTCGTCGATTTGGTAAAAATTCCGATATATTTTAAAAGCTACAAGCTTATAAAAAAACTTGTCAAAAAGTATCGTCGTCGCATAGGACAGTGGCAGTGAGAGAAAACAAGCAAAAACGCAAAAACAAAAACAGGACAACTGTAACGGAAAACGATCTCGAGCCTATGTATTACGATCCTTAACCCTTACAAGCACGGTGTCGATCCATCGTTTTTGAAATGCAGTTTTTACATATTTCAGGTAATAATTCATTAATTTTTTGAAATTTATTGCTTCTTAAGTTTGAGTACATGCTAGAAACATAAATAAATCAATATTTATCATTAATTATTATGTCATATTGTTTAAAATAATAAAAAAATTGTAAATTTTGTGGATTTTTTTACAAAACACGTATGTTGAGACGAAAACGCCACTCAAACACGACGCAATTGGTTACTTTAGCCGTTTTCGCGGGCCGCTGATCTGAACTCATATTTTCGAAATTCAATACGGTGGATCCAAATGGCGGATCGGAATGTCGCGGATTGCGATACTAACCTCATATTATTAACCGGAATGTTAAAATTGTACAATTCGAGGGTGTAAAACGAGTGTTTGTTGAAAATAAATAACGTTACTATTGGTTCGCCATCATGGATCCCCCATATTGAATTTTGAAAATCGGACGTCAGATTCGTAATCAGTGACCCCGAAAACCACCGAGTAAAGATTTTCAGCCATTTTCCGTGTTAAGAAAAATGTATGTTTCAAAGGGTTAAATCCCGACAGGCGTGTATCCGGCAGATCCGATTACTCTGGTATAGACGAAACCTGCGGTATAATCGCTAACACGGCCGATAAAACCAGGTTCACGCACGCACTAGGTAGCATTCTATGTTGACGAATTTTCTAATGGAATCTTCTTTGACATGTATGGGTTCGTCTCCATTTATCAGGCAACACATTCGCCGCCTTCGACGAAATTGCAAGACAATCCGATGGGTCGACAAATGTCTTCAGAGCGTTACTTTTTTGTGTGCGGTCAATATCACCAGAATTTCTGTAATGATAATAGAAAAAATAACGATTATATTGTGAGCAAGTGGCACGATCAATTTTTTAGTAAAAATTAATATTCTGGAAATACTAAAAATGATACATTTTTGTACGTTTCACGGTATTGTATAATAAAATTTGAATAAAGCCGCCCTGCACCCGAAACTAACGTCGTGAACTAACTTCTGCTAATGTATAAAAATAAACCCCGTGAAAAAAAAAATCGAAAAAGATACACTGTTTTAGATAATACCGTTTCTTTCTATTTATGCTTTTTTTTTCAACAATCGTATTATATACAATAAATGGTTGGAGTATTTGTATATTGTGGTGTAGGAATATTTTAGAGATTATAAATATGTACAACCTCTATATACATCATGTTTCTCCTAACCTTAAAGTTTTTGAAAAACATTGAAAAAAACTGCGTTTTTCATTTTTATTTTCTTACAAACAAATAGATTTGTTTCATTAACTTTACGTGAGACTTAACATTTTTTGTTCCGAATAAGCTGTAATTTTTTAATGAAATCACTGATGTAGGTAAAAGTTGTATATCTTCTTAATATCTAAAAATTCTCCATTTAATATTTTTGATTAGGAGGGCGGCTTTTGACAGACATTCGGATACGTTTCTTGATTTACTGTTATTAATTTTTTCAACTTTCTGTTTGATATTGGAGTAACTGCACTGATCTAGCTTTCAGACAATGAAAACGTCTTGTAAATTTGATTACAAAAAATGTCATTTTAAAAATTAAAAACACGTTTTTCTGATGTTTCTCGAGAATTTTGAGGTTACGTGAAAAATGATACAAAATTTGTAGATCTTTTTAATATCCGAAACATATGTATACACCATCAGTGTACATACCTCAATACTTCAACTACAAATTACATATTAGGATATTGAAAAAGAAAACAAAAATAGAACGAAACAGACTTAATGAAAATGTATCTTTTCGATTTTCTATTTAACGGGGATTGTTATTATACGTTAGCAGACGTTACTTCACGTTCGTCAGTTTTTGTAGGTGTAAGGCTGGTTTATTCAAATTTTTTAAGATCACCATGCATTTCAAATCTGCTATGTTTGAATAAAACGTGTTTTTAATAAATCGAATCTTTCCTGGTTTTACTTTTATTATATCTCCCCTTCGTATTTTCCGGGGATTTCCGAGAAAGTGTTACAATCAAGTAGTTGTCTATACGGTTTCCAGATTACAAAATCGAACATTTTCGACATTAATTATCCTAGTTTATACGTGTATATTATTATATGTATTATTTTGCATAGTACGATTTCTAACTTACTTTTAGAGTCTTATCTCTCCCTCGTCTTCAAGATTTTCCTCGAAAATGGGGTCTCTCTAGTAAAAACCACGTGTGTGCATTTCAACGTCGTATGAAATTAAAGTCTCTCGTTTTCGACCTAAAAGTGAACTGTCACGTGTGCAACATGTATTAAAGGTCATCTACGCAATGTGTTGGTAAATATTAGTAAATAACAAGGAGCAGTGGGGGTGGATCACCATAACAAACCAAAGAAACATCGTCATCGTCAAATTGTACAAATGTCGTGTTAGCGGATTCAGTGACAACTCAAGCTCACTTGAAACTCTACAGCTACCTAGAAAAATTGAACCGTGTCGCGTACTTTATTTTGATACCTACTCGGTAATTTACTTATCGGGAGGACACACATCAGCCAAACAATACGACCCACAGCTCGGGACTTTTCTCGGACATTTGACTGATGAATTAGCGGTTTACGGTCCAGGTTCTTACATTCAGACTTTTATCTCGGGAAGTGCTAAATTTTATACTTATCGCGTACAAACTAGTAACGGGAAATACTCCGATACGTGTAAGGTCAAGGGGATTTCGTTAAATTGCGAAAATGGAAATTAAATCAATTTCGACTCGATTTATCAGCTAATTATGGGAAATGATACTTATACTAGTACTACTACTGCTACTACACCACCAAAAATAAAAATTCGATTCAGTGCGATACGACGAACCGAAATTCACGAAGTTGTAACGCGCAAAGAAGAAACAACATGTAAAATAGTTTTTAAAAAAAGAAGTCACATTTCGACTAGATATTCGCGTTCTTTTGGATACAAAGCATAAAGTGTAACAAAGCTGTAAAAATGTAAATTATTGTAAAAAACAATAGTTTTCTCGTTACTTAGGAAAAATTAGCAATATAAGCGAAATTGTTTTTGATATTCCATTTATTAATGATAATAATAAAAATAATAATAAAAATAAAAATAATTATGTCCTTTGTGTAATTATTAATTTAAGACAACAAGGTAAGCACATACTATTACGTAATCTCTTCAGTTGCTTTTCTTCCCATTCGAAGTTCATAGGAAGACATCGTATCTCCTTTTTCGTATTTTGAGTGATTTCCAAGAAAAATATAATACTGCATAACCTACCTCAACTTTTCGTCAAAGGGCCCCAAACAAAACTGATTGTCGCAAGACCGATATCGTAATTTACTACAATCTATATTATTTTTTTACACATAACTTATTCTAACTTACTTCTAGAACCTTATCTCCCCCTCGTCGTCAAGATTTTCCTAGAAAACCGGGACTTTCGAATATAAGCCACATGTGTGTTCCAACGCCGGCGTAAGAAATTTCAGTTTCTTGTTTCGACCTGCAAGTGGAGAGACACATACGCCACATGTGTACATATATAGGTCAGTGGAGTGTTGTGTAGGTAAATATTAATACACAATACGGAGGAAGTGGGATGTCGGCTCTACCGTTTATTCATCATAACAAAAAACGAACACTAATACATAGACGTTGAAAGGGCGTTGAACCGTGATCTACCTCAACTTTTCGCCAAAGGGACCCACGTACCTATATGTTTATCGCAAGGTCATTATCGTTATTTATTACCGTCTTTATTATTTGTTTATACGCAAACTATCAATTAATCATCATTATCAACACTCATCTGACTTTAATTACCCAATTACCGATATTTATTATCGTCTTTATTAATTGTTTATATAACAATTAACCACGAAGCACTCGTGTATCAGGTCGCTGAACCATGACCTACCTCACCGTCGTGCCAAAGGTTGTCCGTACGTTTTTGTTTACGTCAGACGACTGGCCTACCTCGCATGGTGGCCATGGTGTTATTTACGGTCATAAATTAATATTTATTTGACATTAATTACCTATTAACATTATTTATTGACATTTTTATTGCTTGTTTTGACATTAATTACCCATTAATAACCATTATCACCAAATTATTAGGTCATTAACCCCTGACCTATCCCAAGGCGCGCGTGCCGTCTGGCGCCAGACCTGCCTCAAGGTGGAGGAGTGGGGGGTGTTTACGTCTGGCTATCGGGGGACCTATACTACTCGGGACACTTACCTACCAAGCAGCGTAAGCGTATTTAGGTTGGGAAGCTGCGGAAATTTCTGTGTAATTAGCACACCATCCTTCTCGGCGTCGTGTAACTTGCCCAGGTGTGCAGGAAGGAAGGCTGACCAAGTGCGAAAGCCGTCGAAGGATCGATTTTTCTTCGCCAGAGGGCCATGATAGACGTGGAGGCTCTTGATGATTCGTGGTAGACTCCCATTGAGAACGTCGAGAAAAACAAGTAGGCGCCCGTGTAATCGACGTAGCGTGTCGATTAAATATACGTGTAATGGTGGGTGTTGATTAATAAATGCCGTAAATTACATAATATAAATATATATATATATATATTTAATATCTAAGTTAATGAAATACATTTAAATTAAAAAGTTTCACACTCACCGCCAAACCCCGCTATTGTCAGTTTCTTTCAGCTGATTTGTCAAATGGTTTAATATAGCAGCAATGACGCTTGTATACCATGTCATAACTTCTGAAATACTGCTTTCTTCTAAATTAATTTTTCGTCTACGAACAGAATTGTTTCAAATACAATATAAAATAATAATAGCTATTGTATAGTTTTAAGACAATTATGATCATAATCTTTGTTATTATTATTATTATTATTATTATTATTATTATTATTGTTATTATCATTTTAGTAATAACTTTAACAACAACATTGGTTTCTTATTTCGCTCAATCTGTTCGAAAAGTGAGACATTTTTTGCTCAAATCTCTATGAGATGTGCGTGAAATTGCACTGCGACCACGCTCAAAACATGAGGTAGGTGATTACAGTGTCGATACTGAGTTCAATTTAACGCGCAGAAAATTGTGTACACGTGGAATCGAATTCAGAACCTTCGGAGACGTTTAAGTTACGAAACAAAGCGAAGGCCTTAGCCGTCATAACCATCTCGCCCTTCTTATCATTATTATTTATAGGCCCAGAGAACACGGATTCGAGGAGAAACGCCTCCTACATGAGACAGATAATGACGTAATCTGTAAATTACGACTCGAAGCGGGTAATGGCGACACAAGCGAAAGATTTGTCATATATTAATAGTAGTAATAGTAGTGGTAGTAGTTGTAGTATTTATGATATTTGTTGTATTATAAACAAAAATACGAAAGTGTATAATGAAACAAAAAGTATACGTAACATATATTTGTTCATTCTCAAAAGATACAATACAGTTTCCACAGCGATATATAATTTAAAAAAGAAATTGGCGAATCACCGTGGACATAATGTTGTCAACGCAAATATTTTACAATATGATAGGTTTTTCAACACTTCAATTGATTAACCACTTACACATTGATTACATTTCGGCCTTAACATTTTCTTCCATATTTTTCTTTTGTACCATCGGGGATTTATGATTAAAATGATTTTTCTATTAAACATATAGATTCAAAATTTCATTATCTAAAACTTTCGCTATATGCACTTTTCGCACACGAAGCACGGTTTTCGAGTAATTATTGATTTTATCGAAAAAAAAAGTTTCGATTGTGCGTTAATTTGTTTTTTAAATTTTCATATCTCCGTAAATATAAAACGTATACACTATACAGCATCGTACATCAAGTTTCCTCGATATGAATATATATATATTATTTTCTAATAGTTATATTGCATTTGTCTGAAGTAGATTTCGATTTTACGCTATTACCCCCCCCCCCCCCCACCCCCCCCCCCCCCCACCCCCCCCCCCCCCCACCCCCCCCCCCCCCCACCCCCCCCCCCCCCCACCCCCCCCCCCCCCCACCCCCCCCCCCCCCCACCCCCCCCCCCCCCCACCCCCCCCCCCCCCCACCCCCCCCCCCCCCCACCCCCCCCCCCCCCCACCCCCCCCCCCCCCCACCCCCCCCCCCCCCCACCCCCCCCCCCCCCCACCCCCCCCCCCCCCCACCCCCCCCCCCCCCCACCCCCCCCCCCCCCCACCCCCCCCCCCCCCCACCCCCCCCCCCCCCCACCCCCCCCCCCCCCCACCCCCCCCCCCCCCCACCCCCCCCCCCCCCCACCCCCCCCCCCCCCCACCCCCCCCCCCCCCCACCCCCCCCCCCCCCCACCCCCCCCCCCCCCCACCCCCCCCCCCCCCCACCCCCCCCCCCCCCCACCCCCCCCCCCCCCCACCCCCCCCCCCCCCCACCCCCCCCCCCCCCCACCACGCTGAGCAGTAATCAAAATACGGGATAATTAGCGTAGATACAAGTTGCTCTCGAAGACGCATGGAAAGTGCGTATTGATTGACTCTCAATTGTCTAAGTATACAATAAACTCGATTCGAAATGTGAATAATATGATCATTCCATGAAAGTGTGGAATCAACAATTAAGCCAAGGTTTTTTGCAGATCGTACCGATGGTATCTCGCAATCTCGAATTCTAATGGAAGGCAGGGAATTAGAGTAGAGCATTTTTACATAAAATTGATTACCTACCAATAAGGCTTTTGTTTTAGAAAAATTGATCACTAGCCTATTTTCTTGGGCTCAATCGCTAAACCTTTCTGCATCCGCCGATATTCGTGCAACAGCTGAAGTTAATTCATGTGGATAGCAGCGAAGAAATATTTGCGTGTCATCAGCGTAGATCATATGGTGAGAATGTTTAAGTGCTTCTGGGAGGTCATTAATGAACATAGAAAAAAGCAAGGCTCCAAGAACAGACCCTTGTGGTACTCCCGCTTTAGTGGACCTCCACGATGACAACTCACCATTACTATCTAGTACTGCTTGGGTTCTTCCAGTTAAGTATGAAGCAAACCACGCAAGCACCAATGGAGAAAAGTTCGCCATTTTCATTTTCCGAAGTAGAAGTTCATAGTCGACAAGGTCGAATGCCTTGCTGAAATCGAATAAAATTATAATCACAATCATTCGATTGTCAATTGCTTGGCGACAGTAGTCCGTGACATTAAGAAGCGCAGTTTGAGTGCTATATCCCTTACGAAAGCCTGACTGTTGAGTATCAAACCAATTATAATCGTTTAAAAATTTGACAGTCCTGTTATACACTAATCTTTCAACAATTTTAGAGAAGGCACATAAAACAGCAATCAATCGGTAATCAGATGGTCCAGTGGGAGTCTTAACCTTTTTTAAGGGAATCAAGATGGATTTTTTCCAATCAGATGGAAACGTTCCTGTACTAAAAGATAGGTTAATTAGATCTACCATATAGGGTGCTAGTGCTGGAAAAGATTTGATGAGAAGACTCTGCGGAATGCCGTCGATACCTTTGGCTTCAGATTTACTAGATGCGATACATTCTGCCAGGTCAGATATCGTTACATTTGTAAAATACAGGAAATACCACAATAATTCAATGTAAGTGAGGCGTGATAATTATTTATTTCATCAGCACAGCAACATAAGGAAGGAAGGTTGTTGGATTTAGGAATCAACTCCAAATTTCGTAGTTCCTTCCACATCCTTCCCGTAGTTGTAACACCAGATAATCGGTTGTAGTAATAGCGAGATCGTGCTGCTGTCCAGGCATCTCTATTTTGTTTATTAAGTACAAGTAAACGTATTTTAAGCCGTGCGTCAAGTGTTCTACGATATGCTTTTATGATTATATCGCGCTCATGTCTCAACGATCTTAGTTCTGAAGTGACTCATGGTGCAGGTTTGTGTCTCGGTACGAAAGTTATTAAAGGCGCATGCATATCAAAAGCAGATAAAAGCCTTGAAGACATGAGTCGCGACAGTTTGTCAATATCATTACTGTCACTCGTTGGTTCAACGAAATCACTCCAGTCACAATTTTCAAGATCATTGAGCAAAAGTGGGCAACTAAAGTTTCTGAAGTCCCTCGCCGTTATCGACTTAACAGGTATTTTGGTTAGACCTTTGTAATTTATTTCAATTAAATCATGGTCATAGACGAATGGTAAATTGTACTGCGATGTAGATAGTACATTATCGCGGCTGTCTACAAGACAGTGATCAATCCAAGATTCTGAAGACGTACTATAAAAAGTATTATTAAAAGGTATAATATGCAGACCATTTTCACTAGCAAATTGAGTTAGTTGAAGCGAGTCACTAACATCACGGTTCAAATCAATGTTAAAATCGCCCATAATTATGATGTTATTATAATTGGGATTAAATTTCTGAAAAGTTTAAAAAAATTGCTGGAGTGATTTCCTAGGCGGACGGTACACTACAATAACTAGAAGACCCGGCAGACGAGGTGGAGTAATCTCGGCAAAAATAAATTCTGCCGCGGCTGATACTTGTGACGTAGAGGTAAGTAAAATCTTAAACTTAAAAAGTTGGTGAATATACATAGCTACACCACCTCCCTTGCCGGAATCTCTGTCATTACGAACCAGATTGTAATTAAGCAAATTAAAATATCTATCATCAAGACTATGGTTGACCCACGTTTCCGAAACCAATATCACATGAAAAAATTTGGATCGAAAATAATCTCGCAATTCGTTAAATTTATTTTTTGCATTTGAAGATTGAACATTGATGTAACATGAGCTTAAGGAATTACAAACAACATTAGTAGTGGGTTTTGAATTTGATAAAGATGGAGAAGTTACAATAGTCTGCTGCGGTGAAGTGTTGTCCGACGATGTGGGTTGGCGTTATTTGCTAATGTTCTTTAAGTCATCGAGAGACATAATCTCAGAGACTGGAGCGCCTCTAGATGCACGGTAACATACCGTACCACGATAGATGTAAACAAATTTGTTAGAGTCACCCTTAAGGAAATCCCGTGATTGTTTTAAAAGTTGGAGGGTTTCATATGGGAGGTGCTCATTAATGAAGAATCTGGTTTATCTATCCAGTTTATTATTAGTTATTTTGTTCTGTTGCTCTTGTTTATCCACATACGCCTTGAACCAAGCAGGTGCCGCCGAAATTGAGTCGTTAATTTCAGAATCGATGGATGATTGACTACCTGGTCTTAGTAAGCGAGGTGGAGCTAACATGGGTTCGCCTGCACGTTTTTTGCCCTTAGTTACACTTGTAACGCAACAGATAAGCGTACCATTAGTAGCAAAAGTACTTCCAGCTGGCAAACACTCTTTGTGAAATGTCAACTTACAGATGCCACACTCAACTTGCTGGTCCTCATCAATTTCACGTTTGCATGTTGCACACAAGGACTTCATATTATTCAGTTAAGAGCGGATCACGCTTAAAATGATATTTTTGTGAATAAATATATGCAATTATGCAACCTGTCAAATAGTGCCGGTTGTATCTTGACACCTGTAATTATATTTTCAATGCACAGGCGAAAGAGTGCAATTCCAGGAATGTTTATTTTAGATGCTATAGCGTTGAGTCTAGTCGAGGTATATTAACCCATTAACGACGAAGAGTCCATAATTTTTTGTTCTATGTCAACGATTATTTTAGAAAGGAAAGCATCGAACAAATTAAACGTCAGCACATATTCTAATGTTTTTGGGGTCGCTCTTCAAGATTCCGTGGTCAAAATTAAATTTCACCCAACAGGAAATCCAATATGGCGCCCAACTTGATGAAAAATGATCAGAAAATTGGAAATATTCATTTTCAGCAATTTTTTTTCTACATTTATAACCATGCAGTGCGATTGAAACTATGCACGATGGTGCACGGAATACTGGGATTTTCAGAAAAAAATTTTTTTATTTACCATACATCAGTGTAACATGTCCAAAATGGCGGAAATGCTATAAAATTCTTTAAAAAGTAATTCTTTTTTCAAATATCTCATTATAACAATCATAATATTTATAAAATTTTGCAAAAATCACTATCTTTATGTTTTTTGGGTCGCTGAATACGAATCCGTCAACGGATTTGAAAAATTCAAAATGGCGGATGCAATATGGCGGAGGGTAAAATGTGAAAAATCTTGGAATTTATCGAGAATCACTATCTTTATGTTTTTTGGGTCGCTGATTACGAATCCGTTAACGGATTTGCAAAATTCAAAATGGCGAATGCAATATGGCGGAGGGTGAAATGTGAAAAATCTTTAAATTTATCAAGAATCACTATCTTTATGATTGTTGGGTCGCTGATTACGAATCCGTTATCAGATTTTCGAGATTCAAAATGGCGGGTGCAATACGGTGGAGAGTAAAATTTGAAAAATCACGAAGTTTTCTGAAAATTACTATCCTAATTCTTTTTTGGATTGCTGATTACAGATGCGTTATGGTATTTTTGAAATCCCAAATGGCGGATTCAATAACGAACATGCCGATATATATATATATATATATATATATATATATATATATATATATATATATATATATATATATATATATATATATATATATATATATACATACAGGGTGATCAAAAAGTCCCGGAACAGCAAAATATCTCAGCGGGAGTGCATTTTCGAGGAAAATGTTTCAGACAAAAGTTTCAGGATTTTTCCCTGGCTATTTAATGGCGATATTGAATTTGACCTTGAACATGACCTTGAAGGTTATTTCAAGGTCAAGTTAATTTTTTAAAATGGGAACCCCTATTTTTTTCATGGATTCTGAAAGAGCGGGAAATTCTACGTCCGAGTATGATATGATCGATTTTTCCGGCAAGGTAATTTTAAGGTGAAACTTAAAACTGCCGTAACGGCGAAATATCTCAGAGGGTGTGCATTTCTTTGGAAATTGTTTCAGACAAAAGTTTAAGGATTTTTCCTGGGATATTTAATGGTAGCACAGAATTTGACCTTGAACATGACCTTGAAGGTTATTTCAAGGTCAAGTTTGTTTTTTTTAATGGAAACTGCTATTTTTTTTTCACGGATTCGGAGAGAGCACAAAATTTTACGTCCAAATATACTATGGCCGTTTTTTTCGGCAATGTCATTTCAAGGCCAAACTTAAAATTCCCGGAACAGCGAATTAACTCAGCAAGAGGCACCATTGAATTTAACCTTGAAAATTACCTTGAGGCTTATTCTAAGCTCAAGACTATTTTTTTTTAAAACCCCGTTTCATTTTCGTAATGTTTCCAGAGTTTCCAGAGTGCAATGCATTATCATTGTTCCCGGATAAAAATATACATTTTTTTTTACATCCGATACGTTTATAAATACCGTATGTATGGGTAACATTTTTACATTGTTTCCAATGCTACCGCCGGCTTTAGCATTACCCAAGATATACCGCGTGGAGGTAGCACGGTCGGGTTTACACCTCTTCGGGGTGCTTTGTTCAGGTGGTTCCCCTCGCCGTCACCTGTGCGTGTGCGTGTGCGTGTGCGTGTGCGTGTGCGTGTGCGTGTGCGTGTGTGTGTGTGTGTGGGTGTCCCCAGACAGTTAAGACAAGATGGGTATACTAAGATTTTGATGAAATTATGTATCTTACTAAAGCTTATGCTCAAAGTGATTGCCATGAACTTCTTGGCAATATCCCAAGCGATTATAAAAAGTCGATACGACTTTTTTAATCATATCTGGTTCTATAGCCGCGATCTCATCCCGTATTCGTTGTTTTACTTCCTCAATATTCACCGGTTTCGTTCGATACACTCTATCTTTGAGATAACCCCATAGAAAATAGTCAAGGGGCGTAAGATCCGGAGATCTTGGTGGCCATTCTATTACACCCCTTCGACCTATCCACCGTTCTGCGAATACATCACTCAAATAATTGCGAACATCTGTTGCATAATGGGGTGCTGCACCATCTTGCTGAAACCAAGTCTGATTGAAATCCTCGCCTACAATAACCTGAATAGCAGGGATGATGTCGTCCCTCAACATATCATGGTATTTTTGACCAGTAAGGGTACCCTCGATGAAGAAGGGCCCAACTACCGCATTGTTTATAATACCTGCCCATACGTTTACTTTTTCAGGATATTGAGTAGAACGACTATCGACCATCCAATTAGGATTGGTTTCACTCCAATAAGACATGTTATGTCTATTGATTGCCCCATTTAAGAAGAATGTAGCTTCATCAGAAAATACGATGCGATTCAAGAAACCGGCATCAGCATCTTTAATCGATTCATCATTAATTCCGCAAACTGTAGGCGTCTATCAGGATCGTCTTCATTCAATTGTTGTACGAGTCTAACTTTGTATGGGTGAAATTTTAAGTTTTTAGTTAAGATCCGTTGTACTGTACCGTAACATAAGTCGTGCTGCTGTTTAACTTTCCTGATGGAAGTATGAGGATCTTCCGTTATTGACAGCGCGACATTCAACTCATTTTCTTCAGTTGATGCTGTTACTGGACGACCTGCTCTTGGGAGATCCTTCACAGTACCGTGAACTTCAAAACGATTTATTGTTCTGCTAACAGTAGATTTAGAAATCGGTTCTCGTCCCTCTCTAAATGATGCGTTAAATAAGGTTCGCACATTCTCTAAAGATCGCTGGTTATCACTCCAGCCTCTCATCATGAGAATGGTTATTCTTTCTCGTTCACTTAGCGCAGCCATTGCTCTTTGTACGAAATATACGTATGTATTTTGTTACTGAAATGATGCTTAATACGTTTAGATAGGAAATCCACGTATCTCACAAAACGATAAAGTTAAGACCAAAATGTAACGTTATAAGACTGTACACGTATGTATAAATTCAATGTGAATGTATATTGTTTATTTACTTCGCTGGTGACTCGTGCTCTCTGTCGCTGTTCGCGCGCCCAAGTTCACTTGGCACAAGTGTTGCGTAAGATGTATGTATACACTTTTTTTAAACAGTTTATTATTCTATTTACAAAATTAGAGGACAAGCGAGGGACAGGAACTGATTCCTAAATCGACTTTTGGCAGAACAATAAATTGTTTCGAAGTTTACGGCACTGTAAAGGATCTCCCTAGAGCAGATCGTCCAGTAATAGCATCGACTGAACAAAATGAATTTAACCACTCTCAATACCGGAAGATCCTCATAACTTCGTTAAGAAAATGAAACGGGGTTCCAATTAAAAAAAAAAAATAATCTTGACCTGAGAATAATCTTCAAGGTAATTTTCAAGGTCAAATTTTATGCTAGCATTAAATATCCCGGAAAAAATCCTAAAACTTTTGTCTGAAACATTTTACCCGAAAATGACCTCTTGCTGAGTTAATTCGCTGTTCCGGGAGTTTTAAGTTTGGCCTTGAAATGACCTTGCCGAAAAAAACGGCCATAGTATATTCGGACGTAAAATTTTGTGCTCTTTCCGAATCCGTGAAAAAAAATAGCAGTTTCCATTAAAAAAAAACAAACTTGACCTTGAAATAACCTTGAAGGTTATGTTCAAGGTCAAATTCTGTGCTACCATTAAATAGCCCGGGAAAAATCCTTAAACTTTTGTCTGAAACAATTTCCAAAGAAATGCACACCCTCTGAGATATTTCGCCGTCACGGGAGTTTTAAGTTTCACCTTGAAATGACTTTGCCGAAAAAAACGGCCATAGTATATTCGGACGTAAAATTTTGTGCTCTTTCCGAATCCGTGAAAAAAAAATAGGGGTTCCCATTTAAAAAAATTAACTTGACCTTGAAATAACCTTCAAGGTCATGTTCAAGGTCAAATTCAATATCGCCATTAAATAGCCAGGGAAAAATCCTGAAACTTTTGTCTGAAACATTTTCCTCGAAAATGCACTCCCGCTGAGATATTTTGCTGTTCCGGGACTTTTGGATCACCCTGTATATATATATATATATATTCCTATGTTTTATTCTACTCTCAGCGTGATCCAGAGACAATGACGTGGACATGGTAGAATTCTGCCTCCTTCGGGGTGCTTGATTAGAGTGAGTCCCCTTGCCTCTCACTAAATCTTAAATTATCTTAGTGGTCATTTTTGACACACGAATTACAGAAATATAAGTCACATTCGCCACAGAAAATTCTTGTTCTTATTGGACAATTTGAACACACTTTTTGTTGTTTGTGATGTGTTATTTTGTGTGGTTTTCGTTTCATTTGACCAGCTTTTATATAACATTTAGCAATAGAAATTGCAAAATCTTTGGTGCCCAATTTTACTGTTGAACCACTTGCAGCGTTAAATAGTACGAGGGCATTTACAAGAGAGGCTTGGATCATTCTGCCAAAAACAACCCATGTCCACTTTTTCGAACGAATACTTGGAAGTACATTATTGCAGTGGTTATCGTGAAGATCAACCCCTCCCATGAATTGGTTATAGAGGTGAAAAGCTTGCGGAAATGGTATTTCAATTTTGGACTGTGCACTTGAACTGTATCTTTTCGACGGCAATAATGGAGTTATTCCTGCAGCAGTGGATAGAATTGAAACCGGTTTTGAATACATAACAGTTATGTAATTCATGACACTGTTACGGTCATGCTTCACCATGTATTCACCTCTTGAAGCCTTTTTATCGATTATATTTTTCTCTTTCACTCGATTTTCTCTGACTGTGCCTGTACATTTCAAACCAAACTTATTCAAGTGTATTATCAGATCAGGACTTGTGAAATAGTTATCGAAATAAAGATGGTATTGTGATATCTTTCCTGCAGGTACAGTTTCGAAAAATGGTTTTAGTAAGTTCATTACTACTCGTGAACCTAGTGCGCATTTTGCTCAGTTTACATTCAATATTGGAATTTTTTCCACAATACAAATCAAGACACAGTACAAAGCCATCGACAGTGCAAAGACCCCATAATTTCAAGCCAAATCGTACAGGTTTCCCGCGAATGAATTGTTTCAGTTGCGTTCTTGCAAACGATTTGACCATCATCTCATCAATAGATAACGCAGTGTTCCAAATACCGAATTTCAAAATATTTTTTTGAAATAATGTAAGGATTGTACGTACACGCCATCCTTTATCTTCGGGGTTTTCATCTTTGGCTTTTGCGTACTTTATTCCTGACTTGATACGTTCGAAAGTGTCGCGAGACATCGCAGTGGAAATTACTTCGCATGATAAAAATGGATCAGTCGACCAATAATCTCTCTGAGATTTTCTTTTATTGAAAGAAGTCATAATGACTATTCCAATAAAAGTATTCAAATCTTCAATTTGTAATCCCACGTTATTCGCTTGACTCGCTTCAATAATATATTGTTTTATTTTTGTACAGAAGAATGTTTCGAATAGTTCTACAGGCTTACTTTTCCGTATTTTATTTTTCAAAGGTTCATCTAATAAAATCGTTTCTTCATACTTTTTCGAATTTAACTTTTCACCATCTAACCAACAGAATTCATGATCGCCTTCCAATTTAACCTGACCTTCGGTATAAGACTTACAAGCTTTCTTATAAGTTGTTATATTCAAAGTTTCTTCATCCGAATCAGTGTCAGAATCCGACTCATCAGAACCAGAATCATCCGCATTCGGTAACAAGGTTATCTCATCATAATCATCGTCTGATAAATTAAATTCGTACTCTACTTGAGAAGAAACAGGGCGCCTCGGTCGTTTTCGAGACATAGCAAATTAAAAATAAAAAAATTATAATGCCTAAAAAAATTATATTACTTTGATTTGTAGCAAATTTTACTAAAGCAAGGGATGTGTATGAAATTCGTTTTCGCAGTAAAAATACCATAGAAGAAAAATATCCGAGAACCGTGAAATATGGTCGTATGATAATGTTGCAACGGTAACGATTATATAAGCACCGCGAATCCCATTTCACACACGAGAAGCCGTCAGTGGTGTATTTCGCCTAGTGGCAATCGGAGGAAGTTCACGGCCGCCCTCACACAAAAAATAAGCTATAAGAAATATTCTCCTCTGCTGCAATATAATTTTTCGACAATGTAACACTCCGGCCGCTATTAGTGAAATGTTATTCGTAGTACTAAAATATTCGATTCAACGTACCCTGATCATATGAGCATATCAATTCACGGTTCTTGGATACTTTCTTTATTATCTTCTTGGTGTGGAGACGAAATTCTTATATAGCTGTTGATTTGGTAATATGCATTTGGTAGAAATCTAAACAATAAAATTTTTCTCGGTGCATGTATTATGTTTTATTCAGCTCTACTCATTTTTTTGTAGTAAAAATTACAATAAAGTTTTTATTTTTTTCTACAATCAGTATAGTAATAATTCATATAATAATGGTTAAGAAAAACCAAAATTTACTGTAAACCTTGTAAAAAAAAAAAACCAAACGTTGTTCCACAATAAACAATATGTCTCCAAATTACTAATAGAATTTTGAAATTCTCAACAAAAAGTCTTTCCGTGTATGTGAATCTCTAAAAAATAGGATTCAGAATAGTGAATTTGTATAGAAATGTTAAAACATTCTTCTGAAAAAAATAAACATGTTATTGATGAAGCGCGTTAAGATTTCCGCCAAATTTCATGATCTTTCAAATTTTACTATTCGCCATATTGCATCCGCCATTTTGAATTTTGCAAATCCGTTAACGGATTCGTAATCAGCGACCCAAAAAACACAAAGATAGTGATTCTCGATAAATTTCAAGATTTTTCACATTTTACCCTCCGCCATATTGCATCCGCCATTTTTAATTTTGCAAATCCGTTAACGGATTCGTAATCAGCGACCCAAAAAACATAAAGATAGTGATTCTTGATAAATTTAAAGATTTTTCACATTTCACCCTCCGCCATATTGCATCCGCCATTTTGAATTTTGCAAATCCGTTAACGGATTCGTAATCAGCGACCCAAAAAACACAAAGATAGTGATTCTCGATAAATTTCAAGATTTTTCACATTTTACCCTCCGCCATATTGCATCCGCCATTTTGAATTTTGCAAATCCGTTAACGGATTCGTAATCAGCGACCCAAAAAACACAAAGATAGTGATTCTCGATAAATTTCAAGATTTTTCACATTTTACCCTCCGCCATATTGCATCCGCCATTTTGAATTTTGCATATCCGTTAACGGATTCGTAATCAGCGACCCAAAAAACACAAAGATAGTGATTCTCGATAAATTTCAAGATTTTTCACATTTTACCCTCCGCCATATTGCATCCGCCATTTTGAATTTTGCAAATCCGTTAACGGATTCGTAATCAGCGACCCAAAAAACATAAAGATAGTGATTCTTGATAAATTTAAAGATTTTTCACATTTCACCCTCCGCCATATTGCATCCGCCATTTTGAATTTTGCAAATCCGTTAACGGATTCGTAATCAGCGACCCAAAAAACATAAAGATAGTGATTCTTGATAAATTTAAAGATTTTTCACATTTCACCCTCCGCCATATTGCATCCGCCATTTTGAATTTTGCAAATCCGTTAACGGATTCGTAATCAGCGACCCAAAAAACATAAAGATAGTGATTCTCGATAAAATCCATGATTTTTCACATTTTACCCTCCGTCATATTGCATCCGCCATTTTGAATTTTTCAAATCCGTTGACGGATTCGTATTCAGCGACCCAAAAAACATAAAGATAGTGATTTTTGCAAAATTTTATAAATATTATGATTGTTATAATGAGATAATTGAAAAAAGAATTACTTTTTAAAGAATTTTATAGCATTTCCGCCATTTTGGACATGTTACACTGATGTATGGTAAATAAAAAAAATTTTTTCTGAAAATCCCAGTATTCCGTGCACCATCGTGCATAGTTTCAATCGCACTGCATGGTTATAAATGTAGAAAAAAAATTGCTGAAAATGAATATTTCCAATTTTCTGATCATTTTTCATCAAGTTGGGCGCCATATTGGATTTCCTGTTGGGTGAAATTTAATTTTGACCACGGAATCTTGAAGAGCGACCCCAAAAACATTAGAATATGTGCTGACGTTTAATTTGTTCGATGCTTTCCTTTCTAAAATAATCGTTGACATAGAACAAAAAATTATGGACTCTTCGACGTTAATGGGTATTGAAGAAGGGAATACCCGTTTCCTTGATGCGCATGCAGCACAGTGTGGGGTACACCTGTAAACTCGTAAATGCTTCGCCGGCGGGATAAGAAGGTGTAATTGATACATACAGTTAATTTCGGGCTCACTGATAGCAGTGACGTCATGAGCAAATAAAAGGAGCTTCGACAAGTAATTGATTAGCACGTCTCTACGCATGCGCTTACTATCCACTCGTGAGCACCACGTGTCAACAAGTCCAAGTAATGCCCAAAATTTTCCAAAAATTAATTTGCACTTTGCACTAAATTAGGCACCAAAATACCACATCCAATTATCGAGGGTCCACACCACGAAGTAAATGTTCCGAGTAGCACAGCTTAGAGCCGTTTTTAACCACCGCAACCACAATTTACGCGAACTTAAGACAGAGCAAAGATATTCACGACCGCTCTCCTCAATAGAAAAAACGATATGATGAATATGCGTATGCGATAACGATATGCGTATAACTTGTGCAGGAAATTCTTTATAAAGTTACAATTTGAAGGCACTTCGAAAATACTGTTTGAAATAAGGAAAATAATGTTTTAAAACAATTCCCAACTGGAATCATGGTTTAAATTATCAATGTTTATAAAAATTCATGGAAAAGGCGTATAACTTGTGCAGGAAATTGTTTATAAAGCTACAATTTTTAAGGTACTTAAAAATACTGTTTGAAATAAGAAACTTAATGTTTTAAAAGAACTTGCAACTGGAATCATTGTTAATGTTTATATCAATTCATGTAAAAATCGATTAACTTGTGCAGGAAATTGTTTATAAAGTTTCAATTTTGAAGGCTCTTCAAAAATACTGATTAAAATAAGGAAAATATCTTTTCGAAGCGATTCGCAGCTGGAATCATTCTTTAAATTATCAATGTTTTTAACAATTCATGGAAAAGGCGTATAACTTTTGCAGGAAATTGCTTATAAAGATATAATTTTGAAAGCACTTCAATAATACCGATTAAAATTAGGAAAGTATCTCTTCAAAACAATTCGCGACTGGAATCATTGTTTAAATTATCAATATTTATAACAATTCATATAAATGGCGTATAACTTGTGCAGGAAATTGTTTATAAAATTCCAATTTTGCAAACAATTCAAAAATACTGATTAAAATAAGGAAAATAATGTTTTAAAACAATTCCCAACTGGAATCACGTGTTTAAATTATCAATGTTTATAACAATTCTTTTCGAAACAACAATACGAAAAAATTGGAGCTCAGAAAGTCGTTTTATGCCGTTTGAAAATGGTTTTTATAAATAAATGTAACTTTTGAATTCTTTTATGAAAATTGAATTATGATACCACCATTAGAATCCTTAGACTCTGATCTTTATGACCGTGTAGTTCAACCATTGATTTTATTTAATTATTAACCTCGTCTTCATACGTTTGGGAAAAAATCCGCTAAACCCCAATGAATAGACGGGTTAAATCAAATGGGACGTTTTCAGTACCAGTTTTGGATGGCTTAAAACTTTGCGTTAGTTTTACAAAATAATAAACACTGGAAGATCAATAGTACTGTAAATATTGTTTTGAATGTTCAAAGAACATAAAAATATGTATTTTGTTGCATGTTGTGCACCATACATTCATAAGAAATAGAAATATGTAGAAAATCGTCCATTCATTGGTAGTCGTCCATTCATTGGCATATTCACCCTAGATTGAAATTGAAAATGAGCGTTTTTAAAACTTCGACCCCGACCGCAGGTCAGCCGAAGCACTGATAAATGAGCACGTCTTGTTCACACTGATGCTTAAAAAACGCGGTTTAGTCGAGTTTTTGACAGGTCAGGTTGCACGAAATAAATTTTTTTATATGTGGGATACTTCGGTTTCCATTTTTTACGGCATTATCGTTGATTTTACGAAGAAATTAATCAAACCGTTTTTGTAGAGAATTCGATGTTTTATATTTTTTGTATGAAACATTTTTTTGTACGGTTTGTATTTTTTGTTAAAAAATGGAAAAACGCCAGTCGCGAGATATCGCGTATACAAATAACAATTGTGTGCTAATAGCGTGCAATTCTGAATAAAGTCTATGATGTAATCTTGCAATTGAAAAAAATGGATCTCAAAAATTGGGTCTGTGCCGTTTAGAAAAGACCTTTATGAATAATTTGTTAATAACAATTATGTGATAATCGCGTGCAACTCTAAATGAAGTTGAATGTTAAAGGTGCTAATATGATTTTGCAATATGAAAACATTGGGCTCTGAAAGTCTATCAGTGCCGTTTGGAAATGATTTTTATGAATAATTTGTTAATAACAATTACGCGCTAATGGCGGGCAGCTCTGAATGATGTTGATTGTTAAAGTTGCTGTTGTGGTTTTCCAATACGCAAAAATTGGAGCTCAGAAAGTCGTTTTATGCTGTTTGGAAATGATTTTTATGAATAATTTGTTAATAACAAATACCTGCTAATCGCGTGCAATTCTGAATAAAGTCGCTAATGTAATCTTGCAATTAAATAAAATCCGAGATCAAAAAGTGGTTCTGTGACGTTTAGAAAAGACCTTTATGAATAAATTGTTAATAACAATTACGTGCTGGTCCCGTGCCATTCTGAATAAAGTGTCTGCTGTAATATTGAATTGGAAAAAATGGAGCTCAAAAAGTCGTTCTATGCTGTTTGGAAATGATGTTTATGAATAATTTTTTAATAACAATTAAGTGCTTATCGCGTGCAATATTGCAAATGGAAAAAATCGGAGATCAGAAAGTGGTTCTGTGCATTTAGAAATGATTCTTATGAATAATTTGTTAATAATAATTACGTGCTAACCGTGTACAACTCGGAATGAAGCTGATTGTTACCGTCGAAGATATGATTTTGCAATATGAAACAATTGGAGCTCAGAAAGTCGTTGTATGCCGTTTGGAAATGATTTTTATGAATAATTTGTCAATAACAATTACGTACTAATCACGTGTAACTCTGAAAGAAGCTGATTCTTAATGTCACTGATAAAATTTTGAAATCGGAAAAATTGGAGACCAAAAAGTGGTTGTTTGCGTTTAGAAATTATTTTTATGAATAATTTGTTAAAACAATTAGGGGCTAATCGCGTGCAAGTCTGAATGACGTTGAGTGTTAATGTCGCTGAGAAAGTTTTGCAATCCGAAAACATTGAAGCTCAAAAAGTCGTTCTATGGCGTTTAAAAATTATTTTTATGAATAATTTGTTAATAACAATTACGCGCTAATCGCGTGAAATTCTGAATAAAGTCTCTAATATAATTTTGTAATTTAACAAAAATTTATCAGAAATGGAGGTTGTATACCGTTTAGAAATGAACTTTATGAATAATTTGTTAATAACAATTACGTGCTGATCGCGTGCAACTCTGAATGAAGCTGATTGTTAAAGTCGATGATATGATTTTGCAATACGAAAAAATTGAAGCTCTGAAAGTCGTTCAGTGCCATTTGGAAAAGATATTTATGAATAATTTGTTAATAACAATTGCGTGCTAATCGCCTGAAATTCTGCATAAAGTCTTTGATGTAATCTTTTAATTTAAACAAAATTAATCTTAAATAGTGGTTTTATGGTGTTTAGAAATGCACTTTGTAATAATAATTGGCTAATAACAATTACGTGCTAATCGCGTACAACTCTGAATAAAGTCTCTGATGTAATCTTGCCATTCGACAAAAATGGAGCTTGTTGGTTTGAAGCCGGATTTTTGACTGTAAAAAATACTGTCTTCGAACTGCGGGTATGTGGTTCAGAATCCCGATGAGTTCAGAAATAAAGTGGTCGTAATTTCGTCTGAGTAGTAATCCTTTTATTGAATAATGTACACTTCACAGCGAAATATTAGTTCGCGGATTTTCCCCTGACACTTGAACCGTTGAAACTTGATTGTGAAACCGTTGAAGTTGATTGTTAAAGTCGATGATATGATTTTGCAATACGAAAAAATTGAAGCTCTGAAAGTTGTTCAGTGCCATTTGGAAAAGATTTTTATGAATAATTTGTTAATAACAATTACGCGCTAATGGCGTACAACCCTGAATGAAGTTGATAATTAAAGTCTATGATTTAATGTTGCAACTGGAAAAAATCGGAGATCAGAAAGTGGTACTGTGCGCTTAGAAATGATTCTTATGAATAATTTGTTAAACCAATTAGGGTCTAATCGCGTGCAAGTCTGAATGAAGTTGAGTGTTGATGTCGCTGAGAAAGTTTTGCAATTCGAAAACAATGAAGCTCAGAAAGTCGTTCTATGCCGTTTAAAAATGATTTTTATGAATAATTTGTTAATAAAGATTACGTGCTAATCGCGTGCAATATTGCACTTGGAAAAAATCGGAGATCGAAAAGTCGTTGTATGCCGTTTGGGAATGAGTTTTATGAATAATTTGGTAATAACAATTACGAGTTAATGGAGGGCATCTCTGAATAATGTTACGAAAAAATTGGAGCTCAGAAAGTCGTTTTATGCCGTTTGGTACCATCCTATTCTGTACATAAGACTTTCTATCGTGAAGAATAATAAGCGACGTACAAGGCAGATCTGCACCAACCAGCCTTGCTGATGATTCCAGTAGGTGCAGATCGGGATGAAACGCCAGAGGTGGAGTTCTCTCATTCTTTCAGTGAGGGAATTCTGCTTCGTTCGTCTGATGATAAAAAATAACCTTTTCAATTAAGATTAAAAATCGGTTTAATTTCATCGCGATTAAAAAAAGTTTCCTCCTCGGGAATGCACGCGAGTCGGCCGAGAGGCGGAATCTATAGAATTGTCTATGGTGGGGCATAAGCCGTATTTAATTTAACTTGTTTCAACCGTTAGGAATAATTTTTTAATAACAATTACGTTCTAAACACGTGCAACTCGAAATAAAGTTGATTGTTAAAGTTGCTGATATGATTATCAATATGAAAAAATTGGTGCTCTGAAAGTCTTTCAGTGCCTTTTGGAAATGACTTTTAGGAGTAATTTCTTAATAATAATTATGTGCTAATCGCGTGCAACTGTGAATGAAGTTGATTGTTAAAGTCGATTGGTATTGGAATTGGTATTGGTATATCTTCATCAGGTTCGGGGTGAACCCCAGATATCAGTACACTGAGCTGTTTGCCTTTGGATGCTATTCCTGATGCTATTCAGGGTTCCGTTGGATATTCATGCGTTGCAAAAATAGAATATGAATATTTAAACTTCAAACCACTATACCTACATAAGCATATAAATATAATTTGAGCTGTAGGCTGCTGCACCCGTATAATTTAGAGGAAATAATATAAACTCATCGATGCTTTCTAAGCCTGAATCCGAGTAGTCACTCATTCGCAGGTATTTTCGTTGATTCAGATTTAGAGACTGAGAATCCAAGTCGAGTAATACATTTCTGTGGTCGCCAGAAAAAACCAGGTAACTGACTTTTTTGAAAAAATTAAGAAACTATCGAAAACAGAATGCATTTTTGATTTACAATCGATCTGTCAGATCAAAATTTGGATTCACTATCATATTTCAGAATTATTTAAAAAATAAAAATCACATTTACACAGGCTGAAATGCAAATGTGAAACTTTAAATGCATCTTTCTCGAGTTTACAAAAAAAGTCAGTTACCTGGTTTTTCCTTACGACCACAGATTTATAAATAGTCGAAATGACTGCCATTAGTTTTATTGTGTTTTCAATTACTAAATTGAAATTCAACATTTCATTGGTCTTTTACATAATGCATTTAAATTAATTAATTAAAAACAGAATAAGTAAGCTTCTTTACCATCGTCAAGGTAGGAGTCGCGAAAGAAGTTTTTTTTTTATTTTTTTTGTAATTTTGCTGTTTTATTGATTTTTTAAAACTTTTTTTAAAATTGTTTATAACATTTTTTTTTAATATTTTTTTATTTTTCTTTCTTATTGCTTTCTTTCCTTTAATGGAACTTTTTTTATAATTAAAATACATGTGTTCAGGCTTAGAGTTTTACAAAGTTTGTCCATTGAGAATCAATTCTGCGGCTCCCGCAGTAAGCGGAATCCGTTTATGATGATCCGTATATCTTGCGGAATTCACTAATGGATCCGATGTCATTAACAGATGTCGATGAGAATCGCAATTAGTGACTGTTCTATTGATCATGCGACTGTGTTCAGCTCTAGCTTCGCGGAAGGTCTTGTTGTTGCCTTCTTGAGGCTGTTCAGAATACCAACCTATTGGAAGGTGAAATGATTTTATTATGGCCGCTCCATGCAACAAAATTTTATGGACTGAAGGAGGCATTTTATACCATCCATACAATTTAACACAAATCTCTGCCGTTCGAAAGCAATATTTCTCAAATTTGTCGCAATCGACTTCTTTTCCACACGTTATGACTTGCAATATATTGTATAATCTTGTCAGAAAGTTTGGGTCCAGGCCTGTACATTCAGCTGTTATATCTACATTCCGAAAAAATTCACGAGCAACGTTTCCAGTGTTCGAAGTCCCAAAACCTTGCCTGACGATGTCTGCTGGTAGCGACAGTTTTGACAGCAGGGCTTTTTGAACTTTACGCTTTCTCAGCGTTTTTAATATTTTTTGCTCGGAAGTCATTGCTGCAGTTGCTTTGAAATCTAAATTACACGAAATCTGTAACGAATACTCCAGAAACCGTATCCAACAATGCAGGGTGGATAGACCAAACTTATAATACTTGGTCTTACATTTCAATGTCCGTACGTATTCGAGGTCGTTTACAAACTTTGGTCCTACGTCACATATATTGCATTTATTTGAGGCATGTTGAGCAGTCAGAAAGTTACACATTTTCCCATTAATCATAGTACAGTTTATATCGAATCTTACGTCCAAAGCGATATCATTGATTAATAAAATGTTTGTTTCTTCTCTCTCTAAAATATCATTATAAAAATTATATTCTTTCAGGGCTTGTTCTTTGCTCTCCTTGATAAATTGAAACTTAATTACTCGACATGTATGGATGGACGATGGTGATTCGTTTGTCCAAATAATAACATCGCCAAGTTTCAATTGCAAAGTTACAAATGAAATTATGAAGACTGCCTTATCTAAAGGAACGGATCCTTGCAATTGTTTCTGCCATTTTTGACGAAGTGTTTGTTGTCCACTTGCACCATCCATTCCCCATTTTCCAATTAAAGTCAGTTTCTTTCCAGGCAGCTCTTTTAAATCAATATTCAAAGATAATAGAATTCTTTTTACTGTGTGATTTAACAATAATATCAAATCGACATCGCATCCTGTTTTACGTTGCATTGAGATTGTCGGGGTAGCAATCATCTTTTGCTTTTATGATTGTTCGGTATGCAGGATATGTCGTACCTTTTAGTTTCTTATTATGAAGTCTCATTTTTTGGTACGTTCGAGCCGTTAATCCTAAGTCCAAATACATTGCTAATAAATTGCTACGTTTCTTTTCATCAACGAAATAATTTATATCTACCTCAGAATCAGAATTGACGTCAAGATCATCGTCTTTGAGCTCAGCAGCTTTGATCAATGCTTCTTTGCTGTGTTTGGCTGCCAACTCTATCGATTGCCTCATTTTTGTTTGTCTAGAACCTTCTTCGTAAGAAACTCGAGGGCGACCTAATTTTCTATTACCTACTAAGGAAGTTCATTGGGTGTGGCTGCTAACAAGATCATCGCGTAGTTCAACCACCAAATCTTGTTCTAAGAAAACTGTATGTTTTTTTAAGAATGATTCCTTTTTTCTATAAACTCCCTTCCATCTCCTTATAAATTCAGGATAAAAACGTTTCGATATTTTCTGTTCGATCTGTAACAAATGTTTTTCATTATAATCGTTTGTGTTTTTTACATGTTCAATACTATGCTTGACGAAGTCAGCAGCTGACTTTGATTTCCAAATTACATTACAAAGGAATGAATTTTTAATTTTAAATATCGACATATTTGCAAATCAAGTAATAATTATAATAATAAAGAGAATAATAAATTTAATAGAACAAAATTACACAAGTTATTTTCTGACTAAATATAATAACTTTTAAAGTTTGATATGTAACTATCTTTATACCATAAGAAGATTTAATCTTCTCGCAAAATTTGCAGTCCTTTCTTACAGAGCTCTCAACACATCAGTGCAGAATTGAGAGCCTATATCCCCACATACATTGCAAAAAATCGTAATGTACTGTTGCGTCACATTAACACTTATAAAATGGCAATCTATTTCTACCACGAGAGGAGAACGCAACGTAATGATACCAGCGGCGATAAACATGTATATAATTTATAATAGAGGCAAGCGTACTCAATGTAACAAACTACCACGAGGCGGACAGAATTGAGGGTCCCGTGCAAGATGTGCGCGAGCGTTCGAATGCCGGAAAAAGGATTGTCCACGGGAACGATTATGAATAAATGTTGTTGAGTTCAACTCGCCATATCTCGAATAAAAATGAAACTGACATGCAAACTTAAATTTACAAAATGTTTATCGGATTATAAATATCGATTTACAAATTATTCGTTAATTTAAATCGCTCGAAATTTCTCGGTTTGCGAGCTATAACGAGAAAAGTCAGTTATAAAATTAAAGTTAAAAAAACTTCCAATACAAAAATTCTTCGTCAATGTATGAAGAAGTTTTTTTGGTAAGATTCACAAAAATCTCTTTTTATCTACTATTTCGGTTTTTATATAATTCAATATCCAAAGGTTTTTGGGATCACTGATTATGAATTTGAATTCAAAATTCCAAAATTTATATTACCAATCCAGTATGACAGATAAAATCTGAAATTTTTTTTATCATACTACACCCGTAAAAGCTATAATACTCTAGAACCGTGTGATTATCATTTGAGCTGTAACCTGGTGTACCTGCATAACCGAATAGAAATGTATTTGAGCTGTAATCTCCTATATTTACATAACTAAGAAAAATAATTTGAACTATATACCTACAACTATGTAACCATATGAATGTAAATGTGATCTCTAAGCTCCCAAGTCTGTATAATTATATGAATATTTTAACTCTACAATCGTATACCTATAAATCTGTATGATTATAATGTGAGCTACAAGCTGCTACACCTACACTTAAAGTAATTTGAACTCTTAAATCTTACACTTACGAAATATTCATGTTTAATATGTGCATATGTGGTGTAAAAACTCCACTCCGTAACTGCACTCCGTAACCGGAGTTTTTAACCAAGTGCATATATGGTTATTAAACATGAATACTTCAAAGTATGCAAATGAAAATTGTTTTTTTTTCATATAATCTTATTGAATACTGATAAATAACATCATATTGCTGATACAATTACATTATTAATTTTAAACGATTTTGAACAATTTTGGAAAAAATTCCATAAACGAAAATTTTTGTTCTTTTTGAGAGAATCACCCATATGGGTGATTGTAAGGAAACTGGCTTTTTTTCGGCGTGGATTTTATTTCTAAATGCATACTAAAAACTTCGGAATCATCATTGTTCACAGGAAACAATTTTTTGGTATAGTGTATTTCTAATGGTACTTCTAGAAAAGTGACAAATAACCTCTGTTAATGTCGTTACAACTTTAGAAAATTAAAAGAAATGCCACGGGTCTGACATATTTTAAGGACGCGCCACGGGTCTGACATTTCATCATTTTTGAGTAGTTTTAACGAAATTAATACCCATTTTTTTACCCTTTCTTATAAGAATTTATAGAATTAAACTATACCAACAGATAACAACATAAGTTCTTGTAAAGAATGATTATTGAGAAAATATACAATAAAATTGTTTAGACCGAAAAAAAGCCAGTTTCCTTACAATCACCCATATACAGGGTGGATGCGAGAGAATGTTACATAGGGGAATCATACTTTCAAAAATATCGACCGCAATTTATGAAATATTGGTAAAACTTATTTGACACGAATTTTTCAGATTACATTCCCGTAGAATTGACCCCTTTGCAGCAAAATATGTTAATTTAAACATAAAAAATGTTATTTAATTCGCAAATGTTGTTGTCCTAGTGAATTTTTTTTCAAACGACAAAGCAAGCTTTCACATGCGCGGCAAAATATTTATCAAATAAATTTATATAATATAAGTTCCTCATTTAATCTTATTATTAACGAATTTAGTCCAAGTTTGCGCTTACATGTTTAAACTCATTAAACATGTTAGTATTTGTAGGATAAACATAGGTTTCCCAATGTAACATTCTCTCGCATCAACCCGGTATATATTTGTATATTTTAATTTTTGTATATTTGTATATTTCAATCTATACACTTAAAGGTTCAGACGAAAGTTACAAGGGGCAAAGGGGGTCAGTGGTACTAGTGAATTTGACCTTGAAGGTCATTGTCAAGGTCATATGAGAGTTAACATGACACTTTTAAATGAGAATCACTATTTTTTATCCCGGATTTGAAAAGAGTAAGAAATTTTACGTATAAATTGGTTATTTTGTAAAGGTCATTTCAAGGTCACTGAAGGTCAAATATGCGAAAATAGTTGAAATAGTATCCATTAACATGAAACTTTTTTAAATGCATGATATCTATATATGCATAGGTATATTACACCTTTCAAATTTAGAAAGCACAGATGTATTTACAATTTCCAATTTATATTTACAAAGAAAGCAATAATAATAATAACAATAACAACAACAATAACATAATAATAATATAGGGGCCCAAAGGGAATGATGTGTAACACAATGCGGCTATGCAAAAAGCTGCATCTTAGCCTATCTTCCCAAATGGCCTATTCTCACCTCCACGTGTGCTTATTAAAGCCGGTGGGCCCTGGACTCTTAGCAACCTTGCCAGAGATTGGGTAACCAACCCCAGTGGATGGCGAGGTAAGAGACAAACGAGAGAGGCATAACAACGGGGAGTAGGGCTAACCACCCTACTCCCTGTATTTGCGGTTACTCATCGAATAACGCGCAGGGCTCCTGACCATCGGGCTGCTTCGGATGCAGCCCAGTCCCGAGGTGGAGGAGCCGAAACAGGTGTCCCGGGACGACGACCAGCTGATGTCCACGGACGATTTCAGTGGACGGAGGATCTCAGGCAAGAGCTAATGCGCTGCTATGAGGAGAGCTGTCCGCAACAGAGAGGCTACATGGCGCGAATGCACAGTCGGTTTGCATTAATGCATCCCGAACTGACAGATCGCTTTTCTCAACAACAACTGAGAGATTATGTGGCCTATCTGAGGCGGACGGGTTTCGTTGTTCCTAGCAGTCAACCGGTACCGGATGTGCGGGCAATAACAACTGAGCCCGTACGCGGTGCTGGGAGAGATGCTCCACATTATGACAGCACGACACTCGTGTTTAGGAAAAATTTGACAACAAAAATTTTGCCTAAACAACGAGAAGTAGACAGAGCAAATAGCCTACTTCTAGATGCTCTTCCAGATGACTACGACCTGTGGCAAGTCAATTGTGCCGTTTACGAGGCTGCAAGTGATCTGGTGACTCCGCGAAATCTGACACAGATATCGGGGAGTCGGCAGATTACAAAACGCATGTCTCAATTGAACGGCAAGATTCGACTGACACGGAAGCTCGCTTCCCGAGTTCAGTGTGTGATCGACTATTTAACATCTGGCCGTTCATTTACGGCAAAAGTCAAGAAGTTCGCACAACAACTGCGGACGTACAATCACACACTGAACAAGCTGAAGTTGCTCAACATCAAGCAACGTTTGGCGGATAAAATTCGGGTTTTGGCGGATGCCAAAAAGAGGCTGCAAAAACGGGAGGATGGAATTCGATAAAATGCAATATTTTGGACGAATCCTTCCAACCTCTTCAAACATCGTATCGCCGCCTCAAGCGAGTTTCCGTCGATGGCCGCAGTTGAGGAATTCTGGGGGAGCATCTACGAGAAAACATCTAGGCTTAATGCAGACACTCCAGGTATTGAAATCTTCACCGAGTTGTGCGTCAAAGTCACACAACAAAGTGAAGATTGCCCACCCGTCAGTGCATTAGAGGTGAAAAATGCCATCACAGGAGCGAGGAATTTCTCCTCGTCGGGCTGGGATGGAATTAACAACTATTGGTAGAAGAAGTTCACTTCTGTCCATCAACACCTAGCCCGAATATTCACCTCTCATATAAATGGAGACCAACCCATTCCGCACTGGCTGGTGGAGGGCCGAACGACACTGATCCCAAAATCGGGAGACTTGTCCGATCCGAAAAACCATAGACCGATCACGTGTCTCAATACGTTATACAAATTGTTCACTAACATCTTGAACGAACATCTTGAGAAATCCGTGAAACCGGTGTGGCAACGGATAGTAGAACAACGAGGCTGCAAAATGGGTGTATCCGGCTGCAAGGACAACTTGCTTATCGACAGGTGTGTTTGTCAGGACGCAGTCCAGTACAAGCGTAACCTGTCGATAGCCTGGCTGGATTACATGAAGGCGTATGACTCAACATCGCACGAGCTTTTAAGCTTGTTGCTCAAACGCCTCCATGTCCACCCAAACATAGTGAGAATTGTAGAAGACCTGATGCCTCTTTGGAAAACACGCTTTGTCATGACATCGGGCAAGCGTCGAATCTGGCTGTGTCTAGACTGGTTCAATTCCAAAGAGGTATCTATCAGGGGGATTCTCTGAGTCCTCTGCTCTTCTGCATCTCACTATTGCCTCTATCCGTTGCTCTCCGGAAATCTCAAGGGTACATGTGTGGACCGCCTGGTGAACGTGTACATAAGATCACCCATCTTTTCTATATGGATGACCTTAAATTATACGCATCAGGCGAGGATCAATTACATCGATCTCTGAACATCGCCCTCACATACTCGAGAGATATCGGCATGGAATTCGGATTGGACAAGTGTGCAGTCGTTCATTTGCACAGAGGAAGGTCAGGCTCCCGTAACAACGATATGGAGCTCGTCAACGGAAATGTCATCCGCCACCTTAGCGCCGAAGAAGCCTACACATACCTGGGCGTACCTCAAAGGCATGTCCAGGATGTGCAGGCTGCTAAAACCACCATCATTAAGAAATACCGGCGCATTCTCCTTCAGATCTGGTCATCAGAATTGACCGGGAGAAATAAGGTGGCAGCCACGAATATGTTGGCGGTATCACCAGTGCTCTATTCTTTTGGAGCACTGAAGTGGAACGTTGACGAGCTAAGGGATCTTGACCGAAGCACACGGAAGATGATTTGTATGCAACGTAGTTTGCATCCAAGATCTTCCGTGGAACGACTGTATTTACCCCGAAATATGGGAGGTCGTGGCCTTTTAAGCCTGGAGTGTATGCATGACCGATGGGTCCTCGAAACGGCTTGCGACGTGATTAATCGAACGGAGGATCCCCTGATGATGCTAGTACATCAGCATGAAATTCAGGGGAAGGGGGCGTTTTTGTACATCGCGGCGGAACGAGCGGCACGAAACCTCGGTCTGGTTTTCAACGTGGGACGTAGTGGTGCACAGGAGGCTGAATCAGTCATCAATCTGTGCCCAGTGCGTCTCAGGGCTAACATACGGAAGGAACAACTCCGTAGAGAGAGAGAGAGAGAGAGAGAGAGAGAGAGAGAGAGAGAGAGAGAGAGAGAGAGAGAGAGAGAGAGAGAGAGAGAGAGAGAGAGAGCGATGGATTCGGTTACGTTCGTTAACATTCACCGATTGTCGGATCGCAGGGCGAATGCGATCATAAGGCAGGAAAACAGATTAGTCTAATGCTCTCAATTAATGCTCTCGATGTGGCTTGGCTATCTGCGCATATCCATACAGTTTTGTTTGTCACTTCCTTCTCCATGAGGGTCTCGGCACACTTGAGGATATCCGCCACCTCTCCTTGGAAACAGTGTTAAATTTCTTGAGATTGCTTTGGGTCTTTTCTGTCCTGTGCCACCAAATTGGCGTGGCATAGGTAATCCTTGGTAACACAGTCTGTTGGTAGATCCAGAGCAGCTGTTTCGGTCCTAGACTCCAACTGATACCAAGAGCTCTCCTACAATGCCATAAAGTGGCAATTGCTTTCTGACATTTGTCTTCCAGGTGACCATTCCAGTTTAACTTTTTGTCCAGGGTTACTCCAACATATTTGGTTTCGCTGGCATATGGCACCTGCTTCCCGCTGATCATCTGTTTCCTGAGTTTTTTTATCTTATATCTTCTAGAGAAAGTTATGACGGCAATTTTTCCGGTTGTATCGATAGCGCTTTCTCGTTGTACCATTTTTCCACTACCCTCAGGGGTTCTTGGACAAGCTCCTGCAAAACTTCCTCGTAGTTGCCTCTAGCGAGGATAGCTATATCGTTCGCATATCCAATCACAGAGATTCCGCTATCGTTGAGTTTCCCGATCAAGCTGTCAGCTACCAGGTTCCAAAGAAGTGGGGATAACACTTCACCTTGAGGACAACCCTCAGAGATCATCCCCTCCACAGCGTACCAAAGGACATTCTATCAGATACCTCTCAACCAATCTTTCCATTAATTTTAATAGGAAAGATGTTAGGCTTATCGGTCTGTAGTCCTTTGCCTCCACGTAGTTCCTGTTTCCAACTTTCGGTATAAACGAAACTCGTGATTTCTTCCATTCTTTAGGTGTGTATCCAAGCGCAATGCACCCCCGAAGAAGTCCAGTCAATGGTCTCAGGAGAGCCCCCAGGCCTTCTTGAAGGAGGGCCGGGTACATTCCATCCGGTCCCGGCGACTTGAACGCCTCAAAGGCCCTTAGCGCCCTTACAACCTTTTTTGGATTTACAACTTGGCCAGCGATCCCCAGTGCCTCCCTTTACTCGTAGTAGGCTCCCCGGGGTACCGTTCGATCCCAGTTTAATACTTGGAAAATTGCAGAAAGCAACCTTTCCAGGGTTTCCTTCGAAGATTTGGTAAACTCGCCATTTTCTCCTTTGATAAATCGTAGTTTACCATCATTTCCTTTGGATTATATTTTCTCTAATTTTGCAGTAAAGGGTATACTCTCCGTTTCCGAACAGAACTGCCTCCATGCATTTATCTGAGACTCTCTAATCTGCCTTTTGTAGGATTTCGACCTATCCTAGTCAGCCGTCCAGACCTCTGCTGTGTCAGCTTCTTTCAGTTCTTTCTTCATCAGCTCTTTGCTCGATTAAATAATCTCCTCGCCTCTCTTCGGCTACGCTTCAATGCTGGTTCATAATGAAGCCTTCACCTTTCGGGGTTTACTTTCTTGAGTGGGCAATTGGTTTCGAACGATCTCATCACGTCTCCTAAGAAAAACCTCTGTGTACTCAAGATCGTTTTTCGCTCCATACTTGCCTTGAAACTCTTCATCCTGGCTTGCAGACTTTCTCTGAACCCTTGCCAGTTCGTGCTTCTTGGATTTCTGGACCATTTCGCTGCAGGGATAAACTGTTCCAGTTTGGCCCGAATCAGTTTGTGATCCGAGAGCGAGGGTTCATCAATAACCCTCCACTCCTGGACAGCCTCACACATGCCTCGGCTGCATAAAGTGAGATCAAGGACCTCTCTTCTGTTTGCCGTTACAAACGTTGGCTCAACTCCCTCGTTCAAAATTTCGAGGTTTCGAGGTCAAGTTTCGAGGTCATGTATTCCATGAGGACCTTCCCTCTCTCATTTGTATCGGTGTTCTCCCACAGAGTACTGTGAGCATTTGAATCACAACCAATGAGGAGATCAAGGTCCGCATTTGCGCAGTACCTGACAAACCTAGTTAGCTCCTCCGGGGGAGTTTCCCTATCACACGCAGAGTAGGCTGATGCAATCACCAAGCTCCTTTCCCCTATTACCTGAGAGATTTTGAACGAAGCCAGGTCTCTAATAGAGAATTCTTGTAGCAGGCAAGCGTCCATGTCTTTAATAAATACACCTGCCCTCTGCATTTCATTAAGTCCACTGGCGTAGACTGTGCCAAACCTACTCAGGCCCCGAATCTGAACTTTGTAGCACCACGGCTCCTATATTAGTGCCATGGCTGGTCTTATATGCGTCACTTGCAGGTCCCTCATAAGTTGAGCTGCGGCATCTTTGCAGTGATGTAAGTTAATTGAAATAATTAAAAAAACTCGCACTTTAAGCTCCCGTCACCGAACTTATCGGGGTTTTAGAGGTTGGCCTGAGCACAATCTGTCCTGTCCCCAGATAAGCTCGGTAGCCGCGAGAATCGAGTTTGGTCGAGTCTTCACCCACGCCGAGAACCAGAGGGGTGCCATGCGGCAGCTCCTCCCTGCGGTGGACAACCCACGTCCCGATCCTCAGAAAGAAACGTCACACCTCGCAGAGCCCTGCGATACAAGGTGAAGGCTATGTACAATGGGATGTCGCCCGGTATCCCAAGGGTATCGTGTGGCCTTCGCCGACGCGGGGTTTGGTTCTCGAGGGAAAAAACTGTAAAACTCGTGTCCGGGTTCGACCCGCGCCGGAAGGTACACTGGTGTAAGTGAATTTACAGACAAATTCTGAGGCAGCAGCAAGTACTAAGAGAAAAGTGCAACAGGAGAAGGAAGAGCATAAGCGAGCCGAACGAAAAAGGCCAAGGCCGGCGAACTCACCTGTTTGCGCTCTGGTTGGCGACCGGTTCGCAGAATGGCGTCTCCGGGCTAATTGCCTTGAACGGCGCTTTCGTCCAGGAGCAGATGAGTGCGGCGCGAGGAAAATAATCCGAGTAATCGCTTTTCAAAACACCTTATTGCGCGTTCGGTGACGCGCCGGTGCAAGTCACGAGATAACCGTATACAAAAATGCTGGAAGCGCAGCGCGGATGCTATTTCCGACGAGGAAGTATGGCGTCTAAAGGAGGCGCTTGTTCGCGGTCGCTCGCTGTCGACTATCTCACGATATATAGCCTAGGACCGCTGTCTTTGGCTTTCGCAAGCTATCTGGCGAGCAGTCGCGCCGTTGGCCGGCTGCGCGCCTTTTTCGCGGCCCCCTTGCGGGCTTGCGCAGAACCCCGGCGGTCGGGGACTGCAAGGTTCACAGGCGCACTCTGCACGGCAAACGTGCGTAGCTGCTACGATGGTGGCGCGACGGTTCGGAGAGGCAGCGGCGAAAACCGGACGTGACGAATGTTACATTCCCCCTTCTAGACCGCTGTCATCCCCGAAGTGCGCCAGGTTCGCTGACCTTAACCGGTGCGATAAATTTGGCCCTGCGTGACTCATGCTCCTCCGTTATAAAAGGAAATGCTGAAAATGTGCAGCTGCAAATTGTAAATATATGCTGTGAAATTAAATTGCGGAATTAACTCTTAAAAATATGCTTGCTGCTGCCTTATATCTTAGCCTATCTTAACTTAACTTAACCTTACTTAACGCTAAGTTATGCAGGAATTAGTACACGCTCAGGTTATGAATATCTTGATTTATTGGGTGATAACAAAATGCTACAAAATCTTAATGGCGCAACGGCGCCTCATTTGGCGTAGTACACGCGGAGAGTAACAACAAATATAAACTGCGCTTTATCTCGGTCTGGTGGCTAGAATTTTAGCCCAAGCATATCGCAGAAAACGAAAATAGCACTTGCAGCTAAGCGCAAAAGAAGAATGGTGTATCGCCTATAAAAATGTCACGAAAAAAAAAATATAATGCGCACTGACACAAGTGGCGTTTACGCGTCCTCGTGGGCAGATTCCTCTTGCGCCTCTCCTATCCGGTCACCGGGCTGATTAGCTAGCTCTCGCGCTTCTTCTAGCGTGTCGCTTTGCAGACTTCCCGTCTCTTGGGCATCTCCTGGAGTACCGCCTTCCTGGCGTGGTTCTGTGGATACTGTTGCAACTTCCGATGGAGCAACTTGTACCATCTGCGCGGGAATGCACGCTGGTGCTCCTTGCGGAGTGTCAGCCGAATCCTGGCATGGCCGGCGTAGCGCGAAAGTCGTCGACTGTGGACTGGTTTTGAAGTGCAGTGCCCGCTCTAAACGATCGGCAGCCGCTACCGCGATTAGCCTCTTCCGGCAATCGGCGCAGTTCACGTCAGGGAGGTTTAGCGGCGTCCAACAGCATTTGCACTTGACCTGGTCTGGAACCTTCGGCGGATTTTGGCAGTAGTGTGGCCAGGGACAGTCCTCGGTGGAAAACACTGGGTAGGCGCATCATTGGCAGAATCGGAGTATGACCGAATGCAAGTACGGAAACTGTGTCCTACTGTACCACAGTTCAAACACCCCTTTGGCGCTTTAGGTCGGAGGTGAGGCTCTCGTAGCTCGGCTTGGGCGCGATAAACCTCCGCTATAGTGGACGTGAATAGCTTCTTAATGCGCGTCAGTACTGCGACGCTACTCTCGAGCTGCTCGTATTCCCACCCAGTCGGCCTGGAACTGGTTTATTTTGAGCTGTTGCTCCTTTGCCCGCTTCGTTGCTGCGTCCGCCTTCTTTAGCGCTGAAGCTAACTGCGCGTTCTTCGGTCTTATGGGTTTACCTTGTTATGGGTTTTTATGGGTTTACCTTGTATTGCAGTACCGAAAAAAACATAAAACTCGATCAACTGTTCGATAAATGCATTTACATTTACATAAAAAATAAATGTCTATAATACATTATTCTATTACGTTTCGTGTTCTTCGGTCCAATTCCACGGCACTTTAGGACTGGCTAACTTATTGAGCGGTCCTTGTACTCTCGCAATGTTGCGTAAGAGCCTATGGTACCAATTAACAGAACCATTAAACTGGCGCAACTCTTTTCGGTTGCGCGGTCTTGAGCGCTCTAGAATCGGTTCGAGTCGCTTGGGATTCGGTTTAGAACCGTCCTTATCTATAAGGAAACCTAGATATTCGACAGTTTGTTTCGCAAAATAAGACTTTTGCCTATTGATGGTGAGACCAGCGCTTTGCAAAATTCCGAGAAGAATGTCAAGCAACAAGATATGTTCCTCGAACGTTTTGGAAATGACGATCCAGTCGTCTAAATATGCGTGTACCTGGTCTGCGTACCTCGTTGGTAAATTATTTACGCGCAAGTGGTCGATAAATTTTGTTTTCAATCCGTCCGTAAAGGCTTGGAAAGTGACCGGCGCGTTTGTAAGGCCAAAAGGCATCCTGATCCAGTGAAATTGTCCACGACCCGGGACGGCAAAAGCGGTATAATCTCGGCAGTGTACATCAACCGGGATCTGGTGAAACGCTTCGCTCAGATCGATTGTGCTTATTATATTAGCCTCCGATAACGCGTCTAGTATCGCATCCATGCGTGGTAGGGGGTATGCCGACTTTTTCGTAACTTTGTTAAGTTGGCGATAGTCGATGCAAAATCTAGGTCTACCATCTTTGCGCAAGGTTAGTACGACGGGGCTAGACCACGGACTGTTACTTGGCGCTATAAAACCTTTTTCCAAATATTTATCGATTTCCTCGTGTATTATTTTATTTACGGCGGGGCTCCGGCGATACGGTTTTAGTTTGATCGGCGTCGCGTTTGTCAGTTCGATAACGTGCGTAGCTAATTCCGTTATTCCTGTTCCCGAAGCTAGCGTTAAAGATAGCTTGCTATCGAGGAATTCGTCTAAGCATTTTTGCTGCTTTGGCGTAAGCTCTTTTAACTGCATGGAGTTTAATGAGCTGCGCTTGACTTCCGCGGAATTTAGGGGAAATTGCGCATCAGAACCTTTGACTGACCAGTGACCGCGCGTAGCGTCGATTGTAATTTTCCAGGCGATTATAAAATCCATTCCTAGGATGATCGGTTTTGTGAGTCCGTCGAGAATTGCGAACCACAACTCGCCGTAGCAATTATTAATATTAACGTCAAATTTCGCGGAATAACGAGGTGCGGCTACGTGGTCGCGTTGAGCAAGTTGTACGCCGGCACGTGTTATCGCGTCGTATACGGGATTACTGGTTGCTAATATTTTAATTTTATCGTACAGTTCGCCTGACATAAATGTACGGTCGCTACCTGTATCGAGATGTCCGGGATATTTTCTATCTCCGATTTCGATCGCGATTCCGATTGCGTGACGTTTTTGCGATGGCGCGGGCGGAGCAAGGCCCTTAAATACTTTGCGCTGCGAATGGCTAACTGCTGCTTGATAGCAGGCTCTTAGGTTAATTGGGGACAGCGAAGTGAAAGATGAGATGCTCGCTCTTGCCGGCTGCGCCGCACAGTGTAGAAAAATGAAATGTTGCTATACAGATCCCTTTCGAGGAAAACTACACACTCGATCGGCATGATTTTTTTTTAAATTAAAGCTAAACAAATTGGGAACAAATTTAACGAGGCGAAAAATCGATTCCCAGTATTATTTATTTAAAAAATAGCGTATTAATGTATGCGGATTGATACATGTTTACCGAATCAGAGCTCAACTCACAATCTAAGTAATAAAAACAATCCTTGCGTTAAACTAGTCAGAAACTAATAGTGTTTTGCGATTTAGGTGGGAGAAGTAATAGTTAGTTATAAACAATTTTATAAACAAAATCGTGATATCCAAAACTTGAAATTCATTTTTTTATGCGACAACAATATTTATAGGTTTTTGAGGTCGCTGATGACGAATCTGATATCCGATTTCGAAAATTCAAAATGGCGGATCCAATATGGCGGACAATTTTGGAAAAATTAAACGAATACGGTTGGAACTCGCTACTCGGGGGTTTTTGGGGTTGCTGATTACGATTCTGACTTCAGATTTTGAAAATCCAAAATGTGGGATCCATTATGGCGGACGACTTTGGAAAAATTAAACGAATTGACTAAAAATAGTTACTTGGGGGCTTTTGAGGTCGCTGATTATAAGTCTGTTATCGGATTTTGAAATTTCAAAATGGCGGATCCAATGTGGCAGAGAACTTTGGAAAAACTGATTGACTACCCTTGAATTCGCTTTTAAAGTTCGCTTTTCCCAATCATGGGTAATGAATCTGACAAACGTTTTTCAAACTCAAAATGGCGACGATTTCATAAAACTTCTAACTCGAGGGTTTAGGGGACCACTAAACACAAATAAGAATGGTAAGTATTCAAAATTAAAGCAATAGTTGTTCTAAAGTTATAGTCCAAGGTTGAACAGGTCATGAGAAACGTGGGGTATAGGTCAACCAGCAAAGTCAAGACAATTTCATAAATAGTTGAGCCACAATAGTCTATGTTGTTTGAGGATCCAACCAGTGACAACTAGATAAAGAGAGATTAAATAAATTCCCAGGCTAAAAGTGTAAAAGGTTAAATGATGCTGAAACTAGCAGCGGATTCGCAAATGCAGTGGTTCTCATTTTAAACCACAAATAGGCATTAATACGTACAATTCATGAATACAGGGTACAAAAATGACAAAACTCATTTGTATGAATGCCCCCACATAAAATAAGCAATATATAATTGGTAAATTACAATTCTCAAAGAGTATCTAGTACCTTTCGACATGTATCTCAAGAACCAAATTATGTTCGGGGCTGAAATTTTTTTGAGAACATCCCAAGAGAAATTAAAATCAATTCCACGTTGTAGAAAAAATTAACAAAAATTCTAGGTACTAGTATAACGTCCTTAATGAGCAAATAGCATACTTCGACATGTATCACAAGAACCAGAATATGTTCGGGACTCAAAATTTTTTGGAGAACATCTCAAGAGCAATTAAAATCAATTGTAGAAGAAATTATCAAAAATTCTGGCTATTAGTATAACCTCCTTAATGAGCAAATAGCACATTTCGACATGTATCACAAGAACCAGAGTATGTTCGTGGTAATGAAATATTCAGGAGGGCATTTTAAGAGCAATTAAAATCAATTTCGTGTTGTAGAAAAATTAACAAAAATTCTAGCTATTATTATAACGTCCTTAATGAGCAAATAGCACATTTCGACACGTATCTGAAGAACCAGAGTATGTCCGCGGCTGAAATTGTTCGGAGAACATCTCAAGAGCAATTAAAATCAATTCCATTTTGTAGAAAAAATGAACAAAAATTCTGGCCATTATTTTAATGCTTTTAATGAGTAATTTGCAAATTTCGACACCAGAATTGTTGTTATTTTTTTCTACAACGTGGAATTGATTTTAGTTGCTCTTGACATATTCTCCGAACAATTTCAGCCTCGAACATACTCTGGTTCGTCTGGAGATACATGTCGAAATGTGCTAATTGCTCACTAAGGACGTTTTACAAATCGCCAGAATTTTTGTTAATTTTTTATACGTGGAATTGATTTTAATTGTTTTTGGGAAGCACTCATTAGAATCTCAGCCACGAACATATTATTACAAAGATTATTTGAAAACAATGAGCCCAATTAAAATTGTAACAACAATGAATCCAGTTTATTGACGACCATAAAATTACAAAATGAACATGTTAATAGATTTTTAACATCTTAACACATTTAACACATTTTCTATAAACTTCGGCATTTGTGCGTACAAGTAGTCTAACAAGGCATTTTCAGAAGATTTTTACTATCACGCAACAATGGTTTCGACGGTTTTTCGCGGATATTTTCTAAGCTTACAATGTATGGGTCTGATGAAGCAAGAAGTAAATGAATCATGTCGGTCATTGTGTGGATCCTGGAGTCTTTCCTCGTGTGATATTGACGACTAGATTTTACGAATTTGTTTCGTGCTTCGAGGGGTTCCTCGGAGTAAAATCCGAGAGGCAGTGGCAACAATTCAATTATTTTCGCTCCACGTATAAGTACCTTATGCATTGAAGCAGGCATGTAGTACCAATGGTACTTAGACACATATAGTTTTGCTGTCGCTGAAGCATAGTCGTCGAATTTTGTTGCGTCGATATTGTAGGTACAGGACATTGTTTGTAAAATGATATATAATCTATATATTATAGTTTCATCGACTCCAGTGATTTTAGCAGTTGTTTTATAATTCATGAAAAATGTTCGTGCTCTGTTTCCGTCATTCGTTGTTCCTGTACCCTGTTTCGGAACATCAACTAACAATCCCAACTGCTTTCTAAATTCCTGTTGAATAATTTTTTTTCGATTTTCACATATTTCTCTATTGTTCTTAGCTACAGTCCACGATTTAAATTCCAAACGATAGGCAATGTGTAATATACACTCCATGAATCTTATCCATGCATGGAGCGTGGATAGTCCAAACTGCAAAGCACCTAGCTTCAGTTCCTTTTGCCTCAATAACTCAAGCTTGTTCATCTCCTTCGGCTTGCATCCACATATACAGCATACCGATGAGGATGATGTTCCAGTAATGTTTTTACCATCTACCATGGTACACTGTAACTTGTGATTCACGGACACTTCGCAGGTGCCAATCACTATTTTTGTCGGAATAAGATTATGAATTTCGTCACAGACGGTGTTATACACAGACACAATTTTTTGAGGCGTTTCTTTAGCATGCTCTATCATTTTTGGTCTGCAGTATTTTTCAGAACCTGGTTTTGGATTTTTCCAAACTACTGAATTTGAAATTAAGCCTGTAATTTGAAATTAAGCCCAGAATTTTTGATAATTTCTTCTATAATTGATTTTAATTGCTCTTGAGATGTTCTCCAAAAAATTTTGAGTCCCGAACATATTCTGGTTCTTGTGATACATGTCGAAGTATGCTATTTGCTCATTAGGGACGTTATACTAGTACCTAGAATTTTTGTTAATTTTTTCTACAACGTGGAATTGATTTTAATTTCTCTTGGGATGTTCTCAAAAAAATTTCAGCCCCGAACATAATTTGGTTCTTGAGATACATGTCGAAAGGTACTAGATACTCTTTGAGAATTGTAATTTACCAATTATATATTGCTTATTTTATGTGGGGGCATTCATACAAATGAGTTTTGTCATTTTTGTACCCTGTATTCATGAATTGTACGTATTTATGCCTATTTGTGGTTTAAAATGAGAACCACTGCATTTGCGAATCCGCTGCTAGTTTCAGCATCATTTAACCTTTTACACTTTTAGCCTGGGAATTTATTTAATCTCTCTTTATCTAGTTGTCACTGGTTGGATCCTCAAACAACATAGACTATTGTGGCTCAACTATTTATGAAATTGTCTTGACTTTGCTGGTTGACCTATACCCCACGTGTCTCATGACCTGTTCAACCTTGTACTATAACTTTAGAACAACTATTGCTTTAATTTTGAATACTTACCATTCTTATTTGTGTTTAGTGGTCCCCTAAACCCTCGAGTTAGAAGTTTTATGAAATCGTCGCCATTTTGAGTTTGAAAAACGTTCGTCAGATTCATTACCCATGATTGGGAAAAGCGAACTTTAAAAGCGAATTCAAGGGTAATCAATCAGTTTTTCCAAAGTTCTCTGCCACATTGGATCCGCCATTTTGAAATTTCAAAATCCGATAACAGACTTATAATCAGCGACCTCAAAAGCCCCCAAGTAACTATTTTTAGTCAATTCGTTTAATTTTTCCAAAGTCGTCCGCCATAATGGATCCCACATTTTGGATTTTCAAAATCTGAAGTCAGAATCGTAATCAGCAACCCCAAAAACCCCCGAGTAGCGAGTTCCAACCGTATTCGTTTAATTTTTCCAAAATTGTCCGACATATTGGATCCGCCATTTTGAATTTTCAATATCTGATATCATATTCGTTATCAGGAATCCCAAAAACCCCCGAGTAACGAGTTCCAAGCGATTTCGTTTAATTTTTCGAAAATCGTCCGCCATATTGGATCGGCCATTTTGAATTTTCGAAATCGGATATCAGATTCGTCATCAGCGACCTCAAAAACCTATAAATATTGTTGTCGCATAAAAAAATGATCTTCAAGTTTTGGATATCACGATTTTGTTTATAAAATTGTTTATAACTAACTATTACTTCTCCCACCTAAATCGCAAAACACTATTAGTTTCTGACTAGTTTAACGCAAGGATTGTTTTTATTACTTAGATTGTGAGTTGAGCTCTGATTCGGTAAACATGTATCAATCCGCATACATTAATACGCTATTTTTTAAATAAATAATACTGGGAATCGATTTTTCGCCTTCTTAAATTTGTTCCCAATTTGTTTAGCTTTCATTTAAAAAAAAAATCATGCCGATCGAGTGTGTAGTTTTCCTCGAAAGGTGATCTGTATAGCAACATTTCATTTTTCCACTCTGTGCGCCGGCTCGTTGCGGCAGCACTCTGAGTTTGAGTCTGAGTAATCTGTCTCAGATGTTTCGCAAAAATCACCCGCATCGCTTTCGGAGTCACTAGCTGCATTCCTTGCGGCATGCGCTACATTAAGCGCTGATGCGTTATAAAGGAAGCGCGTTGAATCTTGAAAAGCGGCGGCGCAAATTGGAGCATTTCCCGAGTGATTTGAATTGGTTTTGCGCTCGCGAGTTTCCAAGGTTCCGCCAGGAAGTTCTAATCTTTCCTGGCATCCTTTTCATTTTTTGACGGCGAGGTATGGAACGCGTATCGATTATCAAGAGGAAAATCGCGATTGAGATTTTGGAACCATGGCTGCGTAGGTTGCAACGGTGGGGAGAATTGCGGCGGCTGCGCATGTTCTGTGTATTGCGCGTGCGCGTCGTACTGGCTATTCGGTTGTCGATACTGTCGTGGTCGAGGTAGATTATCGAAGCGAGCCGAATTGTGATCGTAATTACGATTGTAGCTGTTTCGACGACCTCTGTTGCCGCGATTATTATTATAAAAATTGTTCCGACCTCGGAAATCATTATTATGCGCGTAGTTTCTCGAGCGTCTGTCATTGTAGTCGTAGCTTTGCTTCGCAGACGCGCCACCTCTCTCTCCCCCCTTGTGCGACCGAGCAGAGTGAAAGGAGCGCGAAGAACTGGAGGTGAAACGGCGGCGATGCCAACAGCTCGACGAAACGGGTTTGACATTTTTGTTATTCGCGCTTTTTATTTGGAAATCCGTATTTTTGTCGTCATTATTGTGCAATTTCTTTTTCAACGTTTCGTATTGCTTTTTGTAAATTTCGATTTTATTTAAATTTTGTTTTGGTTCAATATTGTTTTTCTTTTCGACTTTTTTAATTTCGTTTTGTTTCGATTCCGTTCCGGTTTTATTTTCTGTAATGGGAAATTGCGAAGGATCGTCTGTTTCATATGATTTTGAATCGATTGCGTATAATTGATTTTTGTTTTTCGTATAGCTTGTTCGTTTCGAATCGTGTTCGCGCAGTTTATCCGTTAATTGCATAATTTCGATTTTTTCTGGGTATTTACGGATTTTTGTTATTAATTCATCGTAAGTTGAAAAACTATTCCGATCGAATTGCATAATTATTTCGGAATGTAATCCGGAGTAAATTTTATCAAGTTGATTTTTTTGTTGAATTTTTTCATTTAATTTATTGTATAATGCGCCGATTTTTATGACGAAGTCAATTCCGGATTCATTTTCGAGTTGTACAGCGCGTTGAATTTTATGCATAATTTGTTGGTCATCGTTCGAATCTACGAATGTTTTTCGGAATTTATTTGCGAAATCTGGCCAAGAGGTCCAGCTGTTCCGAAATGTATTAAACCACGTATATGCGGAATCAGTCAGGACTTGCGAGAATACTGGGAGCGCGTCATTTGCCCATTTAATTCCGAAGATTTTATTATTTTATGTAAGTTTGGGTTGGGATTTCTTTGCGCAATCGGCGCTTGAGAGGCCTTTCGATTGATTGCTATCGGTTGCGATGCAAAGAAATCCTGTGTGGTTGGTCGCGTGATTCCGAACATTGTAGTCGACGGGGGTAAGGAGGGGAGCGCGTACAGCGCGTTCGTCCCTGTCTGGGACGTGTGGCTCCTCGTTGCCGGTGAGAGAAAGGGGAACGCGTAGAATGCGTCCGTCCCTGTCTCGAGCGACGGGCTCGTTGTTGCCATCGTTGTCGTCACCGTCGTAGTGATGATGGTGAGGGGGCAGACTCGTTGGCCTCGTCGTTTCGCTTTTCTTAGATTCGTTTCGGTTTAAAGATCCCGCGCGAGCATTTTGTGGGGTCGGATCGGCGGCACTTGTTTGCAAGTTCGCTATTTGTTGCGCGAGCGTCTCTATCGACTTATTTGTTTCAAGTCGCAGAGTATTAATTTCGCGCCTGTTTTCGGCTTGAAAAAGGTCGAACTGTTGCCGCGAATTTTCGAGATGTTGCACTAACATCTTTTGTACCGAACTTTGAAATTGCGCGGTTTGCTCTTGCAATTCTGAAAAAACTGCGTTTAAATATTGCATTGTGATTCTATTGGGCGATTTTTTCTTCGGCCTTCCTTTATGGATTACGACTGTACTTTTACGGGAAGATCTACGCGGTATAAATTCAATGCGATTTTCGTTGTCTTCACCGATCGTTTCGGTGTTTTCTATGCGCGTTTCTTTGTCGCGCACTTCCTCGTTGCTTGATTCTATGTTGGGGAGTTGCCGAGGAGGGGTTCGCGCGAGTTGACGAGACGGCAAGAGAGCGCTTGCTTGCGCCTGTGCGTTTTCAATATCTTTGTTCATTTTTTTTTAATTTTCCTTAATTTTAGTTTTGAATATGAATTCTCGCTTTTGAAATATTTTTCGCGGTTTGGAGATATATTTTTCCGATATGGAGAAATTTTTCGAAAAACAAAGTAATTAGTTATTGTTTACTATAATAAGTAAACTTTGTTTACGTGGACACAAGGAGATCGCGTTCGGCACTTTGTTTATTAGCCGGAGAAAAACATGTGTACATAATATAAATAGTCCCACAGAGTAATTGTATTATTATAATAATAGATAATTCTATATGTGCTAACTACATTTGCATGCGCATATAAGCGATAGAAAAGCCACAAAGAGAAAGCACTGCGCGATTGTTTTTTGACAATTTTACAACTGCGTTTTAGCGGAAGATTTACTGCGCCTTTGTATACATAAATTACGATGCAAACTAATGCAAAGGAGATAGCGATGCGAGCGAATACAGCGAAATGCAAAGGAATGATAATATAATTGTTTTTTTTTCCACTTTGATTGATTAATAAAAAATTTTGTTGATAATTTTTGAATGACAAATGTTAATTTTGTACATAAAGAATAATTGTTTTCGGAATACATATAGGGAGTTTCGTGTGAGTTGACTTTCTGTCGAAAGTTGAGACACGTGGCGCTTTTTCAATATTTTCAATTTGAAGAGAAACGAAAGAAAAATCTTGTAAGTACGTTGTACTGCAAAAATATAGCGCTTTTTGAACGATTTTAACAATTAATAGTACAAATCTTAGACATCACGAATATATTCTTTTCCAAACAAAATTTTACAATTATTACAGAGCGCATTGATCACTAAATCGGGTTTTTAGAGGTTGGCCTGAGCACAATCTGTCCTGTCCCCAGATAAGCTCGGTAGCCGCGAGAATCGAGTTTGGTCGAGTCTTCACCCACGCCGAGAACCAGAGGGGTGCCATGCGGCAGCTCCTCCCTGCGGTGGACAACCCACGTCCCGATCCTCAGAAAGAAACGTCACACCTCGCAGAGCCCTGCGATACAAGGTGAAGGCTATGTACAATGGGATGTCGCCCGGTATCCCAAGGGTATCGTGTGGCCTTCGCCGACGCGGGGTTTGGTTCTCGAGGTAAATACTGTAAAACGCGTGTCCAGGTTCGACCCGCGCCGGAAGTTACACTGGTGTAAGTGAATTTACGGACAAATTCTGAGGCAGCAAGTACTAAGAGAAAAGTGCAACAAGAGAAGGAAGAGCATAAGCGAGCAGAACGAAAAGGGACAAGGCCGGCGAACTCACCTGTTTGCGCTCTCGTTGGCGACCGGTTCGCAGAATGGCGTCTCCGGGCTAATTTCCTTGAACGGCGCTTTCGTCCAGGGGCAGATGAGTGCGGCGCGAGGAAAATAATCCGAGTAATCGCTTTTCAAAACACTTTATTGCGCGTTCGGTGACGCGCCGGTGCAAGTCACTAGATAACCGTGTACAAAAATGCTGGAAGCGCAGCGCGGATACTATTTCCGACGAGGAAGTATGGCGTCTAAAGGATGCACTTGTTCGCGTTCGCTCGGTGTCGACTATCTAACGATATATAGCCTAGGACCGCTGTCTTTGGCTTTCGCAAGCTATCTGGCGAGCAGTCGCGCCGTTGGCCGGCAGCGCGCCTTTTTCGCGGCCCTCTTGCGGGCTTGCGCAGAACATCGGCGGTCGGGGACTGCAAGGTTCGCAGGCGCACTCTGCACAGCAAACGTGCGTAGCTGCTACGATGGTGGCGCGACGGTTCGGAAAGGGCAGCGGCGAAAACCGGACGTGACGAATGTTACAATCGTTAGCAGTACAGCTTCCCCTGTACCATGCATCCTTAGGCACGATATCTCCCACTTATGGATTGGGGGATCCATACTTGGTCACGGCACCTTAGAGGTCCTTTGCCCCTCCCACCTCCAGCGTGAAGGTCGTGGTGACGCTTGAGTTTCTAGCCTCACTCATACACACATTCATCGGAGAAGCCCGTTTATAGAGCCCAGAATCATTCATCGGAGGGCCCGATTTATAGGGATCCGCATTCTCTCACCATTTACACTGCTATCGACTCAGTACTTCCTATATGGTGTTTGTTAAGCCCCGTTTGGAAATGCTTTTTATGTTTGGAAATGCTTTTTATGAATAATTTTTTGTTTATAATTACATGCTAATCGCATGCAACTCTGAATGAAGTTGATTGATAAAGTCGATGAAATAATTTTGCAACAGGAAAAAACTGGAGTTCAAAAAGTGATCCTGCGACGTTTAGAAAAGATCTTTATGAATAATTTGTTAACACAAATTACATGCTGATTGCGTGCAACTCTGAATGAAGTTGAGTGTTAATGTTACTGATATAATTTCGCTGCACGAAAAAATTGGAGTTCAGAACGTCATTCTGTGCCGTTTGTAAATGATTTTTATGAATGATTAGTTAATAATAATTGCGTGCTAATCGCGTGCAACTCTGAATGAAGTTATTTGTTAAGGTCGAGGATATAATTTTACAATTGGAAAAAATAGGAGATCAGAAAATAGTCCTATTCTGTTTATAAAAAACCGTTATGAATAATTTGTTAATAACTATTACGTGCTAATCGCGTGTGACCCTAAATGAAGTTGATCAATAAAGTCGTTGACATAATTTTGCAACAGGAAAAAACTGGAGCTCAAAATGGTTCTGCGCCGTTTAGAAAAGACCTTTATGAACAATTTGTTCATAACAATTACGTGCTAATCGCGTGCAGATCTCAATGAAATTGATGGATGAACTTGCTGATATGATTTTTAAATGCGAAATAACTAGAGATCAGAATGTTTTTCAGTGCCGTTTAGAAATGACTTTTATTAATAATTTGTTATTAATAATTACGTGCTAATAGCGTGTAACTCTAAATCATGTTGAATGTTGATGTTGCTCATATTATTTTGCAATACGAAAACATTGGAGCTCAAAAAGTCATTCTATGCTGTTTGGAAATGATTTTTAAGAATAATTTGTTAATAACATTTAGGAGCAAACCGCTTGCAATTCTGATTACAGTCTCGGATGTAATCTTGCAATTGGAAAAAATTGTAGCCCAAAAAGTGGTTCTGTAGAGTTTTGAAAAGACTTTTATGAATAATCTGATCATAACAATTAGGTGCTAATCGCGTGCAAATCTAAATGAAGTTGATCAATAAAGTCGATGATATAATTTTGCAACAGGAAAAAACTGGAGCTCAAAAAGTGGTTCTGTACCGTTTAGAAATGACTTTTATGATTAATTTGTTAATAAAAATTACGTCCTAATCGCATGCGACTCTAAATCAAGTTGAATGTTAATGTTGCTCATATTATTTTGCAATACGAAAAAATTGGAGCTCAAAAAGTCATTCTATGCTGTTTGGAAATGATTTTTAAGAATAATTTGTTAATAACATTTAGGAGCAAATCGCTTGCAATTCTGATAACAGTCTCGGATGTAATCTTGCTATTGGAACAAATTGCAGCTCAAAAAGTGGATGTATGCCGTTTAGAAAACACCTTTTTGAACAGTTTGCTAATAACAATTACGTGCTAATCGCGTGCAATTGTTAATAAAGTCTCTGGTATAATCTTGCAATTGGAAAAAATTGTAGATCAAAAAGTGGTTCTGTACCGTTTAGAAAAGACATTTACGAATAATTTGTAAAAACAATTACGTGCTAAGCGCGTGCAAGTCTGAATGAAGTTGATTGTTAAAGTCGAAAAAATAATGTTGCAATTGGAAAAACTTGGATCACAAAAAGTGGTTCTCTGCTGTTTAGAAATGACTTTTATCAATAATTTGTTAATAAAAATTACGTGCTAAACGCGTGCGACTCTATATGAAGTTGATTGTTAACGTTGCTTATATGATTTTGCAATACGAAAAAATTGGAGCTCAGAAAGTGGTTCTATGCCGTTTGGAAATGATTTTTATGAATAATATGTTAATAAATTTTACGTGTTAATCGCGTCCAATTGTCAATAAAATCTCTGATGTAATCTTACAATTGAACAAAATTGGTGCTTAAATAGTGGTTCTGTTCCGTTTAGAAAAGACCTTTATGAAAACGTTGTTAATAACAATTACGTACTAATCGCGTGCGACTCTAAATCATGTTGAATGTTGATCTTGCTGATATTATTTTGCAATACGAAAAAATTGGAGCTCAACAAGTCATTCTATGCCGTTCGGAAATCATTTATATGAATAATTTGTTAATTACATTTAGGAGCTAATCGCGTGCAATTCTGATTACAGTCTCTGATGTAATCTTGCAATTAAAAAAAAATGGAGCTAAAAGTGGTTCTGTAAAGTTTTGAAAAGACCTTTATAAATAATTTTTTTTCGGTTGGAAGTTGCCCCCCCCCCCCCATTTGACTAAAAAAAAAATTACAAATGTTCTATATGCCCCCCACATAGTTCTGAAGTTCTTTATACATTTTGAAAATAGTTGTTGATTTTACCAAAAAAATTGCATTTGGTAATATCGGGGGTTCACAAATTACAAAATTTAAAGACCCGCAACTCTCCCATTTGTCATCAGATCAAAAACTTTCACAAGGCAAAGTTGTAGAACTCTTTGGCGGGCAAAAGGGACTGCAGAGAAAAAATCGATTTTTTGAAATTTTTGGAATTTTTTATTTTTGGAAAAAACTGACTGCCTGTAATTCAGCCTTTTATCATCAGATCAAAAACTTTCATCATGAAAGGTTGTAGAACTCATTGGGGGGCAAAAGGAACTCCAGAGAGAAAATCGATTTTTTGAAATTTTTTTATTTTTGGAAAAAACAGTCTGCCTGTAATTCTCCCATTTGTCATCAGATCAAAAACTTTCATAAGGCAAAGTTGTAGAACTCTTTGGGGGGCAAAAGGAACTCCAGAGAAAAAATCGATTTTTTGAAATTTTTTTATTTTTGGAAAAAACAGACTGCCTGTAATTCTCCCATTTGTCATCAGATCAAAAACTTTCATAAGGCAAAGTTGTAGAACTCTTTGGGGGGCAAAAGGAACTACAGAGAATAATCGATTTTTTTAAATTATTTTATTTTTGGAAAAAACAGACTGCCTGTAATTCTCCCATTTGTCATCAGATCAAAAACTTTCATAAGGCAAAGTTGTAGAACTCATTGGGGGGCAAAAGGAACTCCAGAGAGAAAATCGATTTTTTGACATTTTTTTATTTTTGGAAAAAACCGACTGCCTGTAATTCTCCCATTTGTCATCAGATCAAAAACTTTCATAAGGCAAAGTTGTAGAACTCTTTGGGGGACAAAAGGAACTCCAGAGTAAAAATCGATTTTTTGAAATTATTTTATTTTTGGAAAAAACAGACTGCCTGTAATTCTCCCATTTTTCATCAGATCAAAAACTTTCATATGGCAAAGTTGTAGAACTCTTTGGGGGACAAAAGGAACTCCAGAGTAAAAATCGATTTTTTGAAATTATTTTATTTTTGGAAAAAACAGACTGCCTGTAATTCTCCCATTTGTCATCAGATCAAAAACTTTCATAAGGCAAAGTTGTAGAACTCATTGGGGGGCAAAAGGAACTCCAGAGAGAAAATCGATTTTTTGACATTTTTTTATTTTTGGAAAAAACAGACTGCCTGTAATTCTCCCATTTGTCATCAGATCAAAAACTTTCATAAGGCAAAGTTGTAGAACTCATTAGGGGGCAAGAGGAACTCCAGAGAGAAAATCGATTTTTTGACATTTTTTTATTTTTGGAAAAAACCGACTGCCTGTAATTCTCCCATTTGTCATCGGATCAAAAACTTTCATGAGGCAAAGTTGTAGAACTCTTTGGGGGGCAAAAGGAACTACAGAGAAAAAATTGATTTTTTTAAATTTTTAAAATTTTTGGATTTCTGGAAAAACAGACTGTTTGTAAATCAGCTAGTTTTCACCGGATCAAAAACTTTCATAAGGAAAAGTTGTAGAACTCATTGGGGGGCAAAAGGAACTCCAGAGAGAAAATCGATTTTTTGAAATTTTTTTATTTTTGGAAAAAACAGTCTGCCTATAATTCTCCCATTTGTCATCAGATCAAAAACTTTCATAAGGCAAAGTTGTAGAACTCTTTGGGGGGCAAAAGGAACTCCAGAGAGAAAATCGATTTTTTGAAATTTTTTTATTTTTGGAAAAAACAGTCTGCCTATAATTCTCCCATTTGTCATCAGATCAAAAACTTTCATAAGGCAAAGTTGTAGAACTCTTTGGGGGGCAAAAGGAACTACAGAGAATAATCGATTTTTTAAAATTATTTTATTTTTGGAAAAAACAGACTGCCTGTAATTCTCCCATTTGTCATCAGATCAAAAACTTTCATAAGGCAAAGTTGTAGAACTCATTGGGGGGCAAAAGGAACTCCAGAGAGAAAATCGAGTTTTTGACATTTTTTTATTTTTGGAAAAAACAGACTGCCTGTAATTCTCCCATTTGTCATCAGATCAAAAACTTTCATAAGGCAAAGTTGTAGAACTCTTTGGGGGACAAAAGGAACTCCAGAGTAAAAATCGATTTTTTGAAATTATTTTATTTTTGGAAAAAACAGACTGCCTGTAATTATCCCATTTTTCATCAGATCAAAAACTTTCATATGGCAAAGTTGTAGAACTCTTTGGGGGACAAAAGGAACTCCAGAGTAAAAATCGATTTTTTGAAATTATTTTATTTTTGGAAAAAACAGACTGCCTGTAATTCTCCCTTTTGTCATCGGATCAAAAACTTTCATAATGAAAAGTTGTAGAACTCTTTGGTTGGCAAAAGAAACTTCAGAGAGAAAATCGATTTTTTGAAATTTTTTTATTTTTGGATAAAACAGACTGCCTGTAATTCTCCCAATTGTCATCAGTTCAAAAACTTTCATAAGGCAAAGTTGTAGAACTCTTTGGGGGGCAAAAGGAACTACAGAGAAAAAATCGATTTTTTAAATTTTTTTTATTTTTGGATAAAACTGACTGCCGGTAATTCTCCCATTTTTCATCAGATCAAAAACATTCATAAGGCAAAGTTGTAGAACTCTTTGGGGGGCAAAAGGTACTCTAGAGAAAAAGTCTATTTTTTGAAATTTTTTTATTTTTGGAAAAAAACAGACTACCTGTAATTATCCCATTTTTCATCGGATCAAAAACTTTCATAAGGCAAAGTTGTAGAACTCATTGGAGGGCAAAAGGAACTTCAGAGAAAATATCGACTTTTTGAAATTTTTTAAATTTTTTTATTTTTGAAAAAAAAAGACTGCCTGTAATTCTCCCATTTATCATCAGATCAAAAACTTTCAAGAGGCAAAGTTGTAGAACTCATTGGAGGGCAAAAGGAACTCCAGAGAAAATATCGATTTTTTGAAATTTTTTTATTTTTGAAAAAACAGACTGCCTGTAATTCTCCCATTTGTCATCAGATCAAAAACTTTCATAAGGCAAAGTTGTAGAACTCTTTGGGGGGCAAAAGGAACTCCAGAGAGAAAATCGATTTTTTGACATTTTTTTATTTTTGGAAAAAACAGACTGCCTGTAATTCTCTCAGTTGTCATCGGATCAAAAACTTTCATGAGGCAAAGTTGTAGAACTCTTTGGGGGGCAAAAGGAACTACAGAGAAAAAATCGATTTTATAAAATTTTTGAAATTTTTTTATTTTTGGAAAAAACAGACTGCCTGTATTTGTCCCATTTTTCATCAGATCAAAAACTTTCATAAGGCAAAGTTGTAGAACTCTTTGGGGGGCAAAAGGAACTCCAGAGAAAAATTTGATTTTTTGAAATTTTTTTATTTTTGGAAAAAACAGACTGCCTGTAATTCTCCCATTTTTCATCAGATCAAAAACTTTTATAAGGCAAAGTTGTAGAACTCTTTTGGGGGCAAAAGGAACTCCAGGAAAAAAATCGATTTTTTGAAATTTTTGGATTTTTGGAAAAAACAGACTACCCGTAATTCTCCCATTTGTCATCAGATCAAACACTTTCATAAGGCAAAGTTGTAGAACTCTTTGAGGGGCAAAAGGAACTACAGAGAATAATCGATTTTTTAAAATTATTTTATTTTTGGAAAAAACAGACTGCCTGTAATTCTCCCACTTTTCATCAGATCAAAAACTTTCATAAGGCATAGTTGTAGAACTCTTTGTGGGGCAAAAGGAACTCCAGCGTAAAAATCGATTTTTTGACATTTTTTTATTTTTGGAAAAAACCGACTGCCTGTAATTCTCCCATTTGTCATCGGATCAAAAACTTTCATGAGGCAAAGTTGTAGAACTCTTTGTGGGGCGAAAGGAACTCCAGAGTAAAAATCGATTTTTTGACATTTTTTTATTTTTGGAAAAAACAGACTGCCTGTAATTCTCCCATTTGTCATCAGATCAAAAACATTCATAAGGCAAAGTTGTAGAACTCTTTGGGGGGCAAAAGGAACTCCAGAGAGAAAATCGATTTTTTGACATTTTTTTATTTTTGGAAAAAACAGACTGCCTGTAATTCTCCCTTTTGTCATCAGATCAAAAACTTTCCTAATGAAAAGTTGTAGAACTCTTTGGGGTGCAAAAGGAACTCCAGAGAAAATACCGATTTTTTGAAATTTTTTGACTTTTATTTTTGGAAAAAACAGACTGCCTGTAATTCTCCCATTTGTCATCAGATCAAAAACTTTCATAAGGCAAAGTTGTAGAACTCATTAGGGGGCAAGAGGAACTCCAGAGAGAAAATCGATTTTTTGACATTTTTTTATTTTTGGAAAAAACCGACTGCCTGTAATTCTCCCATTTATCATCGGATCAAAAACTTTCATAAGGCAAAGTTGTAGAACTCATTGGGGGGCAAAAGGAACTCCAGAGAGAAAATCGATTTTTTGAAATTTTTTTATTTTTGGAAAAAACAGACTGCCTGTAATTCTCCCATTTTTCATCAGATCAAAAACTTTCATAAGGCAAAGTTGTAGAACTCTTTGGGGGGCAAAAGGAACTCCAGAGTAAAAATCGATTTTTTGAAATTTTTTTATTTTTGGAAAAAACAGACTGCCTGTAATTCTCCCATTTGTCATCAGATCAAAAACTTTCATAAGGCAAAGTTGTAGAACTCTTTGGGGGGCAAAAGGAACTACAGAGAAAAATCGATTTTTTTAAATTATTTTATTTTTGGAAAAAACAGACTGCCTGTAATTCTCCCATTTGTCATCAGATCAAAAACTTTCATAAGGCAAAGTTGTAGAACTCATTAGGGGGCAAAAGGAACTCCAGAGAGAAAATCGATTTTTTGAAATTTTTTTACTTTTGGAAAAAACAGACTGCCTGTAATTCTCCCACTTTTCATCAGATCAAAAACTTTCATAAGGCATAGTTGTAGAACTCTTTGTGGGGCAAAAGGAACTCCAGAGTAAAAATCGATTTTTTGACATTTTTTTATTTTTGGAAAAAACCGACTGCCTGTAATTCTCCCAGTTTTCATCGGATCAAAAACTTTCATTAGGCAAAGTTGTAGAACTCTTTGGGGGGCAAAAGGAACTCCAGAGAAAAAATCGATTTTTTGACATTTTTTTATTTTTGGAAAAAACCGACTGCCTGTAATTCTCCCAGTTGTCATCGGATCAAAAACTTTCATTAGGCAAAGTTGTAGAACTCTTTGGGGGGCAAAAGGAACTACAGAGAATAATCGATTTTTTAAAATTATTTTATTTTTGGAAAAAACAGACTGCCTGTAATTCTCCCATTTGTCATCAGATCAAAAACTTTCATAAGGCAAAGTTGTAGAACTCATTGGGGGGCAAAAGGAACTCCAGAGAGAAAATCGATTTTTTGACATTTTTTTATTTTTGGAAAAAACAGAATGCCTGTAATTCTCCCTTTTGTCATCAGATCAAAAACTTTCCTAATGAAAAGTTGTAGAACTCTTTGGGGTGCAAAAGGAACTCCAGAGAAAATACCGATTTTTTGAAATTTTTTGACTTTTGGAAAAAACAGACTGCTTGTAATTCTCCCATTTTTCATCAGATCAAAATCATTCATAAGGCAAAGTTGTAGAACTCTTTGGGGGGCAAAAGGAACTCCACAGTAAAAATCGATTTTTTGAAATTATTTTATTTTTGGAAAAAACAGACTGCCTGTAATTCTCCCATTTGTCATCAGATCAAAAACTTTCATAAGGCAAAGTTGTAGAACTCATTGGGGGGCAAAAGGAACTCCAGAGAGAAAATCGATTTTTTGACATTTTTTTATTTTTGGAAAAAACAGACTGCCTGTAATTCTCCCATTTGTCATCAGATCAAAAACTTTCATAAGGCAAAGTTGTAGAACTCATTGGGGGGTAAAAGGAACTCCAGAGAGAAAATCGATTTTTTGACATTTTTTTATTTTTGGAAAAAACAGACTGCCTGTAATTCTCCCTTTTGTCATCAGATCAAAAACTTTCATAATGAAAAGTTGTAGAACTCTTTGGGGGGCAAAAGGAACTCCAGAGAAAAAATCGATTTTTTGACATTTTTTTATTTTTGGAAAAAACCGACTGCCTGTAATTCTCCCATTTGTCATCAGATCAAAAACTTTCATAAGGCAAAGTTGTAGAACTCTTTGGGGGGCAAAAGGAACTCCAGAGTAAAAATCGATTTTTTGACATTTTTTTATTTTTGGAAAAAACAGACTGCCTGTAATTCTCCCATTTGTCATCAGATCAAAAACTTTCATAAGGCAAAGTTGTAGAACTCTTTGCGGGACAAAAGGAACTCCAGAGAGAAAATCGATTTTTTGAAATTTTTTTACTTTTGGAAAAAACAGACTGCCTGTAATTCTCCCATTTTTCATCAGATCAAAAACTTTCATAAGGCAAAGTTGTAGAACTCATTGGGGGGCAAAAGGAACTCCAGAGAGAAAATCGATTTTTTGAAATTTTTTTATTTTTGGAAAAAACAGACTGCCTGTAATTCTCCCATTTGTCATCAGATCAAAAACTTTCATAAGGCAAAGTTGTAGAACTCATTGGGGGGCAAAAGGAACTCCAGAGAGAAAATCGATTTTTTGACATTTTTTTATTTTTGGAAAAAACAGACTGCCTGTAATTCTCCCATTTGTCATCAGATCAAAAACTTTCATAAGGCAAAGTTGTAGAACTCATTGGGGGGCAAAAGGAACTCCAGAGAAAAAATCGATTTTTTGACATTTTTTTATTTTTGGAAAAAACAGAATGCCTGTAATTCTCCCTTTTGTCATCAGATCAAAAACTTTCCTAATGAAAAGTTGTAGAACTCTTTGGGGTGCAAAAGGAACTCCAGAGAAAATACCGATTTTTTGAAATTTTTTGACTTTTGGAAAAAACAGACTGCTTGTAATTCTCCCATTTTTCATCAGATCAAAATCATTCATAAGGCAAAGTTGTAGAACTCTTTGGGGGGCAAAAGGAACTCCACAGTAAAAATCGATTTTTTGAAATTATTTTATTTTTGGAAAAAACAGACTGCCTGTAATTCTCCCATTTGTCATCAGATCAAAAACTTTCATAAGGCAAAGTTGTAGAACTCTTTGGGGGGCAAAAGGAACTACAGAGAATAATCGATTTTTTAAAATTATTTTATTTTTGGAAAAAACAGACTGCCTGTAATTCTCCCATTTGTCATCAGATCAAAAACTTTCATAAGGCAAAGTTGTAGAACTCTTTGGGGGGCAAAAGGAACTACAGAGAAAAAATCGATTTTTTGACATTTTTTTATTTTTGGAAAAAACAGACTGCCTGTAATTCTACCTTTTGTCATCAGATCAAAAACTTTCCTAATGAAAAGTTGTAGAACTCTTTGTGGGGCAAAAGGAACTCCACAGTAAAAATCGATTTTTTGAAATTATTTTATTTTTGGAAAAAACAGACTGCCTGTAATTCTCCCATTTGTCATCAGATCAAAAACTTTCATAATGAAAAGTTGTAGAACTCATTGGGGGGCAAAAGGAACTCCAGATAGAAAATCGATTTTTTGAAATTTTTTTATTTTTGGAAAAAACAGTCTGCCTATAATTCTCCCATTTGTCATCAGATCAAAAACTTTCATAAGGCAAAGTTGTAGAACTCTTTGGGGGGCAAAAGGAACTACAGAGAATAATCGATTTTTTTAAATTATTTTATTTTTGGAAAAAACAGACTGCCTGTAATTCTCCCATTTGTCATCAGATCAAAAACTTTCATAAGGCAAAGTTGTAGAACTCATTGGGGGGCAAAAGGAACTCCAGAGAGAAAATCGATTTTTTGACATTTTTTTATTTTTGGAAAAAACAGACTGCCTGTAATTCTCCCTTTTGTCATCAGATCAAAAACTTTCATAATGAAAAGTTGTAGAACTCTTTGGGGGGCAAAAGGAACTCCAGAGAAAAGATCGATTTTTTGACATTTTTTTATTTTTGGAAAAAACAGATTGTTTGTAAATCAGCCAGTTTTCACCGGATCAAAAACTTTCATAAGGCAAAGTTGTAGAACTCTTTGTGGGGCAAAAGGAACTCCACAGTAAAAATCGATTTTTTGAAATTATTTTATTTTTGGAAAAAACAGACTGCCTGTAATTCTCCCATTTGTCATCAGATCAAAAACTTTCATAAGGCAAAGTTGTAGAACTCATTAGGGGGCAAGAGGAACTCCAGAGAGAAAATCGATTTTTTGACATTTTTTTATTTTTGGAAAAAACCGACTGCCTGTAATTCTCCCATTTATCATCGGATCAAAAACTTTCATGAGGCAAAGTTGTAGAACTCTTTGGGGGGCAAAAGGAACTACAGAGAAAAAATTGATTTTTTTAAATTATTTTATTTTTGGAAATAACAGACTGAATGTAATTCTCCCATTTGTCATCAGATCAAAAACTTTCATAAGGCAAAGTTGTAGAACTCTTTGGGGGGGCAAAGGGAACTCCAGAGCGATAATCGATTTTTTTAAATTTTTGGAATTTTTGGAAAAAATAGACTGCCTGTAATTCTCCCATTTTTCATCAGATCAAAAACTTTCATAAGGAAAAGTTGTAGAACTCATTGGGGGGCAAAAGGAACTCCAGAGAGAAAATCGATTTTTTGACATTTTTTTATTTTTGGAAAAAACAGACTGCCTGTAATTCTCCCACTTTTCATCAGATCAAAAACTTTCATAAGGCATAGTTGTAGAACTCTTTGTGGGGCAAAAGGAACTCCACAGTAAAAATCGATTTTTTGAAATTATTTTATTTTTGGAAAAAACAGACTGCCTGTAATTCTCCCATTTGTCATCAGATCAAAAACTTTCATAAGGCAAAGTTGTAGAACTCATTAGGGGGCAAGAGGAACTCCAGAGAGAAAATCGATTTTTTGACATTTTTTTATTTTTGGAAAAAACAGTCTGCCTGTAATTCTCCCATTTGTCATCAGATCAAAAACTTTCATAAGGTAAAGTTGTAGAACTCTTTGGGGGGCAAAAGGAACTACAGAGTAAAAATCGATTTTTATAATTTTTTTTATTTTTGGATAAAAAAGACTGCCTGTAATTCTCCCATTTCTCATCAGATCAAAAACTTTCATAAGGCAAAGTTGTAGAACTCTTTGGGGGACAAAAGGAACTCCAGAGTAAAAATCGATTTTTTGAAATTATTTTATTTTTGGAAAAAACAGACTGCCTGTAATTCTCCCTTTTTTCAACAGATCAAAAACTTTCATAATGAAAAGTTGTAGAACTCTTTGGTTGGCAAAAGAAACTTCAGAGAGAAAATCGATTTTTTGAAATTTTTTTATTTTTGGATAAAACAGACTGCCTGTAATTCTCCCATTTGTCATCAGATCAAAAACTTTCATAAGGCAAAGTTGTAGAACTCTTTGGGGGGCAAAAGGAACTCCAGAGTAAAAATCGATTTTTTGACATTTTTTTATTTTTGGAAAAAACCGACTGCCTGTAATTCTCCCAGTTGTCATCGGATCAAAAACTTTCATTAGGCAAAGTTGTAGAACTCTTTTGAGGACAAAAGGAACTCCAGAGTAAAAATCGATTTTTTGTTATTTTTTTATTTTTGGAAAAAACCGACTGCCTGTAATTCTCCCATTTGTCATCAGATCAAAAACTTTCATAAGGCAAAGTTGTAGAACTCTTTGGGGGGCAAAAGGAACTACAGAGAAAAATCGATTTTTTTAATTTTTTTTATTTTTGGATAAAACAGACTGCCTGTAATTCTCCCTTTTTTCATCGGATCAAAAACTTTCATAAGGCAAAGTTGTAAAATTCTTGGAGGGCAAAAGGAACTCCAGAGAGAAAATCGATTTTTTGAAATTTTTTTATTTTTGGAAAAAACAGTCTGCCTGTAATACTCCCTTTTTTTATCAGATCAAAAACTTTCATAATGAAAAGTTGTAGAACTCTTTGGGGGGCAAAAGGAACTACAGAGAAAAAATCGATTTTTTTAATTTTTTTTATTTTTGGATAAAACAGACTGCCTGTAATTCTCCTATTTGTCATCAGATCAAAAACTTTCATAAGGCAAAGTTGTAGAACTCTTTGGGGGGCAAAAGGAACTACAGAGAAAAAATCGATTTTTTGAAATTATTTTATTTTTGGATAAAACAGACTGCCTGTAATTCTCCCATTTGTCATCAGATCAAAAACTTTCATAAGGTAAAGTTGTAGAACTCTTTGGGGGGCAAAAGGAACTACAGAGTAAAAATCGATTTTTATAATTTTTTTTATTTTTGGATAAAACAGACTGCCTGTAATTCTCCCATTTGTCATCAGATCAAAAACTTTCATAAGGTAAAGTTGTAGAACTCTTTGTGGGGCGAAAGGAACTCCAGAGTAAAAATCGATTTTTTGACATTTTTTTTATTTTTGGAAAAAACCGACTGCCTGTAATTCTCCCAGTTGTCATCGGATCAAAAACTTTCATTAGGCAAAGTTGTAGAACTCTTTTGAGGACAAAAGGAACTCCAGAGTAAAAATCGATTTTTTGGCATTTTTTTACTTTTGGAAAAAACAGACTGCCTGTAATTCTCCCATTTGTCATCAGATCAAAAACTTTCATAAGGCAAAGTTGTAGAACTCATTAGGGGGCAAGAGGAACTCCAGAGAGAAAATCGATTTTTTGACATTTTTTTATTTTTGGAAAAAATCGACTGCCTGTAATTCTCCCATTTATCATCGGATCAAAAACTTTCATGAGGCAAAGTTGTAGAACTCTTTGGGGGGCAAAAGGAACTACAGAGAAAAAATTGATTTTTTTAAATTATTTTATTTTTGGAAAAAACAGACTGCCTGTAATTCTCCCATTTGTCATCAGATCCAAAACTTTCATAAGGCAAAGTTGTAGAACTCCCCCACCCCCCCCCCCCCCCACCCCCCCCCCCCCCCACCCCCCCCCCCCCCCACCCCCCCCCCCCCCCACCCCCCCCCCCCCCCACCCCCCCCCCCCCCCACCCCCCCCCCCCCCCACCCCCCCCCCCCCCCACCCCCCCCCCCCCCCACCCCCCCCCCCCCCCACCCCCCCCCCCCCCCACCCCCCCCCCCCCCCACCCCCCCCCCCCCCCACCCCCCCCCCCCCCCACCCCCCCCCCCCCCCACCCCCCCCCCCCCCCACCCCCCCCCCCCCCCACCCCCCCCCCCCCCCACCCCCCCCCCCCCCCACCCCCCCCCCCCCCCACCCCCCCCCCCCCCCACCCCCCCCCCCCCCCACCCCCCCCCCCCCCCACCCCCCCCCCCCCCCACCCCCCCCCCCCCCCACCCCCCCCCCCCCCCACCCCCCCCCCCCCCCACCCCCCCCCCCCCCCACCCCCCCCCCCCCCCACCCCCCCCCCCCCCCACCCCCCCCCCCCCCAGATCAAATGACAAATGGGAGAATTACAGGCAGTCGGTTTTTTACAAAAATAAAAAAATGTCAAAAAATCGATTTTTACTCTGGAGTTCCTTTTGTCCTCAAAAGAGTTCTACAACTTTGCCTAATGAAAGTTTTTGATCCGATGACAACTGGGAGAATTACAGGCAGTCGGTTTTTTCCAAAAATAAAAAAATGTCAAAAAATCGATTTTTACTCTGGAGTTGCTTTTGCCCCCCAAAGAGTTCTACAACTTTTCATTATGAAAGTTTTTGATCTGATGACAAAAGGGAGAATTATAGGCAGACTGTTTTTTCCAAAAATAAAAAAATTTCAAAAAATCGATGTTCTCTCTGGAGTTCCTTTTGCCCCCCAATGAGTTCTACAACTTTTCCTTATGAAAGTTTTTGATCTGATGAAAAAAGGGAGAATTACAGGCAGTATGTTTTTTTCCAAAAATAAAAAAATTTCAAAAAATCGATTTTTACTCTGGAGTTCCTTTTAACTCCAAAGAGTTCTACAACTTTGCCTTATGAAAGTTTTTGATCTGATGACAAATGGGAGAATTACAGGCAGTCTGTTTTTTCCAAAAATAAAAAAATGTCAAAAAATCGATTTTTTCTCTGGAGTTCCTTTTGCCCCCCAAAGAGTTCTACAACTTTTCATTATGAAAGTTTTTGATCTGATGACAAAAGGGAGAATTACAGGCAGTGTTTTTTTCCAAAAATAAAAAAATGTCAAAAAATCGATTTTTTCTCTGGAGTTCCTTTTGCCCCCCAAAGAGTTCTACAACTTTTCATTATGAAAGTTTTTGATCTGATGACAAAAGGGAGAATTACAGGCAGTCTGTTTTTTCCAGAAATCCAAAAATTTCAAAAAATCGATTTTTACTCTGGAGTTCCTTTTGCCCCCAAAGAGTTCTACAACTTTGCCTTATGAATGTTTTTGATCCGGTGAAAACTGGCTGATTTACAAACAATCTATTTTTTCCAGAAATCCAAAAATTTAAAAATTTCAAAAAATCGATTTTCTCTCTGGAGTTCCTCTTGCCCCCCAAATAGTTCTACAACTTTTCATTATAAAAGTTTTTGATCTGATGACAAAAGGGAGAATTATAGGCAGACTGTTTTTTCCAAAAATAAAATAATTTCAAAAAATCGATTTTTACTGTGGAGTTCCTTTTGTCCTCCAAGGAGTTCTACAACTTTGCCTTATGAAAGTTTTTGATCTGATGAAAAGTGGGAGAATTACAGGCAGTCTGTTTTTTCCAAAAGTAAAAAAATTTCAAAAAATCGATTTTTTATCTGGAGTTCCTTTTGCCCCCCAATGAGTTCTACAACTTTTCATTATGAAAGTTTTTGATCTGATGACAAATGGGAGAATTACAGGCAGTCGGTTTTTTACAAAAATAAAAAAATGTCAAAAAATCGATTTTTACTCTGGAGTTCCTTTTGCCCCCCAAAGAGTTCTACAACTTTTCATTATGAAAGTTTTTGATCTGATGACAAAAGGGAGAATTACAGGCAGTCTGTTTTTTCCAAAAATAAAATAATTTAAAAAAATCGATTTTTACTGTGGAGTTCCTTTTGCCCCACAAAGAGTTCTACAACTTTGCCTTATGAAAGTTTTTGATCCGATGAAAACTGGGAGAATTACAGGCAGTCGGTTTTATCATAAAATAAAAAAAATTTCAAAAAATCGATTTTTTCTCTGTAGTTCCTTTTGCCCCCCAAAGAGTTCTACAACTTTTCATTATGAAAGTTTTTGATCTGATGAAAAATGGGAGAATTACAGGCAGTCTGTTTTATCCAAAAATAAAAAAAATTTCAAAAAATCGATTTTTTCTCTGTAGTTCCTTTTGCCCCCCAAAGAGTTCTACAACTTTTCATTATGAAAGTTTTTGATCTGATGAAAAATGTGAGAATTACAGGCAGTCTGTTTTATCCAAAAATAAAAAAAATTAAAAAAATCGATTTTTACTCTGGAGTTCCTTTTGCCCTCCAAAGAGTTCTACAACTTTGCCTTATAAAAGTTTTTGATCTGATGACAAAAGGGAGAATTACAGGCAGTCTGTTTTTTCCAAAAATAAACAAATTTCAAAAAATCGATTTTTACTCTGGAGTGCCTTTTGCCTCCCAAAGAGTTCTACAACTTTTCATCATGAAAGTTTTTGATCCGATGACAAATGGGAGAATTACACGTAGTCTGTTTTTTCCAAAAATCCAAAAATTTAAAAAAATCGATTTTCTATCTGGAGTTCCTTTTGCCCCCCAATGAGTTCTACAACTTTTCATTATGAAAGTTTTTGATCTGATGACAAATGGGAGAATTACAGGCAGTCTGTTTTTTCCAAAAATAAAATAATTTCAAAAAATCGATTTTTACTGTGGAGTTCCTTTTGCCCCACAAAGAGTTCTACAACTTTGCCTTATGAAAGTTTTTGATCCGGTGAAAACTAGCTGATTTACAAACAGTCTGTTTTTCCAGAAATCCAAAAATTTTAAAAATTTAAAAAAATCAATTTTTTCTCTGTAGTTCCTTTTGCCCCCCAAAGAGTTCTACAACTTTTCATTATGAAACTTTTTGATCTGATAAAAAAAGGGAGAATTACAGGAAGACTGTTTTTTCCAAAAATAAAATAATTTCAAAAAATCGATTTTTACTCTGTAGTTCCTTTTGTCCCCCAAAGAGTTCTACAACTTTGCCATATGAAAGTTTTTGATCTGATGAGAAATGGGAGAATTACAGGCAGTCTGTTTTATCCTAAAATAAAAAAAATTCAAAAAATCGATGTTTACTCTGGAGTTCCTTTTGTCCCCCAAAGAGTTCTACAACTTTTCATTATGAAAGTTTTTGATCCGATGACAAACGGGAGAATTACAGGCCGTCTGTTTTTTCAAAAAATAAAAAAAATTTCAAAAAATGGATTTTTTCTCTGTAGTTCCTTTTGCCCCCCAAAGAGTTCTACAACTTTTCATTATGAAAGTTTTTGATCTGATGAAAAATGGGAGAATTACAGGCAGTCTGTTTTTTCCAAAAATAAAATAATTTCAAAAAATCGATTTTTACTCTGGAGTTCCTTTTGTCCTCAAAAGAGTTCTACAACTTTGCCTAATGAAAGTTTTTGATCCGATGACAACTGGGAGAATTACAGGCAGTCGGTTTTTTCCAAAAATAAAAAAATGTCAAAAAATCGATTTTTTCTCTGGAGTTCCTTTTGCCCCCCAAAGAGTTCTACAACTTTTCATTATGAAAGTTTTTGATCTGATGACAAAAGGGAGAATTACAGGCAGTGTTTTTTTCCAAAAATAAAAAAATGTCAAAAAATCGATTTTTACTGTGGAGTTCCTTTTGCCCCACAAAGAGTTCTACAACTTTTCATTAAGAAAGTTTTTGATCTGATGACAAAAGGTAGAATTACAGGCAGTCTGTTTTTTCCAAAAATGAAAAAATGTCAAAAATTAAAAAAAAATCGATTTTTTTACTGGAGTTCCTTTTGCCCCCCAAAGAGTTCTACAACTTTTCATTATGAAAGTTTTTGATCCGATGACAAATGGGAGAATTACACGCAGTCTGTTTTTTCCAAAAATCAAAAAATTTCAAAATTTTAAAAAAATCGATTTTCTTTCTGGAGTTCCTTTTGCACCCCAAAGAGTTCTACAACTTTTCATTAGGAAAGTTTTTGATCTGATGACAAAAGGGAGAATTACAGGCATTCTGTTTTTTCCAAAAATAAAATAATTTTAAAAAATCGATTATTCTCTGTAGTTCCTTTTGCCCCCCAAAGAGTTCTACAACTTTGCCTAATGAAAGTTTTTGATCCGATGACAACTGGGAGAATTACAGGCAGTCGGTTTTTTCCAGAAATCCAAAAATTTCAAAAATTAAAAAAAAATCGATTTTCTCTCTGGAGTTCTTTTGTTCCCCAAAGAGTTCTACAACTTTTCATTATGAAAGTTTTTGATCTGATGACAAATGGGAGAATTACAGGCAGTCTGTTTTTTCCAAAAATAAAAATTTCAAAAATTAAAAAAAATCATTTTTTTACTCTGGAGTTCCTTTTGCCCCCAAAGAGTTCTACAACTTTTCATTATGAAAGTTTTTGATCCGATGACAAATGGGAGTTTACAGGCAGTCTGTTTTTTCCAAAATCCAAAAATTTCAAAAATATCAAAAAATCGATTTTCTCTTTGGAGTTCCTTTTGCCCACCAAACAGTTCTACAACTTTTCATTATGAAAGTTTTTGATCTGATGACAAAAGGGAGAATTACAGGCAGTCTGTTTTTTCCAAAAATAAACAAATTTCAAAAAATCGATTTTTACTCTGGAGTTCCTTTTGCCCTCCAAAGAGTTCTACAACTTTGCCTTATGAAAGTTTTTGATCTGATGACAAAAGGGAGAATTACAGGCAGTCTGTTTTTTCCAAAAATAAACAAATTTCAAAAAATCGATTTTTACTCTGGAGTGCCTTTTGCCCCCAAAGAGTTCTACAACTTTTCATTGTGAAAGTTTTTGATCTGATGACAAAAGGGAGAATTACAGGCAATCTGTTTTTTCCAGAAATCCAAAAATTTCAAAAAATCGATTTTCTTTCTGGAGTTCCTTTTGCCCCCCAATAAGTTCTAGAACTTTTCATTATGAAAGTTTTTGATCTGATGACAAAAGGGAGAATTACAGGCAGTCTGTTTTTTTCCAAAAATAAACAAATTTCAAAAAATCGATTTTTACTCTGGAGTGCCTTTTGCCTCCCAAAGAGTTCTACAACTTTTCATTATGAAAGTTTTTGATCCGATGACAACTGGCTGAATTACAGGCAGTCTGTTTTTTCCAGAAATCCAAAAATTTCCAAAAATCCAAAAATTTCAAAAAATCGATTTTTACTCTGGAGTTCCTTTTGCCCCTCATTGAGTTCTACAACTTTTCATTATGAAAGTTTTTGATCTGATGACAAAAGGGAGAATTACAGGCAGTCTGTTTTTTCCAAAAATAAAAAAATTTAAAAAACTCGATTTTTACTCTGGACTTTCTTTTGCCCCCCATATAGTTTTACAACTTTGCTTTATGAAAGTTTTTGATCCGATGACAACTGGCTGTTTACAAACCGTCCGTTTTTTCCAGAAATCCAAACATTTCAAAAATTTAAAAAAATCTTTTTTTTACTGGATTCCCTTTTGCCCCCCAAAGAGTTCTACAACTTTTCATTATAAAAGTTTTTGATCTGATGACAAAAGGGAGAATTACAGGCAGTCTGTTTTTTCTAAAAATAAACAAATTTCAAAAAATCGATTTTTACTCTGGAGTGTCTTTTTCCCCCAAAGAGTTCTACAACTTTTCGTTATGAAAGTTTTTGATCCGATGACAAATGGGAGAATTACACGTAGTCTGTTTTTTCCAAAAATCAAAAAATTTAAAAAAAACGATTTTCTTTCTGGAGTTCCTCCAACTTTTCATTATGAAAGTTTTTGATCTGATGACAAAAGGGAGAATTACAGGCAGTCTGTTTTTTCCAAAAATAAAAAAATTTCAATAAATCGATTTTTACTCTGGACTTTCTTTTGCCCCCCAAATAGTTTTACAACTTTGTTTTATGAAAGTTTTTGATCCGTTGACAACTGGCTGTTTACAAACCGTCTGTTTTTTCCAGAAATCCAAACATTTCAAAAATTTAAAAAAATCTTTTTTTTCATTGGATTTCCTTTTGCCCCCCAAAGAGTTCTACAACTTTTCATTATGAAAGTTTTTGATCTGATGACAAAAGGGAGAATTACAGGCAGTCTGTTTTTTCCAAAAATAAAAAAATTAAAAAAAATCGATTTTTACTCTGGAGTTCCTTTTGCCCTCCAAAGAGTTCTACAACTTTGCCTTATGAAAGTTTTTGATCTGATGACAAAAGGGAGAATTACAGGCAGTCTGTTTTTTCCAAAAATAAACAAATTTCAAAAAATCGATTTTTACTCTGGAGTGCCTTTTGCCCCCAAAGAGTTCTACAACTTTGCCTTATGAAAGTTTTTGTTCCGATGACAACTGGCTGATTTATAGGCAGTCTGTTTTTTCCAGAAATTCAAAAATTTCAAAAATTTCAAAAATTTCAAAAAAATCGATTTTTTCTCTAGAGTTCCTTTTACCTCTCAAAGAGTTCTACAACTTTTCATTAGGAGAGTTTTTGATCTGATGAAAAAAGGGAGAATTACAGGCAGTCTGTTTTATCCAAAAATAAAAAAAATTAAAAAAATCGATTTTTACTCTGGAGTTCCTTTTGTCCCCCAAAGAGTTCTACAACTTTGCCATATGAAAGTTTTTGATCCGATGAAAACTGGCTGATTTACAGGCAGTCTGTTTTTTCCAGAAATACAAAAATGTCAAAGATTTAAAAAATCGATTTTTTCTCTGTAGTTCCTTTTGCCACCCAAAGAGTTCTACAACTTTTCATCATGAAAGTTTTTGATCCGATGACAAATGGGAGAATTACACGTAGTCTGTTTTTTCCAAAAATCCAAAAATATCAAAAATTTAAAAAAATCTTTCTTTTCATTGGATTTCCTTTTGCCCCCCAAAGCGTTCTACAACTTTGCCTTATAAAAGTTTTTGATCTGATGACAAATGGGGGAATTACAGGCAGTCTGTTTTATCCAAAAATAAAAAAAATTCAAAAAATCGATTTTCTCTCTGAAGGTTCTTTTGCGAACCAAAGAGTTCTACAACTTTTCATTATGAAAGTTTTTGATCCGATGACAAACGGGAGAATTACAGGCCGTCTGTTTTTTCAAAAAATACAATAATTTCAAAAAATCGATTTTTACTCTGGAGTTCCTTTTGTCCCCCAAAGAGTTCTACAACTTTGCCATATGAAAGTTTTTGATCAGATGAAAACTGGCTGATTTACAGGCAGTCTGTTTTTTCCAGAAATCCAAAAATTTTAAAAATTTAAAAAAAATCGATTTTTTCTCTATAGTTCCTTTTGCCCCCCAAAGAGTTCTACAACTTTTTATTATGAAACTTTTTGATCTGATAAAAAAAGGGAGAATTACAGGAAGACTGTTTTTTCCAAAAATAAAATAATTTCAAAAAATCGATTTTTACTCTGTAGTTCCTTTTGTCCCCCAAAGAGTTCTACAACTTTGCCATATGAAAGTTTTTGATCCGATGACAACTGGCTGTTTACAAACCGTCTGTTTTTTCCAGAAATCCAAACATTTCAAAAATTTAAAAAAATCTTTTTTTTACTGGATTTCCTTTTGCCCCCCAAAGAGTTCTACAACTTTTCATTATGAAAGTTTTTGATCCGATGACAAATGGGAGAATTACACGTAGTCTGTTTTTTCCAAAAATCCAAAAATTTCAAAAAATCGATTTTCTTTCTGGAGTTCCTTTTGCCCCCCAAAGAGTTCTACAACTTTTCATTATGAAAGTTTTTGATCTGATGACAAAAGGGAGAATTACAGGCAGTCTGTTTTTTCCAAAAATGAAAAAATTTCAAAAAATCGATTTTCTTTCTGGAGTTCCTTTTGCCCCCCATTTAGTGCTACAACTTTTCATTATGAAAGTTTTTGATCTAATGATAAAGGGAGAATTACAGGCAGTCTGTTTTTTCCAGTAATCCAAAAATTTCAAAAATTTCAAAAATTTCAAAAATTTCAAAAATTTCAAAAAAAATCGATTTTTTCTCTGGAGTTCCTTTTGCCTCTCAAAGAGTTCTACAACTTTTCATTATGAAAGTTTTTGATCTGATGACAAAAGGGAGAATTACAGGCAGTCTGTTTTTTCCAAAAATACAAAAATTTCAAAAAAATCGATTCTTACTTTCGAGTTCCTTTTGCCCCCAAAGAGTTCTACAACTTTTCATTTTGAAAGTTTTTGATCCGATGACAAATGGGAGAATTACAGGCAGTCTGTTTTTTCCAGAAATCCAAAAATTTCAAAAATTTCAAATTTCAAAAATTTCAAAAAATCGATTTTTTCTCTGGAGTTCCTTTTGCCCCCCAAAGAGTTCTACAACTTTTCGTTACGAAAGTTTTTGATCCGATGACAAATGGGAGAATTACACGTAGTCTGTTTTTTCCAGAAATCCAAAAATTTCAAAAATTTCAAAAAATCTTTTTTTTCATTGGATTTCCTTTTGCCCCCCAAAGAGTTCTACAACTTTTCATTATGAAAGTTTTTGATCTGATGACAAAAGGGAGAATTACAGATAGTCTGTTTTTTCCAAAAATAAAAAAATTTCAAAAAATCGATTTTTACTCTAGACTTTCTTTTGCCCCCCAAATAGTTTTACAACTTTGCTTTATGAAAGTTTTTGATCCGATGACAACTGGCTGTTTACAAACCGTCTGTTTTTTCCAGAAATCCAAACATTTCAAAAATTTAAAAAAATCTTTTTTTCTCTGGAATTCCTTTTGCCCCCCAAAGAGTTCTACAACTTTTCATTATGAAAGTTTTTGATCCGATGAAAAATGGGAGCATTACACGTAGTCTGTTTTTTCCAAAAATCAAAAAATTTCAAAAAATCGTTTTTCTTTCTGGAGTTCCTTTTGCCCCCCAAAGAGTTCTACAACTTTTCATTATGAAAGTTTTTGATCTGATGACAAAAGGGAGAATTACAGGCAGTCTGTTTTTTCCAAAAATAAAATAATTTCAAAAAATCGATTTTTACTCTGTAGTTCCTTTTGTCCCCCAAAGAGTTCTACAACTTTGCCATATGAAAGTTTTTGATCCGATGAAAACTGGCTGATTTACAGGCAGTCTGTTTTTTCCAGAAATCCAAAAATTTTTAAAATTTAAAAAAAAATCGATTTTTTCTCTATAGTTCCTTTTGCCCCCCAAAGAGTTCTACAACTTTGCCTTATGAAAGTTTTTGATCTGATAAAAAAAGGGAGAACTACAGGCAGTCTGTTTCCAAAAATAAAAAAATTTCAAAAAATCGATTTTTACTCTGGACTTTCTTTTGCCCCCCAAATAGTTTTACAACTTTTCATTATGAAAGTTTTTGATCCGATGACAACTGGCTGTTTACAAACAGTCTGTTTTTTCCAGAAATCAAAAAATTTAAAAAATTTAAAAAAATCTTTTTTTTTTCATTGGATTTCCTTTTGCCCCCCAAAGAGTTCTACAACTTTTCATTATGAAAGTTTTTGATCCGATGACAACTGGGAGAATTCCACGTAGTCTGTTTTTTCAAGAAATCCAAAAATTTCAAAAAATCGATTTTTTCTCTGTAGTTCCTTTTGCCCCCCAAAGAGTTCTACAACTTTGCCATATGAAAGTTTTTGATCTGATGAAAAATGGGAGAATTACAGGCAGTCTGTTTTTTCCAAAAATAAAATAATTTCAAAAAATCGATTTTTACTCTGGAGTTCCTTTTGCCCTCCAAGAATTTTACAACTTTGCCTTATGAAAGTTTATGATCCGATGACAACTGGCTGATTTACAAACAGTCTGTTTTTTCCAGAAATACAAAAATGTCAAAAATTAAAAAAATCGATTTTTTCTCTGTAGTTCCTTTTGCCGCCACCCCCAAAGAGTTCTACAACTTTGCCTAATGAAAGTTTTTGATCTGATGAAAAAAGGGAGAATTACAGGCAGTCTGTTTTTTCCAAAAATAAAATAATGTCAAAAAATCGATTTTTACTCTGGAGTTCCTTTTAACTCCAAAGAGTTCTACAACTTTGCCTTATGAAAGTTTTTGATCCGGGGAAAACTAGCTGATTTACAGTCTGTTTTTTCCAGAAATACAAAAATGTCAAAAATTAAACAAATCGATTTTTTCTCTGTAGTTCCTTTTGCCCCCCCCCCTTCCCAAAGCGTTCTACAACTTTTCATTATGAAAGTTTTTGATCTAATGACAAAAGGGAGAATTACAGGCAGTCTGTTTTTTCCAGAAATCCAAAAATTTCAAAAATTTAAAAAAATCTTTTTTTTACTGGATTTCCTTTTGCCCCCCAAAGAGTTCTACAACTTTTCATTATGAAAGTTTTTGATCCGATGACAAATGGGAGAATTACAGGCAGTCTGTTTTTTCCAAAAATAAAAAAATTTCAAAAAAATCGATTTTTGCTTTCGAGTTCCTTTTGCCCCCCAAAGAGTTCTACAACTTTTCATTATGAAAGTTTTTGATCTGATGACAAAAGGGAGAATTACAGGCAGTCTGTTTTTTCCAAAAATAAAAAAATTTCAAAAAATCGATTTTTACTCTGGACTTTCTTTTGCCCCCCAAATAGTTTTACAACTTTGCTTTATGAAAGTTTTTGATCCGATGACAACTGGCTGTTTACAAACCGTCTGTTTTTTCCAGAAATCCAAACATTTCAAAAATTTAAAAAAATCTTTTTTTTACTGGATTTCCTTTTGCCCCCCAAAGAGTTCTACAACTTTTCATTATAAAAGTTTTTGATCTGATGGCAAAAGGGAGAATTACAGGCAGTCTGTTTTTTCTAAAAATAAACAAATTTCAAAAAAATCGATTTTTACTCTGGAGTTCCTTTTGCCCCCCAATGAGTTCTACAACTTTGCCTTATGAAAGTTTTTGATCTGATGACAAATGGGAGAATTACAGGCAGTCTGTTTTTTCCAAAAATAAAATAATTTCAAAAAATCGATTTTTACTGTGGAGTTCCTTTTGCCCCACAAAGAGTTCTACAACTTTGCCTTATGAAAGTTTTTGATCCGGTGAAAACTGGCTGATTTACAAACAATCTGTTTTTTCCAGAAATCCAAAAATTTAAAAATTTTAAAAATCGATTTTTTCTCTAAAGTTCCTTTTGCCCCCCAAATAGTTCTACAACTTTTCATTATGAAAGTTTTTGATCTGATGACAAAAGGGAGAATTATAGGCAGACTGTTTTTTCCAAAAATAAAAAAATTTCAAAAAATCGATATTTACTCTGGAGTTCCTTTTGCCCCCCAAAGAGTTCTACAACTTTGCCTTATGAAAGTTTTTGATCTGATGACAAAAGGGAGAATTACAGTCTGTTTTTTCCAGAAATACAAAAATGTCAAAGATTTAAAAAATCGATTTTTTCTCTGTAGTTCCTTTTGCCACCCAAGAATTTTACAACTTTGCCTTATGAAAGTTTTTGATCCGATGACAACTGGCTGATGTACAAACAGTCTGTTTTTTCCAGAAATACAAAAATGTCAAAAATTAAAAAAATCGATTTTTTTCTCTGTAGTTCCTTTTGCCCCCAAAGAGTTCTACAACTTTTCATTATGAAAGTTTTTGATCTGATGAAAAATGGGAGAATTACAGGCAGTCTGTTTTATCCAAAAATAAAAAAAATTTAAAAAATCGATTTTTACTCTGGAGTTCCTTTTGTCCCCCAAAGAGTTCTACAACTTTGCCTTATGAAAGTTTTTGATCCGATGACAACTGGCTGATTTACAGGCAGTCTGTTTTTTCCAGAAATCCAAAAATTTTAAAGATTTAAAAAAAATCGATTTTTTCTCTATAGTTCCTTTTGCCCCCCAAAGAGTTCTACAACTTTTTATTATGAAACTTTTTGATCTGATAAAAAAAGGGAGAATTACAGGAAGACTGTTTTTTCCAAAAATAAAATAATTTCAAAAAATCGATTTTTACTCTGGAGTTCCTTTTGCCCCCAAAGAGTTCTACAACTTTGCCTTATGAAAGTTTTTGATCCGATGACAACTGGCTGATTTATAGGCAGTCTGTTTTTTCCAGAAATCCAAAAATTTCAAAAATTTCAAAAATTTCAAAAAAAAATCGATTTTTTCTCTGGAGTTCCTTTTGCCTCCCAAAGAGATCTACAACTTTTCGTCATGAAAGTTTTTGATCCGATGAAAAATGGGAGAATTACACGTAGTCTGTTTTTTCCAAAAATGAAAAAATTTCAAAAAATCGATTTTCTTTCCGGAGTTCCTTTTGCCCCCCATTGAGTGCTACAACTTTTCATTATGAAAGTTTTTGATCTGATGAAAAAAGGGAGAATTACAGGCAGTCTGTTTTTTCCAAAAATAAACAAATTTCAAAAAATCGATTTTTACTCTGGACTTTCTTTTGCCCCCAAATAGTTTTACAACTTTGCTTTATGAAAGTTTTTGAGCCGATGACAACTGGCTGTTTACAAACCGTCTGTTTTTTCCAGAAATCCAAACATTTCAAAAATTTAAAAAAATCTTTTTTTACTGGATTTCCTTTTGCCCCCCAAAGAGTTCTACAACTTTTCATTATGAAAGTTTTTGATCCGATGACAAATGGGAGAATTACACGTAGTCTGTTTTTTCCAAAAATCCAAAAATTTCAAAAAATCGATTTTCTTTCTGGAGTTCCTTTTGCCCCCCAAAGAGTTCTACAACTTTTCATTATGAAAGTTTTTGATCTAATGACAAAAGGGAGAATTACAGGCAGTCTGTTTTTTCCAAAAATAAACAAATTTCAAAAAATCGATTTTTACTCTGGAGTGCCTTTTGCCCCCAAAGAGTTCTACAACTTTGCCTTATGAAAGTTTTTGATCCGATGACAACTGGCTGATTTATAGGCAGTCTGTTTTTTCCAGAAATCCAAAAATTTCAAAAATTTCAAAAATATCGATTTTTTCTCTGGAGTTCCTTTTGCCTCACAAAGAGTTCTACAACTTTTCATTATGAAAGTTTTTGATCTGATGACAAAAGGGAGAATTACAGATAGTCTGTTTTTTCCAAAAATAAAAAAATTTCAAAAAATCGATTTTTACTCTGGACTTTCTTTTGCCCCCCAAATAGTTTTACAACTTTGCTTTATGAAAGTTTTTGAGCCGATGACAACTGGCTGTTTACAAACCGTCTGTTTTTTCCAGAAATCCAAACATTTCAAAAATTTTAAAAAATCTTTTTTTTACTGGATTTCCTTTTGCCTCCCAAAGAGTTCTACAACTTTTCGTTACGAAAGTTTTTGATCCGATGACAAATGGGAGAATTACACGTAGTCTGTTTTTTCCAAAAATCAAAAAATTTCAAAAAATCGATTTTCTTTCTGGAGTTCCTTTTGCCCCCCATTGAGTGCTACAACTTTTCATTATGAAAGTTTTAGATCTAATGAAAAAGGGAGAATTACAGGCAATCTGTTTTTTCCAAAAATAAACAAATTTCAAAAAATCGATTTTTACTCTGGAGTGCCTTTTGCCCCCAAAGAGTTCTACAACTTTGCCTTATGAAAGTTTTTGATCCGATGACAACTGGCTGATTTATAGGCAGTCTGTTTTTTCCAGAAATCCAAAAATTTCAAAAATTTCAAAAATTTCAAAAATTTCAAAAAAATCGATTTTTTCTCTAGAGTTCCTTTTGCCTCTCAAAGAGTTCTACAACTTTTCATTATGAAAGTTTTTGATCTGATGACAAAAGGGAGAATTACAGGCAATCTGTTTTTTCCAAAAATAAACAAATTTCAAAAAATTGATTTTTACTCTGGAGTGCCTTTTGCCCCCAAAGAGTTCTACAACTTTGCCTTATGAAAGTTTTTGATCCGATGACAACTGGCTGATTTATAGGCAGTCTGTTTTTTCCAGAAATCCAAAAATTTCAAAAATTTCAAAAATTTCAAAAAAAAATCGATTTTTTCTCTGGAGTTCCTTTTGCCTCTCAAAGAGTTCTACAACTTTTCGTTACGAAAGTTTTTGATCCGATGACAAATGGGAGAATTACACGTAGTCTGTTTTTTCCAGAAATCCAAAAATTTCAAAAATTTAAAAAAATCTTTCTTTTCATTGGATTTCCTTTTGCCCCCCAAAGAGTTCTACAACTTTTCATTATGAAAGTTTTTGATCTGATGACAAAAGGGAGAATTACAGATAGTCTGTTTTTTCCAAAAATAAAAAAATTTCAAAAAATCGATTTTTACTCTGGACTTTCTTTTGCCCCCCAAATAGTTTTACAACTTTGCTTTATGAAAGTTTTTGATCCGATGACAACTGGCAGTTTACAAACCGTCTGTTTTTTCCAGAAATCCAAACATATCAAAAATTTAAAAAAATCTTTTTTTTACTGGATTTCCTTTTGCCCCCCATTGAGTTCTACAACTTTTCATTATGATAGTTTTTGATCAAATGACAAAAGGGAGAATTACAGGCAGTCTGTTTTTTCCAAAAATAAAAAAATTTCAAAAAAATCGATTTTTGCTTTCGAGTTCCTTTTGCCCCCCAAAGAGTTCTACAACTTTTCATTATGAAAGTTTTTGATCCGTTGACAAATGGGAGAATTACACGTAGTCTGTTTTTTCCAAAAATCAAAAAATTTAAAAAAAACGATTTTCTTTCTGGAGTTCCTCCAACTTTTCATTATGAAAGTTTTTGATCTGATGACAAAAGGGAGAATTACAGGCAGTCTGTTTTTTCCAAAAATAAACAAATTTCAAAAAAACTCGATTTTTGTTTTCGAGTTCCTTTTGGCCCCCAAAGAGTTCTACAACTTTTCATTATGACAGTTTTTAATCTGATGACAAAAGGGAGAATTACAGGCAGTCTGTTTTTTCTAAAAATAAACAAATTTCAAAAAATCGATTTTTACTCTGGAGTGCCTTTTGCCCCCAAAGAGTTCTACAACTTTGCCTTATGAAAGTTTTTGATCCGATGACAACTGGCTGATTTATAGGCAGTCTGTTTTTTCCAGAAATCCAAAAATTTCAAAAATTTCAAAAATTTCAAAAATTTCAAAAATTTCAAAAAAATCCATTTTTCTCTCGAGTTCCTTTTGCCTCTCAAAGAGTTCTACAACTTTTCATTATGAAAGTTTTTGATCTGATGACAAAAGGGAGAATTACAGGCAGTCTGTTTTTTCTAAATATAAACAAATTTCAAAAAATCGATTTTTACTCTGGAGTGCCTTTTGCCCCCAAAGAGTTCTACAACTTTGCCTGATGAATGTTTTTTATCCGATGACAACTGGCTGATTTATAGGCAGTCTGTTTTTTCCAGAAATCCAAAAATTTCAAAAATTTCAAAAATTTCAAAAAAATCGATTTTTTCTCTGGAATTCCTTTTGCCTCTCAAAGAGTTCTACAACTTTTCGTTACGAAAGTTTTTGATCCGATGACAAATGGGAGAATTACACGTAGTCTGTTTTTTCCAGAAATCCAAAAATTTCAAAAATTTAAAAAAATCTTTCTTTTCATTGGATTTCCTTTTGCCTCCCAAAGAGTTCTACAACTTTTCATTATGAAAGTTTTTGATCTAATGACAAAAGGGAGAATTACAGATAGTCTGTTTTTTCCAAAAATAAAAAAATTTCAAAAAATCGATTTTTACTATGGACTTTCTTTTGCCCCCCAAAGAGTTCTACAACTTTTCATTATGAAAGTTTTTGATCCGATGACAAATGGGAGAATTACGCGTAGTCTGTTTTTTCCAAAAATCCAAAAATTTAAAAAAATCGATTTTCTTTCAGGAGTTCCTTTTGCCCCCATTGAGTTCTACAACTTTTCATAATGAAAGTTTTTGATCAAATGACAAAAGGGAGAATTACAGGCAGTCTGTTTTTTCCAAAAATACAAAAATTTCAAAAAATCGATTTTTACTCTGGAGTGCCTTTTGCCCCCAAAGAGTTCTACAACTTTGCCTTATGAAAGTTTTTGATCCGATGACAACTGGCTGATTTATAGGCAGTCTGTTTTTTCCAGAAATCCAAAAATTTCAAAAATTTCAAAAAAATCGATTTTTTCTCTGGAGTTCCTTTTGCCTCTCAAAGAGTTCTACAACTTTTCATTATGAAAGTTTTTGATCTGATGACAAAAGGGAGAATTACAGATAGTCTGTTTTTTCCAAAAATAAAAAAATTTCAAAAAATCGATTTTTACTCTGGACTTTCTTTTGCCCCCCAAATAGTTTTACAACTTTGCTTTATGAAAGTTTTTGAGCCGATGACAACTGGCTGTTTACAAACCGTCTGTTTTTTCCAGAAATCCAAACATTTCAAAAATTTTAAAAAATCTTTTTTTTACTGGATTTCCTTTTGCCTCCCAAAGAGTTCTACAACTTTTCATTATGAAAGTTTTTGATCCTATGACAAATGGGAGAATTACACGTAGTCTGTTTTTTCCAAAAATCCAAAAATTTCAAAAAATCGATTTTCTTTCAGGACTTCCTTTTGCCCCCCATTGAGTTCTACAACTTTTCATTATGAAAGTTTTTGATCAAATGACAAAAGGGAGAATTACAGGCAGTCTGTTTTTTCCAAAAATACAAAAATTTCAAAAAAATAGATTTTTACTTTCGAGTTCCTTTTGCCCCCAAAGAGTTCTACAACTTTGCCTTATGAAAGTTTTTGATCCGATGACAACTGGCTGATTTATAGGCAGTCTGTTTTTTCCAGAAATCCAAAAATTTCAAAAATTTCAAAAATTTCAAAAATTTCAAAAATTTCAAAAATTTCAAAAAAATCCATTTTTTCTCTCGAGTTCCTTTTGCCTCTCAAAGAGTTCTACAACTTTTCATTATGAAAGTTTTTGATCTGATGACAAAAGGGAGAATTACAGGCAGTCTGTTTTTTCTAAATATAAACAAATTTCAAAAAATCGATTTTTACTCTGGAGTGCCTTTTGCCCCCAAAGAGTTCTACAACTTTGCCTTATGAATGTTTTTTATCCGATGACAACTGGCTGATTTATAGGCAGTCTGTTTTTTCCAGAAATCCAAAAATTTCAAAAATTTCAAAAATTTCAAAAATTTCAAAAAAATCGATTTTTTCTCTGGAATTCCTTTTGCCTCTCAAAGAGTTCTACAACTTTTCGTTACGAAAGTTTTTGATCCGATGACAAATGGGAGAATTACACGTAGTCTGTTTTTTCCAGAAATCCAAAAATTTCAAAAATTTAAAAAAATCTTTCTTTTCATTGGATTTCCTTTTGCCCCCCAAAGAGTTCTACAACTTTTCATTATGAAAGTTTTTGATCTAATGACAAAAGGGAGAATTACAGATAGTCTGTTTTTTCCAAAAATAAAAAAATTTCAAAAAATCGATTTTTACTATGGACTTTCTTTTGCCCCCCAAATAGTTTTACAACTTTGCTTTATGAAAGTTTTTGAGCCGATGACAACTGGCTGTTTACAAACCGTCTGTTTTTTCCAGAAATCCAAACATTTCAAAAATTTAAAAAAATCTTTTTTTTACTGGATTTCCTTTTGCCCCCCAAAGAGTTCTACAACTTTTCATTATGAAAGTTTTTGATCCGATGACAAATGGGAGAATTACGCGTAGTCTGTTTTTTCCAAAAATCCAAAAATTTAAAAAAATCGATTTTCTTTCAGGAGTTCCTTTTGCCCCCATTGAGTTCTACAACTTTTCATAATGAAAGTTTTTGATCAAATGACAAAAGGGAGAATTACAGGCAGTCTGTTTTTTCCAAAAATACAAAAATTTCAAAAAATCGATTTTTACTCTGGAGTGCCTTTTGCCCCCAAAGAGTTCTACAACTTTGCCTTATGAAAGTTTTTGATCCGATGACAACTGGCTGATTTATAGGCAGTCTGTTTTTTCCAGAAATCCAAAAATTTCAAAAATTTCAAAAAAATCGATTTTTTCTCTGGAGTTCCTTTTGCCTCTCAAAGAGTTCTACAACTTTTCATTATGAAAGTTTTTGATCTGATGACAAAAGGGAGAATTACAGATAGTCTGTTTTTTCCAAAAATAAAAAAATTTCAAAAAATCGATTTTTACTCTGGACTTTCTTTTGCCCCCCAAATAGTTTTACAACTTTGCTTTATGAAAGTTTTTGAGCCGATGACAACTGGCTGTTTACAAACCGTCTGTTTTTTCCAGAAATCCAAACATTTCAAAAATTTTAAAAAATCTTTTTTTTACTGGATTTCCTTTTGCCTCCCAAAGAGTTCTACAACTTTTCATTATGAAAGTTTTTGATCCTATGACAAATGGGAGAATTACACGTAGTCTGTTTTTTCCAAAAATCCAAAAATTTCAAAAAATCGATTTTCTTTCAGGACTTCCTTTTGCCCCCCATTGAGTTCTACAACTTTTCATTATGAAAGTTTTTGATCAAATGACAAAAGGGAGAATTACAGGCAGTCTGTTTTTTCCAAAAATACAAAAATTTCAAAAAAATAGATTTTTACTTTCGAGTTCCTTTTGCCCCCAAAGAGTTCTACAACTTTTCATTATGAAAGTTTTTGATCCGATGACAAATGGGAGAATTACACGTAGTCTGTTTTTTCCAAAAATCCAAAAATTTCAAAAAATCGATTTTCTTTCTGGAGTTCCTTTTGCCCCCCAAAGAGTTCTCCAACTTTTCATTATGAAAGTTTTTGATCTGATGACAAAAGGGAGACTTACAGGCAGTCTGTTTTTTCCAAAAATAAAAAAATTTCAGAAAATCGATTTTTACTCTGGACTTCCTTTTGCCCCCCAAATAGTTTTACAACTTTGCTTTATGAAAGTTTTTGCTCCGATGACAACTGGCTGTTTACAAACAGTCTGTTTTTTCCAAAAATCCAAAAATTTCAAAAAATCGATTTTCTTTCTGGAGTTCCTTTTGCCCCCCAAAGAGTTCTCCAACTTTTCATTATGAAAGTTTTTGATCAAATGACAAAAGGGAGAATTACAGGCAGTCTGTTTTTTCCAAAAATAAAAAAATTTCAGAAAATCGATTTTTACTCTGGACTTCCTTTTGCCCCCCAAATAGTTTTACAACTTTGCTTTATGAAAGTTTTTGATCCGATGACAACTGGCTGTTTACAAACAGTCTGTTTTTTCCAGAAATCCAAAAATTTCAAAAATTTAAAAAAATCTTTTTTTTCATTGGATTTCCTTTTGCCCCCCAAAGAGTTCTACAACTTTTCATTATGAAAGTTTTTGATCTAATGACAAAAGGGAGAATTACAGATAGTCTGTTTTTTCCAAAAATAAAAAAATTTCAAAAAATCGATTTTTACTCTGGACTTTCTTTTGCCCCCCAAATAGTTTTACAACTTTGCTTTATGAAAGTTTTTGAGCCGATGACAACTGGCTGTTTACAAACCGTCTGTTTTTTCCAGAAATCCAAACATTTCAAAAATTTAAAAAAATCTTTTTTTTACTGGATTTCCTTTTGCCCCCCAAAGAGTTCTACAACTTTCAATTATGAAAGTTTTTGATCCGATGACAAATGGGAGAATTACACGTAGTCTGTTTTTTCCAAAAATCCAAAAATATCAAAAAATCGATTTTCTTTCAGGACTTCCTTTTGCCCCCCATTGAGTTCTACAACTTTTCATTATGAAAGTTTTTGATCAAATGAAAAAAGGGAGAATTACAGGCAGTCTGTTTTTTCCAAAAATACAAAAATTTCAAAAAATCGATTTTTACTCTGGAGTGCCTTTTGCCCCCAAAGAGTTCTACAACTTTGCCTTATGAAAGTTTTTGATCCGATGACAACTGGCTGATTTATAGGCAGTCTGTTTTTTCCAGAAATCCAAAAATTTCAAAAATTTCAAAAAAATCGATTTTTTCTCTGGAGTTCCTTTTGCCTCTCAAAGAGTTCTACAACTTTTCATTATGAAAGTTTTTGATCTGATGACAAAAGGGAGAATTACAGATAGTCTGTTTTTTCCAAAAATAAAAAAATTTCAAAAAATCGATTTTTACTCTGGACTTTCTTTTGCCCCCCATTGAGTTCTACAACTTTTCATTATGAAAGTTTTTGATCAAATGACAAAAGGGAGAATTACAGGCAGTCTGTTTTTTCCAAAAATACAAAAATTTCAAAAAAATCGATTCTTACTTTCGAGTTCCTTTTGCCCCCAAAGAGTTCTACAACTTTTCATTTTGAAAGTTTTTGATCCGATGACAAATGGGAGAATTACACGTAGTCTATTTTTTCCAAAAATCCAAAAATTTCAAAAAATCGATTTTCTTTCTGGAGTTTCTTTTGCCCCCCAAAGAGTTCTCCAACTTTTCATTATGAAAGTTTTTGATTTGATGACAAAAGGGAGAATTACAGGCAGTCTGTTTTTTCCAAAAATAAAAAAATTTCAAAAAATCGATTTTTACTCTGGACTTCCTTTTGCCCCCCAAATAGTTTTACAACTTTGCTTTATGAAAGTTTTTGATCCGATGACAACTGGCTGTTTACAGTCTGTTTTTTCCAGAAATCCAAAAATTTCAAAAATTTCAAAAAATCTTTTTTTTCATTGGATTTCCTTTTGCCCCCCAAAGAGTTCTACAACTTTTCATTATAAAAGTTTTTGATCTGATGGCAAAAGGGAGAATTACAGGCAGTCTGTTTTTTCTAAAAATAAACAAATTTCAAAAAAATCGATTTTTGCTTTCGAGTTCCTTTTGCCCTCCAAATAGTTCTACAACTTTGCTTTATGAAAGTTTTTGATCCGATGACAACTGGCTGTTTACAAACCGTCTGTTTTTTCCAGAAATCCAAACATTTCAAAAATTTAAAAAAATCTTTTTTTTTACTGGATATTCTTTTGCCCCCAAAGAGTTCTACAACTTTTCATTATGAAAGTTTTTGATCTGATTACAAAAGGGAGAATTACAGGCAATCTGTTTTTTCCAAAAATAAAAAAATTTCAAAAAATTGATTTTTACTCTGGAGTGCCTTTTACCCCCAAAGAGTTCTACAACTTTGCCTTATGAAAGTTTTTGATCCGATGACAACTGGCTGTTTACAAACCGTCTGTTTTTTCCAGAAATCCAAACATTTCAAAAATTTAAAAAAATCTTTTTTTTTACTGGATATTCTTTTGCCCCCAAAGAGTTCTACAACTTTTCATTATGAAAGTTTTTGATCTAATGACAAACGGGAGAATTACAGGCAGTCTGTTTTTTCCAAAAATAAAAAAATTTCAAAAAATCGATTTTTACTCTAGAGTGCCTTTTGCCCCCAAAGAGTTCTACAACTTTGCCTTATGAAAGTTTTTGATCCGATGACAACTGGCTGTTTACAAACCGTCTGTTTTTTTCAGAAATCCAAACATTTCAAAAATTTGAAAAAATCTTTTTTTTTACTGGATTTCCTTTTACCCCCCCAAAGAATTCTACAACTTTTCGTTACGAAAGTTTTTGATCCGATGACAACTGGCTGTTTACAAACAGTCTGTTTTTTCCAGAAATCCAAAAATTTCAACAATTTAAAAAAATCTTTTTTTTCATTGGATTTCCTTTTGCCCCCCAAAGAGTTCTACAACTTTTCATTACGAAAGTTTTTGATCTAATGACAAAAGGGAGAATTACAGGCAGTCTGTTTTTTCCAAAAATAAACAAATTTCAAAAAAAATCGATTTTTGTTTTCGAGTTCCTTTTGCCCCCCAAAGAGTTCTACAACTTTTCATTATGACAGTTTTTAATCTGATGACAAAAGGGAGAATTACAGGCAGTCTGTTTTTTCCAAAAATCAAAAAATTTCAAAAAATCGATTTTTACTCTGGACTTTCTTTTGCCCCCCATATAGTTTTACAACTTTGCTTTATGAAAGTTTTTGATCCGATGACAACTGGCTGTTTACAAACCGTCCGTTTTTTCCAGAAATCCAAACATTTCAAAAATTTAAAAAAATCTTTTTTTTACTGGATTCCCTTTTGCCCCCCAAAGAGTTCTACAACTTTTCGTTATGAAAGTTTTTGATCCGATGACAAATGGGAGAATTACACGTAGTCTGTTTTTTCCAAAAATCAAAAAATTTCAAAAAATCGATTTTCTTTCTCGAATTCCTTTTGCCCCCCAAAGAGTTCTACAATTTTGCCTTATGAAAGTTTTTTATCCGATGACAACTGGCTGATTTATAGGCAGTCTGTTTTTTCCAGAAATCCAAAAATTTCTAAAATTTAAAAAAAATCGATTTTTTCTCTGGAGTTCCTTTTGCCTCCCAAAGAGTTCTACAACTTTGCCTTATGAAAGTTTTTGATCCGATGACAACTGGCTGTTTACAAACGGTCTGTTTTTTCCAGAAATCCAAAAATTTCAAAAATTAAAAAAAATCTTTTTTTCCACTGGATTTCCTTTTGCCCCCAAAGAGTTCTACAACTTTTCCTTATGAATGTTTTTGATCTGATGACAAAAGGGAGAATTACAGGCAGTCTGTTTTTTCCAAAAATGAACAAATTTTAAAAAATCGATTTTTTCTCCGGAGTGTCTTTTGTCATTTTGTAGGTCGAAAACGGCCCAGAAACAAAAAAATCGATTTTTACTCTGAAGTTCCTTTTGCCCCCAAAGAGTTCTACAACTTTGCTTTATGAATGTTTTTGATCCGATGACAACTGGCTGTTTACAAACCGTCTGTTTTTTCCAGAAATCCAAACATTTCAAAAATTTAAAAAAATCGATTTTTTCTCTGGAGTTCCTTTTGCCCCCCAAAGAGTTCTACAACTTTTCCTTATGAAAGTTTTTGATCTGATGACAAAAGGGAGAATTACAGGCAGTCTGTTTTTTCCAAAAATGAACAAATTTCAAAAAATCGATTTTTACTCTGGAGTGTCTTTTGTCATTTTGTAGGTCGAAAACGGCCCAGAATCAAAAAAATCGATTTTTACTCTGGAGTTCATTTTGCCCCCCAAAGAGTTCTACAACTTTTCCTTATGAAAGTTTTTGATCTGATGACAACACCCCCCCCCCCCCCCACCCCCCCCCCCCCCCACCCCCCCCCCCCCCCACCCCCCCCCCCCCCCACCCCCCCCCCCCCCCACCCCCCCCCCCCCCCACCCCCCCCCCCCCCCACCCCCCCCCCCCCCCACCCCCCCCCCCCCCCACCCCCCCCCCCCCCCACCCCCCCCCCCCCCCACCCCCCCCCCCCCCCACCCCCCCCCCCCCCCACCCCCCCCCCCCCCCACCCCCCCCCCCCCCCACCCCCCCCCCCCCCCACCCCCCCCCCCCCCCACCCCCCCCCCCCCCCACCCCCCCCCCCCCCCACCCCCCCCCCCCCCCACCCCCCCCCCCCCCCACCCCCCCCCCCCCCCACCCCCCCCCCCCCCCACCCCCCCCCCCCCCCACCCCCCCCCCCCCCCACCCCCCCCCCCCCCCACCCCCCCCCCCCCCCACCCCCCCCCCCCCCCACCCCCCCCCCCCCCCACCCCCCCCCCCCCCCACCCCCCCCCCCCCCCACCAGGGCAAAAGGAACTCCAGAGTAAAAAACGATTTTTTGAAATTTTTGGATTTTTGGGAAAAACAGACTGCCTGTAATTCTCCCATTTGTCATCAGATCAAAAACTTTCATAATGAAAAGTTGTAGAACTCTTTGGGGGGCAAAAGGAACTCCAGAAAGAAAATCGATTTTTTGAAATTTTTGGATTTTTGGAAAAAACAGACTACGTGTAATTCTCCCATTTGTCATCGGATCAAAAACTTTCATAATGAAAAGTTGTAGAACTCTTTGGCGGGCAAAAGGAACTCCAGAGTAAAAATCGATTTTTTGAAATTTGTTTATTTTTGGAAAAAACAGACTGCCTGTAATTCTCCCTTTTTTCATTAGATCAAAAACTTTCATAAAGCAAAGTTGTAGAACTATTTGGAGGGCAAAAGGAACTCCAGAGTAAAAAACGATTTTTTTAATTTTTGGATTTTTTGAAAAAACAGACTACGTGTAATTCTCCCATTTGTCATCGGATCAAAAACTTTCATAATGAAAAGTTGTAGAACTCTTTGGCGGGCAAAAGGAACTCGAAAGCAAAAATCGATTTTTTTGAAATTTTTTTATTTTTGGAAAAAACAGACTGCCTGTAATTCTCCCTTTTGTCATTTGATCAAAAACTTTCATAATGAAAAGTTGTAGAACTCAATGGGGGGCAAAAGGAACTCCTGAAAGAAAATCGATTTTTTGAAATTTTTGGATTTTTGGAAAAAACAGACTACGTGTAATTCTCCCATTTGTCATCGGATCAAAAACTTTCATAATGAAAAGTTGTAGAACTCTTTGGGGGGCAAAAGGAAATCCAGTAAAAAAAAGATTTTTTTAAATTGTTGAAATGTTTGGATTTCTGGAAAAAACAGACGGTTTGTAAACAGGCAGTTGTCATCGGATCATAAACTTTCATAAAGCAAAGTTGTAGAACTATTTGGAGGGCAAAAGGAACTCCAGAGTAAAAAACGATTTTTTGAAATTTTTGGATTTTTGGAAAAAACAGACTGCCTGTAATTCTCCCTTTTGTCATCAGATCAAAAACTTTCATAATGAAAAGTTGTAGAACTCTTTGGGGGGCAAAAGGAACTCCAGAAAGAAAATCGATTTTTTGAAATTTTTGGATTTTTGGAAAAAACAGACTGCGTGTAATTCTCCCATTTGTCATCGGATCAAAAACTTTCATAAAGCAAAGTTGTAAAACTATTTGGGGGGCAAAAGGAACTCCAGAGTAAAAAACGATTTTTTGAAATTTTTGGATTTTTTGGAAAAAACAGACTGGCTGTAATTCTCCCTTTTGTCATCAGATCAAAAACTTTCATAATGAAAAGTTGTAGAACTCTTTGGGGGGCAAAAGGAACTCCAGAAAGAAAATCGATTTTTTGAAATTTTTGGATTTTTGGAAAAAACAGACTACGTGTAATTCTCCCATTTGTCATCGGATCAAAAACTTTCATAATGAAAAGTTGTAGAACTCTTTGGGGGGCAAAAGGAAATCCAGTAAAAAAAAGGATTTTTTTAAATTTTTGAAATGTTTGGATTTCTGGAAAAAACAGACGGTTTGTAAACAGCCAGTTGTCATCGGATCAAAAACTTTCATAAAGCAAAGTTGTAGAACTATTTGGAGGGCAAAAGTAACTCCAGAGTAAAAAACGATTTTTTGAAATTTTTGGATTTTTGGAAAAAACAGACTACGTGTAATTCTCCCATTTGTCATCGGATCAAAAACTTTCATAATGAAAAGTTGTAGAACTCTTTGGGGGGCAAAAGGAAATCCAGTAAAAAAAAAAATTTTTTTAATTTTTGAAATGTTTGGATTTCTGGAAAAAACAGACGGTTTGTAAACAGCCAGTTGTCATCGGATCAAAAACTTTCATAAAGCAAAGTTGTAAAACTATTTGGGGGGCAAAAGGAACTCCAGAGTAAAAATCGATTTTTTGAGATTTGTTTATTTTTGGAAAAAACAGACTGCCTGTAATTCTCCCTTTTGTCATTTGATCAAAAACTTTCATAATGAAAAGTTGTAGAACTCTTTGGGGGGCAAAAGGAACTCCAGAAAGAAAATCGATTTTTTGAAATTTTTGGATTTTTGGAAAAAACAGACTACGTGTAATTCTCCCATTTGTCATCGGATCAAAAACTTTCATAATGAAAAGTTGTAGAACTCTTTGGGGGGCAAAAGGAAATCCAGTAAAAAAAAGGATTTTTTTAAATTTTTGAAATGTTTGGATTTCTGGAAAAAACAGACGGTTTGTAAACAGCCAGTTGTCATCGGATCAAAAACTTTCATAAAGCAAAGTTGTAAAACTATTTGGGGGGCAAAAGGAACTCCAGAGTAAAAAACGATTTTTTGAAATTTTTGGATTTTTGGGAAAAACAGACTGCCTGTAATTCTCCCATTTTTCATCGGATCAAAAACTTTCATAATGAAAAGTTGTAGAACTCTTTGGCGGGCAAAAGGAACTCCAGAGTAAAAATCGATTTTTTGAAATTTGTTTATTTTTGGAAAAAACAGACTGCCTGTAATTCTCCCTTTTTTCATTAGATCAAAAACTTTCATAATGAAAAGTTGTAGAACATATTGGGGGGCAAAAGGAACTCCAGAAAGAAAATCGATTTTTTGAAATTTTTGGATTTTTTGAAAAAACAGACTACGTGTAATTCTCCCATTTTTCATCGGATCAAAAACTTTCATAATGAAAAGTTGTAGAACTCTTTGGGGGGCAAAAGGAACTCCAGAAAGAAAATCGATTTTTTGAAATTTTTGGATTTCTGGAAAAAACAGATTGCCTGTAATTCTCCCTTTTGTCATCAGATCAAAAACTTTCATAAAGCAAAGTTGTAGAACTATTTGGAGGGCAAAAGGAACTCCAGAGTAAAAAACGATTTTTTGAAATTTTTGGATTTTTGGAAAAAACAGACTGCCTGTAATTCTCCCTTTTGTCATTTGATCAAAAACTTTCATAATGAAAAGTTGTAGAACTCAATGGGGGGCAAAAGGAACTCCTGAAAGAAAATCGATTTTTTGAAATTTTTGGATTTTTGGAAAAAACAGACTACGTGTAATTCTCCCATTTGTCATCGGATCAAAAACTTTCATAATGAAAAGTTGTAGAACTCTTTGGGGGGCAAAAGGAAATCCAGTAAAAAAAAGATTTTTTTAAATTGTTGAAATGTTTGGATTTCTGGAAACAACAGACGGTTTGTAAACAGGCAGTTGTCATCGGATCATAAACTTTCATAAAGCAAAGTTGTAGAACTATTTGGAGGGCAAAAGGAACTCCAGAGTAAAAAACGATTTTTTTAATTTTTGGATTTTTTGAAAAAACAGACTACGTGTAATTCTCCCATTTGTCATCGGATCAAAAACTTTCATAATGAAAAGTTGTAGAACTCTTTGGCGGGCAAAAGGAAATCCAGTAAAAAAAAAATTTTTTTAATTTTTGAAATGTTTGGATTTCTGGAAAAAACAGACGGTTTGTAAACAGCCAGTTGTCATCGGATCAAAAACTTTCATAAAGCAAAGTTGTAAAACTATTTGGGGGGCAAAAGGAACTCCAGAGTAAAAATCGATTTTTTGAGATTTGTTTATTTTTGGAAAAAACAGACTGCCTGTAATTCTCCCTTTTGTCATTTGATCAAAAACTTTCATAATGAAAAGTTGTAGAACTCTTTGGGGGGCAAAAGGAACTCCAGAAAGAAAATCGATTTTTTGAAATTTTTGGATTTTTGGAAAAAACAGACTACGTGTAATTCTCCCATTTGTCATCGGATCAAAAACTTTCATAATGAAAAGTTGTAGAACTCTTTGGGGGGCAAAAGGAACTCCAGAAAGAAAATCGATTTTTTGAAATTTTTGGATTTTTGGAAAAAACAGACTACGTGTAATTCTCCCATTTGTCATCGGATCAAAAACTTTCATAATGAAAAGTTGTAGAACTCTTTGGGGGGCAAAAGGAAATCCAGTAAAAAAAGATTTTTTTAAATTTTTGAAATGTTTGGATTTCTGGAAAAAACAGACGGTTTGTAAACAGCCAGTTGTCATCGGCTCAAAAACTTTCATAAAGCAAAGTTGTAAAACTATTTGGGGGCAAAAGAAAGTCCAGAGTAAAAATCGATTTTTTGAAATTTGTTTATTTTTGGAAAAAACAGATTGCCTGTAATTCTCCCTTTTTTCATCAGATCAAAAACTTTCATAATGAAAAGTTGTAGAACTCTTTGGGGGCAAAAGGCACTCCAGAGTAAAAATCGATTTTTTGAAATTTGTTTATTTTTGGAAAAAACAGACTGCCTGTAATTCTCCCTTTTGTCATTAGATCAAAAATTTTCATAATGAAAAGTTGTAGCACTCAATTGGGGGCAAAAGGAACTCCAGAAAGAAAATCGATTTTTTGAAATTTTTGGATTTCTGGAAAAAACAGATTGCCTGTAATTCTCCCGTTTGTCATTAGATCAAAAACTTTCATAATGAAAAGTTGTAGAACTCTTTGGGGGGCAAAAGGAATTCCAGAGAAAAAAAGATTTTTTTAAATTTTTGAAATGTTTGGATTTCTGGAAAAAACAGACGGTTTGTAAACAGCCAGTTGTCATCGGATCAAAAACTTTCATAAAGCAAAGTTGTAGAACTATTTGGAGGGCAAAAGGAACTCGAAAGCAAAAATCGATTTTTTTGAAATTTGTTTATTTTTAGAAAAAACAGACTACGTGTAATTCTCCCATTTGTAATCGGATCAAAAACTTTCATAATGAAAAGTTGTAGAACTCTTTGGGGGGCAAAAGGAAATGCAGTAAAAAAAAAAGGATTTTTTTAAATTTTTGAAATGTTTGGATTTCTGGAAAAAACAGACGGTTTGTAAACAGCCAGTTGTCATCGGATCAAAAACTTTCATAAAGCAAAGTTGTAGAACTATTTGGAGGGCAAAAGGAAGTCCAGAGTAAAAATCGATTTTCTGAAATTTTTTTATTTTTGGAAAAAACAGACTGCCTGTAATTCTCCCTTTTGTCATCAGATCAAAAACTTTCATAATGAAAAGTTGGAGAACTCTTTGGGGGGCAAAAGGAACTCCAGAAAGAAAATCGATTTTTTGAAATTTTTTCATTTTTGGAAAAAACAGACTACGTGTAATTCTCCCATATTTCATCGGATCAAAAACTTTCATAATGAAAAGTTGTAGAACTCTTTGGGGGGCAAAAGGAAATCCAATGAAAAAAAAGATTTTTGAAATTTTTGGAAAAACACACTGCCTGTAGTTCTCCCATTTGTCATCGGATCAAAAACTTTCATAATGAAAAGTTGTAGAACTCTTTGGCGGGCAAAAGGAACTCCAGAGTAAAAATCGATTTTTTGAAATTTGTTTATTTTTGGAAAAAACAGACTGCCTGTAATTCTCCCTTTTTTCATTAGATCAAAAACTTTCATAATGAAAAGTTGTAGAACTATTCGGGGGGCAAAAGGAAGTCCAGAGTAAAAATCGATTTTTTGAAATTTTTTTATTTTTGGAAACAGACTGCCTTTAGTTCTCCCTTTTGTCATCAGATCAAAAACTTTCATAATGAAAAGTTGTAGAACTCATTGGGGGGCAAAAGGAACTCCAGAAAGAAAATCGATTTTTTGAAATTTTTGGATTTTTGGAAAAAACAGACTACGTGTAATTCTCCCATTTGTCATCGGATCAAAAACTTTCATAATGAAAAGTTGTAGAACTCTTTGGGGGGCAAAAGGAAATCCAGTAAAAAAAAAAGTTTTTTTTAAATTTTTGAAATGTTTGGATTTCTGGAAAAAACAGACGGTTTGTAAACATCCAGTTGTCATCGGATCAAAAACTTTCATAAAGCAAAGTTGTAGAACTAATTGGAGGGCAAAAGGAACTCCAGAGTAAAAAACGATTTTTTGACATTTTTGGATTTTTGGAAAAAACAGACTACGTGTAATTCTCCCATTTTTCATCGGATCAAAAACTTTCATAATGAAAAGTTGTAGAACTCTTTGGGGGGCAAAAGGAAATCCAATGAAAAAAAAAGATTTTTTTAAATTTTTTAAATTTTTTGATTTCTGGAAAAAACAGACTGTTTGTAAACAGCCAGTTGTCATCGGATCAAAAACTTGCATAATGAAAAGTTGTAAAACTATTCGGGGGGCAAAAGGAAGTCCAGAGTAAAAATCGATTTTTTGAAATTTTTTTATTTTTGGAAACAGACTGCCTGTAGTTCTCCCTTTTGTCATCAGATCAAAAACTTTCATAATGAAAAGTTGTAGAACTATTTGGAGGGCAAAAGGAACTCCAGAGTAAAAAACGATTTTTTGAAATTTTTGGATTTTTGGAAAAAACAGACTACGTGTAATTCTCCCATTTTTTATCGGATCAAAAACTTTCATAAACGAAAAGTTGTAGAACTCTTTGGGGGGCAAAAGGAAATCCAATGAAAAAAAAGATTTTTTAAATTTTTGAAATTTTAGGATTTCTGAAAAAAAACAGACTGTTTGTAAACAGCCAGTTGTCATCGGATCAAAAACTTTCATAATGAAAAGTTGTAAAACTATTCGGGGGGCAAAAGGAAGTCCAGAGTAAAAATCGATTTTTTGAAATTTTTTTATTTTTGGAAACAGACTGCCTGTAGTTCTCCCTTTTGTCATCAGATCAAAAACTTTCATAATGAAAAGTTGTAGAACTCATTGGAGGGCAAAAGGAACTCCAGAAAGAAAATCGATTTTTTGAAATTTTTGGATTTTTGGAAAAAACAGACTACGTGTAATTCTCCCATTTGTCATCGGATCAAAAACTTTCATAATGAAAAGTTGTAGAACTCTTTGGGGGGCAAAAGGAACTCCAGAAAGAAAATCGATTTTTGAAATTTTTGGATTTTTGGAAAAAACAGACTACGTGTAATTCTCCCATTTGTCATCGGATCAAAAACTTTCATAATGAAAAGTTGTAGAACTCTTTGGGGGGCAAAAGGAAATCCAGTAAAAAAAAGGATTTTTTTAAATTTTTGAAATGTTTGGATTTCTGGAAAAAACAGACGGTTTGTAAACAGCCAGTTGTCATCGGATCAAAAACTTTCATAAAGCAAAGTTGTAGAACTATTTGGAGGGCAAAAGGAACTCCAGAGTAAAAAACGATTTTTTGAAATTTTTGGATTTTTGGAAAAAACAGACTACGTGTAATTCTCCCATTTGTCATCGGATCAAAAACTTTCATAATGAAAAGTTGTAGAACTCTTTGGGGGGCAAAAGGAAATCCAGTAAAAAAAAGATTTTTTTAAATTTTTGAAATGTTTGGATTTCTGGAAAAAACAGACGGTTTGTAAACAGGCAGTTGTCATCGGATCATAAACTTTCATAAAGCAAAGTTGTAGAACTATTTGGGGGGCAAAAGGAACTTCAGAGTAAAAAACGATTTTTTGAAATTTTTGGATTTTTGGAAAAAACAGACTGCCTGTAATTCTCCCTTTTGTCATCAGATCAAAAACTTTCATAATGAAAAGTTGTAGAACTCTTTGGGGGGCAAAAGGAACTCCAGAAAGAAAATCGATTTTTTGAAATTTTTGGATTTTTGGAAAAAACAGACTACGTGTAATTCTCCCATTTGACATCGGATCAAAAACTTTCATAATGAAAAGTTGTAGAACTCTTTGGGGGGCAAAAGGAAATCCAATGAAAAAAAAGATTTTTTTAAATTTTTGAAATATTAGGATTTCTGGAAAAAACAGACTGTTTGTAAACAGCCAGTTGTCATCAGATCAAAAACTTTCATAATGAAAAGTTCTAGAACTTATTGGGAGGCAAAAGGAACTCCAGAAAGAAAATCGATTTTTTTAAATTTTTGGATTTTTGGAAAAAACAGACTACGTGTAATTCTCCCATTTGTCATCGGATCAAAAACTTTCATGATGAAAAGTTGTAGAACTCTTTGGGAGGCAAAAGGCACTCCAGAGTAAAAATCGTTTTTTGAAATTTTTGGATTTTTGGAAAAAACAGACTGCGTGTAATTCTCCCATTTGTCATCGGATCAAAAACTTTCATAAAGCAAAGTTGTAAAACTATTTGGGGGGCAAAAGGAACTCCAGAGTAAAAATCGATTTTTTGAAATTTGTTTATTTTTGGAAAAAACAGACTGCCTGTAATTCTCCCTTTTTTCATTAGATCAAAAACTTTCATAATGAAAAGTTGTAGAACTCAATGGGGGGCAAAAGGAACTCCTGAAAGAAAATCGATTTTTTGAAATTTTTGGATTTTTGGAAAAAACAGACTACGTGTAATTCTCCCATTTGTCATCGGATCAAAAACTTTCATAATGAAAAGTTGTAGAACTCTTTGGGAGGAGCAAAAGGCACTCCAGAGTAAAAATCGATTTTTTGAAATTTTTGAAATATTAGGATTTCTGGAAAAAACAGACTGTTTGTAAATCAGCCAGTTGTCATCGGATCAAAAACTTTCATAAGGCAAAGTTGTAGAACTCTTTGGGGGCAAAAGGCACTCCAGAGTAAAAATCAATTTTTTGAAATTTGTTTATTTTTGGAAAAAACAGATTGCCTGTAATTCTCCCATTTTTCATCGGATCAAAAACATACATAATGAAAAGTTAAAGAACTCTTTGGGGGCAAAAGGCACTCCAGAGTAAAAATCGATTTTTTGAAATTTGTTTATTTTTGGAAAAAACAGACTGCCTGTAATTCTCCCTTTTGTCATCAGATCAAAAACTTTCATAAGGCAAAGTTGTAGAACTCTTTGGAGGGCAAAAGGAACTCCAGAAAGAAAATCGATTTTTTGAAATTTTTGGATTTTTGGAAAAAACAGACTACGTGTAATTCTCCCATTTGTCATCGGATCAAAAACTTTCATAATGAAAAGTTGTAGAACTCTTTGGGGGGCAAAAGGAAATCCAGTAAAAAAAAGGATTTTTTTAAATTTTTGAAATGTTTGGATTTCTGGAAAAAACAGACGGTTTGTAAACAGCCAGTTGTCATCGGATCAAAAACTTTCATAAAGCAAAGTTGTAGAACTATTTGGAGGGCAAAAGGAACTCCAGAGTAAAAAACGATTTTTTGAAATTTTTGGATTTTTGGAAAAAACAGACTACGTGTAATTCTCCCATTTGTCATCGGATCAAAAACTTTCATAATGAAAAGTTGTAGAACTCTTTGGGGGGCAAAAGGAAATCCAGTAAAAAAAAAATTTTTTTAAATTTTTGAAATGTTTGGATTTCTGGAAAAAACAGACTGTTTGTAAACAGCCAGTTGTCATCAGATCAAAAACTTTCATAAGGCAAAGTTGTAGAACTCTTTGGAGGGCAAAAGGAACTCCAGAGTAAAAATCGATTTTTTTTAATTTTTTTATTTTTGGAAAAAACAGACTGCCTGTAATTCTCCCTTTTGTCATCAGATCAAAAACTTTCATAATGAAAAGTTGTAGAACTCTTTGGGAGGCAAAAGGCACTCCAGAGTAAAAATCGATTTTTTGAAATTTGTTTATTTTTGGAAAAAACAGACTACGTGTAATTCTCCCATTTTTCATCGGATCAAAAACTTTCATGACGAAAAGTTGTAGATCTCTTTGGGAGGCAAAAGGAACTCCAGAGAAAAAATCGATTTTTTGAAATTTTTGGATTTTTGGAAAAAACAGACTGCCTGTAATTCTCCCTTTTTTCATCAGATCAAAAACTTTCATAATGAAAAGTTGTAGAACTCTTTGGGAGGCAAAAGGCACTCCAGAGTAAAAATCGATTTTTTGAAATTTGTTTATTTTTGGAAAAAACAGACTGCCTGTAATTCTCCCTTTTGTCATCAGATCAAAAACTTTCATAATGAAAAGTTCTAGAACTTATTGGGGGGCAAAAGGAACTCCAGAAAGAAAAACGATTTTTTGAAATTTTTTGATTTTTGGAAAAAACAGACTACGTGTAATGCTCCCATTTTTCATCGGATCAAAAACTTTCATAATGAAAAGTTGGAGAACTCTTTGGGGGGCAAAAGGAACTCCAGAAAGAAAATCGATTTTTTGAAATTTTTGGATTTCTGGAAAAAACAGATTGCCTGTAATTCTCCCGTTTGTCATCGGATCAAAAACTTTCATAATGAAAAGTTGTAGAACTCTTTGGGGGGCAAAAGGAAATCCAGTAAAAAAAAGGATTTTTTTAAATTTTTGAAATGTTTGGATTTCTGGAAAAAACAGACGGTTTGTAAACAGCCAGTTTTCATCGGATCAAAAACTTTCATAAAGCAAAGTTGTAGAACTATTTGGAGGGCAAAAGGAACTCCAGAGTAAAAAACGATTTTTTGAAATTTTTGGATTTTTGGAAAAAACAGACTACGTGTAATTCTCCCATTTGTCATCGGATCAAAAACTTTCATAATGAAAAGTTGTAGAACTCTTTGGGGGGCAAAAGGAAATCCAGTAAAAAAAAGGATTTTTTTAAATTTTTGAAATGTTTGGATTTCTGGAAAAAACAGACGGTTTGTAAACAGCCAGTTGTCATCGGATCAAAAACTTTCATAAAGCAAAGTTGTAGAACTATTTGGAGGGCAAAAGGAACTCCAGAGTAAAAAACGATTTTTTGAAATTTTTGGATTTTTGGAAAAAACAGACTGCCTGTAATTCTCCCATTTGTCATCAGATCAAAAACTTTCATAATGAAAAGTTGTAGAACTCTTTGGGGGGCAAAAGGAACTCCAGAAAGAAAATCGATTTTTTGAAATTTTTGGATTTTTGGAAAAAACAGACTACGTGTAATTCTCCCATTTGTCATCGGATCAAAAACTTTCATAATGAAAAGTTGTAGAACTCTTTGGGGGGCAAAAGGAAATCCAGTAAAAAAAAAATTTTTTTTAATTTTTGAAATGTTTGGATTTCTGGAAAAAACAGACGGTTTGTAAACAGCCAGTTGTCATCGGATCAAAAACTTTCATAAAGCAAAGTTGTAAAACTATTTGGGGGGCAAAAGGAACTCCAGAGTAAAAAACGATTTTTTGAAATTTTTGGATTTTTGGAAAAAACAGACTACGTGTAATTCTCCCAGTTGTCATCGGATCAAAAACTTTCATAATGAAAAGTTGTAGAACCCTTTGGGGGGCAAAAGGAAATCCAGTAAAAAAAAAGATTTTTTTAAATTTTTGAAATGTTTGGATTTCTGGAAAAAACAGACGGTTTGTAAACAGCCAGTTGTCATGGGATCAAAAACTTTCATAAAGCAAAGTTGTAAAACTATTTGGGGGGCAAAAGGAACTCCAGAGTAAAAAACGATTTTTTGAAATTTTTGGGAAAAACAGACTGCCTGTAATTCTCCCATTTGTCATCAGATCAAAAACTTTCATAATGAAAAGTTGTAGAACTCTTTGGGGGGCAAAAGGAACTCCAGAAAGAAAATCGATTTTTTGAAATTTTTGGATTTTTGGAAAAAACAGACTGCGTGTAATTCTCCCATTTGTCATCGGATCAAAAACTTTCATAAAGCAAAGTTGTAAAACTATTTGGGGGGCAAAAGGAACTCCAGAGTAAAAATCGATTTTTTGAGATTTGTTTATTTTTGGAAAAAACAGACTGCCTGTAATTCTCCCTTTTTTCATTAGATCAAAAACTTTCATAATGAAAAGTTGTAGAACATATTGGGGGGCAAAAGGAACTCCAGAAAGAAAATCGATTTTTTAAATTTTTGGATTTTTTGAAAAAACAGACTACGTGTAATTCTCCCATTTGTCATCGGATCAAAAACTTTCATAATGAAAAGTTGTAGAACTCTTTGGGAGGCAAAAGGCACTCCAGAGTAAAAATCGATTTTTTGAAATTTGTTTATTTTTGGCAAAAACAGACTGCCTGTAATTCTCCCTTTTTTCATCAGATCAAAAACTTTCATAATGAAAAGTTGTAGCACTCAATGGGGGGCAAAAGGAACTCCAGAAAGAAAATCGATTTTTTGAAATTTTTTCATTTTTGGAAAAAACAGACTACGTGTAATTCTCCCATTTGTCATCGGATCAAAAACTTTCATGACGAAAAGTTGTAGATCTCTTTGGGAGGCAAAAGGAACTCCAGAGAAAAAATCGATTTTTTGAAATTTTTGGATTTTTGGAAAAAACAGACTGCCTGTAATTCTCCCTTTTTTCATCAGATCAAAAACTTTCATAATGAAAAGTTGTAGAACTCTTTGGGAGGCAAAAGGCACTCCAGAGTAAAAATCGATTTTTTGAAATTTGTTTATTTTTGGAAAAAACAGACTGCCTGTAATTCTCCCTTTTTTCATCAGATCAAAAACTTTCATAATGAAAAGTTGTAGAACTCAATGGGGGGCAAAAGGAACTCCTGAAAGAAAATCGATTTTTTGAAATTTTTGGATTTTTGGAAAAAATAGACTACGTGTAATTCTCCCATTTGTCATCGGATCAAAAACTTTCATAATGAAAAGTTGTAGAACTCTTTGGGGGGCAAAAGGAAATCCAGTAAAAAAAAAGATTTTTTTAAATTGTTGAAATGTTTGGATTTCTGGAAAAAACAGACGGTTTGTAAACAGCCAGTTGTCATCGGATCAAAAACTTTCATAAAGCAAAGTTGTAGAACTATTTGGAGGGCAAAAGGAACTCCAGAGTAAAAAACGATTTTTTGAAATTTTTGGATTTTTGGAAAAAACAGACTACGTGTAATTCTCCCATTTGACATCGGATCAAAAACTTTCATAATGAAAAGTTGTAGAACTCTTTGGGGGGCAAAAGGAAATCCAATGAAAAAAAAGATTTTTTTAAATTTTTGAAATTTTAGGATTTCTGGAAAAAACAGACTGTTTGTAAACAGCCAGTTGTCATCGGATCAAAAACTTTCATAATGAAAAGTTGTAAAACTATTCGGGGGGCAAAAGGAAGTCCAGAGTAAAAATCGATTTTTTGAAATTTTTTTATTTTTGGAAACAGACTGCCTTTAGTTCTCCCTTTTGTCATCAGATCAAAAACTTTCATAATGAAAAGTTCTAGAACTTATTGGGGGGCAAAAGGAACTCCAGAAAGAAAATCGATTTTTTGAAATTGATGAGATTTTTTGGATTTTTGGAAAAAACAGACTGCGTGTAATTCTCCCATTTGTCATCGGATCAAAAACTTTCATAAAGGAAAGTTGTAAAACTATTTGGGGGCAAAAGGAACTCCAGAGTAAAAAACGATTTTTTGAAATTTTTGGATTTTTGGAAAAAACAGACTGCCTGTAATTCTCCCTTTTGTCATCAGATCAAAAACTTTCATAATGAAAAGTTGTAGAACTAAATGGGGGGCAAAAGGAACTCGAGAGAAAAATTTGATTTTTTGAAATTTTTTTATGTTTGAAAAAACAGACTACGTGTAATTCTCCCATTTGTCATCGGATCAAAAACTTTCATGATGAAAAGTTGTAGATCTCTTTGGGAGGCAAAAGGAACTCCAGAGAAAAAATCGATTTTTTGAAATTTTTGGATTTTTGGAAAAAACAGACTACGTGTAATTCTCCCATTTTTCATCGGATCAAAAACTTTCATAATGAAAAGTTGTAGAACTCTTTGGGGGGCAAAAGGAAATCCAGTAAAAAAAAGATTTTTTTAAATTTGTTTATTTTTGGAAAAAACAGACTGCCTGTAATTCTCCCATTTGTCATCGGATCAAAAACTTTCATAAAGCAAAGTTGTAAAACTATTTGGAGGGCAAAAGGAACTCCAGAGTAAAAAACGATTTTTTGAAATTTTTGGATATTTGGAAAAAACAGACTACGTGTAATTCTCCCATTTGTCATCGGATCAAAAACTTTCATAATGAAAAGTTGTAGAACTCTTTGGGGGGCAAAAGGAAATCCAGTAAAAAAAAAGATTTTTTTAAATTTTTGAAATGTTTGGATTTCTGGAAAAAACAGACGGTTTGTAAACAGCCAGTTGTCATCGGATCAAAAACTTTCATAAAGCAAAGTTGTAGAACTATTTGGAGGGCAAAAGGAACTCCAGAGTAAAAAACGATTTTTTGAAATTTTTGGATTTTTGGAAAAAACAGACTACGTGTAATTCTCCCATTTGTCATCGGATCAAAAACTTTCATAATGAAAAGTTGTAGAACTCTTTGGGGGGCAAAAGGAACTCCAGAAAGAAAATCGATTTTTTGAAATTTTTGGATTTTTGGAAAAAACAGACTACGTGTAATTCTCCCATTTGTCATCGGATCAAAAACTTTCATAATGAAAAGTTGTAGAACTCTTTGGGGGGCAAAAGGAAATCCAGTAAAAAAAAATTTTTTTAAATTTTTGAAATGTTTGGATTTCTGGAAAAAACAGACGGTTTGTAAACAGCCAGTTGTCATCGGATCAAAAACTTTCATAAAGCAAAGTTGTAAAACTATTTGGGGGGCAAAAGGAACTCCAGAGTAAAAAACGATTTTTCGAAATTTTTGGATTTTTGGAAAAAACAGACTACGTGTAATTCTCCCAGTTGTCATCGGATCAAAAACTTTCATAATGAAAAGTTGTAGAACCCTTTGGGGGGCAAAAGGAAATCCAGTAAAAAAAAAGATTTTTTTAAATTTTTGAAATGTTTGGATTTCTGGAAAAAACAGACGGTTTGTAAACAGCCAGTTGTCATCGGATCAAAAACTTTCATAAAGCAAAGTTGTAAAACTATTTGGGGGGCAAAAGGAACTCCAGAGTAAAAAACGATTTTTTGAAATTTTTGGATTTTTGGGAAAAACAGACTGCCTGTAATTCTCCCATTTGTCATCAGATCACAAACTTTCATAATGAAAAGTTGTAGAACTCTTTGGGGGGGCAAAAGGAACTCCAGAAAGAAAATCGATTTTTTGAAATTTTTGGATTTTTGGAAAAAACAGACTACGTGCAATTCTCCCATTTGTCATCGGATCAAAAACTTTCATAATGAAAAGTTGTAGAACTCTTTGGCGGGCAAAAGGAACTCCAGAGTAAAAATCGATTTTTTGAAATTTGTTTATTTTTGGAAAAAACAGACTGCCTGTAATTCTCCCTTTTTTCATTAGATCAAAAACTTTCATAATGAAAAGTTGTAGAACATATTGGGGGGCAAAAGGAACTCCAGAAAGAAAATCGATTTTTTAAATTTTTGGATTTTTTGAAAAAACAGACTACGTGTAATTCTCCCATTTGTCATCGGATCAAAAACTTTCATAATGAAAAGTTGTAGAACTCTTTGGCTGGCAAAAGGAACTCGAAAGCAAAAATCGATTTTTTTGAAATTTTTTTATTTTTGGAAAAAACAGACTGCCTGTAATTCTCCCTTTTGTCATTTGATCAAAAACTTTCATAATGAAAAGTTGTAGAACTCAATGGGGGGCAAAAGGAACTCCTGAAAGAAAATCGATTTTTTGAAATTTTTGGATTTTTGGAAAAAACAGACTACGTGTAATTCTCCCATTTGTCATCGGATCAAAAACTTTCATAATGAAAAGTTGTAGAACTCTTTGGGGGGCAAAAGGAAATCCAGTAAAAAAAAGATTTTTTTAAATTGTTGAAATGTTTGGATTTCTGGAAAAAACAGACGGTTTGTAAACAGGCAGTTGTCATCGGATCATAAACTTTCATAAAGCAAAGTTGTAGAACTATTTGGAGGGCAAAAGGAACTCCAGAGTAAAAAACGATTTTTTGAAATTTTTGGATTTTTGGAAAAAACAGACTACGTGTAATTCTCCCATTTGTCATCGGATCAAAAACTTTCATAATGAAAAGTTGTAGAACTCTTTGGGGGGCAAAAGGAAATCCAGTAAAAAAAAATTTTTTTAAATTTTTGAAATGTTTGGATTTCTGGAAAAAACAGACGGTTTGTAAACAGCCAGTTGTCATCGGATCAAAAACTTTCATGAAGCAAAGTTGTAAAACTATTTGGGGGGCAAAAGGAACTCCAGAGTAAAAAACGATTTTTTGAAATTTTTGGATTTTTGGAAAAAACAGACTGCCTGTAATTCTCCCTTTTGTCATCAGATCAAAAACTTTCATAATGAAAAGTTGTAGAACTCTTTGGGGGGCAAAAGGAACTCCAGAAAGAAAATCGATTTTTTGAAATTTTTGGATTTTTGGAAAAAACAGACTACGTGTAATTCTCCCATTTGTCATCGGATCAAAAACTTTCATAATGAAAAGTTGTAGAACTCTTTGGGGGGCAAAAGGAAATCCAGTAAAAAAAAATTTTTTTAAATTTTTGAAATGTTTGGATTTCTGGAAAAAACAGACGGTTTGTAAACAGCCAGTTGTCATCGGATCAAAAACTTTCATGAAGCAAAGTTGTAAAACTATTTGGGGGGCAAAAGGAACTCCAGAGTAAAAAACGATTTTTTGAAATTTTTGGATTTTTGGAAAAAACAGACTACGTGTAATTCTCCCATTTGTCATCGGATCAAAAACTTTCATAATGAAAAGTTGTAGAACTCTTTGGGGGGCAAAAGGAACTCCAGAAAGAAAATCGATTTTTTTAAATTTTTGAAATTTTAGGATTTCTGGAAAAAACAGACGGTTTGTGAACAGGCAGTTGTCATCGGATCATAAACTTTCATAAAGCAAAGTTGTAGAACTATTTGGAGGGCAAAAGGAACTCCAGAGTAAAAAACGATTTTTTGAAATTTTTGGATTTTTGGAAAAAACAGACTGCCTGTAATTCTCCCTTTTGTCATCAGATCAAAAACTTTCATAATGAAAAGTTGTAGAACTCTTTGGGGGGCAAAAGGAACTCCAGAAAGAAAATCGATTTTTTGAAATTTTTGGATTTTTGGAAAAAACAGACTACGTGTAATTCTCCCATTTGTCATCGGATCAAAAACTTTCATAATGAAAAGTTGTAGAACTCTTTGGCGGGCAAAAGGAACTCCAGAGTAAAAATCGATTTTTTGAAATTTGTTTATTTTTGGAAAAAACAGACTGCCTGTAATTCTCCCTTTTTTCATTAGATCAAAAACTTTCATAATGAAAAGTTGTAGAACATATTTGGGGGCAAAAGGAACTCCAGAAAGAAAATCGATTTTTTAAATTTTTGGATTTTTTGAAAAAACAGACTACGTGTAATTCTCCCATTTGTCATCGGATCAAAAACTTTCATAATGAAAAGTTGTAGAACTCTTTGGGGGGCAAAAGGAACTCCAGAGTAAAAATCGATTTTTTGAAATTTTTTTATTTTTGGAAAAAACAGACTGCCTGTAATTCTCCCTTTTGTCATTTGATCAAAAACTTTCATAATGAAAAGTTGTAGAACTCAATGGGGGGCAAAAGGAACTCCTGAAAGAAAATCGATTTTTTGAAATTTTTGGATTTTTGGAAAAAACAGACTACGTGTAATTCTCCCATTTGTCATCGGATCAAAAACTTTCATAATGAAAAGTTGTAGAACTCTTTGGGGGGCAAAAGGAAATCCAGTAAAAAAAGATTTTTTTAAATTTTTGAAATGTTTGGATTTCTGGAAAAAACAGACGGTTTGTAAACAGGCAGTTGTCATCGGATCATAAACTTTCATAAAGCAAAGTTGTAGAACTATTTGGAGGGCAAAAGGAACTCCAGAGTAAAAAACGATTTTTTGAAATTTTTTGATTTTTGGAAAAAACAGACTACGTGTAATGCTCCCATTTTTCATCGGATCAAAAACTTTCATAATGAAAAGTTGGAGAACTCTTTGGGGGGCAAAAGGAACTCCAGAAAGAAAATCGATTTTTTGAAATTTTTGGATTTCTGGAAAAAACAGATTGCCTGTAATTCTCCCTTTTGTCATCAGATCAAAAACTTTCACAATGAAAAGTTGTAGAACTCTTTGGGGGCAAAAGGCACTCCAGAGTAAAAATCGATTTTTTGAAATTTGTTTTTTTTTGGAAAAAACAGACTGCCTGTAATTCTCCCTTTATCATTAGATCAAAAACTTTCATAATGAAAAGTTGTAGCACTAAATGGGGGGCAAAAGGAACTCCAGAAAGAAAATCGATTTTTTGAAATTTTTTCATTTTTGGAAAAAACAGACTACGTGTAATTCTCCCATTTGTAATCGGATCAAAAACTTTCATAATGAAAAGTTGTAGAACTCTTTGGGGGGCAAAAGGAAATCCAGTAAAAAAAAAGATTTTTTAAAATTTTTGAAATGTTTGGATTTCTGGAAAAAACAGACGGTTTGTAAACAGCCAGTTGTCATCGGATCAACAACTTTCATAAAGCAAAGTTGTAGAACTATTTGGAGGGCAAAAGGAACTCCAGAGTAAAAAACGATTTTTTGAAATTTTTGGATTTTTGGAAAAAACAGACTACGTGTAATTCTCCCATTTGACATCGGATCAAAAACTTTCATAATGAAAAGTTGTAGAACTCTTTGGGGGGCAAAAGGAAATCCAATGAAAAAAAAGATTTTTTTAAATTTTTTAAATTTTTTGATTTCTGGAAAAAACAGACTGTTTGTAAACAGCCAGTTGTCATCGGATCAAAAACTTTCATAATGAAAAGTTGTAAAACTATTTGGGGGGCAAAAGAAAGTCCAGAGTAAAAATCGATTTTTTGAAATTTTTGGATTTTTGGAAAAAACAGACTACGTGTAATTCTCCCATTTGTCATCGGATCAAAAACTTTCATAATGAAAAGTTGTAGAACTCTTTGGGGGGCAAAAGGAACTCCAGAAAGAAAATCGATTTTTTGAAATTTTTGGATTTTTGGAAAAAACAGACTACGTGTAATTCTCCCACTTGGCATCGGATCAAAAACTTTCTTAACGAAAAGTTGTAGAACTCTTTGGGGGCTATAGAAAGTCCCCAGGCAAAGTTTTTTATACAAAAAAATGAAGCACTAAAAATTCTGCACAAAAAAGATTAGGGGAGAGTCGGGTAGCTCCGGCCACCTAAACTTTTTGTGGAATAGCTTAAAAAGTAATGCATAAAAAAGCGTTATAGAAAGGTAGAAGAATTCGTTATACATAAACAAACATAACTTAAACAAATTTTGAGTCCTGAAGAAGACTCACAAGAGGTTCAAACGTTGACAAATATACACAGTTTATTATTTTTAACAATCGGGGTTTATTTACCACCTACCCAAATTAATGACCGACAAAACGAAGAAAGAAGACAGTCTAAGACATTAAACAAATTTACCTGAAAAAATCAATTGTATTCGTCAGTATCGCCAATTAATTTACATAGCAATTTTTGATACTCACTCAGATTTTCAAAAAATCCAAATATTTCAAAAAAACGATTTTTTCTCTGGAGTTTCTTTTGCCCCCCCCCCCCCAAAAGAGTTCTACAACTTTTCATTATGAAAGTTTTTGATCTGATTACATATGGGAGAATTACAGGTAGTCTGTTTTTTCCAAAAATTGCACAAAATGGATTTTTTCTACAACTTTGCCTTATGAAAGTTTTTGATCTGATGAAAAATGGGAGAGTTACGGGTCTTTAAATTTTGTAATTTGTGAAGTCGGCCCCCCGATATTACCAAATGCAATTTTTTTGGTAAAATCGACAGAACTATTTTCAAAATATATAAAGAACTTCGGAACTATGTGGGGGGCATATAGAACTGTTGTTTTTTTTTTTAGTCAAGTGGGGGGGGGGGAACTTCACACCGATCTTTTATCCGTGATTATTTTTTAATATAGAATTCACTTTTTATAAATGCATTGAGAAACTAAAGATGAAGTTAAAATAGGAGATCCTGGTATAATACGGGTATTCAAATCTTCCGAAGATGCAGTATTTTCTTGCTGCTATTGGAAACTATGAAGAGGTTCATTCCGCCATTGTGGAAATTTTATTTTTAATAAAACAAACAGTAAAAACTTAAAAGATTATGACTTGTACTTAATTTTATGATAGTCGTCTCAGAGATCTCTAAAAATAAGGATTCACCACTTCACCCCGTGTTTTTTAAATTTTTTAAATTGGCCTTGGAAATTCAAGGAGAGATATGATTCGCGAAAAAAATCCTCGCCGCTTCGCGTCGCCTTCCCTTATTTTTAAAAAGTATGAAAAATGGAGGAACAAATATAGGATACGAGTGAAAGGTTAAAAAGTAAGTAAATTCAGAGCATCTGTTTTACAAAATTTGGAGTAATAAATTTTGGTAACCAATAAAAAAAAATTGTTAATAAAAATGTATACAAATACGTATTCCTTTATTTTTTAAGTAGAATATTGCATCTTGAAGTTAACTCTTCACATGCCATCGGTCTGCCTCCATCATTTTAGATGGATTCCGCATATACTTTTTTGAAATGCATGCGAGAAATTGATTGGTTATGAAATATGCATAAAAAGTCGGCGTTGAAAATTATAAACAATTGTAAGAAAAGTGACAATTTTGATAATCAAATTTGACAGTCTTAGACTCTTCTGAAAAGTCTTGTTATTAATAAATACTAAATTTTAACGATACAATACTATTATTTGATTTGTACTTCATTGCCTACAATATGTGTAATTGAAATATTATTTTGGAAATAATGTTGAAATAATTAATAATATGCACATTTACTATATATAATTTTTTTGTGTAAATGGACTTCTTATAATTCTTTGGCAGGTTTCCGATTGTTCTTTCTTTATTTGCCCATCAACATTCATTTAAAAGTTGTTGATTGACTTCATCAATTCAAAAACTCAAATTTAGCTAAATATTTATCGACAGTTGACAGTCAAATATGATGTAAATTCACAATATTACAAAAAATTTTTAATTTGTGCGTATTCTTTACCAAGAAATAAAAATACTTTAGCTATATACACAAGTATGTCAAATAGTGCGTACGATTCTTCATAACATGCACATTTTGAAAAATACGTTTACGATTTTATCAAAGGCCATTCTTTTATAAATAATAATTATGAGTTTACATTATTTTTCTCGTCAAACTTCCGATTAATATTTAAAAACTGAAAAGTGTCAAGATTCAGGGCCAAAATATAAAATTTCTTTCAAAAAAATTGTCTTATCGTAATTTTTTAAGTTATGTCTGGGTATTCGACATAATTTCGTAAGGTTTTTTAATTCTCCACCTTCAATATTCGTTTTCTACATCTTTATATACTTATGGTGTTATGGAATATATTCTACATATTAATTTCCATTTAAAATCCATATTAATTACATTAGAGTGTTAATTAAGGCCCATTCCCACCACAGCGCAGATAGCCCCAAATTAACTATTGGAAATAGGATATATGCCAAAAATAAAATACCCGTGTTTTCTTGTTTATAAAAAATAATGGTTTATAACAATTTATTAGTAAAGAATATACAGAAATTCAATAGTTTTTTGTAATATGAATTTACATTGTTTTCCCTTATCAATTGTCAATAAATATCTGAAAAAATTACAGTTTATTATTGATAAAGTCACGCAAAAACTTTAAGATGATTGTTGATGAGTAAATAAAGGAAAGGATAAGAAGTCCATTTACAGAAAAGAATTATATCCATGTAAATATGCATATTTTTTATTATTATTTCACTTTATATTTTCAACATTACTCCCAAAATAATTGGAATATGCATTTGAATTGAACATTTTATATGCAATGAGAGATGCAATCATTCCATCTATTTAACATGTCGTTTCGACACAGATCCGCAACCTACTATAGAGGTTGATCGGCCAACCATTACCCAGCGGCTAACTGTAGATTATACAGATAATTCTGAGCAACTTTTTCCTCTGAAAAAAATTCCGGGAAGGTAGAGTTTTTAAGTTATTCAACACTAAAATTTAGGGGGGAAAAATCACTTTTTTTTGAAATATCTCGGCTCTGTATGAAGGTATCTTAACGAACCGAAGCTCATTTTAAAGATATTTTCAAGCTATATAAGTTGTATCCGTTGATTTTTGACCTGCAATGAATATTTCTCTTGTTATAGCCATAAAAACGGGGGTAAATACCGATTTTTCAGGTTTTTCGCGTCTAACTCGTTTGGACACATAGCTATCGAAATATCACACTGGAAAAAGTTGTAGGCCTTGAAAACACAAACATTTTTTGTCCTCTAATACGCTGCGATTAAATTAAAACTGAACCCTATTTGTACTCGTTTACATAACATTTTGTTATTAATATCGATTTATTTGTCGAACTGTATTTTGTCAACTTTACGAGGCTCTTGTAGGGTTCAGTTTTTATTTAATCGCATCGTATTAGAGGACAAAAATTTTTTGTTTTTTCAAGGCCTACACCTTTTTTGTGTGTGATATTTCGGTAACTATGTGTCGAAACGAGTTAAACGCGAAAATCCTGAAAAATCGGCATTTATCCCGTTTTTATGGCTATAACAAGAGAGATATTCATTGTAGATCAAAAACCAATAGAGACAATTTATAGAGCTTCAAAATATCTTTAAAATGAGCTCCGGTTCGTTAAGGTACCTTCAAACCGAGTCGAGATATTTCAACAAATGTGATTTTTTCACCTAAATTTTAGTGTTGAATAACTTAAAAACTCTACCTTCCCGAACATTTTTTTAAAGGAAAAAGTTGTTCAGAATTATCTGTAGAATCTAGAGTTAGCCGCTGGGTAATGGTTGGCCGATCACCCTGTATATATATATTTTGACCTACTATATAACTATTATTTAGCATTAAAGTCAGCCAATAGGAAAAGGAGTTGCTTGATTGTCGCGACGATTTCGATGTTCGCTGACAATGCAATCGTCGCGACAATCAAGCACCTCCTGTTCCTATTGGCTGACTTTAATGCTAAATAATTTGAAAACTATACATCGCACAAATTTTTTTTAAAGGAAAAATGTTCTTAGAATTTATCACAGAATCTATTATTAACTGGAAGTCATTCAATGAAGACTCACCCTGTATATACAGGGTGGCCGATTTATCTGAAGACATCGAAATATCTCGAGAACTATGCACAGAATCAAAAAAGTTGTCGGATGAAAGTTGTTCGACACGAAGGGGGCATCCAGGGGGCAAATAGGGACAATTTGATCCCTTTATGAAAATTTAATATTAAAAATTCTAATATTAGAATTTTTAATATTAGAATTTAGTAATATCAATTGCGAAAATTGTTATTCTGAATATGAAATTTTAATAATGTCCATTCGAAAAATTAAGATTATGAATAATTGATATTCTTCATATTAAAAATCAAAACTGATTACATAAAAATTGTGCATACAATATGGAAGCAATTTTATAAATAAGTTTTCTACCTTCAATAAAATTACATTTTAGGTTTTAAATTTATTATTTAATAAACAAAAAGAGGACATCACGCAATCCATTAAAAAATGCGTCATGTCCCTTCACTCAGCTCATTCATTCTCTCTCTGTATGTTTTTTCCGAAATGAGAATAAATAAGCTGAGCATTGACGGTCAAACCAGCTTCTATTAAACAAAACGAAACTCTTACGTCATTTAGGGATTTCGTCGCCATCTACCGGACCCCGAGAGAACTCACGTGGTTTCATACATGTACATCGCTTGCATTTCGGCCATCACCGGCGCCGGTTCTGTTACATAACGCTAGAGTGCGACATAACTCGAAAATAAAGTAGCATATCATTTTATACATAAGTTGAGTCACACGTAACCAGTTCACCTACATTTTTCTCTACTTTCCTGAAGGGAAGTAAATGGATATCGCGACTTTCTAATCCCCATATTAAAATTTAGTATTCACGGTCTCTCAGTGTAAGACTGTTTTTGAAGTCCATTGTATTGGTAGTAATTCGGTCGGAGGTCACTTTGCTTTTAGAATAACAACTTTCCGTTTACGTGACTATTTTTTGTCTACCCTTCATTGCTTAAATCGAATTGCAAGTTAAAAATGAATCCTGCTACAGTTCCCGAAAAAATCGAAATGATTCTTATTTATGGTGAATGTAAGAGGAATATTGACGATGCTGTTGCGTTGTATGCTGAGCGTTTTCCATATAATGCTCGCTCGCGTTCTTTTTTTTACAAAGTTGTGAATGCCTTTCACTCTGATGGCAGCGTACAAATGAAAAAAAGGAAGCGAAGATTAACAGTTACAGGAGAAGCTAACGAAGTAGCTGTACTATCAGCTATTCACCAAAATCCACATGTCAGCACACGACAATTACATCGCGATTCCGGCATTTCCAGAGACAGTATTCAAAGAATATTGCATCGTCATAAGTTTCACCCATATCACATTTCACTGCACCAGGAACTAGATGGCGATGATTTTCATAACCACGTGGTGTTTTGTGCATGGGCATTTCAAAAAATGCAAACGAACCACAATTTCTTTGCTAATGTATTATTTTCAGATGAATCTACATTCACGAACCATGGTGGCGTCAATAGGCATAATATGCATTATTGGAGCGTAGAAAATCCCCATTGGTTACGACAAGTTAATCATCAACGTCCTTGGTCGGTGAACGTTTGGTGTGGAATCATAGGAAATAAACTCATTGGTCCTTATTTCATTGAAGGTAATTTGAATGGAACAAAATATCGAGATTTCCTAGAACAAGAAGTACCATTACTACTTGAGGATGTTGCTATGGACGTCCGACGGACAATGTGGTTGCAGCATGATGGTTGCCCAGCACATTTTTCAAGAGTAGCAAGGGAAATACTAGACCGTGATTACAATGGTAGGTGGATTGGTAGAAGTGGCCCCATTAATTGGCCTGCGAGGTCACCTGATCTAACATCTCTGGATTTCTTCCTATGGGGTTACCTAAAAGGTAAGGTTTATGAACAAGTACCAACGACTCGTGAAAACATGGTGGAACGCATAAGAACTGCTTGCGCAGAAATTTCTGCAGATATGATTCTATCATGTATAAAGTCATTTGAAGAAAGAATAAATAAATGCATTGAAGTGGAAGGTCAACATTTCGAACACTTACTAAAGTAAGTGAACAGTGAGACAGTGAGCGGCAAGGGGACTCACGTAAAACAAGCACCCCAAAGGGAACAGAAAAATACTACGTCCACGTCGTTGTTCCTGGGTAACGCTAAATGTATTTTTTTCCGGCTTTGTTAGAATGACCGTATTCCATATCCGCTACGGGGGCGAAAATTGTCAATATTGGAGAATCCAAATCTGCAATAAAAACTGGGGGTTCCTATTTAAGTTTTATTGTTTTTGCCCCCACTCCACCCCCAGGGGATGGGGGAGGGGGTAAATTTCATTATTACTGGATGCCCCCCCTTCGTGTCGAACAACTTTCATCCGACAACTTTTTTGATTCTGTGCATAGTTCTCGAGGTATTTCAACGTCTTCGGATAAATTTGGATTTTTATCGATTACAGCGCCACCTGTGAACCAAAATGCAATAGCTCCTAGGTCAAATTCGTGTACTTTTTTCCGGAGAATCCAAATCTGCAATAAAAAATGGGGGTTCCTATTTAAGTTTTATTGTTTTTGCCCCCACTCCACCTCCAGGGGATGGGGGAGGGAGTAAATTTAATTATCACTGGATGCTCCCCTTCGTGTCGAACAACTTTCATCCGACAACTTTTTTGATTCTGTGCATAGTTCTCGAGATATTTCGTTGTCTTCAGATAAATCGGCCACCCTGTATATGTGCATATGCACCCACACACTTTTTTGTATACTGTTCGTAGAATGTTTTTTAATTTTCTATGTAGAAGTCTAATATTACATATTAAAATTGAAAAAGTGGTTTAAACTCTGATTAGGGTAAAAAATGTAAAATTTGACGATTACAAATGTATTTTGTCTTACAATTTTTAATATCTTTCAGCGATGATTTTTTTCCTATGCATATTTTGTAATTTTAAACTTCTCTCATTTTTGAAACAATGGTAAAGAATGGAGAATTATGAACTTATAAAGGATTACAATTTGTACATTTGTACCACCCTGTAGCTTCGTAGAAACGATTTTCCGAGTTACCTCGTCCGAATCCATCGGATTGCTACCGGGAGAAATTCTATCGAAAGACAGAAAATGAGCTGCGCCATCGAAACTATCGGACGATCGCTGTAAATGCATATATGTATGTATATATGCTATAGCACCGATTTTCAGGATGCTCTTGGTGATCTCGGCCAACTTTGGCCTTCCCCGCTAACATGTATGAATATTGTTTGTCCCATACATGTGTATACGTACACATGTAAACAAAATTGTGGGACCCCGCTAAGAACCCTTCGAGAAAATCTTTGATACGGTCCTGACGAGAGAACGAAAGTCGAACTTCGTAATATCGTCGGCAGATGGCATTTCAATCAGTGCACGTAAAAGTTGTAGGCGTCGCTACAGTCAAGTCTGACTTCCGACTTTTTGGAAGAACACCCTTAAAGACCAATAAGATCGCAGAGTGTGCTGCTCAATAACATCGCATGTTAGATTCAGTTGGTGGAGGGGACTGGTTGCAGTTCTTCTCCGTAACAACGAATTTAGAATTCAAAGCTGTGGAGGGCATCGTGTAGCGATTCTAAAGTCTCTACCTGAGTTCCTAGGGAGCTTTACTGCATTAACATTTGCCGCTGGTAACGATGGATATTACCCGCTGTTCTGGAAGTTTTCTGGACTGGTTGGCACCTTTCTGCTTGTAACAGTGAGCCATGGAAGGTGCCCGATGGCTTAGACGGTCACCACCTGCAGATATAGATCTCCCAAAGCCCATGAGGTGTGTGCGAACGGGTAGAGGTGCGACACGAAATAATTATTCCTACATACGCTCAAAACGGATTCCGCAAATACTTTTTTCTGGCACCAGAAGAGTATCGGTCACGAGCCATGAATATTGCTGACGTGTGCTCTAATGAAACGGAGTTTCCTAAGAACCTTTCTGAAAGCCTATTAAATTCGACCTGCGGTGCCAAGCCCGGGGCCTCGTAGTTCAAGCAATGAGGAAGGAGGAGGCGGAGATGTAAGACCTCGTTAAAAAACCCTGATCCATTTGGCTCCGGATGGTAGTAACTTGTAAGGGGCCCAGTCCTGGGTTAGGGAATAGTGGACGGCCACAACGATAATAAACCTAGGGAAAGGAATCTCGAATGAAAAACCAAACATGCAGAGCCGAAAAGGAGGAGAAACGTTTACGGTGCAGGGGCTGGATGCCCCAATACCGGCGTCCGTGGGGAGTGAACAAGCGGGCTCGAGCAGCATAGCGGTGGACCCACCAGCAAAGGAGAATTCTGAGGCGGAAAAATACCAGGTCTTAGAGGATAAGATCAAGGGCCTTGTGGATTTCAGTCTTGTAAAAAAGAATCTCCACAAAGAGCTCAAGGATATAGCGAGAGCTATGCGAAAGGCAGCAAAGGATTATGCCGAGGCGAGGTATAACCCAAAGCCTTCGAACATACAATTGCAAAGATGGGAATCATTCAAGGGCTCCGTAAAGAGTACACGGGGAGAAGAGAGCCTTCGCCGATAACAACGCCGGCGTAGAAAAAGATGAGAAAGGGGGTAGAGGACAAAGATCTAACCTCACCAGAGAAAAATCACCAGCAGCAAGCCCGAACGAATGACAAGGACTGGGCAATGGTTGTGAAAAAGAGAAGGTAAAAAAAAAGAGAAAAAGGAGAAAGAGGAAACAGAATGTCGGTGTACGATCCAATCAAGAACGTAAGACCGGCCGAGACCCCACCGACTTGATGCTATTAATATCAAAGCGGCAGGAGGAGTCTCGTAAGTTGAAAGCCTGCGAAAGGTGAAAACTGCACCCGGCCTCAAGAAATTGGGCGAAAGGGTAACGTGGATTCGGCGTACGAAGGCAGGAGATCTCCTGGAACTGGGCAAGGACGGTGCACCAACGGAGGAGCTCCGTTCTGAGGCCGCGTCTCTCTTAAAAGGGCAGCCTTTATTCAGATGCTGACCCAAATAGAAGGCACTAAGATCACGGACCTGGATGAGGCCACAACCCACTCGGGGGCAATCAAACTGGAGTTTTGTCTTCAATTGGTAATGTAGACAGTATTCCAATAAATTGTAATGTTCCCCCACCACCATTCGGTGCGACCCTTCATAACATGCAAAGATCCGTTAATTTGAACTAAGTAGTGACGCCTTGAAATGCAGTCCCTCGATGGGTTCAGCATATGATTTTGTAGAGGATCTGCAGAAGGAATTTACTGCCGAAAAACCTATTGATAGCAAATTGCGTAAAAAATTCCTGACTGTCCACGATTGATAGTTGAATACCATGACATACCAATATCTGCGTTGATTGACACGGGCAGTCAGATTACGTTTATTTCTCAAGAAATGTTTCAATATTTGTCGCTTAATTTTCAAGTTGTGATTTTGCCGGTCACTAATTTAATCATTTTAACCGCGATTTGAAAAAAAAACCTACAACTGTGAAAAAACAGATTATTTTAAATTTAGAAGATGATTCTGTAATGATCCTTTAAGACTTTTTAGTTATTCCCCATTTAACTTCAAATTTGATAATCGGGAATGATTGGTTGCTAAAGAATGGTGTAACTTTGGATTATGGAAAATTTCAGTTTCATATTGGCCAATCATTAATTTCGCCACAATATGTGCAATACGACCAAAAACTCCCAGAAACGATTATTGCGTCAGAGGAAGATGAGCTGATGGTTATTCAAATTATAGTACCATCAGAATCCAAAAAACTAATAATTAATTATTCATATCTTTCGACAAAATGAAAAGGAACTATTAAATGCGGTAATAATAAAAATCTAGAAAGCAAAAAAAAATGATACAGATCCTAAAATATATATGTAAAAATCTAGGTAATGAAAGTTGTGGTCAGCTAATTAACATGCAGCACAGTAAAAATCAATCAAATAAAATATATGAGGATCAAACAAACTTAAGAAAAATCATGCATAAAAGAAACAATGAATTTAATCTTGCGAATAATTTAAACTTAAATTCCCAGTCTCATGAAATATGTAATGCTATTTGATCATAAAAAAAGATCTTTAGAACAAATAATTTAAATAAAAATAGATCTTCATTTGAAATGATAAATATTGATGGATCTCAGAATTCTTCGATTGAAATGATAGATATTGGTAGAATAAATGATTTAAATAAAAATAATTTGTCGAGTAAAAGAATCCATATTAATAATAATAATAATAAAAATGGTGAAACCATAACAAAAAATAGCTTTATTTCTCAGGTTGAGGAACAGTCGCATGAATTCATTTATGATGCTCATGTTGATGTACGTAATGACAATTGTCATGATTTTGATAATTATATTGATAAAGAAGATGTAATCGATGATCTTAATATACTTGTCACGATATCGAACGCCGCGACTATGTAGAAATCCCGAATCGACGGCATGCGTGTTGGAGACTAGGGTGTTGCAATAAATACTCCAAATTAATTGCCAAAATGTTCATTTAATATTCCACCGAATAGTGCGGATAACGAAAACAGATACACTTAAACTTATACTGTGCACGCGAGATGCCCATTTATGAGTGTGAACGAGAGAGGTTTTCCGATGCGAATCACCAGTTATCGCGGAACGCGCGTGGCTTTCCATCCGATAGATTTTCGGAACTGAGGTTTTCGCACGCGTCGCGTAAGTGCTTGTTAAGGAACCGGATGACCGACGCGACACCGACATGGCGAGATTGCTCACTCGTTAATGAAATCAAGGCTACCGACAATAATTTCGGAAATTCACGGTAACATTAATACATATCGTAACAATACTTAATAAGTTTGATATGATATATGATGATAAGGAAATTTATAATGTGTCAAATTTATATAAAGGAAATGACGAAAAAAGTTATTCTGATAATATCTCATTGATTGCTGAATCCCTGATCTCTCTGAATGTTGAGGATCATGATCAATTCGTAAAAATGATGCGAAAATTTAAAAGATTATTTTCATTTAAAAAGGAGCCTGCCGGTTATTATCAACATAAGATACGGTTGAAAAATTCCAATGCAGTCGTTAATCGATCTTATCCGATACCCATGTCTTTGAGAAATGAAGTGACAAAGGAAATTCAAGACATGTTGTATTCGGGTATAATCGAAAGGTCGAAAAGTCGTTTTTGCAATCCATTAAGGATTCGAATAACGTTTTTATCGATTCATCATCCGCAAAGTAACCCGAGCGAATGGGTTATACGCGAATTGGGGAAATTTTTTAGGATTTTTGTATCTGAATCACATACATCTTAGGCACGATATTTGAAGAAAATCGAATTTCTTTTGAACATCACTACTCATAGTGGTACTGGATATAGTCCTCCAGAGCTCCATTTCGGTGTAAAGCCTCAAGATCACATCCAAACGTTAATTGATTATTCTACTTATGATGAGGTGCCCCACGATACAAAGTTACAACTAGCGAAAAGTAGATTGTATGCAAAGTACGAAACGCGAAAAAACAGCCGGAAATGTGTACCCAATGTAACTTTTTCTGTTGGAGATTTAGTTTTGATACCTGTCCCGCATCTACTTAATAGTTTAGAAAAGGTAACTAAGAAATTTTTTCTTATAATCGCTGTTCCTTACGTAAATACCATGTGGATGAGGTCAAAATCGTGTGATGATTGTGATAGCTCATTTCATTTCGACTAAGTGATGTCATATTATATACTTTTATTGCGGTCATTTAGTATTTAAGATGATTATAAAATTCAGCGTTGTATTGCGAATTAATTTAAGATAGCCCTTGATGTCTGGGATATGTCCAATCTTGGGGGGGGGGGTGATGTAATGTGTAACTTATATTGTAAAAGTATGTACATGTGTGTAAATAGCATTAGACTATTATTGAAAGCGAAAGAGAGAGAGAGAGAGTGAGAAGGGGGAGAATATGACAGTGCTGGGGATATGTGAGTGTGGAACATTGTGAGGAGAAGAGTTCGCAGTAGAGTACGATGCAAATTGAAGATGGCGCAGGCATCACTCGAACGTCTCGACGATCAAGACCAGCAAAGGGGATCAGATTCCGTTTGCAACCGAGACATCGAGCAGACGCGATCGATATATTTCTAGAACGATCAATTTTTGAGTTCGTTTCCTTCTATTTGACAATGTGGCGAATCAATCCAGTAGTCGACTCACGATAACTGAGAGTTCGCTCATCGATTCAATAATGATGCTCCGCGATCTAATAATAACGAAGTTTTCTTTCTTCAAGACACGTGTTTGCGTGTCATGGCTTCCCTTTTATCGGTGATGTATTGAACGCTTGTGTTGAACGCTTCATTTGTCCTCGAAGATCAGGATTTCACCGAACATAAATTGTGATAAAAGGACTTCAGTGGTTCAGATTTCTGGAAAAATAATCAACACTTCATTACCGTTCGATTATTCATGACGTACTCATGTCGATACCAGAACTTAATTTAGACCACCTGACCATACACTCATACAATGCTCGCTTGCTACTCTCCAAATACACAAACATAGCATTAACTTTTAAACGGACCGAATATATCATATCTCACAATTAAAGCGGTACGTAACAATCCTCCCTTCTTAAGAAATCGACGTCCTCGTCGAATAAGATTAAAAATTTCATCTTCTCTTCTCTTTTTTTTTATTTCATTTATTTATTTTTTTTTAACCATGGTTTGTTACTACCATATTCTGTTCAATTACATGAAATCCCGCATTATGGGTTGTAACGACAACAAAAATTATTATATATATATATAACAAAAAAATAAAACGATTCGCTCGACATTCTGGCGGAAGTTTCAAGATTATTAAGACATGACGGGTATCTAACATAGTACAAAAGTACATGTCATTCTTAATATTTGGTTACTTCTTGAAAATCTGAAATAAAATAAAGATTACAGAAAGTATATATACTGCGACGGGGACATATCACAAAACAGAAGTATGTCTAGTATATTTACTTTAGAATGGCAGAAAATCTTCATGAGTAATAATTGTTATGCCATGATGATACAAATGATTAAGATGATCTTAATAACCCACAAATTTCTTACTCTCACTAATACCATAACAATCGCGAGCTTCGAAAGTGCACAATGTCAAGGAAGAGTATAAGAAGGTGGCAGCGATATTAGGTCGAAGCATCGACATCCTCAGTATTTCCAATTTATTTAAATTCGAGAGCGGCTCTAGCCCAAAATCATCGCGAATATTTGAACATCCCGTGATGTCCAAGATCTTAAGCAAGGATAAATTTCGACCAACTCCGCTAACGAAAACATCATCCATTAAAGGACAAAATCTGAGTTCTAGAATTTGTAAATTTGTACAAGTTGAAGTCATCTTCAGTCCTTCGATTCCTAATAGGACATTGGGAAGCTCAAAAAACGGGACAGCATCGGCCGGATCCGCCTCTTTGGCATTCCTTTCCTCTTCATTCATCCCATTATTTATCCCTAATCCTGGTACTGTGAGAGAGCGTAAAGCTCCTGGGTTATTACAATTTGCTAGAGCATCAAGAACATTAGGACATTCAATTTTTTTTCCTTTAACTATTTTTAACTCCTCTAAATGTTCTTGAGTTTTCAGAAATAAAGTCAGCTCTGAGAAAATCAATCGATCACAGTTATCGATCTGCAACCGTGTTAACTGGAGATTTGATCCATTAAAACACTTTCCGGTTACTTGTGAAGCCGAAAAAGTGAAACTCTTTATCTGCTTGTTTTCACAAACTATCCGGTGCAGATCGTTTTCGATAGGTCCGATTGTCTTACCCAAAACAAGACTTCGCAACTGTTTTGCTCTCTCACCCAAAATGATAAATGTAGTGGACCGAATAACTACTCCGGCCAGATCAAGATGTTCAAGTCTAGGGCAATGTGTAGCTATGATGGAACCTACTTGTGACGGAAATTCATGACGAAGCTGGAAAGCCCGCAGATACCGCCCAGCTCTCCGAACAACCCAATATACCGCATCAATCGTTATTTGAGAATTGTCCCAAGACCTGTTCCACATTTCCGACGAATCTGACAATGTTGTTATCCACCTATATGACGCGATAGCCCCGTCTCTTGACACTCTTTCAAGACAAGCTCGATCCGGAAATGAAAGATATGAAGCTATCATAGCTATGCATTCTACAGGTAGAATATTAGCGAGTTCTTCTTGTATTTGATCTTCGATGCGAGCTGGGGCTTTTCTTAAAGAACCACGAAAATTCCAAGAATCAGCGGGTTAAATGACGAGTTTACGTTTATGAAGGATGTGTGGACATTGATTACTCTTTTCCAGGACTCGAAGCGCCTGTTCAGGAGTAGCAAAAGTTTTAAACGATATATTGCCAGTAGCTCGCTTATGTACGTAAGCATTACATTACAACTTCCTCATCCTTAAATTGAGAAATAAGATATTTACTCGTCGTGTAAGGTGCTAATCGGGATACAAATAATCGATTAATCCGTGACGTATCCATCTATTAATGAAAAGAAACAAAACAAAAAAAATATAAATAAATAAATTATTTTCCAACACATAATTTTAATCGTTACAAGTTAACTTAACTTTATCAACATGTTTGATAAATCTTTTTCCATTTTCATCTTGCAAAATTAAATTATTTTTTTCTAAAACGTCAACAATTTTATCCTTTATATTTCGGTTGAAATTTCTCTGGTTTAGGCTCTATCATAATTCGAACATTATCTCCAATTTTTCCTTTAAAACTGTTACATTTGAGATCATACCTCATTTTAGATTTGTTTTTTGCTAAAATTAAGTTTTTGCCTGCTAAAATCTGCATTCCGGTCAATCGTGAAATTAAATCAGATAAATAAGTATTATAAGTTATAAATCCGTCATTATCAGGGAATGAACTTGGGCATCTGGCCACTCTCCCGAATACGAACTCAAACGGTGTAAAGTTTGTAGCTTCGTGAACTGATGTATTATAAGAAAACATAGCAAATGGTACTGGCATGTCCCAGTCCGTATATTTATCAAGGTAATGACTAATATATTCAGTTAAAACAATATGCCTTCTTTCTAAACTTCCGTTGGTTTGAGGTCGATATCCTGATGTCGTAAGAGGTGTTATTTTAAAAATTCGCATTAAGGCTTTCATCAACTTCCCAATAAAACTAGCACCTCTATCTGTTAGTGTAACTCTAGGAGCTCCATATAAAAGTATAAATCTAGTTACAATAACATGTGCAATTGTCTCTGCTTTTATATCAGGGACTGGTTCTGCAACACAATATTTGGTCAGATTATCCTGCATTGTTATGATATATTTGTTCCCGGTAGGTGTTATAGGCAAGGGACCGACAGCATCTAATGAAATTTTTTCAAACGCATTTATCGAAGTGTCTTTAATAATCATGGGCTCTCTTACCTTCGATCTAACTAATTTCATATTTTGACAACTTTTACATGTTCTAATATAATTTTGGACATCATTTCGTAATCCGGGCCATTAAAATTTTTCTCTAATTCTCCGGTATGTTTTAGTGACTCCTTTATGTCCTCCAATTAAACTGTCATGTTTTTCTGAAATTATTTCCATTCGCATATTTTCAGGAGGAATTTGTATACTACATCTACATATTATAATTTTAATTTTTATCGAATAAAAATATTCATATAATAATTTAAATAAACTTTCATTTAAATTTACTTCTAAAAAGTCTCCAATTTCGGATATTCTAAAAGATTGTACGTTTAATCTATAGAATACTTCTTTTAAATTTTGCAATCCTATTTTTAAATTTTCCTTTAAGATATTATCATAATGATTTCTTTTAATAACTACACTAAAAACTTTATATTGACTAAAAGGAGTAATTAATACTTGACCTACTTTTGGTTTTAATGTTTTAAATTCATCTGCATTCAAAATACCTAAATCTGATAAAAGTTTCGAAATTGGTGTTACCAATTCACAGTCTCTTGAGATAAAATGTACATAATTATCCTTACTAAAAGTAAGATTTTCTTTTACATAGCTTAAATTTTCATTAATACTATCTACCCCTTCGTTTAGTAACTTATGATCATAATCGATGCATTTATGTATTTGTAACTTACTAGAATTATCGACAAAATTAGAAGGAATTAAAATCTTAGGACGCATAACGTCTTTAAATTCCTCAGTTCCTCCCTTCTTAAGATTTTGTTTATCTTCTATATTTCTGAAATTATTTTCATCTAAAGGAGTAGATAAAGCTATAGATTTTGGCGTATGTTGCGGCGTCATTATGGACGTATATGGAATAGGGTTGTTTAAAATACTGTCATCTACTATCAAAGGTCGGTATCCAGCTAAAAATTCCGTTTCGCAATTTTCATCTATAACGTTTAAATCAGGATTAAAGTTCGTTTCGGGGTTTTGAATCGATTTTTCTGTATTCTTTCCTTCTAAACGAATTTCATTGTCTTGAATAATTTTAAAATTTTGGTTTTCACTTGTTTTTTTAGTTGTGGGTAATGACTGCATTCCCCTAGATTTTAAAATATTCTTTTCTATGTCCGATATAGGGACATATCCTCGACCGCGAATCGAATCATCTAAAAGATCAAAAGACTCTCGCAATTCTCGGAGATTTAACGAAATTGAATCCGAATTTTTAGAAACTATTTTATCGTCATCGGAATAATCACTGTCATTGTCATTTCGTTATCAGTCAAATTAATAGAGATAGGCGAGTTTTCCTCAATATCTATGTCACTTGACATTTCCCCAAAAACAGTAGTACCATTCTTCTCTTGAATCGGGGTTTTACACATAACCTCTTGATGAGCATTTTATTCTAGATTAGAAAAAGCACTTTTCCGTTTCTGAAGAATTGGAGGTTTCTCTAGTTCATCATTTGATTCTGATTCTACTATGTCTGAATCTGAATCAATTTTATTGTTACGTCCTACGTAACGCACCTAATTTCAAAAATACCATTAATTATTTTATAAAAACTTTCCGAAATAGTCTCAAAGGAAAATGTACAGGAAAATCTAAAATCATCTTTAGAAAGTGCAGCAAACCGGACTAGCAACCCGTACCCTTGACCAACTCTATCTATTTCTAAAAAAGTAATAAAAATTCTAAAGTACATCCAATTTCTCATGTACACGCTTATATGACATACTTTTCTTTTCCAAGAAAATTCTTTTCCAGATAGCTTTTCATATAATATAAAAATTATAAACCAAAACTAACGAACAATAGAATGATAACATTGGTCGGATTAGTCTCCATATTTAGATACAAATTCTATTACAAAATAAAGTGCTGGTTTTGCAGAAAACACATTTATAAAATAAAATGGAACGTTTATTTATAATAACTAACAAATTCCGTTTTTTCTTTTTATTACAATAGATTCAACTGTCGGCGTGATGGTCGTGCGAGCTAAGGCGTCAGCCTTAGTCCGCCCGAACTGAACGTCGCGAAGGTTCCGAGTTCGAATCCCCGTCTGTGCAATTTTCTCTGCTTATGTCCAGTGTGGAATAACCGGGGAACTTTGCTGGGCGAAGGTACGAATTTGGGACCGTTGCCGACCCCCGTCGGCAGTTATCGGTACCTGCAGCGTCTTATCCGCGGTCGGTACGTCGTGGGTCTTACCTCGGGTAAAGAGGGGATAAGCCCCGCGTCGTACTCGCTAAGGCACAGACCGCCGAATATGCTGGTGGTACCGATAGTGGGGTAGGGGGGACTGGCTCTGGGTGGGTGTTGTGTGTGCCTATAGTTCTGTCTTGTACTGTCTGTCTCTGTCCTGCACCTCTCCACCCGACAGCCGACCCGCAAATAGACGATTAAATGTCATTAACGCGGGGGAAAATAACCTGTCCTTTGTCCTTTTGTCCTACAATAGATTCAACCACGAAATTTCATTAGTCAAACTTCCAAACTGGTACCGAGCAAACGAATAAACAAACATTAGCGTATAAAACATTGTAAACACCATCTCATGAATAAACAATGAACCTTTTATTTATATATCTCTATTACAAAATTGAACCTCCTTTAAAATTTAGCATCTCGATAATCATGTTTTCAAAGCTACAATAATACAAAATTTATAAAAACAAACAATTATTTTAAGAATATCTCATTGTTTATTCATGTCTTGTACGAAATTCATGCTTTGTATCACTATGTGTAAATTGCTCTTACAAGCCTTCAATAAAAATAATGTTAAATTGTACAAAAATCAACAACAGTTGTATTAAAACAATTAATGCAAAATAGTTTATTAAAAATACAAATTTACTATTAAAACAACGCAACGACATATAAAAATTGCATAAAATCTATCGGATTATTAGAAAACTAATTTAGTAAATATTAACAAATAAATATCTCCAGTTCTATACGAGATAAACCTACCGTTCATTTTTGTACAATCTTAAAATTAACGTAATTGTCTAAACGCGCAAAAAGATTCTGTTCAATTCGGACGGAAGCTGCAAATCTTGCATTCACATGAATTTTGGATAGAAAACCGTGACACGACACAACGCTTCAAAACGGAACTGGGCACCACGGGCGGTATCCAGTATAAATACAGCACCTCCTGGACCAAAAAAACGCAGTTAAGGTTGAGCAATTAAGCTCGAGCAGAAGTTCAGCTCGACAAGTACATCCCGTCAGCCCAGCAGTCCAAATTCTGAAGAGGGTTCGGGACTTCCACCGCACATAAGGACGAATAATCAAATTACGGCGCCAAAAGTCGAAAAAATTATTTGTTTAAAATTAACCACTACTACGCTTAATAAGTTCTATATACTATTCTGCAATCAGCCCATAAATATTTCTTTTTTTAATTCACCGTAATAGTCTCTATGAACATGCAAATCGAGTTACCTTCTGCACGCACGTTTTACAGTTACTACAGTCAACAATTTTGTTGAGTTGACAATTTCAAGTTCGGACATGGATTTTCAATTATCAGGCATGTAGTTTAATACGAAATTATTATGAAATTAACAATTATAATTAGGATAAATATAGCAGAGATTTTGGATTTGAAAAATATTGAAATATCTACTTCAGATAGAGATTAAAAAAAAGTTTCAATATATTCCACGACATTTCCTTACTAGTTTAACACAACAACAAATAGGGAATATAAAAAAAATCTAATTCACGTTCCCCCTCTTCCCCCTTCATTTTATAAAGCATATTATTCTTAGATAGTAGTAACAGCTGCGTTGTAACTATTTTAGGGACACATTTTTCTGCTTCACAAACTTTGAAAGTATAGGTAGTATTAGATTTTTCGGGGTCGTTGATTACGAATCCGATATCAGATATTTAAAATTGAAAATGGCGGATCCAATATGGCAGACGATTTGGGAAGAAAATTGCAAATAAAACACAATATTGCTATTTTTATCAAAAAATAATGTGTTTTTTTTTAAATTTTGTTATATGGAAGGGTGATGAACAATTTTTACAGTGTGTTTAGGCTAAGTATGGTGTTAGTGAGCTTTCTGAAGATTGTACAAATAATATCCCTGTAAAATGTATGTACATTTCAGTTAAGATTAATGATTAATGTGACAGAAAATTATTGTCTATAATGTGCCTTTTCCGCATTACATTTCTGTAATTATTTTAAGCGTCTAATTACATATATTTTCAATGCATACTTTAAAAATGAGTTTTTATTGTCTCATTTACGGCAAAGATATGACACACAATCTGAACCAGATCGTTTTAAAGGTATATATAATAACTGAATGGACTTTTACACTGAAAATACATGTCTTATATTTCGTTCACGCGGCGTATATATAATATATATTATATATATTATATATATTATATAATGGGGGCCAAACATGTAGTTGCAAAAATCGCGATCGCACTTAGCTGCGATTAAAGAAAAATAGGACAATATAATATCAACATAAAAAAATTTTTAAATTTGAAAATCTAATGTCCGATTCGTAATCAGTGGCCTCAAAAACCCTAACATACCAAATTTCAGTACAAGCTATAATTTTCATCACAAATCGCCCGCCATATTGGATCCACCATTTGAATGTTAAGAATCTGATATCGAATTTGAAATCAACGACCCCAAAAACTCCTAGATACTAAATTTGAGGGCAATGTATAATTTTCTTCCTAAATCATCCGCCATATTGGATCCGCCATTTGGAATTTCGAAAGTGTGGTATCGGGTCCGTAATCAGCGACCCCGAAAACTCCCGAGTAACGAGTTTTAAGCAAATCCGATGAATTTTTCATAAAAGTGTCCGCCATATTGAATCCGCCATTTTGAATTTTGAAAAACTGATATCGAATTCGAAATCAGCGACCCCGAAAACCCCTAGGTATCAAGTGTGATTAAAATCAGTATGAATTAAATAGTTTTGTCTTGCTAGATTCGCAATTCGTCCCTGTGTGCACCGGCACAGAAATAATAGTGAGTATCTTCCCCTAACCTAGATTCCAGGCGACTAACCTGAACCCGGACAGAGCACGGGACCAGGGCCAAATCTTTTGGCCCGGCATTTCGATCCCTCCGGGCAAACTCGTCTCCGCGACAATTCTTTTTTTTTTATATTTTTTTTTTGGGGTAAACTAGTTCCGAAAAGGGACAGAGCTCGGGACCAGAGCCAAATCTTTTGGCCCGGCATTTCTATCTCTCCCTCGAGGAACTTATAAACCCTTTCCTCGGTTTATTCCGGGATTAGTACGTGCCAATGCGGAATCGACCCATAGGGAATTAGGTCAGAGCCTTTTCACTTTTTTTCAATATTAATTTTTATAAATTTCCCGCGTTTCTCCTTCCGCGAAACTAAATTTTTCCACGTTTGTTACAGTGGCCCGAAACAAACATATGGAACAACCCGCCCAACGCGAAGGACAGCCAGTCAACACCCCCCGACCATAACCAGCCTCCTCAAAATAATCTCAAAATAAAAATATATGATTAAAAATAAATGATCTCAAAATAAAAAAACCTATAAGAAAAAGAAAATCGAGTTATTATTTATTTTCACCTTTCTCCTTTCCTTTTGAACAAACACATTCGGCAGCTCCGTCCACCCTAAAAGAATCCTCAAATCGACTCTTCTGGTCGATTTGGCCCTTTCACGGCAGAGAGGTGGCGTCCACTTCCGGGCGCCATCCCAGCCATAACATTATTATTATTTGATGTTGTCTGAATTGATTGTCTATTTTTGTTATCATTTGATCTTGTTCTACCAGCAATGGCATTAACGTCTATTGGAGCAGGGATCTTATTAGTTTTTGAACCTAACGGTCTACCAGGTTTTCTCTTAATTAATTCCTTGTCATGACTATCATCTTTATTTTGACTGTCTGGATGTGATTTACAATCTTTAGTCAACGGCACTAGAATTTTATCTCTTTTCTCAACTGGGTTTCTTGACAAAGCATCCGCATTAGTATTCAATGATCCAGGTTTATATTCAAATTCAAAATCGTAATCTTGTAATTTTAATCTCCATCTTATTAACCGTTGTCCAGGATCTTTGACTGAATCAATCCATTTTAAAGGTTGATGATCACTAACTAATTTAAATCTAACCCCGTATAAATAAGGCCGATAGTGCAAAACTGCATATAATACAGCCAAACATTCTTTTTCAGTTGTCGAATAATTTATCTCGGGCCTAGTTAAGCTTTTTGAAAAATACGATACAGGGAGATCCACTCCATTAACATCTTGGCTTAATACTGCACCTACACCATAATTTGAAGCATCTGTAGTTAACTTGAAAGACTTATGAAAATCTGGATATTGTAATACAGGAAGATTACATAATCTCTTTTTAAGAATTTCAAAACTAATAGTTTCTTCATTACTCCAATTGAATTTTTTTGTCCTTAAAAGTTCTGTCAAGGGTTTAGCAACCTTAGCATAATCTTTTATGAATTTCCTATAATATCCTGTTAATCCCAAAAATTCTTTAATATTCTTTTGATTTTTAGGTATTGAAAAACATTTTACTGCTTCTATTTTTTCTGGATTGGGTTTTAAACCATCACTACTAATAATGTGTGACCTAAAAATTTAACTTCTTTTTGTAAAAATTCACATTTATCTACTTGCAATCATAAATTAGCAACTCTAAGTCTTTTAAATAATCTTTTCATTTTTCTTTGATGTTCCTCTAGATCCTTGGCAAAAACAACAATATCATCCATATATACAAAAAGTTCCGCTCCAGTTAGTCCCCTTAAAACATTATCCATTAAACGTTGAAATGTCATGGGTGCGTTTTTAAGACCTTCAGGCATGCGAATATATTCAAAATGTCCATTAGGTGTTGTAAATGCTGTCTTATACATATCTTCTTCCGATAATTCTATTTGTTGAAATCCAGAATTTAAATTGAGTATACTAAAATAAACAGCATTACCTAATTTATCCATAATATTTGTTATATTTGGTAAAGGATATGAATCATTAACAGTCTTTTCAGTTAATTTCCTAAAGTCTATTACTAATCTTCATCTACGATTACCTTTACTATCCGGATTTTTGGGTACTATCCAAATAGGCGAATTATATAGAGAGCTAGACGGTGTAATAATTCCTTTAGTCAATTTATCCGCGATCTATTTTTCAATTTCCTTTTTATGGATCGGAGGAAATTTATACTGTTTAGTATTAATAGATACATTATCGGTTAATGAAATTGAATGACGAACATACGGAGTACACATTAAATCTTCACCTGGTATATGAAATACATCAGGAAATTCTCGGACTAAATCCTTTATATGTTTCATTTCTTCAGTATTTAAATGATTTAATCTTAGATTACTTATTAAATACTCTACTTTATCCGCCCAAGATGAAATTGGTTTACTACGTACTTCATCATAACATTCGTCAGTAAAGTATTCATGTTCTCCAACTATATCATTATATTCAAACGGCATTAATTCCTGACTAGGTATTTCTATTTCTACGTCTTTATCTAAAGTGTTAATTGCAAAAACTTTACAAGTTCCATTATTTACAGATACTATTGATTCCCCTATGTAAATATCTTCTATTGCTTTTAAGTTAGGCAAATATCCCTCATTTAAATCGCGATTCAGTACATTTATACTAACCATAGTTTTAGTTCTTTTTTTAATACATAATTTCGTACATGATTTTTAACAGAATTTGTTATGCCTCCATTACGATTATTTCCTATTGGATTTTTCAAAAATTTAATTGGAGTTATTGGATTAGAAGCTAATATTAAGGCATTGCAATATAATGAAATAATTGCTAATTCCTTATCTAAATAATCTTTATCTAGTATCCCATCGCAATCTAATGGTATAGCTGATGGAACTACATAAAGCTTTATATTACTATTTCCAAAAATTGTTGTTCTTATAGAACCCAATGTCTCAATTTTATAATCTGTTATTCCCTTTAAAAATATTTTATCATCAATATTCATTTCTAATTCTAAATTTAATGATTTTAACTTAATAACAGATACTTCTGCTCCTGCATCAACTAAAAAGATTCCTGGATTTTTCCTAAAATCAGCAGACACTCTCAACAGTTACTTTCAACGCATTCGAAGCCATATTTACTATTTTAATATTTCTGGTTCCTCCACAAACTTGATTTTCGGATGACGCTGAATATCGCTGCTTAGACTCGTCGGCGCGTCTGTAAGACGAGTCTGCCTCCAGTTTAAAGGACTTATTGCTTTATGTGAATTATTAGCAGTTGGAGATCTAGGAGCCTGTATTTGAGGTTCATTACGTCTCTGAAAATCGTTATAGTAACTCGTTTTACCTGACCATCTAGATGAATTATTCGTACCGAAATTCTGTTCAGTTGGATAATAGGAAATCCATGTGGACTATAATTCGATAATGGTACAGAGAATGGAGGGTTTCCACAATAAGGAGAATAAGGAGGATAAGGATACATGGGAGGATAAGGTAAATAAGGAGGGTAATATGGCCACATAGGTTCCATTACCTCATTATATCGCGCAGGGAAATTTTCTACATTTCGCAATGTTATACCTCCTCCCATATTTGTTCCCATCAAAATAAGGAATGCTTGACATGGCATTTTGTAAAATCATGCACTCTGACATAGTAGCCATTAATTTAGTCGTTTTGTCCATTTTGCAATTTAAAAAAAATATACAAAAATAAAATAAAATAAATATATAAATAACACAAAGCAAAAATATTCTATTCAAAATTATAAAAATATAATTAATTATTATTAATAATTTTATAGTAAATCATTCTTAAAACTGAAATGTTAAATAAAAATTAAAAATAATTTATAAGTTGAATTATTGTAATTCGTTTCTTTGAAATTGCATAACATTCAAAAACCTTTTCAAGAATATAAACAAATAATTTGAAAATGCCTTTAAATAATTGGACTATAACCGAATGCGATGCAAAATAATGATTAACATTGATTTTATAAAAATTTATTGGTGTTCAAACTTCATATATAATAAAAATCAATAAATGTTATCAATAATTTAACCACTTGCATTAATTTAAATAATAACACTGTGAGGAAAATAATCACAATATGATTCACACAGCAGGTCATCATTTAAAACCAAAATAACTTTCATCAATTTCAACCTAACGCAACAAAATAAAAAAAACTCAACAAAATTTAATATTATACTAATGCAAAATCAAATATTCCAATTTGCACAGAATATAATCTCCTATTAAAAATTATAAAATATATTTTAATAATATTTTAGCACTGTAATTTAAAACAAATATCCAATAAAATAACACTACAAATTATGATTCAAAACGGGAATTAATTTTATTCACTTAAATAAAGTAATACCGAAATAATAAATTATTTGTCCCATTAAACGTTTCATTCAATTACCAGAATTTTAAATGATATAATATTAATATATTGTGCGTATACTTGGTGTGACGGTCCATATATTAAATGTAGAAAAAAAGTAAACAAGTAGAAAAATCCGTAACAGACGAATTGCGATGGCAATATGCGTCTGGCGCTTTGATATACTATTAATTTATAATAGACTTTCTTAATTAAAAATCAATTTTCCATTTTATCACTTTTAACTACGTTTAATTATAACCAATAAAATCAATTAAAAGAAATTTCACTAAATAAAAAGTAAAATAAAATAAATTATGTTTAAAATTAATTATAAATAACAATTCGATACTTTAACATTTTGTTATTAAATTTTCAAAATTTTAATTGAATTAAGTTTTATTAATTTACACAAACCTTAACACTATAATTAATTTTTTTTTTTTTTAATTTATACCAATAAGATTTATATGACTTGGTCAATTTAATATATCTTTGTTTAATTATAAAACAACGTGATTCAGCAATGGGATATAGTCAGATAATAGAATATTGCTGAATAACGTGTTCGAAAAAAAATTACAATATAATAATTTATAAAATTTGAATTAAATGATTATTTTAAATAAACCACTATGAACACACTAAAACACATCACTTATTTTGTTTTCTTAAAAATTCATAAAATAAGTATAATTAAAAATATAACCGTTACGTGGTTTAACAATGGGACATAGCCATATAATAATATATTGCTTAACCACGTTTCTTTTCCAATAATAAAATTTGGAATGATTCAATTAATAATTTTATGAATTTTTAATACAAAATCTGAAACAAAATTTGATTAATACACATAAAATAATATATATTCTTAATCTAACATTTATTCTAATATTTATTTATATATATATATATATATATATATATATATATATATATATATATATATATTTAAAAAATCATAATTTTGATTTTTTTTTATCTCCTGTTTAATTTCTACAAAATTTAACAAAAATAAAAAATTATCTTTTCTAATGATCAATTAATATAAAATATAACATTAATAATGATGAAACAATTTAAATTAATATCTAATTAATCGAAATCAGAATCCCACTTCTGACACCAATTTTGTTACGTGGATCGACTTCGAATAATTTTTATCTTTATTATTAATAATTATCTTTAATCAGGTTATATACACTGTTTTATATTTACCTTAATATTCCAATAGCTCACTCTTCATGGTATTAAATGTATTAAATAAAACACTTCGTTTTAATAACACTTAGAGAAAAACACTTTATTATTGAAATCCTCAGTGACGATCTCCGGCTCAAGTCGCTTCCTGGACACAAGTGACTAGTTGACGAAAAAGGTCGTTGTATCTTTTCAACTTTTGGAAGGTTCGCGAACATGACCGAATTTGACATTCCGCGAAACATTACTAAATGTCAACGGTGATAGCTCATTCGAATATCAAATTATCATGCCCTATCAATACAACTAAGCCTAAACTCATACACTCATATAACGCTCGCTTGCTACTCTCCGAATACACAAACATAGCATTAACTTTTAAACGGACCGAATATATCATATCTCACAATTAAAGCGGTACGTAACAGGGGTATCAGCTTTTAGGAAAAGAGAGCATGGTATACTTCCGTACTTGAAGGAAATTTTTTACGATGAACGTCAGTGGATTATCTGCGTTCATCTTAAAATAGTGAATTTCTTGCTTACACAATAGCGTGGATATACGAAGTATCCTTGCTTTATTTGTACGTAGGACAGTAGAGCGACAAAAGATTACTGCTCGAGAAATAAGAGAAGCGGATAGAAATATTACCTGTAGGCAAAGCAAATGTTGTGACCCAAACGTTGGTCGACAGGCAGACAATAATTTTGTCCCATGAAGCAATTGGTCAAAGCCTTAGACAACGATGGATAGTGTTTCCAACATATTTGTGATTTTTTCTTTCCACATATTAGCATGAAGAAATTGAAAGCTGGAGTTTTTGAAGGACCTCAAATTCGAATGCAAACTACGGGCATACAATTTTGCAAATCTGTGACAAACATTGAACAATCTGCTTGGTCAAGTTCTGTATTAGTCACCGAGAGGTTTTTAGGCACCTACAAAGCACATCATTATGAGGAGCTGGTGCAAAATAAACTACGCAATTTTGAAGAATTGGCTGCTCACATGAGCATTCATGGAATGCAGGGTGATTGATTCTATCTGATGAAAGAACAGGGTGATTGATTCTGTCAGAAGCTGAAAATTATAGACAGATAGCAAAGCAGTTCGGACAGCATATGTTGACATACTACTGCTGGAGTATTATTCGCGATGATCAAACATAACACAAAATATAAGCGAACGTACTTTTCCTCACCTGGACTTCATTGTCCGAGTAAAGATAATGGTATCGAGTATTAACTGGACGAGTAGTTTTAATCGTGTCCCCTCCAGCAAACCCACCCAATCTTATCATGTTATATATAGTTTCCACCAACTTCACGAAGACCAGGATTCTACCCCTGACATCCCCCTTATCACGGCATTCTGTCTTGTAGCGTGTATATTCACGATCATCACCTTTGATCGAGGGCTTAGCTGTCGGACTAGCGCTTGTTTGCCGACTGCTCTCTTAAGCGTCCAACTGTTCCTGGCCCTCTCACGAGGCATCCACTTCGACGAGGACGTCACCTGCTATCAACTGTGGAATGCTGCACTCCTTTACCTTGAGTTCCTCCGCGTTAAGCCCCCTTTCATCTTTTTAAGCACGTCAGCATATTACATACATTGCATACCCTCCGCTGTAGTAACGAGGATGGCATCGTGTCGTGTAATTTTCTTATTCGGAGGCATCTTCCCGCGTCTCTCTCCGTGCTCCATCATTTTATTCCTTCTGCATTTTTTCACTTTCTCTGGGCTGGAGCTAGATGCTCTGGCCCGTTTTAAAGATACTGCCCATTCCAATACAGCGCCACTCAAGAGGCTAGCCTGTATCCTCTCAGGCAGACCCAATACTGTCGACGATTTTTAAAAACAATTAAAAGAACTCGGTTGAAACTTGAAAGTTACGAAAAAAAAATTTGAAATAAGTTTCTGTATTGCTTTGTACTCATTTTAACTAATTGCACCCATATGTCAAAAAAAAATAAAATCAATCAAATTTTCGAAAAATTTTTAATGACAAATTTTGTAATGCATATAATACAGGGTCCGCCAAAAGTCCCAACACGGCGAAATATCTCAGCGGGATTGCAATTTTTGGGAAAATGTTGCAGACAAAAGTTTAAGGATTTTCCCTGGCTATTTGACGGCGATATTGAATTTGACCTAGAACAAGACCTTGAAGGTTATTTCGAGGTCAATTAATTTTTCTAAATGGAAACCCCTACTTTAAAACAGATATCCGTTTACTGTTTGGCAATACCCTAAACGTGTGTAGAACACGAATACTGTCACAATCTAGAAATCAGAGGATTCATATAAATTTCTAGTTTATGTATTTATTTACATTTCTTTTCGAAATTCTCTAAGCCTCATTCTCTTCTTCATTAATATCTGCATGCTTGTGTCATCATTTTTCTTCTGACCAAGAGGACGTGTCATTCCCATAATTGTTGCGACATTTTCTTGCTTTAGGCAACGCAATTTAGTGTTTTTCATAAAGTAGTATCATACTTATTTCGTTTCAACAGTCCATCGAGGCAACTTTATTGGTTTGATTTTGAAAAAAAAAAAACATTTAATTTATTCCTCATTTTGAGTAATCATGGCACAGCTTTCAGAAAGAGAGCGGGTAAGTATTTTAATGATGAGAGGATGGGGTGATGGTCTAAGATCATGTGATCAAGTAAAGACACTCTTCAATGATACTTTTCGTAATCAAGATAACGGTATTTCAAAATCAAAGGTTGAACGTACAATTAGGCGTTTCGAGGATACAGGAAGAAATAAAAGTTGCGAAAAATCTGGAAGAGCGAAAAGGAAAACCACAAAAGAGAAGGCATTGGAAGTTGCATAAGCTTTCGTGGAGAATCCAAGACTCTCTGTGAGTCGAGCATCGCAGAAACTTGAAATTAGCGCAAGGCTGTTCCCAGGAATCTACAATTTATCAAGTTTCATCGTTAACAAATTCACCGTTTTCAAAAATTAAACGAGATGCCTTCAACCCGGGTGCATACACTTGGCTATTAGTTTCGATACATATATAAAAATATAGTATTTCAGAACTGTCTGAAAATTGAAAATGAGCATTTTCATAACTTCGATCCAGAATGCAGGTCAGCTGAAGAATTGATATATAACATAGACAAATAAAATTACTTTCAAACCTACATATTCGGTGGAAATACTTTTACGTCTTTGAATCGAAAACTACTATTTATGCCGCGTTCAAACAATAACGTCAACATTATGATCGTTAACGACAATGTCGTGAATCGCGATCGGTTGAAATTGTTGTTACCGATAATAACATTGGCGATATTGTCATAAATGACATACAGAATTCTTGCGGCTACAAGTTCCCCCGCGGGACTCGTCAGTAAGGCTATTCGGGCAGGCCCTGCCTTAGACGGGTATAGTTATATATATAGAATAAGAAGATAATATAAATATTTGTAACGCTGTTTAGGATACAACAACATGCTATTGGCAACTCTTCAGCCATTTCATAATCAATTATTTTGATAATCATATTGAAGAAATAAATAAATTGAATGCTGGTGGCAACTCTTCAAATTTCAAAATTATTTCAAAAATTGACCTCGAAATAACCTTCAAGGGTAATTTCCATGGTACCATTAAATAGCCAGAGAAAAATCCTTCAACTTTTGTCTGAAATATTTTCCCCGAAAATGTACTCCCGCTGAGTTAATTCGCAGTTTCGGGAGTTTTAAGTTTCACCTTGAAATGACCTTGCCGGAAAATTCGAAGATACCATATTCCCACGTAAAATGTTGTGCTCTTTCCGAATTCGTCAGAAAAAAATAGGGGGTTCCATTTAAAAAAACAAACTTGACCTTGAAATAACCTTCCAGGTCGTATTCAACGTCGAATACAATATCGCCATTAAATAGCCAGGGAAAAATCCTTGAACTTCTGTCTGAAACATTTTCCCAAACAATGCACTCCTGCTCAGGTATTTCGCCGTCCCGGGACTTTTGGCAGACCCTGTATATTACAATATTAATTGTAATATATTATTACAATTTTAATGTATAATTAAAAATTATGTATTTTTGGTCATTTCAGTTCCATTAATATATTTTGTATGGTTAACGTTCGTCAGCGGTTATGGTGCCGGCTATTATTTGAAAAAATGATTTACCATCAGATGAATGGAATATAATGATAATAATAACAATTTTTTTTTTATTTTTAGATTGTTAAAAAACGGAAAAATCTGCGTTCAGACCGTCGGCAGCTATTATACAACCGAAATTGAGAAGATAACCCACTGGTGTGGTGGGTTCCACGAACCACCAGTCTCCTGAGTGAGAATGGAAAACCAAACGCCTCCAGGTCCCCGGCGGAGTCTGGGATCGCCTAAACTTACTCTACCTTGGCCAAGGGTTACAGGCAAAAATATGCAAGTAACAACAGGACATGGAAGCGTAATAATATCCATCCTTAACAGCGGCAGAGGTTGTTGTGGTAAGACCACACAGGAATACCCTTGCGAGTTCTCATATCCGGGTACCGCCGCTATCGTACTCCCTGGAGGGGCCTCCGTTATAGAACGCACGATGTTTGCTAAGGGGCCGTGACCAGCCCCCCTCCTCTCAGATTTTATCACCCAATATTATTGGGCAGCCGCATTTTCCGCAGTCTTCTTATGGCACAGCGTCGTCTGTCATCAAAATATGACACCCTCGCCCAAAAAATAATAATAATAATAAGTGGGGGGGTGGTTACGATGACTAAGGCGTCCGCCTTGTTTCATAACATGGACGTCTCCGAAGGTTCTGGGTTCGAGACCCCGTGTAGACAATTTTCTGGGTGTTGAATTGAACACAGTACCGACACTGCAATCACCTACCTCACAGTTTGGGTCATGGTTGCAGTTACCTTTCACGCTGATCTGGTAAAGATTTGAACACAAAAAAAATTCTCATTTTTCGCATAGCTTGTGCGACATCAGAAACCAATGTTGTTGTTTAAGTTAGTAGTGGGGGTATGACAGTTCTACGCCATCCTCGGGATGGGTGGATCGCGAGAGGCACCTCGCGAGATGACTCGCGAAATAAGATCGCGAATTAAGACAGCGAATTGATATCGCGATTTGATTGCGCGAATAATTATTGTAAGGCTACCTCTCCCACCTCGAAAGCGCTCGTTTCTCTCATTCGAAGCCTGCTTTTTTTAATGGCCGACGCTCGCGGCCTGGGAGGTCTGTTTTTCCTACATCTTTGGAAAAACACGTGTACCTTCGACCCCCCTGGCGCTCGGGGCCTGGCGGTCGGTTTTCCTACCTCTCATTCGAAGCTTGCTTGAATAGCGTCCGGGGAGGTCGGCATCGGCATCGACCCCCCCTGACGCTCGGGGCCTGGCAGGTCGGTTTTTCCTACATCTTTGGAAAAATACATGTTACTTCGACCATCCTTGGAAAAACACATGGATGGTATACGAGTTGAGACGCGTCTAAAATCCATTAGTCATTCCCATATTTGGGAAACACATGTAATTTCTAGGAATATTAGATAATATGTTGGGATCTGTATCTCGTAAAGATGGTATACGAGTTGAGACGAGTGTAAAAACCATTAGTCATTACGTTAATCATCGACCCTCTTCTATTTCTTCACAATAATTATTAATTCTCACCAGCGAATCGTATAAATCCTTCGATAGAACCACGGAACTATCAGTTTCTAGTCAAAATTGACGCTCCGTAGTTTTCCATCGTTCTGTACAAAAATAAAGAAAAAGAAATGGAAGTTGAACGATATCTCAATACGCTCTATACGTGGGTTGAATATAAATATTTTAATATAAAAAATTATAACGCATCCACGAATACAATTCGCGAGTTTTATGAAAGTTGTGACAGTGCAATTGAAAGTTTACGGCCATATGCAACGATATCAGTGGAACACAACATCGAAAACGCTGGGGAGTTGGCAGTCAACCGCCTCATTGCCATGCGAGAGAAAATTAAATCGATGAATTTTAATACACAGGAGGAAGACAAGGATATTGATAATGATGAGAGATTCGATCATCTGGATTCCGATATGGAGCAGGAGATGAGCAAAATTTTAGATTCGTTCACTCCGCTCTTCATTTATGAGGAAGTTGATTCACCTTTCAAAAATCGCATAAAAACTGGACTCGCGATCAATTTTGAATACTGGAATTTAAATGATTTCTTTGATGCTGTAAAATTAAAAGTGTTCGATACTCTACGCCTAGCTTTCAAAGAGTACCAGTGTGTGAATGTGTGCATCGTTTTCGGGGGAGAGGTGTGAGATATAGAAACAATGCTACACTACATTGAGAATTTTGATAGTGGATATGAAAAATTAGATATCACTTCAACAAAGAAAATTCTTAAGGGTAGAGTGCACAGTTGCTCAATATATACAGAAACAGGTACGCTACATTCACGCTTCCGGTACGATACACATAAAAAGAGAAAACAAAATACAATAAAGAAGTAAATATATATATGTATGTAAACACGCTCTTAATTACTAAAGGAACGCACTATACAGTTGACGGCATATAACGACAGGGACACAAAACTAGGCACTTCAATAAAGACGCACTGCACGGCAGCAACCGCAAATTCGCAGGCCAACCTAAAAGTCCAATACAAATTGTCTCCTGGCAAAGCACGCGCTGACGAAACCAAAAAGGACCTTCAGCGCACGACGGTCTGCAGAATGGATCAGAACGGCCATTACATTCTCGTCGGAACAGTTGACCATGATGCTGTTACGACGGAGTCTAGATCTTGAGGGGGCAGAAAGGGGACAGTCCCACAGGATGTGAGTTAATGTCTCCCTTTCACCCGTATTACATATCGAACACGGCTTATTCGGGTTGTAAGCGTAGTGAGTACTACCGACGCAGAGTGAACGCGAGAATATAGTGGCCGTTCTCATCTGTATTTTTAGGCGCAAATGGGAAAGCTGGCAGCGTTCAGGAGCCAGAGAGGCCAGTCCGTCGGAATATTGCCTAAATATTGGGATCTGGATCAATTCCGATAAGAAATAGCGCTGAAGGTCACGGTTACGCTGATGAATGGCAACGGTTTCGCAGGTTGACGTTATATTAGACTCCCAGTTAGTGGCCGAGAAATGAGAAGTGACCTCGGCTGCACAAGCCAGTTCATTACCATATCTGTCGTCCCACCAGAGCTGAGCTCATGCAGCCTGGCTAGCCCCAGGCGCGCCAAGCTATTTGTTGGTTGACGCAAATACTTTAGTACTAAATTTAACGCTCTACGCATTATTTCGACGGATATTGGATAGAGCCCCAATTCCAGACGCAGAAGATAAGGCGGCGTCGATTTAGGGAGCTTAAGCCATTTCTTAAAAAAGTCAACCTGTACCGATTCTAAAGAGTGAAGATGGCCGAGGGCCCAACAGGGAGCAGCATACAGCAGGGTAGATAATATGGAGGCCCCATAAAGCTTGAGGGCAGCACTGCTTGAATCACATCCAGCTGAAGTCATTATAGCCAAGACAGACGGCGTAGCTTGGCGAGTCTTGGCTATAGCATTTTCAGTTGCCTTCAATCCACTCGCCGATGAGGAGACGATTGTACCTAGATATGGGTAAGTGGTCGCAACTTCCACCTGCTGATTGCCATAGTAAAAATTTCTTGAAGAGGCGTCAACAGGACCACCTCTTCTGAACACAACGATTTTTGTCTTAGCGATGTTTACAACTAGGCCATTAAGGCTACAATAAGACTCGAGCGCCCTAAGTTTAGCTCTTAAGTCAGCAGGTGAATAAGCGAATATCGCCAAGTCATCGGCGAAGAGACGCATCATCAGGTCGAGCGTAGTTGTGAAGTCAATGCCCCTCAAGCCTAGGCCCCGACAGTATGTTACGATGTCGGAGATATATAAAATAAAGAGCAGAGGGCTCAAGATTTCTCCCTGAAGAACCCCTCGATCACCCTAACTCGATCCGTAGAGCCAGATGGGCACACGATAGAAGATTCAGCTGAGTCATAGAAGGCCTTAAGCACCCTAACCATTTTGGCACTAATCCCAATGCTATATAACTTGTGCCAGAGTTTTGCATGGGGAATAGAATCGAACGCCCTGCGGAAGTCTACAAAAAGGACGTAACACTTAGAGGCTTTTTTCCTGAGCTGTATCTGGACAGCTGCATTTAATATGAAAATGTTGTCCTCCGCAGAGCGTCCCCTTCTTAAACCCGCTTGTTCGTCCGGGAGTATGTCACGCTGGGAAAGCCAGTTTTCGAGTCTCACCATAAGCACCTGCGTGAACAATTTCGTGAACGCATTGGTTATGGCGATCGCACGGTAGTTTTCTGGGTCGGTTCGGTTGCCCTTCTTGAAGAGCATGAAGAGATTAGCTACCATCTACCCCTCAGGAGGCAGCTCGTTGGTTAAAATCGAATTGAATAACTCCAAAACATAGAAGAACCACTCGCCCGTGAGTAGCTTCCACGATTCTGCCGGAATTCCGTCAGGACCTACAGCTTTACCGGATTTTAATCTCTTCATGCTCTCCCTCAGCTCCTGCGGCAGAATTGGGTCGTCTAGGTCGTTGTCTAGAGCCCCATAGAATGTTAGTGGCAATGATAGCCGTGGAGGGTAGAGGAGCTCCAGGTGCCCGGACCAGGCCTCCAAGGGCACCAGGCCTCGGACCAGAAACCCCTGGCGTCCCTCACCCCAGCAAAGGCATCAGCTGTACGCGAAGCATAGAGTTTTTTTGCCACAACCGTTGCGAGTTTAAACTTCTTCTTGGCAGCGAGGTAAGAGTGCTCATAGGAAATCTCGTAGTTATTCGACCGAAGGAGATGCAGGGCTCTGTTCATGGCTTTTCTGGCGAGCTTACAGGACTCATCGTACCACCGAGGTACAGAGCTCAATGAATTACTTTTCCCGCCGGAGTAAGTGGACAATTTTACTAGGCAATATATATAAAATAATTAATATATATATATATATATATATATATATAAAATAAATTTAGCAAAATTCAAAATGGCGGAAACAATATGGCGGACAATATTTTTGAAATTCATCGGATTGTTTTGAAACTTGGTACTCTCGAATTTTCGGGGTCTCTGATAACGAATCTGAAGTCAGATTTTAAAAATTCAAAATGGCGGACAATATTTTTGAAATTGATCGGATTGTTTTGGAACGTAGTACTCGGGGATTTCCGGGGTCTCTGATAACGAATCTGAAATCAGTTTTTAAAAATTTTAAATGGCGTATCCAATATGGCGGACGATATTTTTTAAATTGATAGGATTGTTTCGAAACTTTGTACTCGGGGATGTTTGGGGTCACTGATAACGAATCTGAAGTCGGATTTTTAAAATTCAAAATGGCGGATTCAATATGGCGGACGATATTTTTTAAATTGATAGGATTGTTTCGAAACTTGGTACTCGGGGATTTTCGAGGTCTCTGATAACGAATCTGAAGTCAGATTTCAAAAATTTAAAATGGCGGATCCAATATGGCGGACGATATTTTTGAAATTGGTCGGATTGTTTTGAAACTTTGTATGCCCCGGGATTTTGGGGTCCCTGATAACGAATCTGAAGTCAGTTTTGAAAAATTCAAAATGACGGATCTAATATGGTGGATAGCATTTCAAATACCAATGAAAATGACTGACTTGATAATTTATTACTCGGAGGTTTCTGGCGTCGCTGATAATGAACTTGAACTTATATTTTAAAACATAAGAGTGTTAATTCTAAAGGCGAAGTTATTCAAAGTTTGTCCAATTTGCTTAAGACTTGTTACATGGGGTTTTTTTCAAATACAAAACATACAAAAAAAATATTCTATTAAAAAATGAAATTTCATACTACCTTCACTTTCTCGTAGTTTGAAGCATGATAATAACAATTTAAAACGTAGAACCCAGGTCCTTAAGGCTGCAGAACGCAAACCATAAAACCAAACCAAACTATATAAAAATTTATTGCTTTTAAAAAAAAAGAGTCTTGTTAGCTTAACAAAATGCAACAATTTCTTGAATTTACCTCGCTTGGATGTAGAAAATATGTCATTCATGGCGTGCGGAAAATAGTGAAAAAGCTGACATTATTTAATATCTTTAACTTTAAGAATGAAAATGAAATTTAACTGTACTGTTAAACGTAAACAATTTTTTTTTTATTTATTTATTCTAAAATATTTATTTCATGAAGAAATGTGATATTATACCACAGTTTTACGAAAAATCATTGCCTTCTATATCGTTTTTGACACAGCCTGAAATTAAGAGAATGTGTAAAGATTTTCGCATACACGCAGAAAATCATTATATATGTATTTATTACATATTGGCTTATTTATTTAAATGAGATATATAAACGTAACATTTATTACAATTTATTTAATGAGTTAATGGGCTGTAGTTTTTTGTGGACTAATGACCTTTTAAAAAAATTGTGGTCTTATGTCATTTTTGAAGTCAGGTTTTTATGATCAAAACCTAATTATTTGAACATCGCCTATTGCAAAAGTAGTATTAGGCTTTTCTACATCTAAAAATATAGTTATCTCAATTTAAAAAAAAAGTGCCCTTAAAACTTTTTTTCTTATTACCACAGATATGTATATCATTGCAGATATACTTTGAACTAAAGTCGGGGGCAGGGGCTTATTTTCCTTACCGGGTACAGTCGTTACACCATGAAAGGGAAAGGCACGAGGCCTGAACAAGTCTTGCACAAAAAGCGGCACATGTTGAAAAATACGTGTTCAAGTAACAAGTACAGTGTATGAAAACTGTTGTTGAAATTTGGACTTTGTGATAGTACGTAAAAAGACACTTTCAAACATTAATTATTGCAAACTGTTTATTCTGTTCACATCATAATAGTAACAAATAAGCACGACTAGGCAAGTGTATGTTTATTTGAAAGTAGACTTTCGACCATGTTTCTTAAATAGTACAGCGACTCTTCTGGCCATTTTGCGATATTGAACAGGTAAAGTAATACAAACCTGAGAGAAAATGTAAAATAAACGACACCGATTACGAAATGATTAAAAATATAAATAAAAATACTGTATGTTTGTTATGACATGCGAGACAAATATTAGTAATTACTTTCATTAATATCTTCTTAGTAAAACATAATAACTTAATGAACAGAATTGAAAGACCGTATTTACACATTCTTTCTTTAACAGTTAATTTTAAACTTGTGCTTATATTTATCAACTAATATAATAAAATAATTAATCTGATAGTTAATCAATTTATTTCACCAATTTTTAGATAATTGCTATTCAAGACTTCCCGTTTGAATGCTGCTATCTCAAAAAATCTTATGGAAATGACCTATCTCATGAAATCGTTTTGAGAGGATCTATTTAAAAAACTGATAATATTAATAATATTGTATTTTTTTATTAATTAAAGATATTATAATAAGAAAATCGACAGTTTTTTAAATAGATCCTTTCCCAAAGATTTCTGAGATAGCAGCATTCGAACGAGAGGTGTCGAATTGTGACAACCTGAATAAATTATTGTATCTACATATTTTTTTCTTTTTCTTATTCATGTATTAGGAAATAATTGAAATAAACGTAGACTTGAATTTCGTACTAAATGGGTCGCAGCTTGTCCGAACACGTTACATTCTGTGTACAAAAAAATCGCCCTAGTCCGTTTCAACTATTCGTTATTTTCGAGATCGAAATATCATTCCAGGCTTTTCAGTTTTCATGCAGTTGTATGTATCCATAAATAATACATTTTATACGTACAGCAAGGCGATTTAAAATTCGGTAATTGTACCATATTTCCTTCTACCTTAGTAGTTACTCCTGCTGCCGATAGTCCCAGTAGTGACTTTGTTAGTATTTCATTTCGCGCCCGATAGAGAAGTGGAATTCGATTTAGTATATACGGGAGCATACCAACGTGTGACAGTTATATCAAATTTTATTTGGAACCGTACTATATTTTGAACAGATCGAAAAACAGTTTTAATTTATGATTAAAGAGTAAATAATGGGGCCGATCAAAATTCAGAATGAGGTTTTGTGTCATCTACCACTAGATTCTTCGGTTCAAAACATAAATGCTGCTGGTGTCGATGTACTCCTTCAGTATTTTGTAACAAATTATGACATTCCAGGAAATGTATAAAACTGTACCAAAGACAAATTAAATAAATATTTTATGCCTGCATTCAAAAGTAGATGGAAGTGTTCCTTTTATTCGATTGAAAAGTTTTTTTCGTGGAAATCTCACGAATCTTGGTTAAATGAATATTTCGAAATTCCTGTTGCTCGATCGTCTGAGCGAGAAAATGACAAAAAAAGAAAAGATTTTGCCCTCTGTTCCGAATCAACAAAAAGGAGACAAGTTCGGAGAAAGTTAATAAGTCTATGACCACTGAAGAAGTAGAACATGCGTTTTTTACTATGCTCAGAGCTTCAGGAAAAAAGGATATTATTGCTGCGATTAAACAGCTTTTACACGGTAATGAAACAGCTGAAATACAAATTGATGTACCAGAAAAATTAAGCAGGGATGAAGCTTTAGGGCTTATAGTTCAGTGCGGATTGACAAAAGCGCAGTATAACATAATAAGAGAAAAATTAAAAGAAAAGAAAGCTGATATTTTTCCACATTACACAAAAATAGCTGATGCAAAGAAAAACTGTTATCCTCCAGAAACATCGATTGTAATAACGGAAATATCTGCACAAATAGATTTGCAAAATATTCTTGATCACACCATATCAAGATTTATAAAAGTTGAAGGAATAGATATCACCACTTCATCAGAAATTAAAAAAATTGTTTTTGAATCTAAGTGGGGGGCAGATGGAACCAGTGGTTTCAACCAATTCAAACAAAAATTTATGAATGAAAAAAATGTAGATAAATACTTGTTTTTAGTGTCACTGGTGCCGTTACGTCTTCGAGTAATCTCAAATGATTTGAACGAAACCGTCATTTGGACAAATCCTCGTTCCTCATCCACAAATTACTGCAGGCCTATTAAATTTGAGTTCGTGCAAAAAACAAAAGATGTTGAATCGTGAACTCGATTCAATGAAGCAACAAATTTTAGCACTCACCAGTACGAAAATTCATGGAAATGATAGTGGTATAATTGAGGTCCATCATGATCTTTACGGTACAATAGTGGATGGAAAAAGTTGCCAATATGCAACTGACACTTCTTCGTCCAGTGTATGTCCGATTTGTAAGACAAGTCCTAAGGAAATGAATGAACTACCGGCAGTAACGAAAAAGACATTCGATAAAGCCGTTTATGAATTTGGACTAGCCACTTTACATAAATGGATCAGATTCATAGAGTGTGTTCTTCACATTTCCTATAGAATGGAATTTAAAAAATGCTACCTCGATAGCTTCATCTCCGCTCAATTGCACCTCGTCGATGGTCTTCGAGACGACGATTAGTGCACGGTCGTCTGCGAAAGCTACCATGGACACCCCGCCTGGAAGGGATTGCCTGAGCAGTCCGTCATATAAGACGTTCCAGAGCAAGGGTCCCAGAACCGAACCCTGTGGCACGCCTCCCGTGATGTTGTAGGAGTGCCTGCCGTCATCGGTGTCATAATACAGGGTTCGTTCTGTTAGGTAGCTTGAGATGGCTTCTCTTAGGTAGAGAGGCACCTTCAGATTTTCGGGTGCCTGCATGATGCAATCCCACCTGGCCGAATTGAATGCGTTCCGGATATCCAGGGCAATGATGGCACACATGCACCTGGTGTTTCGGCTGCCACTGATGGCATCCGTGGCTATTGCTTTCACTCGGCCGATTGCATCGATGGTTGAGCGCCCCTTCCTAAATCCGAACTGGTTTTCGGAAAGACCTCCGGCATTTTCGATGGCTGCTTCCAGTCTGGCACAGATAACCCTCTCATATAGCTTCCCGGAGATGTCAAGCATGCAGAGCGGTCGGAATGAGGATGGGTCGTCCGGGGGTTTGTTTCCCTTAGACAGCAGCACCAACCTCTGTTCCTTTCACTGCGCCGGGAAGCATCCTTCCTTCAGGCAAGCACTGAATGTCAATGTGAAGATGGTTGGTACATTCAGCGCTGCGATCTTCACTGCCATTCCAGGTACCCTATCCATTCCTGGGGCCTTACAGGTGGAGATCTTCTTAGCAGCCATCATTACTTCGGCTTCGGTAATATCTGGCGGCTCGGCTGCACCAGCAATTGCCATCAGGCCAGTGCCAATCGGCCGTTCCCGCTGTTCTGGGAATAAATGGCCGACGACTTTGCCAAGGAAGGATGTACAAGATGGTGCGTTGGGTCCCCTGGGCTTGATCTTGTTCATGACCGTTTTATACGCTCGCCCCCAGGGATCGCGGTCCACCTCCTCACAAAAGTCCTGCCAGCACTTTCTTTTCGCGGCTTTGATGGCAATCTTGAGCCTCTTTCTCTTTCTTTCGTAGTCCGCGGCCAGTTGGTAGTACCGGGGCTCATGGATTGCTCTCTGGTGCAGCCTTCGAGCCCGAAGGCACTCTCGACGGATATCTGCGATTTCCTCGTTCCACCAGTAAACTGGGGGTCGGCCGCGAGGATTTGACTTCACGGCCATAGAGGCATCGCAAGCCGCTGTTATCGCTCGGGAGAGGCATCGGGCTTTCTCCTCTGCTGTTCCCTCCACCTCCGTCTGTTCCAAGCTGTAGAGGAACATTTCCTGATCGAAGGTGGCCGGTGCCCATCTCTCTTTGCTTGCGCTCTGCACCTTTCCTACTGCTCTGCCGGTCAGTTGGAGCTGGTACACCAAGGCTTGATGGTCACTGCCCGTGTATCGGTCGCTAACTTTCCAGCCCAACCCTTCCCCATCAATTTTGGGTCGACGAAGGTCAGGTCGACTACGGAAGACTTGCCGGCCTTGGAGTAGGTCGGCTTTCCCCCCGTGTTAGCAATCTCCAACTCCAGTAACGAGAAGGCTTCAATGAGGGCATATCCTCGATGGTTGGTCTTTGCCCATTCCGTCGCCCATGCATTGAAGTCCCCCCCGATCACTAATGGGAGTCGGGAGGTTCTTGCACTGGCGACGATGGCCTCCAGGGATCCTTGGAACTCGTCGATGGTAAGACTGGGAGGAAGGTAGCAACTGTATAGTCTTATACCAGCCACCTCCACCCACGTGAAGCTGGGCAGGGGATCGGACATCTTATTGGATATGTGGAGATTCCCACACACCCAGATGGCCGCCTTGCTGGTGGAATCCTTCACCCAGCTCGGTTTACAAAGGTCCCGGTAAGCCTCGCTGATGACGGCGATATCGGCCTTCTCCTCCTTGACCAGTTGAAACATCAGGTCCTGGGCCACCGCACAGTGATTGAGCTTTATTTGGAGCACCTTAGCCATTGTTGGTCTGTGCTCCAACCTCCTGCGTTGCACGATGTTTGGCTACGCAGTCCTCAATCTTGTGGCCCTCCTTGCCACACCGGAAGCACTGCGCCGAGCGATCGACCGCGCTCTTACAACCCCTTGCCAGATGTCCACTCTCGTGGCACCTGTAACAGCGTGGGGGTCCCACATGGTCTTCAGGATGTCGACATATGACGCACCGTCCGCTGCCTTGATCTTGATGGCATCGGGGCGGAAGGTTCGGAGGCCGTCTTTTGATTCCGGCTTCCCCCTGTGTCGCTTGCCGACATCCGTTCCCTGCTGCTGCTGATGTTGTTGCTGCTGCTGCTGCCGTTGTTGTTGCTGTCGTTGCTCCTGCGGATGTTGTTGCTGCTGATGCTGTTGCGGTTGTTGTTGCTGCTTCGCCTTCTTCTTTAGGCCGTTTCTGACCGCCGTAACCCAGTCCTGGTCTTCCGACTGGGGTGTGTGTGTGTGCGTGCGTGCGTGCGTGCGTGCGTGCGTGCGTGGGTGTGTGTGTGTGTGTGTGTGTGTGTGTGTGTGTGTGTGCCAAAAATATGCCATATGCAGCAAAAATCTTCCTTCCAACTATTTAACCATCATTCGTTCCCCCATATTTGTCTTAAAGTAATAAATCTTTCTTATCGATCCATGTGTTGTACTTATGTTCAAACCCCAACCATTTAACAAACACTTTATGTCCTTTTTGACGTAGAATTTTTTTAAGCAGGTAAAGATCTGGATTTTTAGTACTTTGTAGTAAAAATCTTTCTTCCAACTGAATCGGTCCATGCAAAAAGGCACTAAGTCCATATAGATAATTGTTGGGAAAACGCAAAAAACTCATTTACTTTTCTTACAGAATGAAAAATAAAAATATTATTTAATAGAAATATTGCTTTTATGCACTTAGAATAGTACAAATATCGTTCTATGCTTAAAGTTAAAGAGGATTTTTAATAATTATAAAAAATATCAGTGGACTTAGGTCCCTTTTTGCATGAATCACGAGTAACGTGAAAAAAAGTAATAATTTTATAACACAGCTGACTAATTTATTTGTAAAAGTATAATACAATGTAAAATTACATTTTGCGGTGTATTAAAAACTAAATTCATTATCTTTTTCATCAATAACAGTAGGCTATTCAATCAGGGAATTCTAGAAACCTAGATATTTATCTGGTATATATTGTTGTAATTTTAACCGACGTTAAATTGTAATAGTTAAGTTTAGATTATTGTTAAGTAAAGATTAAGTAAAGATTATTGTTATTTGTAAATGCAGTAAGTATGTGTGTAATAATCAGTAAAAAAATCTGTCTTAATACTAATAAGTTTGAATTATTCATATTTAATATTTCAATACTAAACATTGTGCTAACATGATTTTCGTATATGTTAACATAACTATATTTAACAATATGGATAATATACAAAACTTGGTACAGTATTTGTTGTTCACCACTGTAGTAACTGTAACTATTACAACTACAACGCGTATTCTACAATATATCTTACATGACAATTTATAGTGGTCAAATATGTACGACATGTATTTATTGGCACATATTTTACTACATCAAGTAGAATTAAAGACTATCTTTTGCTACATATTTTCTCAGCGTAAATAATATCCGGTATAAAAAAATGTCACTTTCAATTTCAGTCCAGGACTTAGGGCCCTTTTTGCATAAAACGGACATCAGGAAATGAAGATTAATAATTTTAATAACTGCTAAATGAAAGACCGGCGCCTCAAAAGTTAGAATTTATCATTATCTCAATTTACCGAAAAATGGACTTAGTGCCCTTTTTGCATGGACCGATTCAACTATTCAACCATCATTCGTTCCACCATATTAGTCTTAAAGTAATAAATGCTTTTTGTAGTCTTGAAGTAATAAATTTTTCTTGTCGATCCATGAGTTGTACTTATGTTCAAAGCCTAACCATTTAACAAACACTTTATGTCCTTTTTGACGTAGAATTTTTTCAATCAGGTAAACATCTGGATTTTTAGTACGTTGCAGTTCATATTCATAAAATCCGCCAGATATTCGATTTCCATCCTTGTCTTCTAGTAAATATGTTACTGGACTCGTTTTCTTAACTTGTATTATTTTAAACACCTCAGTCGTCCAATTTGGTGTATACCCCTTTTCAAATATATGTTTAAATTTACTAATACGAACTTGTTGAAATAGTTTAAACTTTGGATGAATCTTTTCGTTCACAATTACATTATATACACGTTCCAATAGTTCCTTTTCCTTTCCTTTATTAACATTTTGCGGCTTCATTTTAATAGTACGATGTGTGCTATTGTTATAATCATTAACCAAGTCTGGTAAGATATGGAGTCATTGATAATTACCATGAAGGCTAAACTGTGGCCACATTTTATTTTTCAATGTACGATTACAGCGTGCGCAAATTGATGCTTTTAGATTACTGTATGTAGAATATAAATTGATATCACGTTTTTTCATTACATTTTCGAATTTCGAATTATAAAATTCTTTTCCTTGGTCGGTATGTAAATTTTTTGGAATTCGACCCATTTTGAATATCGAATTCATGGCAGCTGTGACGTCATCACCAGTCTTTCTTTTTACTGGGCGGGCCCATGCATACTTAGAGAATACATCAATGACAGTTAACAAGTATTTGTAACCCTTATTTTCATCTGCATATGGAATCATTTCTACAAGATCAGCTTGCCAAGTTTCATCTAATCCGCGAATATCTACTCGAGTCTTGTATAATTTTTTCTTGCTGGTTTATGAAGCTCCTTCACGACTTCTCTCTTCTCTTTAGAAGTCATTGTTGTTAAACAGATAAGGCAACGTCTTGATTAAAACTGTTGGGTGGATTGTTGCAGATAGTTAATTTATTCACATTTTTCAGACCAACTAATTAATTCTTCCGTAAATAACATCAGTTATTTCATTAATCTTCTCTACGGCTTCACTGTTTTTATTGACATTTTGTTCTAGGAGAAAAATTAATTTCTCAGCATCATGAGCTACAGTACTACTCTCCCTTATGTCATAGGTATGTTTTTTTCAAGTCTCCTTCTATATTAGCAATATCTACCGTAAGACTATCAATCAAACCATTATTTTTATTCAAATCATCTTTATTTTTCTTTACTTCCCGCTCTAAGACAGTGACATTATTCGTAAGATTGCTAAGCGTGTAATTATTTTTATTTAAATTATTGGTATGTTTAGTTATTTCTTGATGTAATTCAAAAGTATAATTTCCGATATCTGAAGATATAATCCGCCGCTTTTCTATTTCATTGTAATTTTTATTTATATCTTGTTGCATTTTATTTATACTTTTTTCAAAATATTCAAATCTTTTATACTCATTGTTTTTAATTACACCTTTACACAGCTCATCTATTTGCTGTTTAATATCGAATCCGTCGGATTTACGATATTACATAAATTTATTTTCTTAAAATCATAAGAACCGTCTGTAGAAATTTCAACACTTTGAAATATTTGCTTCCGTGCTCGTTGGGACGAACGTCCAAATACATCGATGCTCATTATGATACTGACGTAATTATCGCAAAACTAATAGATTATATTAGCTTCGCGCAACTCCTCAATGATCGATAAAATTTCATTCGAAAGACTCGAATTACCCGCAGCTTGCGATGCTATTAGAAGGCGCAAACGATCGACAAGTTAATTTGGATCATCCCAATGCACGTAATCAATTTTACGGTTTTGTCCAGCAATCATGTATTCAGGCAAATTACCACCCTTTTTCGGAACATCTTTGAACATATCTTTGATATAGTTTCGATACTTGTTGGAAGCATTATATCGAATAGGTTTTTTCTGATTCCAATCTTTCCTATGGGCATTAGTTAAGGTAAGTATACTTTTGTAATTATTTAAATCAGATTGTTCGATTATATCGTATCGATAATTGACTTGTTACAACATTTTTTGTTTGTTCTTAAAATCATTTATGCTTATAAAACAATCAAAACCTTTTCTATATCTTCCCTCTTCTAATTCACTGTCTTTATCTATTACTATAAAGCCATACTTATCTGTCCAACATTGCGCACATACATCTTTGAAAGTGTTAAATGTCATATCCGTATTGACATGATCATTATACACATGCTTAATATTCATTTCATCCTGCCTAAAGACAGTTGTCAACCGTCTATCAAACTGTACGGATGCGAGTATTGTCACTCATTAAATTTTAGAAATACATGTGTTATTTGCTTTTATTTTTCGATGGTGAATATGTGTCATACTTGTCATAGCGCTTGGGATTAACTGTGTTGTAATAGTGGTGTGTATTGTGCTCGTTTTTGTGAACTGATTAATTAAGAATATTGGAATAATTTTCTGCAAACTTCTGGAATTTTCCACGCTATTTTTCACACGTGGACACCCGGCGTCGTGCGATCCCCTCGACCGCGGTCTCGAGTCGGGATCAGGTGGGAAAATCGGGCTCGAGTATGAAGCGAAGTATGCCGAGTGAAGAAGCAAAGAAGTCAGGCCCCGGCAGACCGAAACTCGCCCGCATTGACGGATCGTCTTCCTTGCAATCAACAATATACCCTGCATCTGATTTTCTTCCTACTTCGTCGCCGATGGATATGGGCAAAAATGAAAGCTTCTCGTTATCGGCAGAAGCTGTTCGTCAGATGCGTGCTAAGCTTTTGAAACATGATCGTTTTTTCCTGAATTTTATTTCTACGTCTAAGGACACGGTTGCATCCAAAACGGCAATTCAAGATTGCTTTCTCGCCTATCAAACTGCTTTTAATTCCATCACCAGCGCGTACATGGAGACTCTCCAGTATATATCCACTATGGAAAATTGCAATACGTCAATAATTCAAATATGTAAAGACATCACAACAAATTGCACTATTGCTGCGCAGGAGGTAGCAGAAAAAGTTGCGTATAAAGTTTCACCTGTCACTTTTGCCGACAAATTAAAATCGACGCCTGTTGTGTAAGTTTCTCGTGGACCAACGGTTCCTGTATGTTCTAGCACATCATTTATTGTGGCTCCCTGTCCGAATGCTGCTGCAAAATTTGCAAACTCGAATACCACAAAAGAGGCATTATTTAAGGCATTAAATCCAGCTACGGTAAATTTAAAAGTTGACCGATTGACCAAAACAGGCGGAAACGAGGTAAGGATCGAGGCAAGTTCGGTAGATTTAGAAAAACTTCGCTCTCTTGATTCGTTAACTGCTGCAGGACTCTACATTAAAGATGACAAGGTTGTTTATGTCTTTCCACCTTATCAAAATTCCCCTGTCAGGAGGTGTGTTTTAGAAGTGCCTCCCGAGATACGTTCCAAACTTCTTGGTCAAAATAAAATCTACCTTGGTTTTGCTTCGTGTTCGTTTAAGGATCATGTTAACATTAAGCACTGCTATCGATGTTTGGCTTTCGGTCATATTGCTAGAGATTGTAATGATGTGGCTCATTGTGGTCACTGTGCCGGTGATCACGAGATGAAAAATTGTCCCGACAGGAACAGAAATCCGTGCTGCTATAATTGTAAATTACATAAGTCTCAAGATAGTGCTCACGCAGCATTGGACGGTTCAAAATGCTCAATTTTAAAAAAGAGGTTAACGGATAAAGTTCATTTTAATAATTATGGATAATAACATCAATTTATCCAATCTTAGGATCGGCCATGTAAACTGTCAATCACTTATTCCTCATTTGGATGAATTTCGATCATACTTTACTACTAATCTGTTCCACATCATCTGTCTGTCAGAAACATGGCTAAAACCTACAATTTCTTATGAACTTATAGCATTGCAGGGATACTATATTCACCGTCGAGACAGGATTGGGAAGACAGGTGGTGGAGTTGCGATTTACATATCCACCATGCTCAAAAGTAAAATAATTGCCTCGTCGTCTGAAAACTATTGTTATAAACCTGAAATTTTAATTATTAAAGTGACAATATCAAATGTAAAATTTCTACTTGCAACAGTGTACAGACCACCAAAGACTGGCTTGTTACGAGAGTTCGCAGATAAATTTCTTAGTTTGTCAGCTGATTTTGATAACCTCGTTATTTTTGGGGATTTTAATGCCAACTTATGCGTTCAGTCTTATGAAAGCACACACTTATTGGAATTTATCGATTCTCCAAATCTTTATCTCGTCCCACACCATCCAACCCATCATCTTCAGAATTCTGTTACTTGGCTTGATATTTGCATTGCGGATACAGAAGATAAAATCACTGGTTATGGACAGGCCGACGTCTCATTTTTATCAGCACATGATCTTATTTACATCGAATATAACAATAAAGTGGTGTCAGATCCTTTCATTCCTATTCTTTATAGGAATTATCGGAATCTCAATGATAATGTTTTCTTAAGCGAACTTAGAGAACAAAATTGGTCTGAAAATGCATTATCAAACGATATCGACTCAAAAATAGAAACGTTCAATCATCATTTAATTTATGTCCTTAATAGGCATGCCTCATTCAAATTTGGTAATAGGAATAAAGTCTCAAATCCTTGGTTCACTGTAAATATCAAAGCTCTAATCTCTGCTAGAAATAAAGCCTGGAGAACGTGGAGGCGCAAAAAAACAACATCAACTAGACTTGCGTTTATTAATCTTCGAAACACAGTAACGTTAGAGATTGATAAAGCCAAAAGAGAACATTACCGTTCGATTTTTACTAGCTCTTGCTCGAGTAAAGAAACATGGTCGCATTTAAAGAGTTTAGGGCTCATTAAGGATAATAGGACTGGATCACCGCTGGTTGTGCCCTTGCAGGATCTTAGTTTACACTTTGCAGCTGTATGTACTTCAGTAAGTCCTCTTTCGCCCGTGAATTTTGGCCATCCTCGTTACTCTGATGACAAATTCTACTTCAAGAATCCGACTTTAAATGATCTTCAAGAGGCATTTTCTACATCCACATCAAACTCAACTGGCATTGATGGCATTCCAACAAGAATCCTCAAGAAGGTTCTACCGTATCTAAGTAATGTTATCTTGCATTTATTCACTTATTCATTTATAAACGAAGTTTTCCCAAGTTTATGGAAATCAGCAATTATAAGCCTTATACCGAAAATTAAAAATCCAATATCATGTCTGGATTATCGACCTATTTCGCTACTTTGTTCATTGTCGAAAATTTTTGAGAAAATAGTTGCAAAACAAATTATTGACTATTTGATAGCAACAAATAAAATGGATCCGTTTCAATCGGCGGCGTATAAAAAAAGCCACAGCACGCAAACAGCATTCCTCAAGATACTCGATGAAGCTAAAAATGCTGCCGACAACCGCATGATAACCATCATGTTTTTTTTTTTCGATTTCTCTAAGGCTTTCGATAAAGTTATACATGCTAAACTCATTTCAATTCTCAAAGATCTTGGTTTCTCTTATTCCGTCTTACGATGGATATATTCTTACCATTGTGCTCGAAATCACGCCGTTAAAAACCCAGAAGGTCACCTTTCTGCGTGAGCGGAAATCAACATTGGTGTACCTCAAGGGTCGGTACTTGGACCTCTTCTTTTTTCTCTGTATATTACAGGACTTAGTAAAGTCCTAAAATTCTGTAAATATCATATCTTTGCAGATGATATCCAAATTTATATGTCTTGCAAACCGTCACTATTAAATTGTACCATAAAGTACATTAACGAAGATGTTCAGAGAATTGTTGAATGGGCAGAAGATCTTGGCCTTACATTGAACGGTTCGAAAACAAACGCCATCATCGTTGGCACATCCAGGCTTGTTAACTCCGTTGATTATAACCGCACACCTAAAATTCATCGAATTCACGAATGAGGTTAAATATCTAGGTGTTTCTATAACAAACAACCTCTCTTGGTCATCTGAGGCTAGGCGACGCAGTAAAAAAATCTTCGCCACCTTACACAAATTAAAGGTCGTCAAGCGTCTACTTCCTTCCACGATACGTCAGCATTTGATTGCGTCACTCATTTTTCCTATCATCGATTACTGCTGCGTAACTATGTTAGATATTACAAATGAGTCTGATTTCTTAATTCAAAGAGCTCTTAACACCTGTGCAAGATTCATATATAATTCAAGTTTTGAACATCACTCCATACTACGGAAAACTTAAATGGCTTAAAGTCCATACCCGTAGGTTGTTTTTCGAAGGCTGTCTATTACACCGTATAATCTGGACACAACGACCAAGTTACCTGGCAAATGGATTAACCTTTAGGACATCCATATCTGCAGTTACCACAAGATCTGATTTCTTAAAACTCAGTGTTCCGGCGTGCAAAACTGAGGTTTACAATAAATCGTTCCTGAGCCATGGACCTCTATTTTGGAACAAGTTACCTCTTGACATTCGAAACTCATCGTCTACATGGAAATTTAAAGAACTGCTCTTCAAACATCTGCAGCGATCAGTGGAAAATAAACATAGTAGGCGCAAACCTACTTACGTTGTTATTTATTTTTATTATTTATTTTTATTATTTATTTTAATTGTGTTGGATGCTCCATTTTATTTTATATCTGACAAGACTGGTCTACTATTTTATTTATACTGTTATTGTTTTAACGTTTTAAGAAACATACAATAAATACCTGTACAGTAATGTAGCTACCGCGCTTAAAGGGTTTTAAACCCAAAGCGTAAAATAAATATCTATCTATCTATCTATCTATCTATCTAAAGAGAACCAGAAAGTTTACGTTATGCTTAGGAACACGAGCATAGGTTTGACTGAGATAAAAGTAATCGACGCAATTATGTCTACCCATACAAAAGAAGGATCTAATGTTATCTTGCTTCTCGCATGCAACATCATCAAATATAATAATAGAGTTCGGCCAAGCCTCGGCGGGTGGTACTACCTGTTCATTATCGTGAAAAGGAAAGTATCCTATACACGGAAAATATGTTGGAAGATAAACGCCACCTAACAGAGTTACGGAGCCTTCCCTCCCCTTTGGCTCGTCATTTCGCTCGAGTTTGGGAGCGTGACATTCCCAAAACTCTGGAAAAACGGCAAAACTAAAATGCGGGAAACTTGCTGCGCCGAGAAAAATACCATGACCACATCGCGAGTGGGTATGAAACCGCACTAGACCACTAACCTTGTATAAGGGAAGTGAAGTTCGGAATTTTCGATTTAAGGTAGCTAGACCCTAAACACCTATTATTCAAGAAGTTTTTGAAACTTTCAGCAAAACTCATTTGAATAACAATGCGTATGTCTGTTAAATTTGAACAATTTTGACCGTTTAGTTTCCGCGATATAATCAATCAAAAATCGCGTGTTTTTACATAGATCAGTATGGTAGCCATGATGAAAGTTGTCGAAAAAATACCGATTCGATACAAATTTTCTTATAGCACAAAACCTACTGTCAAGATCTTGACGAAAAGCTAGTCTGAAGTAATTGAAGTAATGAGGAATCACATATTTGAAAGTCGTAAACATTGACCGTTTAATAAAAAAGTTCGACTTGATCAAAAATCCAACTTCAGAAATTTCTCGGGATTTGTCATACGATACAGAATAGACGGCAACGTCACATTTATGAGATCATTCTTTGTTTTTGCGCGCGAGTATTTGAATATACATACGTACTTTTATTGATGAGTTTAGCATGAAAACCACTGTAGATAAAGCAATATAAATAAAATACGAAAACAAACTCTGTTTCGATCCACAGCGGAGTATGTACATACCTGTGTTTAAATCGCGCTTTGCTGATAAAATGCGACGTTGCCACTATTTCTGTACTACGTTATTCACTAGGTTAATTTTTTCTTTCCATTAATTTAATTTAGTATGTATTTGATATTTGAATGACATAAGACTAATTTTTTATTTATAATTAGATTTTACATATTGGTATTGAGGTTATATTTTTACACTTTACAGTTACATCGTTTTTGACTTGCACAGTTGGGGTCTAGCTACCTTAAATAGTATTTTAATAGCTAATCATAAGAATAGAAAGAATATAATTGCAATGACATTTATATGTTTTGTATTTTTATTCTTGATGATAATTCTCTACCAATTCTAAGCCGATTTCGTTGAAATTTGGCGTACATTCCTAAAAAATGCGTAAAAGCGCCCTAACATCGAGTTTTACTTGAAAGTACGTCCAGTTTCTATTTAATTTGAATATTCCAGGTTATCAATCAATTTACCGCGTAATTTACAAGAAATCATATGTTTTCATTGATAATTTGGGAAAGTCAATATAAAATTACCGACTCTCCCCTAATCTTTATTATTAGCAAATAATAACATTTTTATATGTATACATTTTGCTGATATATGCCATTACAAAATGGTACATACATTTATTTGTTAGTAATATTTGCTTTCTGCGGTGAACAGCGAAACTCATAAAATCACACATTTCATTGCCAATATTATATATTGAAATCCTTATCAGTAGTAATTTTTGATGTCATATTTATTCCGGGTTAGGAAGTGACGTTATCGGCGGGGTCGGTTTAGCAGCCCCTTAAAGCATGAATTTCTCAGAGAAGAAGATAAATTATGTCAGCACATATAAAAGGCAGTTGCTGATTTTTTATTTTCTAAAATCAAAATTCCAAAAAGGGAGTCTTTACCGGCATATACAGGGTGTCCCATTTTAAATAACGGATTAGAATATCTCGGATGGTAAGCATTTTGGAGGAAATTTGTTTAAACAAAAGTTGACGGTTACAGACAGGGCTAACTTATGGTGACCTTGACATTGAGCTTGACGATGGCCTTCAAGGTCATTTCAATATCAAGTCAATTTTTTCAAATGGAACCCTTTATTTTTTAACCCGGAAATGGAAAGAGCGGAAGATTTTACGTCATAATGTGACCTTGACCTTGACCTTTGCCGCTACCTTGAAGGTCATTTTAATATCAAGTCGATTTTTTAATGGAAGCACTCATTTTTTGCTATGGAAATGGAAACAGTACAACTTCACGCCCGCATGTGACGTTGACATTGACCTTGACCTCAACCTTCAAGACCATTTGAAGGTCAAGTCGTTTTTTTTTAACGGAACCCCTTATTTCTATCCCGGAAGTGGAAAGCGTGGACCTTAGGTGGACACATGGGGCACCCAGCCAATCAAGGCAAGGTCGTAAGAATCCCAGCCACTTAAGGCAAGGTACACGATGACCCAGCCAGTCAACGCAAGATCGAGAATGACCCAGCCAATCAAGGCAAGGTCGTAAGAATTCCATCGTTTTTTTTCGATCTTCCTCGATCTTTTTCGATCTTTGTCGAACTTTTCGATCTTTTCCGATCTTTTACGCTCTTTTACCATCTGTTTTTTATCTTTCACGATCTTTTTCGATCTTTTACGATCTTTTACGATCTTTCACGATCTTTTACGATCTTTCACGATCTTTTACGATCTTTTACGATCTTTTACGATCTTCCTCGATTTTTTCCGATCTTTTTGGATCTTTTATGATCTTCCTCGATTTTTTCCGATCTTTTTGGATCTTTTACGATCTTCCTCGATCTTTTACGCTCTTTTACCATCTGTTTTTTTATCTTTCACGATCTTTTTCGCTCTTTTACGATCTTTTACGATCTTTTACGATCTTTCACGATCTTTTACGATGTTTTACGATCTTTTACGATCTTTTTGGATCTTTTACGATCTTCCTCGATTTTTTCCGATCTTTTTGGATCTTTTACGATCTTCCTCGATCTTTTACGCTCTTTTACCATCTGTTTTTTTATCTTTCACGATCTTCTTCGATCTTTTACGATCTTCCTCGTTTTTTTCGATCTTCCTCGATCTTTTTCGATCTTTGTCGAACTTTTCAATCTTTTCCGACCTTTTTCGATCTTTTACGATCTTGTACGATCTATTTCGAACTTTTTCGATCTTTTACGATCTTTTTCGATCTTTTTCGATCTTTGTCGATATTTTTCAATCATATCGATCATTTTCGATCACATCGATAATTTTCGCACATTTTCGATCCTTTTCGATCTTCTTCCATCTTTCTCGACCTTTTTCGATCATTTTGACTATTTCCGTGGTAAAGGTGAGGGGTTCCATTAAGGAATCGACTTGATATTAAAATTACCTTGAAAGTAGCTGTGTAAGTCAAGTCTAGGTCAAGGTCATATACGAACGTAAAATCTTCCGCGCTGTCTTCCAGGGTAAAAAATAAGGGGTTCCGTTAAAAAAACGACTTGACCTTCAAATGATCTGGAAGGTTGAGGTCAAGGTCAATGTCAACGTCACATGCGGGCGTGAAGTTGTCCTCTGTTTCCATTTCCATAGCAAAAAATGAGTGCTTCCATTAAAAAAATCGACTTGATATTAAAATGACCTTCAAGGTAGCGGCGAAGGTCAAGGTCAAGGTCATATTATGGCGTAAAATCTTCCGCTCTTTCCATTTCCGGGTTAAAAAATAAAGGGTTCCATTTGAAAAAATTGACTTGATATTGAAATAACCTTGAAGGCCATCGTCAAGGTCAATTTTAAGGTCACCATAAGTTAGCTCTGTCTGTACCCTTCAACTTTTGTTTAAACAAATTTCCTCCAAAATGCTTACCGTCCGAGATATTCTAATCCGTTATTTAAAATGGGACACCCTGTATATAATATATATACTATTATCTGACTTTTTATTTGAATCTAACCGATGTAACCCATCCTCCTAATCGATAAGAATGACGTCAAGACCCCAAATTTGAGATCTCGAAACCTGTCCAAAAGATTGAAATATTGAAATTAAGATAATATTAATAAAAAATAATAGCATTAAATGATATTTGTTAATATTAAGGGCCCTCGAGCGACCCAGAGGTTGTCAAAAGCGAAGAAACTTAGAGCTGCAAACATTCATCTTACTGGCACTTTTTATAAAATTTCTTTACAGAAATAGGTTCCTCGTCACAAGGGCTATCGGGTGAAGTAATATAGTTAGGATTCGTTGCTTACAAACAGGAAAAATCAAACCTGAAAGTTTGAGTCAAATTTTGAGGTTGGATTTTCCTACGTCAAGATGTCGAGTTACATGCCAGACATCAAACTTTTTCGTTTCAGTTTTGTTATTTATAAGTAACAAATCCTGACTATATTATTTCACCCGGTTGTCGGTTTGATAAGAAAACGTATTCCTGTAAAGAAATTACGAAAAAAAGTGCCTATAGGCAATAATTGAAAGTGGGGAAAATGAGAAAAATTGTATACAAAATGAATGTTTACGGCGCAAAGTTTCCCTACTTTTTTGACAGCTTCGGGTTGATCGGCAGTCCTTAAGATGTTTCATTCTGCTTTTCAGCAGCTTGTTTTAATCAAAATTTTAAATTTTGTGTAAAACTCATGCGACAGACTTTGAGATCTCGAATTCAATTTCGAGACTTGAGTCCGAGTTTCAGATTGAGTCGCAACTAAAAATTTCTGCCTACGCGAGATTCTTTACTACTATTTGAGAACAAAAATGACTATAAATTCCACCTTAAACTCTACCATAATTTAACTTTCCAGTACATACGTATTTTTATTTTCTATGTAGGCGGGTGGACCCCCCGTGGTTCCGTGAATGTATTTTTCAAGGAAAGCATTGTGGATGATGCGATGCACAATGTTACCTTCACGGGTTTCAACAACAAAGTAGGGTTTAAAACGTTACACTCCGTTTCTCAAGAGCATGTTTAGGTAAAAACAAAGTTACTTCGACCCAGACTTAGTCTGGACGAAGTATTGAATTTGGTCACTTCGGGCAAAAAAATTACCATATAGTTTTTCATCAAATGTCGACGTTTCAGACCCGAAGAAACTCAAATCAACAATAAAAAAATTTGTGTCCGTGATCTTGTACGTACGTACGTCTGTACGTCCGTACGTCCATACGTCCGTACGTCCGCACGTCCCGTTTTTTTGTCTCGCGATAACTCGCGAACGGATAAGCGTATTGACATAAATTTTTTTTTCAAATACGCGTCTTGGCATAACTTAGATCTGATTAGATTTTGGGGCAGATCCACCCTTCCATTACTAAAAAAAATAGCCCCAATTAAGTTTCTTTGTTGTTTTTTGCATTTATTTTGAAAAATACAAATTTTATTAAAAAATATTTCAAACAAAAAAGATAGAGCATGAAATTTTATACAAAAAAGCATTTTCTTCCTAAAGTCAACGATAATGCCATAAAAACTGGTTTAAAATGTTTATGACTATTGTCTGAAAAAGTATTGAATTTGGTCATCGCGGCAAAAAAATTACCCTATTGTTTTTCATCAAATTTCGACGCTTCGACCCCCTATCCCCCAGGGGTAGTGTTTGCCAGCCCCTCGGGCCCGGTTTACGCCCTTGATACGAAAATAACTATTTCGATATATCTAAAAGATGTCTTATAGATATCTATAAGATATCCGTCATTAGCTATTTTCGTATCATGGGCGTAAAAGTTGTACGCCCGCGGTGCGAACATAATTTTTTGTCATAGTAGGAGTAAAATCGTACTTTACGCCAAGTAGGCGTAAAGACGCACTTTACTCCCCCCAAAAAAAGCGTAAAGTCGAACTTTACGCCTACTATGACGAAAAGGTCTTTTCGACACTTTCAAGATATCTTTGACGAATTATATGTATATATATTATTATATATAATATCATAATAATACAGACAGTAATTATTAAAACACAGTAAACATGCAATATGCATCGAATAGTCTATTAGAATACAAGTGCATGAAGTAAGTGTTTTGCAACTTTTATTTATTAATACTTCGGCTGGCCTGTTGTCAGGGTCGAAGTTTTGAAAATGCACATTTTCAATTTTCATACATATAAGAAACACTATATTGTTGTAACATATCTATCGAAGCCACTTGGACCTAAATATGATTGGACCCCCAAATATCAATATAATTTTATAATATAATTGAAAGCTGTTAGTAAACAAACGAGTCTTAAGGAATAGCCGACTCTCCACTGGGTCGAAGTTTCTGAGGGAGCGAAGCGAGCGAGGCTCCACGCCAACACTAGTTTCTATTTATATTTTTGTTTGCACTTCCATTTGTTACTTTACGTTTCTCATTTCTTATTTTATACTTACTTTTACAGCGGTTCTACAAACGAATGACAAATTCCACACCGATGCAACAGTATTTGCAGTTGTCGTGACAGAAGCTTTTAAAGCTGCAAAGCAAAGAGTGCGGAGTAGAAACAGCAGAGCTTCCAGTACAGTTGACGCAAAAACACCAAATGTCGTCTGCGGAGTTGGAACAGTGACCTGCTGTTGTTGTAAAACTGTTGTCGTTGCTGTTTCTTTTTGTTGTTTTTTAGAATAAATAAAAATTATCACCTTACTATGACAATGTGTTACTTTTTTTTGTTCTTTGATTTTTTTTTTAACGGAGGGGGGAAATGCATTAGGCACCATAGGGGGTTGAAGATGTTGTGTAACCCCCGTGTGTCGGACTCCCACACCTTTGATGTAACGGCAAGGTTTACCGACTAAAACCCTAACCTCCCTTGGCCCTCCAGAATCCACGTGTGCAGTCTGCAGCAGAAAAGTGGCTCCGATATCCATCTCCTCCGCTGCAGACTGCACCGGGCCATTTCGTTTGCAACTGTAACCAGTCCCTCTACCATTGGATAAGTGGTTACAGGATCTCGTGTGACCTCAGTAGTTGGAGAGGGGGGGGGGGATTTACGACCTCACTCTCTTTATCGGATTCGACGATAATAGTGTTACTATTATTATCACCATAAGTATTATTACTTGTAATGTATGACAAAAAACAACTTTCTAAAACACGTTGCATATTTACATTTAATTTCCCTCTCATTTGAATTTCGACATGTATATGGGCATTATTCAACTTTTAAACGTTGAGGTTGAAGAAAATTTCATTTTTTTTAGGCATATTCATGAAATTAATTTTATTGGCTTTAGAATTGATCAAATGACAGGAAAAACCTTGCGTGACTCATTTATACACAATGTATTTTTTTTAATGTAACATGTTACGTTACTCGTAAAATTAGTTTTTAGTTTTGTAACGTTTAATATACATAAAAAATTGAGTTCTTTTGCTTATGGCCTAATTTTTAGAAGCTAGTATATAAAATTAAACGTCTAGTTAATAGTTATTCAAATTTAAAATAATGTATTAAATATGGCGGACTATTTTTACAAAATTTCTTTGATTTTTATAAAATTTGATATGTTAGCGTTTTTGAGGCCACTGATTACAAATCCAAAGTCAGTTTTCATTAAAATTTGGAATCCAAATACATGATTTAACATTAAGGATACTAAAAAATTAAAACGATTTGTAAAGAATAATCATTTTATTATTGTCAAAAAGTGTGTTTTTTGTTGTATTAAAAAAACACAAAAGTTATAAATACTTTAATAACATAGGAGAAAAGATCAAATGATTCCAAAGTACTTAGAAGCTAAATTGTAGATGTGCCATTAAATAATTTGATTTTTCAAAGTGAGTTTCGCTTGGAAATTTAAAGTTTGACGTGGTCGCATTTTTTATGTATAGGTGGCACACATTCGGGCAAAGGCTCAAACTACTTCTTATCATATAGGCAATGTACCCTTATTGTGTGGTTTCTTAAAAACCAATGTGAAAAAAATTATCTAAGGTTGATTGCTAAATTGTCAACTATAAAAAAAAGTTATCTCGCAAGTTTTAAGGTATATAATTTTATTCCTCAGTGAGGCACATCATTAAGTTAAAGATTTTTCATTTGTTTACATCCCCAAATACTTCCACAAAAAACCACAGATCATTAAAAAAAGGTGCAAAAAGTTTCAGTGTTAAAATTGAAAAAATGTAGTGAGTGTCGCGCACCAAAAACAGGCAAATTCACTACTTTTATTTACTCTCATTGTTTTCTACATATCTGTAATTAGTAATAAACACTTATTGCATGTAAAACGAACAAAAATTTGTTGATCTGTCGTGTTGCAAAGTTATATTTAAAATTTTTAAGGTATCATAATGAGCGACAACATAAAGTTTAAAAATTCTAGAACAATGCCCATATATATGTATACATACCGTACATCACATGTATGTATGTACAATACATACAAACAATGACTATCGGCGATATCGATATTAATCGACGTTCCGCCGTATCGATATTAATCGACGTTCCGCCGTATCGATATTAATCGACGTTCCGCCGTACCGATATTTGATGCGCGCGCATCGCTTGCGTATCGTTCGTATACTTTCTCGCCTTTTCCCCCTTCTTTCTCTTGTTCGTCGAATCCGATAAAGAGAGTGAGGTCGTAAATCCCCCCCCCCCTCAAACCTCTCCAGCGTCGAGTCCGGAAAGGCAAACGTGTCCCACTACAGTAGGAGATGTTTCACAAACGTTTCACTGGGGCATACGTCTCTGAAACGTTTGTCACCCACTGACGACGCAGATGCAGCAAATCTGCCGACATCGTCTCTGAGACGATGTCGGCAGATCATGGTAAATCTGCAGCTCGTTGGCTATCTGGGTCCCTCTTACTTGGCGAAATATCCTAATTGGTACATTTACTTTTACTTTTTAGTGATAATTCAAAAACTTCAAATTCATTTTAAAAATAAAAGACGACACACAAAATACATCCACAAACGTTATCGTCGTCGACATTTTTGCTTCTCATACCGCTTCTTCATATTCTTCATCCAATGCTTTAGCACACGTTTTTTTCACAGGAGGATCTCCACTTCCCTCGTCTCCTATGCCAATTTCCTTTTCCACGCTCGGACGCAATAGAGATATATCCGCTTCCATTGAATTTGCGATGTGTCGTAATTTTTTCTTACTGGCTGCATTTAATAATAAAATAATATTAAAGAAAGACATCAAATTAATTAATTAAGTTAATTAATACTTACCTGACACAGCTAATACTCTCGCGTCGTAACATTTCCAATTGACATTCTTACCTTTTGGATGGTCTCGCCATTCAATGACGTAAGTTTGTTCAGGATCCTCGTTGTCCGGATTAAATTCCTCAGCTTGGAAATCTAAAGTCCACTCTGTTGGTATGTCGGCAGTAAACGTATTGTCAAATTCACCCCCGACCCACTGCACAAGAGCGAGCTTTTTTTTGAGCATTTTGCAACCTCTAAACAGATCCCGTATGTTGCGTCAAAACACTAACCTCTGAATATTGACAGAATTAAAAAAAGAATGCGATCGCATTTTTTCAAACATGAACAAATCGAGTATACAATTACTAATTTTGTATGCGTTCCGAAACGTAACCTGCTCTATAAAAAAATCAATAACATATGTTTTACCAAGGGATATTATTACTTTTCCAAATTATCTCACTATCGTCATTTAAATGCCAAGAAAAACGCACAACACACTACGTGAAAATGCCGGTTTAAAAACCATTATTATAAAGAAAAACAAAGGTCCATATAAGAAATACAATGATTTTGGAAGCGTGAAAGATATTCCTGCACAGACCAAACGTTACTGGCGTTCAAAATTAATTAAACATGGGTAAGTAAAAAAACATATTTCATTTTAATAACAAATTTAACCAAAAATAATTATTGTTCAATTTTAAATAATTATTTATTGACCTTATTATCAGTCGATTATGTTTCCTCCTACGTTTTGGGTGAGCAGCGCTCCCAAAATTTGTTTCGCGCACGTTCTCAATATAAAATGATAAAATGACCTAATATTGCAACATTTAAATGATTATAGCCCAAACTGCATTACATCGTCATGGGAATCTCTTAAAAATCAAATCGCAACGTTAAAAGATTCATCAGAAGGATACTACGAAAACAAGGATTCCTTACTTTTTATGGATGTTGACGTAATTGACACTTCTTGCAAAAACGATCAAAACAACCATGAAACACACGTACACACTGGTATTGACACAGTTTCTTCTTTACCTAATCTTCACATCAATAGCGACGATCAACAGCACAGTAACCAAGAAGATAGAAAATGTCTCGATATACCAATCGCACAATTAATTAATAATCTTCTTGCAATGGCTACCATGTGGCGCCGTAAAACTACATATACGGTTGCATAGGACTTTGTTAAATTATTAAACATTACTTCATACGTGCCAGATAATATTAGTTCTAAATATTATTGGAAGCGTATCATTAATGAATATTCACAGCGTATAAGTACGCATTACATTTGTATAAATTGCGGGACTTATTTAGGTTCAAGAAATAGCATGCTTACAAATTGTGACAATTGTTCCTTGAAATTGATTATAAATGTAAAGAGGGCTGTTTTTTCTATTTACCTTTAGAAGATCAACTTCGTGAAATTTTCGAAACAACTGATATCGACAATTTATATTTAAAAAATCGCAAAAAGCAATGTAAATATGCCATCGAAGGCATATTCGACGGAAACTTGTACAAACAATTACTACGAACCATTGATGACGATATTATAACATTAAATTTTAGCGTAGATGGTTCCCCTATTTTTAATAGTTCTAATAGTTCGACATACCCGGTTCTGTGCACAATCAATGAACTTAATCCAACTGAGAGAAGATCTAAAGTGTTGCTTTCTAGCATCTGGTTTGGATCGGGAAAACCAAAAAGCATGAACGGATATTTGAAACCATTGGTAACAGAAATTAATAAGTTGTCAGATCGCGGTTTTTTGTATGTTAATAATGGCCAACAACACAAACTAAAGGTTCGGCTACTACTGGGAATATGCGATTCCGTCGCTCGTCCTCTTGTACGGTGCTCTACATTATTTAATGGAAGGTATGGTTGCGGTATATGTCTTCATCCGGGAATATTAATAAAAAAAGGCAAGGGGCGTACGAGAGTGTATCCAATAATTGATGGATGTGCGTTTGGAGAAGGTTTAAGCACTCACGCAGGAACGCTAATTGACGCCGATGAAACGGAAAAAGAAAAGAAAAAAGGAATCAAAGGTAAATCGGTTTTATGCAACATCAATGATTACGACATCATCAACAACTTGGATGCTGAATGGATGCACTGTGTCGCCTTAGGTGTTTGTCGACAGTTTGCTAATCTGTGGTGTGATTCCAAGAATTGTAAAGAGGAATTTTTTGGCCATCTAATTAACAAAGTAGATTCACTTCTACGTTCATTTCGTCCGACTTCAGATGTGTATAGAACACCGAGACCTATGAAAGATCGCGCACACTTAAAAGCCCACGAATGGGTATCCTTTCTTTTGATGTATAGTTTACCTGTTTTAAAACTCTGCTTTCCTAGTAAATACGTGAAAAATTGGTCTTTATTAGTAGATGGAATTTCAATTTTAATCAAGACATCAATTATGAAATCGGAAATAGTGTAAACGAGACAATGTTTGCATAATTTTATTTGTGATGTTGAAACACTCTATGGTATCAGATTTGTTAGTTTCAACGTTTATTTATTATCGCATTTAGCAACTAGTGTTGAAAACTGGGGTCCACTATGGACGCATAGTGCTTTTTTTACGAAGATGCTAATCAAATTTTAAAAAGCTCTGTAAAAAGTGCCAATGCTGTCGCGTTACAAGTATGCGACTCATTTAGACTTAAATGCGCAATTGATCGATTATATATTATCTGTGAAAAGCGTTTGGATTGTGATAGAAAACTGTATTTAACCATTTGCGGCATAGTGACACTCCAGAGTGTCACCTTTTTCTCTCCACTTATTCGCAATTTTCGAATAGTAGTTCACATGTTTCAACGCGAAATATTTTATAGCCTATAGTCTATGCTATTCTTTACAATACTAAAGGCATAAAAAAAGCTGATTGGTATATACATATATTGTTATAAATTAAAAAAAGTCTAATAAACGCGTTTTTTACAATAAATGTAATTGTGACTAAGCTACATGATAAAAAAATTTGAAAAAATCTGTATGAAGTATTTCGGGTCGCTAATAACGAATCCGGAGCTAGTTTTCAAAATTTCAAAATGGTGGATCCAATATGGCGGATCTAAATTTAAAAAATTATTTTTGATCCGCCATATTGCATCTGCCATTTTGAATTTTCAAAATCTGAGGTTAGATACATGATCAGCGACCCGAGAAACCCCCGAACTGCATGCACTATGTACGAGATCGACATATAGAAATCTCGAAACTGCTGTGGTGAAACGTATCGATATCGTTCCGTAGTGGACGTGGTTCTCCGGCTAAATGACCCGTTCTCAGTATTTCGAAAGGACCCTGGTATTCATCGTCAAGTTTACCTGTTTTGTGGTTTTTCTGTAGGAATACAAAATCGCCTATTTTAAATATTTGTGGATTTATCTGTTTATCGTAGTAATATTTTGATTTTAATTTAGCTGCTTTCAATCGTTTGTTTGCGAAGTCCTGTGTTTCATATAGTTTTATTGCTAAATTCTGAATATAATCCATATATGTCAGAGGTGTGTCTTCGTTTGGTATTTTCGTAGAAGGTAATCTGGCCAATCTACCGAACATTAGTTCAAATGGAGTGTATTTTGTTCCTTCGTCTACACTTGTGTTATAAGAAAAAGTAGCAAGGTCTAGCCATTTGTCCCAGTCCTCGGTGAGAACGTTTAAGTGATCCGTTTGATTGGGGGTGAAATGCTGTAGTTTGTAACTTCTTTATGTGAAACATTTTTGCTCATTTTTTCATAATATTACTTAAAAAGTTTTTAATTATTGTATTGTTTAGTATTTATAGGAGTTTCATCGGTTGTGATTATTTTGTGTTTGATTAGTGGTGTAAATCCTAAGGGTTCGTCTGGTAAATGAAAAACGTCTGCGTTTGCGTTTATTATTTTTTCTATGCTTTCTCTTTATTCACTGTTTAAATGTGTGATTCGTAGTAGTTTTTTTTACTTTTTCTGCTCGTTTCGTTTCTTTAGTTGTATTACATATGTTTACGTGTTCGTTTGGTTTAAACTTGTGGTTATTTGTTTTTAGGAATTCAGTGTAAGTATAGAATTTATAATCGAGTGTCGGATCTGTTGATTGGGATCATTTCATCATCTTTGTAGTCATTGAGGTTTTTTAGTATCTGGTTTATTATATCTTCCGTTCCGTCATCCTTATTGTCATCATTATTATTCATGAGTTCGTAGTGTAGGTTTTCAGAATTATTTTTGCAATTGGTTTGGGTGTTTATTATTGTTACTTGTTCCTTGTTATCGCATGTAAATTTTCCTTGGTTATCTTCGCTGATGATTTCGAAATCTTTTCCTAATTCGTCTAATTCTAGCGTTGGTATGTCTACTTCTATTTCTTTGTCTGTTGTGTTAAAAATATTTAAGTATGCTCTTCCATTATCATTTTTTACTATGGCTTCTCCTAAGTATACGCCTTTTATATTGTCAAGCCGGGGTACATATCCATACTGTATTTTTTTATTCTTTACGTTTATGTAAAATGTAGATATTGCTCTTGCTGGGATTGTCATACTTTTTTTATAGAAATGAATTTTATTGCCTACCCATTCGATACAGTGGTTTTTGTAATCTATTGTTGCTTGATGTTTGTGAAAGAATTCTGATCCTAATATTCCCGCTGATTCTATAGGAAAGTCATTTTTTACTATGTGAAATTTTGTTTCATATCCCATGATTTCTAGGATGACTACCCCCATTGTTGTAACGGGTTGTTTTGTAATGCCTTTTAAATCTATAACTTGTGAATCGTCTATTAATGTTTCTCCTTTTATATTTTCCTCTTTGATTACATTTACGCTTGCGCCAGTGTCGACCATTAGTTCTATTGTTGAATGTAAATCTTCTGAATTTATCTGTATTAAGGGTACATCATTTTTACTAAGGTTAATTATTTTTATTTTCCTTGTGCTGTATTTTCTTTCCTCATGTGGTTCATTTGGCGCGTTGCTCTTGTCTCTCTCCGCGCGCCTGTCTCGGCGAGAGAATTCTGGTTTCCCGGTGAGTTTAGTTCCTGAAGAAGTTCAGCTCTCATTTTTTCTTTAAATTTTAGTTTTCTACATTCGCGCCAAAAATGACCTATATTTTTGCAGTAACTACATTGTTTTTGTTGGATGTTGAAGGGTTGGTTATAATTTTGACTTAGTCGATTTTGAGGGTAATCTCGCGATTGATTGTAATTTTGATTTTGTCTATAGTTCTGTGATTGGCTGTAATTTTGGCTTTGCCTATAATTCTGTAGTTGATTGTAATTTTTATTCTCTTTATAATTCTGAGATTGGTTGTGATTCTGGTTTTGTCTGAAATTATGTGGTAGGTTGTGATTTTGTCTATAATTTTGTGGTTGGTTGTAGTTTTGATTTTTTTTGTGGTTGTTGGTAGTTTTGAGGTTGACTGAAGTTTTGAAGTTGATTGAAGTTTTGATGGTTATAGTTCTGAATGTTTGGTGTTTGAAATTGTTGTTGGTTAATTTGGTATGGGTTATTTCTAAAGCTTTGAAAGTGCGTTGTTTCTGCTTGCGCATTTTGAGACTGGTTATGGTTTCTATAAAAACATGTTGCTGCTTCATGACCGATTTATTTGCAAATTTGGCATTTTATTTTATCAGTATGTATAGTTTGTATTCTTAGGGTCTTCTTTTTCTCGTCTGTTTTTTCAGTTATTTCAACTCCTCTGATATTGTTTGATATTTTTATTTTTTTCTCGATTTGTATTGCTTTTTGAACTGCTGCCTATAAGTTTTCTAATTCTAAATATGCCAGTCTAATTTCTATCTGAGGGTTTGATCCGTTAACAAATACTTCTAGTACTTCTTTATCCGTTTGATCTTTTTCTCCGTCAGTTACTTCGCTTAATGCTTTATACATTTCTAAAATCCTTTCTGATGTTTCCCTAACTCGGTTGGCGTATGAAACTACATTTTCGAAGTCTAACTGATGTATTCCTATTAACTCTTGTCTTACTTCCGTGAAGGAGCTTGCTGGGGCATATACTTCTCGTAATCTTGTAAGGAGTGAATTGATTGTATTAAAATCCTCATTTTTTACTGTTCGGCGAGCTTCACCTCTTAGTCTACTTTTTATTAATTTAACTAAGTCCTGTTCTGCTGCGGGTAACATTTGCAGTGCTTCATCGCAGGCGTCTACAAATGCGTAGAAGGTTTTTGGGTCTCCATCGAATCTAGGCACGTTTTCTATTGCGTGGTTTAATGTTAATCTGTCGTGGTAGTTTGCCATATTCTCGTCTTTGTCGGTTATTGTCTTGTCACTGTATACATATATCTTCGTCACTGTCGGAATCTCTACTATCTAGGAGGCTATTTCGTATTTTTATAAATGGCAGATTGTGTTCGTTATACTGTTTTTCGTTTGGGGTGCTTGTTTGTATTTCTATGTTCCTGGTAGTTCTTCTAGTCAGTTCAGTATTTGTGGTTTCGAGTAAGATTTCGTTGATTCGGAAGTTCAATTGTTTAATTTTATTTCCTGTTTGTTGTTGGTGCTCGTAAAATGCTGGGTTTTTGGTATGTGTTGTTTGTGGCGTATCTTTTGTTCGTGATACTTGTTCTATTTGTTCTATTTGTGATGGGTGTTTTGATTTCTCTGTTAATTCTGTTAATAACTCTTGCTTTGTATTTTCTTATAGTAATTCCTGTTTTGTTAATGCTTCCTTTTTGGTTTTCTGTGATGGTTCTCGTTTTGTTTCTAATAATTCCTCTTCTGACAATTTCTGTTTCGTGAAGGGTGTTGCTTGGGTTATTTTTATTGTGTCGGGTGTTTGTTCTGTTTTTTCGGTTTGTTCTGTTTGTTCTGTTTGTTCTGTTTGTTCTGTTTGTTCTGTTAACTGTATTTGTTCTGCAGTCTTTGTTGCTTCGTTTTGTAAAGTTTGTTCTGTAGGGGGTTGTTGGGGTTGTTCAGGCTTTTTTGGGTGTTTTCGTCGTCTATCACTGACTAAGGCTGGTCCAAGAATAGAGTTTTTTGTATCTTGGTCTAGGTGTTTTAATGCGTTACGAGTTACTCGTTCTCCTGACATTTATATGGGTATTGGTTTGCGACATGTGTGGAAATTTCATTATTAACAAAGAAAATGGAAATGCTAAAAAATAGGATTATGTAAAATAGCTTAGAGTGCCCAGCAAGTAAACGCGAAGGACTGACAGTGGTCGCGTGGTCCGCGCTTTTCTCGTATTTCTATCCAAATCCAGGTTATCCGTTCAAAATATTATTTTTGTTTTTCGCAATTTTTGTAGCGAATTCAATATTTTTTTTAGGCCGCTGTCACGACTTTGTTACGGCCCAAATTAATGCTCTTGAAACAGAGGTACCAATTTTGGACGTTCGAAAGGAGGATTGTCCCGAAGGGACAATCCGGGGTTCGTATGTGAACGGAGGCTGCTGGACCTGGAGGGACGACGAGGGTAAAATAATTAAGGCTCAGGTTCGGAGGTAAAATGTAATTTATTTAATAAGTTTTTTTTTGTACATTTCTTTCCCTATACTCCTGAAGGGAGATCTTTCTCTTGGGTTCAGGAGGGGATCCAGGGAGAGGGTCAGATGGAGGAGGAGGAGGAGGAGGAGGAAGAGGAGGAGGAGCCGCCGGGAGCTGACAAAGCTCCGCTAGTCGCTCGCTGGTGACCGGATTACTTGAATTTTTGGGGTCAAGTCCCCTGGCAAAATGGGCGCCCCACACGGACCACTAGGCCTGTAACCGAAGACGGGCCCGCCTTAGTCGACGGCGCTGCTGGGCACCCTTCACTATAAAAAAAAACGAAAATGGTGGTTAATGGGTGGTCGGACAGAGACCGATTGGATGGAAGTAAAAGGTGGAACGGGGGGGGGGGGCTATTGAGGATTGGTAATTGGGAATGTAGAACGGTGGAAAACCGGGGAAAATGGGGTATCACGTGACCGAGATAAGGGTTCCTATGGGTCGATCATGCATCGGAGCGTGTTGACTCCAATTCCATAATCGACCGAGGGGTGGATCGATTCGGGGAGCCGACAACGGGGTGGCTTGACGTGGTTATAAACCAACCTCTGCCGCTCGGAGGTCGATCCCTTTATCGATCCCTAATAAAAAAAAAAGGGGATATCCTGCGGGTCCAGAACTGGGCTGGCACCAGGTGGATCGAACCGAAGGCTCACCACGGAGAAGCTCGACGTGGTCGAAGACCAACGTTCGCCGCTCGGTAGCCAGTACCTCCCGTCGATCCAAAAAAAAGGGGAAGGGGAGAGAGGAAGAAGGAGGAAGAAGGTGAAGCTAATACTCACTTTTTCCTTTGGAAGCCCTGGTTGTCGTTCCTGGTGACTCAGCTGGGCCTGAGAGGGGATCGGTGGGTGGACTTCCGGGCCGACGACTCCTCCTTGTCTGGGACTCGTAGTCTTTGTCGTCGCTGACTTTTCGTCTAACTTATACAGTTAACAAGATACTGTCTTGAACTTGAACTGAATTCTGTGGTTCTGGAGCCGCTATTTATATGATTCTGGCTCTGTGTTTTCTGGGTCAGATGGAGGGGTTGAAGGTTGGAACAGAGATAAGAGATTTTCGTGATCTGATTTTCCAAAGTTTGTTAAAAACAATGATCCGTTGACAATGTAGTTTGGTTGACAATCGAAGTTTTCGCAAATTGCATTCTGTGATTTGCACAAACGTCAACGAACTTCGTAGCATGTTTAGAAGTGGAATAATTCGCAAAATTAGTTTTGATCTTGATAAATATATTTTAAACAATCGAGACATTTACTTAATTAACGCATCGGTTATTAATTATTTATGAGCAATTGTTTTTAAGTATTTTAATGTATAAAGAGCCATGTAGTTCGTTGATTGTTGTGCAAATAGACTATCTTATAATTTAACATACGTGAAGAACAGATATTAATCATCGTCATTATTGCTTAAATAGTTAATTCGAAAAAGATGTATGTCTGTACGCAAGTAAAGAGAATTGCTGATACTTGTTATTGTTAATAATACGTGCAGGATTTGTTAGTTAAGCATTGGAATTGGTTTGTCTTAGTCAATATTGTTTTTATTGTTTTCAGGGGTTTCTCTTAATTATTCCAGAGGTTTTTCTATATAAAAATGTAAAGAAAATTATTACGAGTAATAATATTTTGTTTCGTGTTCATGTTTATTTATTATTTTATGTATAAATTAAAATATATTCTCATAGTTTGGGCGTGGCTCGGATGTGCAGTTGTATTGGTGCCTGTGTGTGTGTGCATGCGGATAAGTTCGTTAAAAAGAAACAATTTATTTGTTGATAAATTCTAGCGTATGTTGTTGGAAATGATTTTTGTCTTAATTTGGGTTGTTAGTTAAAGAAAGAGAGTTTATTTAATTATTCTGTTTTACTTATACAATTATTTGTTATAGTAAATTATGGTTTTAATTATATTTTGTTTGTACTCAAAATGTGCAGAAAATTATGTTGCATCATATTATATTGTCGGATGTTAGTATTTTCTATTGGCTTTTGTTTAAATTAAAGATTTATATGTTGTATAATTTTGAAAGAATATTTGTTTGTGTGAGTTCTCATATCTATGTTCTTTGTTTAGCTGTCGATGGTTTAGGAATTTGTATGACTCTGGGAAACCGAGGGGAACTTGTTGATATACTCTTTTTAAGAAGCCAATCTTTTTAACACAGCAGAGTTTTCTAATGGAAAAAAATATTAATAACATTTTTTTTTTTAATGAGAGTTTGTTTTTCTGGTTTATATTTTTGTAAGTTTTTTTTGGGTATTCTACAAATGTGTAAGCTTGTCGGTAATATAGCGCACTTATGGGTAAATGTGTTGAGCCGGGATTTATCGGCTGGGGTCGATACGTCAGATTTTTCTGTGTTCAGTCGAGTTATCTAGCAGGTGAAAGGGTGTTTTTAGTTTGTTAGTATAAGCTATAAATATCGCTGTGCCTAAATTCCTAGTATTAATATCTGTTCTTTTGGCTACTGCAATCGGTAAGTAAGGTTTCTTATAATCGGTTGTTCCTGTGTATTGTGACAGTTACGGGCACGTACCATATGTATGTGATCCGAAAATTGTTGTAACAAGTCCGCGGCTATATTATACAAATATTTTATGTTGTACAAATTTGCATCGGGAATTGTAAGCGATAAACGATTCACGAACGCAGAAAATACCAATTTTTTGAAAATAACCCGTATAGAAATTGAAGAGCGTAAAGATGGGTACTCTGATGTAATAGTTATTCCTCAGGATGACTCTGATAGTTCTGATTTCGATGATTCTGAATCAGAAGATTGCCAGAATTCACTAGCTGAAATTCCAAAAATGATTTATATACAAGTTCTGCATAACTATAAAGAAACTCGGTCTAAATTGGAGCCCAACTATACTTATGTATGGGCAAACGGAGAAAAAATACAATAATCATGTTAAAGATGAAAATTTGTTACCTGAGAAAACGAGAAAATTAATTCGTGATTCTTCATACATACAGTTGTTTGAACTTATCTTCTCTATTGTTCTAAAGAATTGTATTATTGAAAGTACACGTACGAATGGTTAAAATTTAACGTTAGACGATTTAAATATTTTCCTAGGGATAATTATTACATCCATCTTCAACGAACGGAAATCCCACAAGGACTATTGGTCTACGAGGTTATTGTTGGCATGCCCGCCAGTAGCTTCTGCGTTGAGTCGTAACATATTTCTGCTGATTACATCAGAAATAAAATATTCGAAACTAAAGATAAAAATATTGATGACAGAGCTTGGAAAGTACGAAACGTTCTAGAAGTTTTCAACAAAAATATCTTGCAATTTGTTTTTTTCGACTGCTTTGTCTGTCGATGAAATTATGATAAAATTTCATGGAAGAACCATTTTGCTTCAGTTTATGAAAGACAAACCTGCGCGTTTTGGAATTAAAATGTGGGGATTTTGAAACGCCCAAGGATATCTGTTCGACAGCGATATTTATTGTGGGAAAGGCTCGAATTTAGGGAATTAAAAATTATTCAGCTGATAAGGAAGTAGAATGATCTAAATGTGCCTTAAGAATTCGTGTCGTTATGCTGATGGTCCAAAAGCTTTTTAAGTCTGTTGTTCCAAAGAAATTAACGCAATACATTTATATTTTGATTATTTTTTTTTGTCCAGATTTACTGATTCATTTGCGAGCAGTTGGCTTAGAGCAGCTGGAACCGTAAAAAAAAGAGTGAATATTGATAATGAATTGGACAAAAAAGATACAAGAGGAACATTTTCTGTCAAACACGAAGAAAAAAGCGGTTTGAATTAACACTGTATCCTTACTTTCAACCGCGATAGGCGTAATACCAACAATAACAGCAAAAAGGTATTCAAAAGAATCAAAAAGTAAAAATGAGTTACCTTTTCCCAGAGCATTTACGGTGTATAATAAATACATAGGAGGTGTCGATTTACATGACGGACATTGCACTAATTTGATGTCATGAATAAGAGCCAAAAAATGGACTTGGTCGATTCTTCTTCGTCTAATCCAATCATCAATATCTAATGCAGTTGTAATTCATAATTTATCGCATAACGACAGAAAAATAGGTTCAAAAGAGATGGCTTTAGCCATTGCTGAATTTTATCTGGATAAAAGCCCGAAAGAAAAAAGTGAAATACATGAAATGGCTAATAGCGGAAAAAGGAGATATTGTAAGAATTTCCAAACATGTTCGAAGAGGACACAGAAAATGTGTAAGACTTGCGATGCTTCTTTTTGTGATTCTTGCTTAACGTCGACTCATAACAGAGAATAGATCTTGATTTATATCTACAACTTGAAAATAAAAACGAATGAAAGGCAAGTAAATAATTTTTTTTAACTACAATAAAAAAAATGAAAAACAATAAAAAACAATGAAATGCAAAAAAAAAACAATAAATTACAAAAAAAAGGTTCATCATATACATTTCTCTCCACGCGGTAAGAACCGGTAAACGGAAAAAGATTTTGACGCCTAAGAATCATACATAAATTAGTATAAAAACAGTTAATGATAAGATATATTAGATATTATTAATTGTAACAAATTTTCTAATAAATGTGTAATACAGTGTACTAAACAAAAATGTCTACAAATAAAAAACTGTAAATCACATTTTCTCCTCAGTGAATTTCATTTTGAGCAAATTAGACAATCTAGAACTAGAAAAGAAAACCTCGGAATAATCATCGAAAAGTTCAGGAATTTTTTATTTGAAAATAGCAGATTGTCCCAGTCTCTTTTTGTTCTGTAACATTTTTTCCTAAAGTCTATCGTATTCGAATATAAAATTCCTGAATTTTTCGCTGATTTTTTGTCTTTGAGCCGCAATTTTCGATGCTTTCACCTTTATTTTCAAAATTGGCATCGACACATTTTAAAGTTTAAGGCTGGAGGCCATGACTTCTTTGCCCTTTAGAGGAATTCTGAATCAATATCAATATGAAAAGACGAAATAAAAAAAAAGTTTATTTGAAAAATGTTTTTCTGTAGTTTTTCACTGTTGCATGTTTTAAAAAATCTAATAGCAGATTCTGAAAGTACAGTTAATTTTACTCCAGATATGCCTTATGGCAACTTTTTTAGAACCTTTTTTACACAAAATACAACCGTTGAAAATTGCAATGAGAATATGTCCATTCGAGACTTAATGGGTTAATATTCTTGTAAAAATAAGCATAACCTTATTGATCCGTCCTATTATGTTACCGATATCATTGAATTAATAGAAGGGCTTGTCTAGCACCTTATGGCACCTAAGTTGAGCATCTGTTGATCGTCCGCCTTCACTGCTGCTTTGTATGCAGCAAGAACGGCATAAGTTTTTACAAAGAATGGTTCTTTGTTTTGTAATTTTATCTCGTGTTCAAATATACGTGTGCTTACTGGATATTTTTCAAATGCTCATATAAATTTTCGTAATAGCGACTGTAATTTTCCTTTTTATTCTGGCTTTAAACTTCAACATTCGTATACTTTTTCTTGAATTTTTCGTTCTGAAATTTGAAAGTTGCAGAACGCGATGTGTTTTTCAATTAATCTTGCGTTTCATCGTTCTAGTATCGTTTTAAAATGTTCCAGTGTTTAAGTTGTTCCAACTTTTCCGTATTCTAAACGTGGCAAACATTTTAAATATTTCTCAACTTTATTACTGGAGAATGATGGTTCATTTATGCGAGTTTTCGGAGAATTATTGAGGTCAGCTACTACCGACGAACGCCGAGTTTATTTGTTTGTGATTTCTGCATTTCTTGTATCAGGGTAAGCAGGTATTTAATCTGACGCTCGAGTTTGTTAATTTGTTAATTTGTTAATTTGTTCACTATGAAAACCTTATTTAACCTTGTTGTAAGGTTCTGTTCTATTAGGGCGATAAATATATATTTATCTAGAAATCCTTATATTATTATGTTTTACATACTTAATAAGTTCGATTTACATTCTGCGAATTTATAAATAGATTTTAAAAGTAGTGGTCGACTTTTCCAATTACAATTAGAACATATTATCGACCTTTGTATCTCATGGTAATCTAACCACTGTCACATATATCTCTAAGTACATTATAACAGAAATTTTTGTAAACTCTAATACGCACCGACAAACTATGTGCACTCATAAGCATTCTTTTTGTAAATATCATCAACTACTACATGGCTGCGGTTATCACAATTTGTATAATCCTAACATATGTAGTTTATTTCTTTATATAAAAGTAATTATATTAATTTAATCTGTTATTTAACTTGTGTGCTGTACCTGAAGTCATTAAGGCATTCTTGAAATGCTTGTTTACTATATAAATTGAAGGTTATTTGACTATCGTTACTTGTCCTTAAATTTATTGGCCATAGGGTCATGTTCCGAAGAGCCTGATCAGTAATTCTAAAGCTTTGCGTTAGGTTCGATCTAGAATAATCAAAGAAAGATAACAATACAATATAATAATATTGTTAAATGTTTAATGAAACTTGTACATTAGACTAGAACATATGGTATTTAAATATTGTGGCCAGTGTGAGTAATATAAAAAACACAGAGAAATTGAGCATGTTATAATTATGTTATTTCGTGAAATATCTCTGTAACATTCCAGAAAATTAAAATTTTCTTAAATATATTTTTTCATATAGTGTTCTATAGAATTTTCATTTAGTTCTCGAAATCTGGTACCATTTCATGTATGGCAATTTTAACCCTTTTATAAATACTGATGATCTCAAATAAATTAAAAGCATATATAGAATAGAACTATATGTGAATACGAAAATTATATTCCTTCGTTATATAATATAAGAAATACAATGTCATAAAATTCTCCTGCTACTACCGTAAAGAACTGTCAGTATTTTTAGGCGCGACCGCATGAAGTTCAATCGACGACTGTGTTACAACAGGTTATCACCTATACAGGGTGTACGAAAAGTCCCGGGACGGTTGAATAACTTTCGAAAGAATAAAAATTTCAAAAATCGCCGAAACACGTGATTCGATTTTTCAAACAAGCTATCTTTTGAGGGGGGGTTTCGGCCCCCAACCTCAAGGGGGCGGGGGGCACGAGGGGGGCCAAAAATCTTAAATGGCAACATGGTTTGAGTGGGGGCTCATTTGAAAGGTATTTTCGAGACGAATTCAGATCACTGGTCATAGAGGGCGCTGCGATCATTTTTCGGAGAGATTTTTAACTTTTTCAGATCTTAGACGTACTAACGTTTGAAAAAATGTAGATATATTCCCTCAATTAATACGGTTGACACCCGTTTAAGAATATTGTTTTACACGATTTTAAGTTTTTTAAGTTTTTTAAGAATATTGAATTACACGATTCGGCGACTTCGAAATTTTCATTTTTTCAAACGTTAGTACGTCTAAGATCTGAAAAAGTCAAAAAATCTCTGCGAAAAATGATCGCAGCGCCCTCTATGACCAGTGATCTGAATTTATATCGAAAATACCTTTCAAATGAGCCCCCACTCAAACCATGTTGCCATTTAAGATTTTTGGCCCCCCTCGTGCCCCCCGCCCCCCTTCAGGTTGGGGGGCCGAAACCCCCCCTCAAAAGATAGCTTGTTTGAAAAATCGAATCACGTGTTTCGGCGATTTTTGAAATTTTTATTCTTTCGAAAGTTATTCAACCGTCCCGGGACTTTTCGTACACCCTGTATATCGTCATCACATCACATACCGTAATTCACTCGAAACTTGCATCCTTCATATTACCAACAAAAATACAAACTTGGGATTTCTACTGTCAAAGGAGTTCATTAAAAATCCCCGCTCTTTTTCGAAGTTAAATATGAATCAGACATCGACGGGACATCACATACCAATCAGATTTGTTCAATTCAACATGGACGGTTTAATGCAGGTCACTAGTCAGGTAAATCGTCATCTTTGCTACCAATACGTCACCGAAACTCATCTTGTAAATGCAGTCACAACCCAGATTTCGTGACGTAGCTGTGCTCAGCTCTCACGAGCCCGACATGTTGCTGTAGGTTTAAGGCAACCCGCGCCGCGTTTCGAAAGCAATTATCGTGCACCGCGACCAATACTAAGAAAAGGTAAAAATACAGAAATCTCTTAACAGAAAATAATAAGAATATTTAAAAAGTAAGCACATAATACTCTTAGGAGGAATAAAGCAAAAATACCACGTGAACTAAGTAAGAAGATATTGCCACAAAATAACTATTATAAGAATTATTAAAAACCATTATTATAAAAGATAGGACACAAATCCATACAAAAAGATTAAATAAAATTTTATTTTGTGGTTATGCCCGCTGGATCGTGCTTTCCAGTTTTTGAAAAATTTTCGAACTCGTGATCGGGAGAGAATGCATGTATCGGCCAAACCATTTTCTTCTCATCTTAGTCCAGTGAAAAGAAGAAAGTGAGAGGAACTAATCGATACTGGCGATTTTTTTTCGCGGAAGTTCGGTTTAGGGCGTCAGGAAAAACATCAAAAAGTTGACAACTACAGTGCATGGCGTCCCACCTTAATTTAACCTTGAAAGTGTAAATTTGGGATTTATAGATTATATCTTTTAAAGGTCAATTCGGATAAAAAAGTGCTTTATATAAAAATTGTTCCTTACGTGTCACATATTTTTACCCTGCATTGAAACAATTTTTTTAAATTTTTGTAACGAAAAAAACATGAAAAACCGTAAACAATCTTGAAAAAAATTAAAATGCGTATAACTGAATAATTTAAAGTCGTAGAGCTAATACTTAGTGAAAGTATAGTTCTTGGTAGGTATGGTAGGTACAAGAAGTGTGCAAAACCCGAGCACATCATGTGCATTAGTTTTTTTTATAAAAAATTGCAAAGTTGAATATGTCTACGGCTGTAATTTTTTTTCTAAGGCAAATGAGGAGTTCCCTATTTTTTTACACATTTTGGGGGTAAAACAAGAAAGTTTTAGTCGGTGAAAATTTCAGATTTTTAAACCCCATAAATTAAAAAATTAATTAAAAAATAAAATTAAACATCATACATTAAAAACTAAACTAAATCGACTTTTTTAAATTTGTTCGAAGCGCTCTTTTCAGGGCTGAAAACACGTTAAAAGACAAGTATTTGCCATTTTTTATGCATTTTCAAAAACCTTTTTAGATCCCGGGATATCAATTTTAACTGTATAATATAATTTGGAAATGTAGTTATTATTTCATTTATTCCACATAAAATCAATATTTTCTTACATATAAATATAAGAATTATTATGTACGTTATTAGAATTATTTTGCTTTATATGTTTCTACTGTGTGCGTGATTCGATAATACGAAATAGTCAGCTATGTGAAAACATCAAAGATGTTGTGAACTTGTCGGTCGAGTAGCTGGTGCGCCGAACACAGTGATCACAGATCTCACATATTTTTTTTTTGTTTCAAAAATATGCGGGAAGGTTAAAATCTAAACGAATGGTAACAAATTTTTTTCGAAATTTTCGTTATAGATTGTATTTTTACTGGTCACTGCCAATAATTCGAGATAAATAATTATAATATTGAGAGAAAGTTCGCGATATGTTAATAGCAAGAAGTGTAATATAATCCGTGACCTTATTCCACTTATAATTTGACTTAGAAATCGTTATATAGGAGTTTTTAAGGTCGCTAATTATGAATGTGAGGTGATAATTTAGAAATTCATAATGGCGCATCCAGTATGACGAACCTCTTTCGGAAAAAAATATGCGATTGATAATTAAATCGCTATCTTGAGATTTTTAGGGCCGCTGATTACAAAATTGAACTCGTAAAATAGAAATTCAAAATGGCGGATCCAATATGGTGGATCCAATATGGGAAAAATATGCAAATGATAGTCATATGAGTATCTGGGGGTTTTTACCGTTGCTTTCGACGGAATAAAGGTTATAAAAATGGAATTCCACCGTATGAAATATTTAGCGGAAAAGAACAGTACAGATAAAAACTTAATAGGCAGTGTTAAAAGATTCATAACCTTGTTTATGTACTTTTTCTTTTACTTTATTTATTTTTAAAAATTATAGCGGAAAAAACATTGCAAATACAGACTTATTAGACAGTGTTAAATGATGATTCAGTCGGCGTGATGGTCGTGCGGGCTAAGGCGTCAGTCTTACAAGGGGAGAGTCAGACCAACGGAATTCAGAAAAATTTGAAATTTCCCTCGATGAAAAATTATTATGTCACATATCTTGTGGTAAAGTGCTAAAGCGCAATATGCAGCAGGTTTCGAGAAAAATGAGTTTGAAAAAATTGCGATTGCCTAATATGCTTCGTTGAGAAAGTGAAAGTACGAAGCGGCGAGTGGCGCAGTAGGTAGAGCGCCAGACTGCTAATACTGACGTCGCCAGTTCGAATCTCGAGCGTTACGAATCTTTTTTTTTCTATTTTGTTGTGTAAATTTTTAACAACCTCAATTACTTTTAATAGAACTGTTTTATTTAATTATTAAGCAAATCTATTTAAAATAATATAATGAATAAATATGAATATATTACATACTCGTATATTGAAAATTATTTTTTTAAAGTATGAATTGTATATTACGTCATTTTTGATAAATTAACTCACAAGTATAACATATATCGTAGGTGTGTAGTAAGGATAGGTGAGGAAATCTCGGAGGAATTCTGGGTAGGAAAAGGGGTGAGGCAAGGGTGGCCCTTAAGCCCAACCCTTTTTAATATTTATTTGGCAGAAATAGAGGAGGAATTAAGGAAAGGGATAGGAAGAGTGAGAGTGGGGAAAGATAAATTATGGACATTGGAATATGCGGATGACACTGTGGTGATGGCAGAAGAAGAAGATGGATTAAGGGCGATGATATGGGAAATGCAAAGATATCTAAAAAAGAAGAAATTACAGTTGAGCCCGGAGAAATAAAAAATTATGGTGTTCAGAAAGAAAAGTGGGAGGGAGAAAGAGAGATACTGGTGGTGGGGAAACGAAAGGGTGGAAGAGGTAGAAAAATATAACTATTTAGGGTATTGCGTGTCACGGTACGGAGGGGATACGGATCAAGGAAGAGAGAGAATTCGGAAAGCGAGAATAGCTATGGGATGGGTGTGGAGCTATGGTGAAAAAAACTTTAAGGGAGACATAAGGTGGAGACTGAAGCTTTTTGACAGCATAGTGAAAGGGATACTGCTATATGGGGTGGAGATTTGGGGTTATAGGGAATGGAAAGAAATAGAGATGCTGCAAGAAAAATATTTAAGATGGATATTAGGAGTAAACAGAAACACGTCTGGATACATAGTGCGGGAAGAATTGAAAAGAAACAAAATGAGAGTGGAAACAGCATGGAGAGCAGGAAAGTTTGAAGAGAGAGTGCAAAATGGAGAAGGAGGAGAGGTACGAAGAAAATGTGTGCGAGAGAAGAGAAGGGATGAAAGGTTAAGACGAAAAGAGGAGTGGTCAAGAGAAAGTGTAGAGAGAATGAATTATTTGTGGAGAGGAGGTATAAGTGAGGAAGCACTGAACGAATGGAGAGTAGAAAAATGAGAAAGACTGAGAGAAAGGGATAAAGAGGTGGATGTGCAGCAGAGGGGGAAGAGGTAAGACGATCACGGTCATGTAAAAACTACCAAAAGGCGACAGGAATCCCAGAATATCTGAGAGTGAGAAAAAAGAGACAGGGAAGGAAAGTGCAGATGATAGCGAGGTGGAGATGCGGTAATGAAGAAAGAGAGAACATGTACTGGATGAATGAAGCAGAGAGAATGTGTAGACTATGCGGGAAAGAGAGAGGGAGCGTTGAACATATGCGGGCAGTATGTGAGGTAGTGAGAATGAATACGGGAAAAAGAATAAATGTTTTGCATGAGGATGGAAGAGGGTATGAATGGATGAAAATGATCGAATTAGTAAGGAAAGAGAAAGAGAGGGAGAGAGATAGAGAGATAGGGAGAAAGTGAGAGAGAGAGAAATAGAGAGAGAGAGAGAGGGGGGAGAGGTGTAATAGTATTATAAATGCATAAGTAGGAAAGAAAGAAGAAAATGAAATTAAAATATGTAAACTGTTGTGATGTTAATTGGAAGTCCGTGTAATCACGTTTGTAACCACGAAAATAAATACTACTATAACATATATCGTATGAGAAGTTTGTATTTGCAATAAAAAAATATAATGTTTTCAAAATAATAGTACAGGAATATGAACGTATATTATAAATATAATAGAATGAATAAACTGTAATATAAATATATACATATATTATCTGATGTAAAATGCATATTTATTTTGGAAAATTGGAAATATTGTAAATAAGAACTGTATGAGAAAACTGTTAGCATTTCACAGTCTATTATATGGCAAATTAATTCGAAGCGCACGCGTGCAAAAAAAAAGTTTTTCTAGAATTTTATTTTTTCTGCTTTTCTTCGTTTTTTCCTTCAACAAAATACAATGACAGAGGAGATTAGTAGTGGGTATCATTCCACGATTGAAGAACAGCTGGATGAAAATTCACTTTACAGTTACCGTAAATATCATCAACTACTACATGGCTGCGGTTATCACAATTTGTATAATCCTAACATATGTAGTTTATTTCTTTATATAAAAGTAATTATATTAATTTAATCTGTTATTTAACTTGTGTGCTGTACCTGAAGTCATTAAGGCATTCTTGAAATGCTTGTTTACTATATAAATTGAAGGTTATTTGACTATCGTTACTTGTCCTTAAATTTATTGGCCATAGGGTCATGTTCCGAAGAGCCTGATCAGTAATTCTAAAGCTTTGCGTTAGGTTCGATCTAGAATAATCAAAGAAAGATAACAATACAATATAATAATATTGTTAAATGTTTAATGAAACTGATGTAAAATGCATATTTATTTTGGAAAATTGGAAATATTGTAAATAAGAACTGTATGAGAAAACTGTTAGCATTTCACAGTCTATTATATGGCAAATTAATTCGAAGCGCACGCGTGCAAAAAAAAAGTTTTTCTAGAATTTTATTTTTTCTGCTTTTCTTCGTTTTTTCCTTCAACAAAATACAATGGCAGAGGAGATTAGTAGTGGGTGTCATTCCACGATTGAAGAACAGCTGGATGAAAATTCACTTTACAGTTACGCATTGAAGCAACGCTTAAAAGATTTAGTTACGTATTTTGAAAATTTGCTGTTGCAAGAAAATCTTATCGCTAACGAATGTTCTACATTTATCTCCGAAGAAGCAAATCGAATTGGTGAAGAAATGTATGAAAGCACAATCGAAATGTGACATAATAAAAGTTTCATTACCGATGAAGAACTCATCATGGCAGATGAGCCGGATACAGAAAGCCTGTATGTAAGTGTCGAAGGAAGCGATTTGCATGATGCATCAGAAAATTTTCAACCAGAGGCGAAAAAGCCCAGGCGCTATTTTTGTATTCGCTTGGAATACAAAATTAAAGTAGTGAATATGGTGAAAACCCGTCCACATTGGAACCTAAAATCGCTGCAAAGAAATGGATGCTCGCAGTTACAACGTATGGATTCTTTGGCTCTATGGAAAGAGCAAATAAAAAACGGTGGAACAATACATGACAAATATAACTTTCCTGATTCGTGGACTTACGATGGTTTCAAAGAAGCTCGCGAAAATTATCAGCAAGTCACGACAAGAAACTTGCAACAGTGGGCGCTAGCTGCAGTTAGCCAATTTCAAAATTTTGAATTTAAGGCAACCATGTTGTGGATGGTTAGATTCAAACGACGACATAATATTCTCCAAAGAAAAGTGACCAGGTTTGTATCAGAAAAAGAGACGGTAACATTCGAAGACATTTTAATTGCTGCAGAAAACTTTCGCAAGCAAATCCGAAATGTGGCACCGAAATTTGATAAAAATGTAATAATCCAAATCAAACAGGTATTAAACAAAAATAATAGTAAGTATATATATATAAAATAATAAGTATATAGTAATATTGATAATAATAACTTCAATTGCATGTTTTGCGGTTACATTATGATAATATTTTTGGTGATATTGATAATTTCCCTGTTTAAAAACAAAGGATAATTGCATTTCGTATTGAATAACGTTTATTTGATTTATTTATAAAAATATCATTATAAATGTCAATAAATACCGAGTAAAGTATTGTTTTCGAGTGATTTCTTGTGACGTCATCAAAGTTACTTTCATAAACTCCAGAACTGTGCACATTTGATAGTTACATTCGTACCGTAATAAAATAATAATATTAATAATATGTGATATTTAATTTTTTATTTATATTAAAAAATGAATTCTGTGGCTATTTATACATATTTCTTGTATTATTTTTTGAGGTTGTCAGTATCAATCTGTATATAACAGAAGTCTGGCGGAGAAAGGAGCAAAATCTCTTTTTGTTAAACGTAAATGAGACATGAATATAGTCACGAACTCCTACACTGCGCAGTATGCTAACACGATGTCCAGAAAGCTGCTACCGAAAGTTTTTATTTGCCTCCAAGAAAGTGTCACTGGAAACTTTGGACCTAGGGTAAAAAAGACAGTACAGGAGTATTGTGAAAAATATAAAAATGTCGTTGTCACTGCATCCAAATCAGGAAAGCTTTCCAGAGTATTATATGAAAAGTTTTTGGAGGATGTTCTGAAACCGTATGTTAAGCAGGAGTAATTTTTACTTCTTATTGATTCCTGGGGAGGACAAATTGATACATCATTATATGATAAGATGTTTCAAAATGATGACGGTTTCACTACCTGCACGCTGAAAGTAATACCACCGAAGTGTACTCCTCTCGTTCAGCCTTGCGATGTATATTTTTATCGGCAAGTGAAAAATTTTATAAAGAAACGCCAGAACTATGCATATCTGATAGAGAAAGACAGAGAAATTACAAGTCGCGAGGATTGTATAAAAATACATGCGATTCTCCTCCACCAATTGTCTTCTTCTGTTTTCGAACCAATGTTACAATACACGGAGGGAAATTTCTGAACGTGGCGTTTACACGGTGGTTACGCGTTAGTCAAGAGCGCCATCGTAAACGGTATGGTCGGATCGACGGAACGTATCGTTTGAGAAACCCTGACATGTAGGTTGAATTTCGGTTCGAATGCTGCGTCTCGAGAGAGAGGGGGGAGAGGTGTAATAGTATTATAAATGCATAAGTAGGAAAGAAAGAAGAAAATGAAATTAAAATATGTAAACTGTTGTGATGTTAATTGGAAGTCCGTGTAATCACGTTTGTAAGCACGAAAATAAATACTACTATAACATATATCGTATGAGAAGTTTGTATTTGCAATAAAAAAATATAATGTTTTCAAAATAATAGTACAGGAATATGAACGTATATTATAAATATAATAGAATGAATAAACTGTAATATAAATATATACATATATTATCTGATGTAAAATGCATATTTATTTTGGAAAATTGGAAATATTGTAAATAAGAACTGTATGAGAAAACTGTTAGCATTTCACAGTCTATTATATGGCAAATTAATTCGAAGCGCACGCGTGCAAAAAAAAAGTTTTTCTAGAATTTTATTTTTTCTGCTTTTCTTCGTTTTTTCCTTCAACAAAATACAATGACAGAGGAGATTAGTAGTGGGTATCATTCCACGATTGAAGAACAGCTGGATGAAAATTCACTTTACAGTTACCGTAAATATCATCAACTACTACATGGCTGCGGTTATCACAATTTGTATAATCCTAACATATGTAGTTTATTTCTTTATATAAAAGTAATTATATTAATTTAATCTGTTATTTAACTTGTGTGCTGTACCTGAAGTCATTAAGGCATTCTTGAAATGCTTGTTTACTATATAAATTGAAGGTTATTTGACTATCGTTACTTGTCCTTAAATTTATTGGCCATAGGGTCATGTTCCGAAGAGCCTGATCAGTAATTCTAAAGCTTTGCGTTAGGTTCGATCTAGAATAATCAAAGAAAGATAACAATACAATATAATAATATTGTTAAATGTTTAATGAAACTGATGTAAAATGCATATTTATTTTGGAAAATTGGAAATATTGTAAATAAGAACTGTATGAGAAAACTGTTAGCATTTCACAGTCTATTATATGGCAAATTAATTCGAAGCGCACGCGTGCAAAAAAAAAGTTTTTCTAGAATTTTATTTTTTCTGCTTTTCTTCGTTTTTTCCTTCAACAAAATACAATGGCAGAGGAGATTAGTAGTGGGTGTCATTCCACGATTGAAGAACAGCTGGATGAAAATTCACTTTACAGTTACGCATTGAAGCAACGCTTAAAAGATTTAGTTACGTATTTTGAAAATTTGCTGTTGCAAGAAAATCTTATCGCTAACGAATGTTCTACATTTATCTCCGAAGAAGCAAATCGAATTGGTGAAGAAATGTATGAAAGCACAATCGAAATGTGACATAATAAAAGTTTCATTACCGATGAAGAACTCATCATGGCAGATGAGCCGGATACAGAAAGCCTGTATGTAAGTGTCGAAGGAAGCGATTTGCATGATGCATCAGAAAATTTTCAACCAGAGGCGAAAAAGCCCAGGCGCTATTTTTGTATTCGCTTGGAATACAAAATTAAAGTAGTGAATATGGTGAAAACCCGTCCACATTGGAACCTAAAATCGCTGCAAAGAAATGGATGCTCGCAGTTACAACGTATGGATTCTTTGGCTCTATGGAAAGAGCAAATAAAAAACGGTGGAACAATACATGACAAATATAACTTTCCTGATTCGTGGACTTACGATGGTTTCAAAGAAGCTCGCGAAAATTATCAGCAAGTCACGACAAGAAACTTGCAACAGTGGGCGCTAGCTGCAGTTAGCCAATTTCAAAATTTTGAATTTAAGGCAACCATGTTGTGGATGGTTAGATTCAAACGACGACATAATATTCTCCAAAGAAAAGTGACCAGGTTTGTATCAGAAAAAGAGACGGTAACATTCGAAGACATTTTAATTGCTGCAGAAAACTTTCGCAAGCAAATCCGAAATGTGGCACCGAAATTTGATAAAAATGTAATAATCCAAATCAAACAGGTATTAAACAAAAATAATAGTAAGTATATATATATAAAATAATAAGTATATAGTAATATTGATAATAATAACTTCAATTGCATGTTTTGCGGTTACATTATGATAATATTTTTGGTGATATTGATAATTTCCCTGTTTAAAAACAAAGGATAATTGCATTTCGTATTGAATAACGTTTATTTGATTTATTTATAAAAATATCATTATAAATGTCAATAAATACCGAGTAAAGTATTGTTTTCGAGTGATTTCTTGTGACGTCATCAAAGTTACTTTCATAAACTCCAGAACTGTGCACATTTGATAGTTACATTCGTACCGTAATAAAATAATAATATTAATAATATGTGATATTTAATTTTTTATTTATATTAAAAAATGAATTCTGTGGCTATTTATACATATTTCTTGTATTATTTTTTGAGGTTGTCAGTATCAATCTGTATATAACAGAAGTCTGGCGGAGAAAGGAGCAAAATCTCTTTTTGTTAAACGTAAATGAGACATGAATATAGTCACGAACTCCTACACTGCGCAGTATGCTAACACGATGTCCAGAAAGCTGCTACCGAAAGTTTTTATTTGCCTCCAAGAAAGTGTCACTGGAAACTTTGGACCTAGGGTAAAAAAGACAGTACAGGAGTATTGTGAAAAATATAAAAATGTCGTTGTCACTGCATCCAAATCAGGAAAGCTTTCCAGAGTATTATATGAAAAGTTTTTGGAGGATGTTCTGAAACCGTATGTTAAGCAGGAGTAATTTTTACTTCTTATTGATTCCTGGGGAGGACAAATTGATACATCATTATATGATAAGATGTTTCAAAATGATGACGGTTTCACTACCTGCACGCTGAAAGTAATACCACCGAAGTGTACTCCTCTCGTTCAGCCTTGCGATGTATATTTTTATCGGCAAGTGAAAAATTTTATAAAGAAACGCCAGAACTATGCATATCTGATAGAGAAAGACAGAGAAATTACAAGTCGCGAGGATTGTATAAAAATACATGCGATTCTCCTCCACCAATTGTCTTCTTCTGTTTTCGAACCAATGTTACAATACACGGAGGGAAATTTCTGAACGTGGCGTTTACACGGTGGTTACGCGTTAGTCAAGAGCGCCATCGTAAACGGTATGGTCGGATCGACGGAACGTATCGTTTGAGAAACCCTGACATGTAGGTTGAATTTCGGTTCGAATGCTGCGTCTCGGTCCGTCTAACTGTCAATATGTAAACACAAGGATCACGATAACGTTTCTCGCAACGACAGTGCTGGGAATATTTATAAATCGTCATTTTGTGTCAAAATCATTTATTTTCAATACCTATTCCTGTTTTGGCTTTTCTTTGTGAAAATGTATCTTACATTTTTTTTAAAATTTTCATAGGGAACATTAATATCGAACAAATGTATGGATTTGTTTTAATTCGCATATCTATTTTTAGTCACTGATTACAAATTCATCATCGATCATGAAAATGCATTCTATTCACCGATAGTGAATTTCAGAACCCCTACTCAGTTAATTTGCTTTGTTCAGCGGTTTGTGGTGTGTTGGTGCGAGTAGCGTTCATATCTGTCCATAATCTACGCGTCTCCAGCCTTCTAACCGCAACGGTTACAGAGTCGAGACGCCGTGTTCGGACGCAAGTCTAAATGTTGCACCCGCGCCCTCTAGACGCAGTGGTTCAAATACCATCTAACCTACACGTTGCAAAGCATCATCTAAACGCCACTTTCAGAAATTTCCCTCCGAATATGCATGGTTCCCATCGAAATTGACAGACGATCGAGAAGTATTTATGAGTACCAATCAAGTTTGTTTCCCCTTTGATATTTAAAAAAAATCCGTGTTCTTGTAAAACATATCTTTTATCAGATGTGCACGTCATTTTCAAAATTTTTGTTTTCCTTGTTTTTATCACTCTGGTAACTGCGAAACTACTCCTACTTATGAGTAGATGTTAATATTCATTTGTGTCATTAATACATATTTTTTATACGACATGTGTTATATTTATAAGTTAATTAATCAAAAATTACCTAATTTGCAAATCTTATATAACATTTTTATTTGTATATTTAAAAAAATAAATAAATATACATTTTTCAATATACGAGTAAGTAATATATTCATATTTATTCCTGATATTATTTTAAAATTCTAGAAAAACTTTTTTTTGCACGCGTGCGCTTTGAATTAATTTGCCATATATTAGACAACTGAAAACTGAACAATGACAACGCAATCTTGCCAATATTTTCAAACTGTGAAATGCTAACAGTTTTCTCATACAATTCTTATTTACAATATTTTCAATTTTCCAAAATAAATATACATTTTACATCAGATAATATATGTATATGTTTATATTACAGTATATTCATTCTATTATATTTATAATATATGTTCATATTCCTGTACTATTATTTTGAACACGTTATATTTTTTATTGTAATTACAAACTTCTCATACGATATATGTTATACTTGTGAGTTAATTTATCAAAAATCACGTAATATACAATTCATACTTTAAAAAAATAATTTTCAATATACCAGTAAATAATATATTCATATTTATTCATGATATTATTTTAAATAGAATTGCTTAAAATAATTTAAAAAAAGTTTTATTAAAAGTAATTGAAGTTGTTAAAAATTATTATCTTATATATATATATATATACACAATAAAATAGAAAAAAAGATTCGTAATGCTCGAGATTCGAACTGGCGACGTCAGTATTAGCAGTCTGGCGCTCTACCTAGTGCGCCACGCGCCGCTTCTTACTTTCACTTTCTCAACGAAGCATATTAGGCAATCGCAATTATTTCAAACTCATTTTTCTCGAAACCTGCTGCATATTGCGCTTTAGTACTTTACCACAAGATATATGACCTAATAATCTTTCATCAGGGGAAGTTTCGAATTTTTCTGAATTCCGTTGGTCTGACTCTCCCCTTCTTAGTTCGCTCGAACTGAACGTCGCGAAGGTCCCGAGTACGAATCCCCGTCCGTGCAACTTTCTCTGCTTATGTTCAGTGTGGAATAACCGGGGAACCTTGCTGGGCGAAGGTACGAATTTGGGACCGCTGCCGACCCCCGTCGTCAGTTATCGGTACCGTCAGCGTCTTATCCGCGGTCGGTACGTCGTGAGTCTTATCTCGGATAAAGATGGGATAAGCCCCGCGTCGTACTCGCTATGGCACAGACCGCCGAATCTGCTGGTGGTACTGACATTGGGGTAGGGGGAACTGGCTCTGGGTGGGTGTTGTTGTGTTGTATCCGCATAGTTCTGTCATGTGCCGTCTTTGTCATGTACCTCTCCACCCGAGAGCCGACCCGCAAATAGACGAATAAATGTCATTAACGCGGGGGAAAATTACATGTCCTCCTAAAAAATGATTCATAACCTTCTTTATGCACTTTTATATTTACTTTATTAATTTTTAAAAATACATGTTTTACTTAAAACAAGTATATGTTATTTTGTGATATTCTAAAAACAAAATGATCAGCATGAAATATTTCATATGGTATTTTGTAGAATATTATAGTTGTATTATTGGAAAAATATTTGAAGGATCTATTGCCACATTTTAAATCAAATATTCTTAGAATGCCATATGAGTGTGGATAATGAATATTTTATTTGTACAAATCATAGAATATTCACCACATTCAAATCCGAGGTCACGTGTGAACTAAGTGGCCTTAAGAAAACGATCAAGGAAAAAGATGAGGAAATCAAGAGATTAACGGCTAGAATCGAGTCTCAGGACAAATCTGCACGCAAAAAAAAACATTATAACAGGCTTGACACCAACCGAAAATGTTACTGCTGCAGTCGAACAGTTTTTATCGACCAATTTCGAGCTTGAAAATGTAGTTGACATTGCCTACGTTCTTAAGAAGGAGCCTCTCACCATCTTGACGGAACTAACATCTGCTCGAGCCAAGGCGCACATCCTGTCTAATAAAAGACTATCTAGCCAGAACATCTCAGAAAAAAAGTGCTGAAAAAACACCGCCGTGTATAAATTGACGGTGTCTGGCACATATGGTCCGATAACCTGGGCAAATTTATCAGCGAAGAGAAGATGGCAGTCGACAAGCCTCCCAAAACATTTGCACAGGCACTTCACCCTCGGGCTTCGTCATCAAAAAACGTCTACCAACCGCCCACGTAAGCAAGACCGTGGGTGGTCGTCGGTATACTACAGCGCTTGCACACCGCTTATTGCCTCAGCCTTCTTCGATGGCCTCCTTGTCTCCCGAGCGGTATGAAGAGGATTTTCTTTCTGCACCAGCTCCTACCATCAAATTTCCATCCTCTTCTGGAATATCCACTGCCCGCTAAGCCTATCTACAGTAAATGTCACGGCCGCGACTATTTTGAATTTTTCTCTTCCGCTTCTTCAAGACCATCTCTTCGTCAACTCTCCCACCGTCCGGGATGGCGCACGGGGTAGGTTTATTGGAGGTCTACTTACGACAATTCCGTGACGGGGTTCCCCCGAGGTTCTTGAGGTCACCACCAATTGGATCTTTTCAGTTATTAAAACGTTTCCGTCCCACTTAATTTTATGCTCTTTTTACTTTTCTCCAGATACCATACTTATTCCGTTTCTAGACACCTTACAAGCCAGCATTGACAAGTTCCTCTCACTTTATCCACAGGCTATTTTTGTACTTGGCGGTGACTTTAACTCCTGGGTGGGCTCCCTGGACCTCGACTGCGATTATTCCGAATTGTTTGCCAGCACGTTTCTCCATTGTAATCGGCGTTCGTCCGACCCAAGAACAAACCAGAGAGGTACATTACTTTATAACTTTATGCGGGATAATAATCTGGTTCTGATGAATGGTCGCACGAGCGCTGATTTTCCGGCTGGTTTTACCTTTTTGAGCGAGTGCGGCCGTAGTATAGTTGATCTTGTCTGGATCTCTGGTAATTCCCTACAATATGTTCAAGACCTTGAAATCGGTACCGAACCAGGCGTCTCTGACCATCTTTCTGTTTAAATTACATTTGTCGCTCACGGAACAGGAAGCGCCGCCAACTGAGTCTCGTTACAGTGGAGGAAGAAGGATTCTTAATACGCCTGCAACTGGTAGCAAATTCCAAGAGCTTCTAAATAAGTCTTCTCCTCGCTTCGAAATTAAAGAAAATATTCCAGTCGATGCGATCCTTCCTTCCTTCACTACTAGCCTGATTAACTCAGCCGTGAGCGCCGGTCTTTTACGCGACTTAAAACTTTTACTTACATAAAAGTTCCCACTTGTCCTGTCCGAAAATTCCATGGTTTCATGCGAACTGCAGACAAGCGCGGAAAACCTTGAATCGGGCCTTAACTGTCCTACGGCGCAATGTTTCCCCACAGACAGAGTCAATATATCTAGTGGCGAAACAAAGCTATTGCAAAACTATTCGGTTGTCTAAAAAGCAATATGCCGACAAAGTTGCGGACAGCTTTGCCGGGGTTAGGGATGCCAGTGCATTCTGGGCTACGATCCGCAGGCTTAGGAGGGGTCCCCCCTCTCGATCCCACACAGTTTCTACCGCATATTGGAACGCGCATCTGGCACTCCTTTTCCCGTCTAAGTTGCCGCTAATGACTACCTATTTTGGCACTTATGACCAATTTTTAGATTTTCCAATTGCGGAACGAGAACTTTTAGACAGCATGAGGAGACTGAAATCCGGTAAGGCAATTGGTCCTGACGGTCTTCCTGCGGAGCTCCTAAAGCTCTTGAAGGGGGAATGGCGTCGGATCACCATTGATCTTTTAAATTATATCTTTATGTATGAACAAATACCTGAGGGTTGGATGAGCGCCAGTCTCTTCATGCTCTTCAAAATAGGTGATCCGGCGAATCCTGAGAATTTTAGAGCGATAGCTATAACTAATGCGCTAGCGAAACTTCTGCCTCAGATTATCTTGGTAAGGATGGAATCATGTACAAATCGCACTAATATTCTGCCAAACGAGCAATCGGGTTTTAGGAGGGGTCGTTCGACGGTTGATAACCGTCTTTTCATGCTCTTCAAAAAAGGTGATCCGGCGAATCCTGAGAATTTCAGAGCGATAGCTATAACTAATCCGCTAGCGAAACTTCTGTCTCAGATTATCTTGGTAAGGATGGAATCATGGGCAAATCGCATTAATATTCTGCCAAACGAGCAATCGGGCTTTAGGAAGGACCTTTCGACGGTCGATAACATTTTCACCTTAATACCAGCTGCGCAGATACTCCTCAGACACCGAGCTGGGAAATGTTACGCTCTGTTCGTTGATTTCAGGCGCGCATTTGATTCCGTCCCCAACGATCTCCTATGGCAGAAATTGTACGCTTACGGCTTAAGCGCCAAACTTATCCGTTTGCTGAAAGCAATGTATGGCAAAGCCTAAGTCATTACTAACAGCGGTGAATCACCTTCAGACTCGTTCAGGGTGACGGCGGGTGTTCTCCAGGGCGAAATTTTAAGTCCGCTTCTTTTTATTTTATTTTTAGCCGATATTCTCTCATTCTTTCGGGACCGTGGTGTGAGAGGCATTGACTATACGCGTCTTTTTGATCTTTTACTGCTGCTCTTTGCTGATGGACGATTTTTGCCTATTCACCTGCCGACCTTAGACTTAAGCTCCGAATTCTTGACGACTACTGTAATTTAAATAGCCTAACGGTGAATATCAAAAAAACTGAGATAGTTATCTTCCGGAAAGGTGGTCGTCTTGAAGCAAACTCGAGTCAATTCTATTTTGCAGGAAGAACGGTGGAAATTGTTCCAACTTACCGCTATCTGGGCATTTTAGTCTCATCATCAACAAAGGGTCTCAAAGCGGCCGACGACGCAATAGTGAGAACGCGGCAAGCGACTGCCTCTGCCCTTGCCATAACAGCCTCGGCAAGGGCGGACGCGTGGTCCGGTGCTCTTAAGCTTTACCAAGCTACGTTCGTGTCCGTGTAGCTCTACGCTGCCCCATGCTGGTCCTTACAATATTTCGACCGATTGGAAGCAATTCAAGTCGAGTTTTTTAAGCGCCTTTACTGTTTGCCTAGGAAAACACCTGCCTACCTTGTACGCCTGGAACTCGGGTTCTATCCAATTTCGGTGGAGATCACTAAACGTGCGATGTCACTGGTTGTACGTTTCCTGAAGCAACCCCCTTCCAGTTTACCGCGTATGGATTTTTTACGTCTTGCCGAATTAAGCCAAGGGCCGAACAACCCGGATGCTTACAACTGGGTTTCGCAACTAAGGGGCGTTTTGTGCTCTCTACTGCATGCCGATCTGTGGACCAACTTGACAGCGGACTTTTGGGAAGCTAACCTAGAGCAAATCTGCCATCATTTTGCGCATCAACAGCGCACGAACGATGTCCAGCGTTATTATAATTCTGCGTCCATCTAATTTCCGATATTTAGAGTGTTCGCTGACTGCTTTGTTAATGATTATCCAAACCGATGTCCAATATCTTACGTGCGTGTTAAAATGAAATTGAGAACGGCTACTCGCTATTCGTATACTTTTACCCTCGACCGCGTCCATTACAGCTTTGACCCGGCTTCCAGCTGTCCCCTTTGTAATTTCGATGCCTCTGACTCTCTTTACCACTTTTTAAGTGAATGTCCTCAGACTAAGGCGTGTCGTGATTCTTTATCTGACCACCTTAAAGAGCGGATATGTTCGACCTCCAACTTGCTATCTTTCTTAGTCGCTACGCAGGATTTAGAGGCATAGAAAATGCTGTATTTTTTGTCAAAAACTGCTTTAAACGGAGAGCGTCTTACTGAACCCCTAGACTGTATGTTTCGCGTATGCAACGTATGTTTCTTTTTGCTATGTACCTTAGCTTATAAACCTGCTCACCTCATGCTTATATTTTTGTATTTTCTACAGATATGCTGCTTTTCCGTCCTGCCGAATTGTAACTCCTTCCCAACAGAATATGTATTTTCTTTTTATGGGAATAAATATTATCTATCTATCTAACTTGTAAGACAAAATTCTAGCGTTATTCATGGATAACCTATTAACTTTCGACTAGGGCTTACCCTGACTTTTTTTTAGGAAATTTTGTGCCCTATAAAAAAGGTTCAGTGCATTTTTAGTGTATCATACACTGTTTTCGATACGGAAGCTTTAGAATGAAAAAAGTACCAAGTTTTCAACAACCTTTATAGATCATTGCTTGGTTAATATTTGATTAATCGACAAAACTTTTTTAGCATAAACTACTATCACGTAGGACAACATTTTGCCCAAGTCTGAGCCGGATCAAAGAACATCGATTTTTAAAGTTGGTTCACTTGAGAAATACTGTCCTTTATATGAAAGATATATAAAGGGAGAGATAAGTTTTTTTATACAACATGGATTTCATATTAAAAAATGAAACATGTGAAATAATTTGGAACTGATCTGTTAATGATAATAAAAGCCGCAGAAATGTTATAGTAGATAATTTCAAATTTAAAGCAACATTATTATCATACAAAGTAACAAACTTGAAAACTATTTTAAAAAAACTTCCATGCCACATTATAATAAAAAATGGGCACGTGCTAATAGAACAAAACAAGTATTTTTTTACTACCAAGCCAACTTCTTGCAAACAAAATTTCAGATTCTTTTCTTTGAAAGTTCATGGCTTATAAAGCTACATGTTACCAGGATGGAGTGCAAGTAAATTAATATGGACCTGAAGTTGACCTCATTTCGTTACTACAACACACAACGGAAAAGATAATTACAAATGTAGGTAAGGAGGCTTTGGAAAAAGTGCAGAATTCTGAATTGAAATTGTGCGGGAAGTGTTACCTGAATAGTTCCTTTTCGATTCAGATGGTTCTGTCAAAAACAGAGTATTCCGATAAATCCGTATTAATAGGATCGGTTGCCCCATTGTGTTTAGTTAGCGACAATGACGACCTTATTTGGGATAACATAACGACATCATCGGTTCTTTTCTGTTGACCGTTATTTTTTGAATTCACTACAAAGCCGGAAAATGTAGTTAAAAGGATTTATGACCATTACAATTCGACGCTAAATAAATTACAAACATATGACATCAGTATTGGTGATAACACATTGCATGTAAAATTTGACTTCGAATGTACAATGACACTGTACAATGGCAACTCGCGTTGCAATATTTGTCACTTGGGGCCATCAAATGTAAATGACGTAGTATGCAATGAACAAATTTTTTTTCCAGCAAAACAAATGTCACTCCCGGCGAAGTTTGAGTTTATTACTCCACTGTGTTCGAATGACACCCTTGCCCTGCCAAAAAACGTCAAAAAATATAAAAATCGAGTTGGGAACTTAATTGCAGAACAGAGTTATTTCACTCACGTCGACTTTTAGAAAACTAAACAGAATTTACTAACAAAATAACCAGAGTCACAACGTTGACCATCGACCCAGAGCGCACCGGAAACGAATCTCCGCAAATATTCATATCATAATCTGAGAGCCTGAAGCTTCAATTTGATATCTCCTTCGCCGCTTAAAGTTAATTTGATGAAAAGTTATGAACAAAAATGTTTGGCCGGGTATACTCGTCTTCATGCGCACGGGCACTTTTCGTTTGGACGAGTATACTCGAATTTGTGCGCAGGAGAGTTAACGGATTGCTTTTGAAAAATTCAAATAAAACACAGACGAAATATACAGGGTGTTGTTGCATTAGCGCATGAGAGATATACCACGAGGAAGATTTTTTTTTAAAGCCGATGGCGCAAAAATTAATTTTCTGGAAAGTATGGTTCCATTGTAAATTGAATCTTAAAGTTTATTTATTTTAGGGGCATCCTCCCCAACGAGACAATTGGTGAATATGTGAATGTTGAACACATGGATGTTTGGAAAGAATCAGATGTTTTTATTCGAATAACGTTAAAATCATCAAAAATTTCGAACAGTCGGTAAAAACATAAAACTTCAAATGATCAATGTTGGCAATGATGATACAATGCAATTAACAAGCTGACCTCGGTAAACAGCAAACGTTATGCTAGTACTACTTAAACCATAATAATTCCTTTTTTCAGGCTTGTGTAAAGTTAGGAAAAGTAATGAAAAATTCTTAATGAAACATATTATTATCTTCGTTTATGTGTAGGTTAATTCAGTACTTATATCATTATTCAATACTTATAATATTGCATCATCAATGCCAACATTGATCATTTAAAGTTTTTAATTTTTAATGTTTTTACCGAATGTTCAAAATTTCTGATGATTTTAACGTCATCTGCAAGCGTCCAGTTATTCAAATAAAAACATCTCACTGTTTCGAAACATCCTTCCCGGCAATATCGATTTGGGTTTTCAACTATTCCCGGGCCACGTGTTCGATGTGAAACGGTCGGCATTCACATGTTCACCAATTGTCTCGTTGGGGAGGATGCCCCTAAAATAAATAAACTTTAAAATTCAATTTACAAAGGAACCATATCTTGCTGAAAATTAATTTTTGCGCCATCGGTTTCAGAAAAAAAAATCTTCCTCATGGTATATCTCTCATGCGCTATTGCAACAATACCCTGTATAACTGGAATAGCAATGGAACATATAGAACAGTTTTCCGTAGCCGGAGATAAGTTAGGGTAGAATAATATGGTAAACCTTTACAAAACGGGCATCCTCACAAAAAAAAATTTATTTATACTATTTCGATGTATTTTTGCCCGCTGATTACGAATATGATCATAAAAATTGGGGGTCGGACGCATTGAAGCCGCTATCTTGAAAAAACAGCCAAAAAATGGGTATTTTTTTAGTTTTTTGGATTTATTTCGAAAATTAGGCATCATACGAAAAAATGTTTCCAGCAAAAAATGTAGAGCGTAAAATTTTGTATAAAAATGGTCGAATAAATTTTTTTCGTAATCGCAAAGGGCAGCACGTAAAACAGCGATGAATGTGACGGTAATGTTTGTTTACGTCTTTAGCCGAGTTTGCGCCCTAGGCCCACGCAGTCGTCATTATAAGGACACATACATTTCATGGGTTTGATTATTACAAACATCTGATGGTTAGAGGTTAGGCTAGTATAAAAATGGGGGGTCTGGGGGGCGGAGCCCCCTTGAATGCAAGCGCTCCAGAGGCCCAAGCAATAGTAATTACAGGGTCATATACTTCACACATTAGCGTAACCTCTATCCAACAGATGTTTGTAACAATTGAACCCATGGGAAGTGCGTGTCCCTATAATTACCAATGCGTGAGCCTAAGACGCGCTTGCGTGCTGGGGGGGTCCGCCCCCCCGACCCCCCGTTTTTATACTAGCCTAACCTCTAACCAACAGATGTTTGTAACAATCGAACCCATGTGAAATACATGTCTCTGTAATTACCACTGCGTGAACCTAGGAAGTGCTTACGTTCTGTGGGGCTCCACCCCCCAGACCCCACTTTTTTCTACTGACCTGATATCTAATCATCCAGATGTAGGTAACGATCTAACCTAAGGAAGCATTCAATGTCCCTGTAACCATCGCACTACATAAGACTATACGATATATAATGAAAATGCCCAGAACCTCGTTTTGAGCACGTTCAATACTCATTTGCGAGCTTATCGTTAGTATTTCAAAAAAAATATATTGTATCTTTTCTGTAGAGAATTTTTTGCTCTACATTTTTTGTTTAAAACATTTTTTTATCAGATTAGTATTTTTTAAAATAAATGTAAAAAACTACAAAAATACCCGTTTTTTGGATGTTTTTTCAAGATAGCGGCTTCAGTACGTCCGACCTCCAATTTTTATGATCATATTCGTAATCAGCGGGTAAAATTACATGAAAATACTGTACTTAAATCTTTTTTTGCGAGGATGCCCATTTTGTAAAGGTTTACCAATAATATTTATCAACATCGAATAGAGACCATAGATGATAAGTTAGTTAATTAGAAGAGGTATCGATTTTTTCTATTATTGCGTTAAGTTAAAGAAGCAAGTTAAGAAAATTTTGGAGAACAGTGTAATGCAACAGATGGAAATTAAAAATATCTAGTTATCAATTGACGGTAAAACATCGACCGGAAAGTAAAAATCCAACCACGACGTTTTATCACGATACCTCTGACACAAAATACTACTGCAAAACTATGTTATTTTGGCATTCCCGCTATCAAGTACTCCACGAGAATCTTCAATGTTAATTTCTCTCCTAGTGAAGAAAATAGCGAACACGAAAGAAAAATAAGAATAACGTCAATAAAGGTCATTCTTTCTCACCATTCCTTTTCTGACGGCGATGATGGGAATACGGAAGATGATCATGAGCAAGCAGTAATTGCACAAAACCGCTTTACCTTCGCAGATATCCCTATCCCAATTCCAAATTTAGAGCCATTATGTAAATAAAGTCCTATTATAGTTAGGTGAATCATTTTCCGATTCCACGAAACTTGATGTGGAAATCACAAGGGGATTGATGAAATATATCGGCAAATTAGATCAAGATTTTATTGTCCCATATGAAATGGCAAAAAGACAATTTTGTAAGAAAGTGTAACGGAATTAGAGGACAAAAATTGACTGGAATTGAAAACAAAAACACACGGTAATGACATACGAACCAATTGGAGGTTTCGAGACAATCAGTATAGATGATGTTGGACCACTACCTATTACAAGGAAACCGTCATATCTTAAGGATTCATGATTACTTGCCAAAATATTGTATTGCAGTATCTGTACCAAATATTAAATAGAAAATAATAGCATATGCTTTTGTTCGAAATTGAATCCACCCTTACGGGTCACCAGGAGCTATAGGTAGTGGTCCAACATCGTTTATACTCAGCGATAGAGGTACACCCACTTTGAAAAATATCTTTCCGCATAATTTACGTCGATTTAGGAAATTGGGAAAATAGTTTTAGTAATGTATTGAAAGTCTTTTTAATTCCAGATCTTCTACCTATCTACCTGGGTAGGAAGCTCAGTCACTTTCTCTCCCTTCCCTGATGGATTCTCTGGACGAGGCTGGACGTGCGGAATTCGTCCACACGACGCGACGTCCCGGACGTCGGGTGTACGTCAAAAAATCCGTGACCATAATAGGACGTCCGGTGGACGTCACCGGCGGTCCAAAAATTACCCCAATTGACGTCGGGAGGACGTTCAAGATTTCCAGGCTACGGGCGGTCCGCTACACATCCACTAGACGTTTAGGAAATATGCGCGCCGTCTGGAGTCGGTCACTTGGACGTCACGCATAATCACATCCAGAGCTCGTCCAGTCTGGTCCACGGCTCGTCCAGTCTCGTCCAGAGTTCATCCGGAAGAGGTTCAGGCCGGTCCAGAACTCGTACAGGTCGATCCAGAGCACGTCAGGAGGACATCCAGGTTGGTCCAGAGTTCGTCAGGATGACATCAAGGCCGGTCCAGAGTTCGTCAGGATGACGTCCAGGCCAGTCCATAGCTCGTCCAGGCCGGTCAAGAGATCGTCAGGATGACGTCCAAGCCAGTCCATAGCTCATCCAGGACGGTCAAGAGCGCGTCAGGAGGACGTCCAGGCCGGTCCAGAGTTCGTCCAGGCCTGATTGCAATAACCTGGGGCAATTTGTTATTGCCGTTTTCTCTTAGGGGATGATCATCATAAATATAATGCTCCATCGTGGTCAACCTGATTGTTAGGTATATTGAAAAGTAAAATTTACCAAAACGTAATGTATTTCTGTTTATTCATTGTACATAAAAGGGCGTGACTGCCTTTAATCTAAGATCATAAAAATAAAATAAATAATCAAGAAAACTGAAACATGAAATGAGAAAAGAAATATAAAAATTAAAAAAAAATCTTTATATATTATATCGATTTTCAAAGAACACACCCGATAAACCCGAAGCTGTGTGGACGGTGATCAGAACCACCATCAACTTCTTTAGCTTCGGCACTGGATACAAGTCGCTGTTGGGTACCAATGATTTTACTTAACACTTATGACAAAAATTATATTCGATTGTACCTGTCCTTGGGCGCACAATCCCTACGTGAGTAAGAAACAATTTTCTAAGGTCATTTACTATGGACGGAATAAAAACTAGATATTTTGTGAGTTGTACATTTCATTTGACATAATATGATGTGATATGTGATACTAGGCGTATTATGTCTTCTTTTAATAACAGACCTGTTAGATGACTGGAACCACCAAGTGACAGGAGGAGTATTTCACTTTCATTACTGTTTCCACGAATAAAGATCAGAGTATTGCCATACAACGGAAAAAGACACGTAAGTAACAAATTGGTTGAACGGAGATATTTGAGAAAAACTGACCGCATCAAAAACTTCATGTAGACATCATTATTTATGAATAGAAAGATCCCCACTATGATAAAGCATATGCGCTTTCTCTAATTTTGCGATAAAAAAATGATTATTTTAATAATGAGTATTAAATAATGAAATTATAGTGTTTTTTTTATCACAAATTCAACATAAAAATAGGCAAAGTCACTTGCGTTGTTTTTCGCTGTAAAGCCATCGAGCGGAGCAAAGATGTCCAGCGAACAACACACGTAAAGCACAAGAGAATGTATGGTGGGGATGTAGAATACAAATTTTAAATTAATTTTTAATTTATTTAATTTTATTTATATAATTATTAATAAATTCATGTACGTATATTTACACTGCCACATAATTTTTAATTAATTCTTAATTTAATCCTTCAAAATTTCGATAAATGTTATTTTTAATTCATTATAATTTCAATTTCTTTATAAATAATTCTTATCTTATATTTAATTTTAATCCATCCAGTTGTAACAGTTGTAAATAAATTTTATAAAATAAAATAAAATATTTTTTTTTGTAATAATTTTTATTAGCTTTTGTCCACCTACATCATTAGATTATTTACATTTTCATTTTTTGTAAAGGAAAAATGTACTCTGATTTAGTAATTAAGTGAGAGACTACAATTATAAACAATAGCTGTTAATATTTTTAAAAAATAATAATTTATTCAATTTACCTTACATTTTATATTGTCATTAAAATTTAAATTGCGCAATGATTGACATAAAATTATAATAGGCAAACGAATAAATTTTTCTGGGAGTTCCGTTATAGGCGATAAGTAGAGCAGACGTGTGATTGTGCGTTCCGTATTTAACTCCGTATCAACTTACTTATCATCCTTTTTTGGGAGTTTTTTTGACCTAGAGATGTGCCTCCGGATCGTCTCGGATTATGTTTGTTATGAGCCACTGAATTGCCGAGCCTCTGATCCGGAATTTTTTACTGCAATTTTTCTCCTTTGATGTGGTGACGGTTGAAAGATTTCGCCCGAAGTATTGCCAGTCGTGACGTCACGCAGCTGTCATCACAACGCCGAAAAATTCATCGCTCTATCGGAATTTCAACCGACTTTCGCATCTTCTTTTTTTTGGATCTACCTCATTAGCATCTGAAGTCGACACGCCGCTCTCTACAATTGGTACACAGCATCTCCGGTCCACTTGTCACACTCAACGTACTGCAGAACCCGCAGATGTCAAATTCAATTTTAAATTTTCATAAGGACTCGGCTGTTTCTAACTGTGACACGTCCGCACATCGGTGAGTTCGTTTCATGCATGCATGCGGCCCACTACAGGCACAGCGAATTCGAGCCGTGTTTACTTCGACTCTCACTGCTGCTTAAATTTTTTAGCCACTAGAGGTCAGCAGCTCTCGGGCACGTGCGTCGCATGTCAGCACCCAGCCCTCCTCGCATCGATCCACAAGTGCCTGTCCCGCCTACGGCCTCTTTCAGTGACAGAGAGGCCGATCGTACGCCGTCTCTCTTGCGCCCGGCTGTCTTCAGCAGCCGCCCCACTACAGCCTCTAGGTGGAAAGCGCTTCGCACATATAGTTGCAGCGCTTTAGAAGATTTCGAATTTGCAACACGAAAATGAGACAGCCCGCCCGACATGGACGATTCGATCGATCTGCAACTAAATAAGCAAAGGAAACTCTTGTTAACAAATCAAACCCAGCCAACAGATTCTCCAGCCATGGCCTCGTTTAATCCGCCGTTAACATTAGAGACTCTGCAGAAATCACTACTTGCTGCGATGCAATAGCTTCAGTCGGGTATTACAAATTGTACCTCTGAAATCGTGGCGGTAAAGTCTACGGTGGACCAGATCAACACCGATATAACGTCTCGCCTGGGTTTTTTAGAAGGACGGATCGACAACCAGGACTCAATTATCAAAACGCTTACGGCCAAGCTCGAGTCACAGGAAAAAACTCTTAAGAGGAAGAACATCATCCTTACAGGGTTTGTTCCTGGACCGGGTTCGCTAAGGAAGGAGATTGCGAAATTCCTTTCTGCCAAATTTCCGCTCCAGTCTACGGTTGCCGCCGCTAGGCAAATCCGCATAAATCCTCCGGCTTATCTCGCAGAATTAATGTTAGAAGATGATAAATTTCTCGTGTTCTTTCTAAGTCGATCTGCAGCTCTCGCAAAATCTTACGACTCATAATTCGCAAAAACAATTAAGTAAAAAAGGGCGATTCCGCCCGTTAATTAAATAAATAAAATAAAAAATAAAATATTGTCATCTAAGAAAACGGTGCTCCAGTCCACGAATATCTTTATCAACCCGGACTATACCGACAGAGCACGCCTCAAAGCCTACAAGGTTAGAGTAGCTCGCCGTGCCGCCGCTTCTAGTGGCGCGTCCTTCAAAAAGAATGGAGATGCCATAGCCACTAATGACGTTTGGCTGATATGGTCGGAAGCGGACCAGGAATTCAACATCCCATGCTCCGAATCTGTAGGAGGGAGAAATCCGTGCACGGCCCGCTCAACTTTTGCCACTCGAGTGCAAGCTAACTCCAGGCAGAAAATCTCGGATGCCCGCGTAAGACCGTCAACTATGGACATCGAAGTACTTTCATCACCCGGCGAAACGGGTTTTTAATTTTTCCCCGTCCTCCGTCTTCTGTTAATGTTTTATCCTCGTCGTCTTCAGCTACAGCATCTTCGCCACTTCGTTTTAAGTCGCCTATTCGTCATAACATTTTAAAAATTGTTTTCTGGAACGCTCGCGGTTTTTTTAATATCAAAAAGAATTGTTTGTATTCTGCGCTCAAAATTATAAATTTTTCGGAAACCTGGCGGGACCACGAAACTCGTACAGAGGACCTGCCTACTGGTCATTCTGTGATTAATTCACTAGCCATCCGCGCCAGTAATCTTGGCCGCTGTAGCGGAGGCCTTTTGTCTTTAATAAATCCCAATTTTAATTTTACTTATTTAAACTCGTCACCTTATTGGATTTTTTATAAATTAAATATGCATCCGCTCAATCTAATTGTAGGCTCTTTTTATTTTTCTCCTCTCTCCGCTTTAGAACCCCTGCTCTCCTCCTTACAAACTGTTCTAGATTCTCTGAATGACCAGTTTCCAGACTGTATTTTTATTTTAGGAGGCGATTTCAATTGCCGAGTGGGTCTATCCGACCCATTAAGCGATGTAAATCAAATTTTTGAAGAATCCTCTGTGCGAGTATCTAGACGATCTTATGACGGGTCTTCCAACCGACGCGGAGCCCTCTTGTCTGATTTTATGTCCATAAACAATTTTTCCGTATTAAATGGCCGAACGGCCAGTGACTTTCCGGCACATCATACTTTTCTCGGACAAAGAGGTTTTAGTGACGTTGACCTTGTCTGGGTCTCGATATCACATTTACAATATATCCATGATCTTACGATTGGCGACGATCTTTACGGCTCTGACCACCTGTCAGTGGCTGTACAACTTTATCTCTCTGAGGACAACACATCCTTACGGGCACTCGTTCAAGATCCTCTAATCCGTCGAGTGACTCGTTATCAGAACCTGTCGGACGGGGTAAACAATGCGTCTGCGTCATTTCAAGCGTTTCTCGAGACCTCGTTTCAAACCGCTGTTTCTACTGACCGTAACGAACTCGACGAGCATTATATCATATTAAGAGATACAAATTTTAAAAGACTTTCTTATCCGCGACAACACTATGCCTCTCGGTTTCGATAAACAGTGGTTCGACAAGGAATGTCTGTCCGCTAAGAGAGCTCTTGCACGTGCTCTGAGACATATGAGAGGGTCTGGATACAGCGCGGCTGCATCGGAAGAATTTAGAGAATCTCGCCGGTCTTACTCGAAACTACTATCAACCAAAAAACTCTCTTATGAAACTAATATTGTCGGCAGATTTGCGGCGGTTCGCAATTCAGCAGATTTTTGGTCAGCAGTTCGGCAATTTCGCTCGAAACCTACACTTCGTCATCAAGTATCAGATGAAGACTGGAATGCGTTCTTCTTTATGATCTTTCCGCAAATAGAACTACTGCCCGAGCAGTATTTTGGTACTTTCGACCCCGCGCTCTTTCTATGTCAGAACTTAGGAACAGTCTGAGAACCTTGAAGATAGGAAAAGCCATTGGTCCAGATAAGATTCCGGCTGAAATTTTTAAACTTATGGATGACCAATGGCTTTCTCTCCTTCTGGCGCTTTTTAATAGACTTTTTACAGCGGCGGCCTTCCCCTCAGGATGGGCCGATTCGACGATCTTTACGTTGTACAAGAAGGGTACGCGTAACGATCCTTCTAACTATCGTCTAATAGCAATAACTAACGCCCTGGCGAAAATTTTTTCGCAGATTCTATGTACACGCCTATCCAAGTGGGTAACGCGAAAAGACATTTTACCGGAAGAACAATCCGGCTTTCGTGCTGGGAGGGGGGCAGAGGATAATATCTTCTGCCTCCTCGCATCCGCGCAGGTCATTTTGAGGAGTCGGAGCGCGAAACTCTTTAGCCTCTTCGAAGATTTTAAGAGGGCTTTTGATTCCGTCCCTCATGCTCTTCTATGGCGAAAGCTACTTGGACTAGGCATCAGCTGGACTAGGCGTCCGGGTCCTCAGTAATCCATTGTGATTTCGGATTCTATTACGCGCGAGGCTACGAGCGTGATTTTGTCCGTCTGTGCCTTGCAGCCCGACGCTAACTCAAGCAGACCTGTTCCGTTGAGAGAAATCTTGGCTATAATATTTTCTCCACACATTATTCTTAACGGTTCTTGGGTAGTGACCGAGTACAGCTACCGGTTCGTAGTGCGGAGTTTGAGCCAAAAAGCGGTTTTCTGCTTCAGCAATCTTAGGTCGCAATTGTTGAAGTCACTGAACTTCAACTCTGTGATCATGCGAACTTCGCAGTCGCTATCCAGATCTCGTTCGTGCAGCGGTAGCTCTCCGTGGCAAACGTAAGTATGTCCGCTTTTGCGACATTGGCGGAACGCGTCCGCTGATAGTCGGACATACTTGTCTTGATCGTTCGCTATGCCCGAGTATTGGGTGGAGGGTACGATGAATGCTGATCGTGACTGATTTCCGAAGTGCTGTGGGACCGGCACGGAGTTGTGCTCGTAAATGGTAAATCGCGTATACGATACCAAGGGTATATACAGGATGTAGATGAGGGACGTCTTCCAGTATGCAATCTTGATCGTTGATACTTCCAGCAGTGAGTCCAATGTGATCTGTGCCAAAGGAATCGGAAATTCGCATTCTGGGTTGAATTCGGCGATTTCTTTGATGTAGGTGGTCAGCTTGCTGAGCGATACAATTTCGGGGTGAATCTGTCCGGCCTTTGCAAAGAGGACCGCGTTCATCAGCTGGTCGGCTTCCATGATGTAGCGTTGCACCTCGGCGCTAGCGACCGCCATGATGTGCGATAATTTCTCGTTTCGAAGAGATTGTTCTATCATTGATTCGGTCATGCTATGCTCTTTCCACAGCTGGTTTAATGATACATTAATGGTTTTCATTTCTTGATGCAAACCCGAAAATTCCAACGCTATCACCTTGGTTTGATCAGCGATTAGTGTCGCCGTATTGTCCAGTTGATCGTTCAGCACGTTTATTTGATCTTGTAATACGTCGATCTCTTCCTCTTCGGCCGTACCGAATAGTATCTTGCTCAGTTTCCCGATTGCTCCGAAGATGGCACGTTTCTTCCGGGGCTCTTGACCTGATAATATTTCCAGTAGGTTGTCATTCTTGCGGGCGATCTCGCGAAGCGTCATTCTTGCATCTTGAATGCGGGCGTATAGGGTGCATGTCTTCAATTCGCGACATTGTTCCTCTATTCTCGATAGGCAGGCCTGAAAATCGCTCATTTTGTCAAAGTATCCCTGCAGCGGGACCTTTGATATCAGCCGCCATTCAGTATGCGAGAGCCGCATAGGTCCAATCCTTTCGGAATACAGACCTGGAATATCGTTGATGTTGAAGTTTACGAATTTTTCTCGGTTATCCCTGTAATCGGAATTTGAATGTAGGTTATTTTCTATTTTTCGCCTACTGGGTTCGTCACTACCGCCCGTACCAATGGCTTTCCCTCGATCGCCCTTACATAATTATCGAGAATAAATTATTCTGTTTTCTATTCGACTGCATCTTTTCGAATACGCACGGAAGAGATAACGCGATGATTACGCTCGGTAGTATTATTTTTTGATTCACGAAAATTTACGGCGGCGTGGGTCGTAGATTTGTAAAAGAGAATGCGCCGAGTCGCATGGCGAACATAAAATTCATTTAGTTAAGGGTTGAGGGTCGCTCTTTTCCAGGTGGCGATCTCTCGCAGCTTCTCTTCCGCTTCGCTTCTTATTCCGGATCAAACCTTCCTCTCGCGATCCCGTGGATGGTCCAGGTCGCCGTTACAGCCCCGCAAGAGATAAGAAGCAGGAAGAGAGGGATCTAACGACGAGGGGTGGAGAGGCGAGGGGATCTCCTACCCTCTACGTCGTTCATCCCAGGTTTCATCTCGAGCTGTCCCTTCCCTCTTCGCGCGGAAGCTCATCGCGCAGTCCTTCGTCAGCTACGGTGCGTGGCTAGTCCTATGTATGGGACTGTATTGTTTATGCGTAGCGCGAGGGTGGGGAACCTGCGTCATCGAGGCGGCTGCCTACGAAGCACCGCAAAAACGGAGGCCGATAATTTATGAGTGTTCACCTCCTTGCGCTTATTCTCGTTACCGAATTCCCCCTTTTGTTTTTAAAATTCTTCGAACGACGAACTTCGTTTATCGTACGAGTTCTCTTCGCCGTCGAATATAAAAGGGTCGTATCCCTTTTTCAGTTTATCGACATGTTCTACTTTTGTATGAGACTCGTCTATTTCTAGGCGTACGTTACGCGGTTCTAGAACCTCGAGTATCTCATAGGGACCTACGAACGTGTCGTCCCACTTTCCATGGCTTGGTTCTTTAGCCAGCATTACCATCTGGCCTACGTGGAAGTGATGTACGTTTAACTTCCGATCGTAGTAGGCTTTAGACCGTTATTTTGCCTGTGTGAGATTCAGCGCGGCTAGTGTTCGAATTTCCTCGAGAGTTGCTGCGAGCTCTCCGACGTAACCTGAGTACGTTGGTAGTGAATCTCTCGGCGACGTGCTCGACGGACATCGGGCAATTTTGCCAAATACCAGCTCATGCGGGGTGTAATTAGTACCTTCGTGTACGCTGGTATTATACGCCAGCATCGCATATGGAATGTATTCGTCCCATCTTTCGCGCTTCTTAACGTAGCACCTAAGGTACTCAGCAAGCACATGGTGATCCCTTTTAATACTTCCATTTGACTGCGGATGATATGCTGTCGTTCTCAGTTTCGATATCCTGAACAGACGTGCAAGCTCGCAAATGACGCTAGGCATAAGATTTTTTCCCTGATCAGTAAGGAGTGCTCGCGGAGCGCCATATTTGCAGATGAGATGTTTGGCGATTCCCTTTGCTATTGTCTCGGCTGTAATATCGGGGAGGGGTACTGCCAATGAGTATTTGGTCAGTAAGTCCTGTATTGTAAGGACGAACCTGTTTTCAATTCCGATACCGTTATTGGACCCCAGATGTCTATTGATACCTTGTCAAAGGCATCTGCTGGTGTATCCGTTATGATCATAGGTAGTCTAGTTTTGTTTTGTAATGTCTTTTTGCCTTGACAGATGCCACGCCCGTTGATTACTTCTGTCACGTCGGCTCTCATATTCCTCCAATAATGGGTGCGTGAAAGTCGACGGTATGTTTTCTTAATTCCTTTATGGCCATCACTCGCAGAGCAATGATGTTCTCTAACTAACAGATATCGCTCGCGGTCAGCTGGTACAGCCAAGGAATCTTTGAAGAATACGATTGTTATTCTGTATTTTATCCATTTTCGGAAAAGCTCAGTAATAGTCGGCCAGCTTTGTTTGGGAATCATGTCGAAGTCATACCCGACATGTATGGCGCTGATTTGAGCTGTCAGAATGTGCCTGTTTAGCGCTTTAATACACGACGTTATTGCGGACATCGATGCTCTTTCGTCAATGTATTGCTTGATTAGAAGCGCGAACATCGTATATTTTCCAACGTTGGTTACTATTATTTCGCTAATTTTTGGAGCGTCCTGAGCAGATAATTGCTCGATGCTTACGCGCCGTTTTTCGCGAAGCAGCTTTCCGACTTCGCTATCTAACTGACGGTCGGCCGTCGTAAAATAGGCGACGTTGCCCTTTTCACTCGTCAGATGACGATTTGAAAATTTCACGATCGGTTCGTCTTTTTCGGGCGCATTCTGCTGTTCGTTTGGTGAGTCACTGATACTGGTTGCCTCTGCCTCAGTGGACGATGTCGGCAACGGATGATTTTCCGGTGCTTCTGGTGAATCAGAGGTATTATTTGCCTCTGTCTCGATTGCAGACGATGCGGGCAGTGGCTGAGTCTCCGGTGCGCTTCCCTTGGAATTATAATGGTCGCTTTCCGATGGCTCCGAGTGCGTGTTTTTGGAGGAGCCTCCCCCTGGATCAGGAGATCCCCGAGGCTGATGGAACTGCTCTGAGCCACTCTGTTTTAGGTATGGCGTATAGTGCTGTCTCTCGAGATGCAGGTGATGCCATCTCGCTTTATCGGAGACTCGCACGTGGAAATATCTGGTTTGTTCATCTCGATGATCATAATGAACGCAGATATTTACGCCGTAGAGATGCGCGAATAGGCTGAAATGATTGTCATCGCCGTATTCATACTGCGCGAGTAAGACGTTGCGCGCTCGACCGGGTTCGGCAATAATGTCAAAATTGCCTCGAAGCAGGAGAAGCCTTCGCAGATCGTCAGGTGACATTGTCAGCTGCTAAACCTTGATGAGTGAGTCGAATAGGCAGTTGCCGTCAGTTACGACTCCTTCGTCTCTCATCAGAATTTCATATGGTTCAGCACAGTGCTCCGACTGCTGATAGTTTAACAACGGAGCTTTGTCTGACGTCACGTCTCTCTGGCATTGCGTTTCGTGCACGGAGAGTGGAGGAGAGTGGTGCGCGGGAAGTTGAGTTCGTTTCGAACTGCAAGAAACGTCGCGCGTCTTAATGTGGCTCTCTTCGTTGACCGGAGTGGGGGGCAATTGAACGTCAGTCCCACTCGATCGGCCATGGGATGCATTAGCATCCATTGACGTGAAGTTCCTCTCGCTGCTCGACCCGTATGTTGCTGGGGTAGCGCTATCCTTCTCGCACGCTTGTTCGCGCTCTTTGACTAAGTGACGCGGAGAAGGGGTACCTGAATTGCCAATGTGGCTCGAACGATGATGCGAGCGGTTCCTAGCATCTTTGCTGTAGCGTGTGCTCTCACTCGCACCGTACCTCTCTGTCTCGCTTTCGCTGTCCCGGTTAATCGGCGCGGACAGTGATTTCTCTCTATGCCTCGTGCCACTGCGTTCGCGGAGATTTTCCGTTTCCGCTGCACTCGGCATGGATTCGTAAATTTCGTCGACTTCTGACGGTGCTCTGCGACGAAGTTCGTGGTTCAATGCGACGTTTTGTTTTTCGCACTCCTTGCGCCGTCGCTCGGGCGTCCGCGATTTTTTCTTACGACGCTTTCTCCAGTTCTCGCTCATTTTTGAGCTCGCTGAATTTCCTTCGTCATCGTCCAAGAGTTGAATGTTGTTTTTTCCCCATACGCGATGACTATAATTTCCGTTCGGAATGGTTTTTTCCTGTTTTCTAGGAGATTCACCTCGTATGTTATTTTCCGGGGAGGAAAGTTTTTTGTCCTCCATCCTGCTGACATGATCGGTATCGAACGAAAATTCGCCCGTTTCGGGTATGATCATTCCGACTGGTAAAGTACCCATCCGATCTTCCCACCGAGTACGATAATCTTTAGTTCGATTATCTATGAATTTGTCGATATCTGACACTAATTTCGGAGAACTGGCGGAATGTTCGGCAATGGAATCCGTGTCCGTGATTGCCGTCGAATCTACGTGTGATTCGTTCGCCTTGTTCGGCGTAGAGGGGTGGTTTTTCGCGAGTATTCGCTCTTCGGTCCGTTGCGTATGCGACGCCGATGGTGTAGTCGATTTTTTATATACTTTACCCGACCGCGTTCTCCAGGGTTCACTGACCGTCTGTGGAGATGATCGCGCAGCGAGATCAACTAATCGCCAACCCCAATATTTGCTTACGGACGACCCTTTCGGCATCCGTTGCAAATTTTTCTTGTTTTCCGACTTGTCAGTTATCTCATCGACCTCGGTACTCGTGGCAATAGTGTTGTCATTGTTCCGATGTAGTTTTTTGTCTGCAGGATTTCCCGAACTCGAATCTGATCGTTTTCGAATGTTGTATTGGTGGAATTCCTTCTTTCTCTTGAACCCTCGTTCTACGGGTTTTTTCTTCCGTAGGGGTAGTACAGTCTTTACGACAGGGTGTTCCACGTCCTCCTTCTGATCGCTACTGTCGATATAACACCATCCGTCGGATTTCTCGACAATGCGTCCGCATTTGCATTTTCCTTTCCGGGCTTATACTTGGCTACGTAATCGTAGTCTTCCAGTTTATTGCGTAAACGATGTATTTTAAAGGTTCGTGATCACTATAGATCGTGAACTGGCGACCGTATAGAAATGGTCGGAATTGTTCTATACCAAAAACTACGGCGAGCATTTCCTTATCGCACGTGGGGTATCGAACCTCTGCACCTTTGCAAAGTTCTGGAAGCATAAGCTATCGGTCTCTCCTTCCCTTCTTCACCTTGTGACAGGACTGCACCTAGTGCGTACCCGGAGTCGTCCGTGTTCACGACGAAGGGCTGCTCGAAATTTGGCAGTTGGAGGATCGGAGCCGAACACAGCCTTTCTTTTAATAATTCGAAGGCCGTGGTTTGTTCGTCCGTCCAATCAAAAGGAAACGTTTTTCTCAGCAGGAAAACTAACGGACTGGCGATCTTCGAGAAATCTTCCACGAATCGCCTGTAGTATCCGGCGAGGCCCAAAAACTGTTTGATTTGTTTTGGATTTTGGGTTGTGGAAAGTTTTTCACGGCAACGATCTTTTTTGGATCAGGTTTCACGGTGTTCTCGGAGATTATGTGTCCGAGATAGCTGGCCTCTTTCTGTAAGAATTTGCACTTTTGAGGCTCTAGCGCAAGATTCGCTGCAGCTAGCCGTTTCATTAGTCTATCGAATTTCTTGAGATGTTCAAGTAAATTCTTTGCATAGATGACAAGATCATCTAGATAGACTAGCATTTCAGTGCCTTGCAAACCGGTAAAAACCAAATCCATAAGCCTCTAAAATGATCCAGGGCCATTTTTAATGCCCATGGGCATTCGAACGTATTCGAAATGCCTGTTTATTGTAGAGAATGCCGTTTTGTGGGCATCTCTCTCGTCCATCATCATTTGATGGAATCCCGACTTCATATCAAGCGTAGTAAAGTATTTCGCTTGGCTCAGCTGATCGAAAATATCAGCGATATTCGGGATTGGGTAGGCATCGCCGATCGTCTTTTCGTTTAAATCACGAAAGTCGATCACGAGCCTCCACTTTTTCTCGCCATTCGGGCCTGCCTTCTTCGGCACTACCCAGGCTGGGGAGTCATATGGCGAATTCGAGTGTTGTATGATTCCAGCGTTCAGCTGCTCTAGTACAAGCCGCTGTATCTCCTGGTTAATCACAGGAGGGTGGCGAAATCGTTTCGCACGCACCGGAATATCGTCGACGGTGTGTATTCTGTGCGAAAAGATTGACGTCGCCTTTAGCGGTTCACCCGGTAAATGGAAACGACCCGCGTGTTTTGTAACAAGAGCGCGCACGTGCTCTTGTTCTTCCCGCGATAAGTCACTCAAATCCATGAGCGCCAACATTTTCTCAGCTCGGGTGTTGTCTTGCTCTCAATGCAGCTTCGTTGCGTGGAATTTCGCGCTTCGCGGCGTCGCTCGTTCCTGCTCGATTTCGGAACTCTGCTCGCTGTGGAAGTCGCACGGCTCGAGATTTACTACGGGAATTTTTACGCGTACTGGTTCCTCGTGGGTATTTACCGCTACTGCAATCGAGTATCCGTTATAATTATTGACGAGGGCTCTGCCTAAATAAACTCCATCGATCGTGTCGATTTTTGGCAGGACTCCCGTCTTTACGTCGTTACCGATTTTCATGCGGATTACATTCCTTGTGCGCGGGGGCAACTCAACAAATTGCGTGTCCGCAAAAGGCATTTTTCGATTGCCTAAATGGAACATTTCGTCCGCGTAATCGATTTTCACGGCGTTTTGTCGCAAAAACGGATCGCCTAGAATCCCGTCCTCGGAGATGGGAAAATCGTCTGTAACGATTTTAGTTTCGATGATTAAATCATTGAAACTTATTTTTGCGCATCCGATAGTGCGCGTTATCCCCTCCCCGATTCCGATCAATTCGTAATGAACGTCTAGGTCGGGAAACATGTCGCGTCTTAACCTAGATAATTTAATAATATTGATTTCCGCGCCGGTATCTACTAAGAACGTCGCGTAGGAAAAATCTAAGTCCGGGCTGGAGATTTTTAGTCTCGGACATTGAGCGCAGTCAGCAGTCCCGAGACGGACCGCTGCTCGCTTCCTCTCAGAATATGCACCTTCCTGGGTGGATTCTGAGACTGGACATCCGGAACGCTCGGACCTCCAGTCGTGGCCCGAGCGCTTTTCTAGTTTAAATGTCCTCTAGAGCTGCCGATTCGATTTTGGTTTTTCCCTTGACGCGCGCTATTCTCGGGCTGACGAGTATTATGGTCGGGCACTGTTTTTTCGAATCGGGGCGTATTTTGATTCGCTGGCGCCTTTTTCCCGGGTTTTTCCCGATTCCTACTGTGCGAGTAATTTTCATTACGCCTCGGAGGAACTTGGGTGCACGGCTGAGTCTTTTATAGATCTTGCCGTAACGTGATGCAGCGCTCGCGCGTGTGACCGATTCGCTTACAATGAGTGCACTGTGTCTCATTGTATAATCGCGCCGGGCAGTCGTTTTCGTCGTGGCCCGACCTTTCGCAGTACGGACACGTGTCCGTATTAGAATCGGAAAAACTGCACTCGTCTAGATAGCGAGTCTCGTCGCACGCAGTAACGACGCGTCCGAATGCGCGTCTTGGCGGTTCGGTACGGTGGTTTGGCTGGGTTTCGGTTGTCGTGGCATCTTTTGCGGAGAACTGGTGATCAAAGCTAATCGCGAGCTCCGTGGCCTCTTCTAGCGTTCTCGGTCGCGCATTTTGGACTCTAAACTCCATCAGTCCGCGCAACCCGACGACGAACTGCTTAAGGCACCCGTCCTCGATCTCTTTCCCGAGGGTATCACGACACTCCGCGGAAAAGTTAGTCGCGGCTCTCGTGGCCGCGACTCCGGCCGCACACAGATCCGTTACGCGATTTCCGAAATCTTCGACAGATTCCGCGGGTTTCTGGATCAAACCGGGGATTCTGCCGAGGAACATGTGGGGGCTTTCGTGTCCCCCGTAGGTTTTGTCCAATTGGACTAAAAGCTCCTCGACGCTTCCAAGCTCGTCGATTATTGGAACATATCGTTCCGCGCGGCCCTTTAACTTTCCTCTTAGAAGGAAATTGAAAAGCGGCTTGCTAGCGTCGGTTAACAAAGCCAGCGCCCCTTTGCACGCGCTTGCAAATTTCGCGTATGTTTCACGATTTCCGTAGAAATCGGGAATTGTATAGATTACGTCCTTTGCCGACGGACATAGTGTTAGTGTCGACGTCGGCGTCGGCTCCAGCCCCGCGTTCGCGCCCGCTTCCGCCATGACGAATTTTCGATCTGGGTCCTCAGTCCAATCTTCGAGAGAACCCAATCGGTTCGCGTTCGACAAGTCGGACGTGTTTGATTTGTTTATGTACGCGGCACGGTTGCGATTCCTGATTTTATTAACTACGGGTGACCCGAGTACGTTGCGAGCTTTGCTCATTCAATCGCGTGAGATTTCTCGACTCGCGAAGATGCAGTGTACGTGGACAAAGTTATAGAGCATAAATGCAATAGAATATATATATGTAGGGCGAACGATAAGTATGCACTGAGTGGAGAATGTAGCGACTTACCCTCGTGGATATGGATCGTTGGCCCCGAAGACAGCTATGCCGAAGACTGCTATCCAGCAGATTGGCCAGGTAGTCATCCTGTCCTTCTCTGAGATGCTGGTGGTGAGCTGCTACAGTTTAATGATCCTAAAGGTCACTTGTATAGTTTCCACTTTGTCTGTTGAGTTTTTATATTCGCACTTTTTTGTTTCCACTTGCGTGAAGGTGATCCACGTCAGGACGTGTGGATCCGAAGATCACGGGGCGGGCTTAAAAGTTCAAAGTCTAGAAAAAATTTCTTTTGCCCGAACACGCGCGTGATCCCACTTCTGACACCAAAATATTTATGTGTTACGTACGGAGCGGTCGTGCGTAACAGGCGCGAAGGGGAAGAAGGGGGTGTGAATGACACAAAAGATGTCCAAATAGTATATGTTTTATTAGGCGGTCCAGCACCCGCGTCCCTTCGCGATCTCGCGTTAACTCGATTACAAACGCGGACTTGTTGTTATTCTAATGGCGCGCGAAGTCGAAGCGCGCCATTTTAACACCGGAGCGCGCACTTATAATTTCCGGCGTTCCGCTCAAAGTTGGTTCCTACGAGCTTTTCGGACACGAGCCGACGAAGTTACTCGTTCCGCAGCTAAAAACTGTCTGTCTTGAGAACTCACTTCCTCGAGATCCGTCAACGTGTCCGTTGACGGATCGACGTCGTTCTCACACACCGTCAGCATTTCCTGGCCTGGGACCCTGTTGAGCTTGTAGTTTCCGTAAGCAGGCGACCGTCGTCGAGTCCTGCGAATTGCCGATCTCTGCAGGTTCCCAGCCGAAAAATGCTGACTGCTTCCCGAAATGCATTTAACCGAAGTGTTCGGGAAGGATCCCATGTCGTCACATGAGACCGGATGCGCGGCGTTACCTTACTTTAATGTGATACGTAGAAATTATTAGTAGCTATAAGATATACGTATAATTATTAGTAAAATGTAGATGATCTACGATCGACGGATCGTAACATGGGCATTGTGAAAAACCCCAGCATAACCATGTACTGCTCGCGTGATAGTACCGTAGAAACTAAAATTTTTTCACAATGTATGGCACTAGTACGATTTCAAAATATTTTATTAATGTTGCATTTCAATAGTGACGAAACGAAAAGAATGGGATAAAACTAGAAAAATTCGTCTAATAACAGAGCATTTGTTAAATTGTTACAAGTCTATTTTTAGACCAGGATCGAACGTGTGCATTGATGATTCACTGATGAAATGGCATGGTCCTCTTAGTTTCAAACAGTACAATCCACAAAAACGAAATCGATTTGGAATAAAAATTTACGAATTATATGATTCACAAACCGGATATGTCTACACATTCAAAATTTATGTTGGAAACGAGTTGGAAAAAGTCGATGAAAAAATTCTTATTGGTATTTCAGGGAAGGTTGTACTCGATTTGTTAGGCGACCTAGCCGATCAAGGAAGAACATTGTACATTGACAACTGGTACAGTTCACCTTACTTATTCAGCAAACTACATGATGCAAAACAAATGTTTGTGGAACAGTAAGAATGAATCGAAAATATATGCCAAAGATAAATATGAAAGAGTTACGTAAAGGTGAAATGGAAGTTATGAGTACGTCACAAATTTGTTTCATAGAATGGAAAGATAAAAAAGTTGTAACAATGTTATCTACATTTCATTCTCCTACTATGATTACAACTAACAAGATCGATTACAAAAGAGGTATAGCCAAAATGAAGCCAATATTGTTTTGTCATATAATGAAAACATGGGTGGAATTGATTCAGTTGACCAAGCCTTATGACATAACTCGCAATTCCCTAAAATGGTACATAAAAACATATTTTCATTTGATTGATGTTACACTTTATAATGTGCTGGTTGTATATAATTTGCTCCATCCACGGAATACCATGACCTTTTTGGAATTCCGTCATGAAATTGTCAAACAGTTGATCAAACAACACTGCAAAAATAACAGTACGGACAGTGACAAGGGCAGCTATTCTAAAGATAATCCTACCAGATTCGAAGGTAGACACTTCCCAAGTATCTCCGATAAATGCAGAAAAAGATGCACATTATGTTACATGAAAGAAATAAATAAATTAATAAAGAGTATATGCAAAGAGTGCGGAGAAGTACCATTATGTGTCTCACCTTGCTTTAGAAATTACCACACTAAGAGCTAGGTAATCTAAATAAAAATAAAGTAAAAAGCAGGAGAAAAAACAAGTAAAAGGAATAAAAACAAAAAAAAAAAAAAAAAAAAAAAAAAAAAAAAAAAAAAACAACAAAAATGGAGTGCAAAATCCTTTCACAGCCTCCCCGATGGCGCACTCCGGGGTCGGATAATATATACCAGCTAATGATGGAGGTAAACATAAAACTGAACTATTCGCCATATTGGATTCGCCATTTTTAATTGTAAAGTTTTATATTAACTTCGAAATCATTAACTCCAAAAACCCACGAGTATCAAGTTTCGTCAAAATCAAATAATATTTCACATTTATGTCGGCCATCTTGGATCCACCATTTGAATTTACAAAATCTGACTTCAAATTCGTAATCAGCGACCCAAAAAATTCCCGAGTACTAACTTTCATCTAAATCAAGTAAATTTTTTACATTTATGTCGGCCATCTTGGAACCGACATTTTGAATTTTCAAAATCTGATTTCAGATTTATAATCAGCAGCCCCGAAAACCCCCGAGAACCCAGTTTCATAAAGTTTGGGTAATTTTTCGCATTTCGGTCGGCCATCTTGGATCCGCCATTTCGAATTTTCAAAATCTTACTTCAGATTCGTAATCAGCGACCCCGAAAACCCCCGAGTAACAATTTTCAGCTGTTTTCCGTATAAAGAAAAATGTGCGCCGCACCATTTTAATAAATTTAGCAAATTTACAGCCGCCATATTGGATCCGCCATTTTGAATTTTCCCATTTTGACGACAGATTCGGATTCAGCGACCCAAAATATCTTGGTATACGAAGTTTCATGCAAATTCATTAAGAATTGTAAAAGTTATTGCAAAATGTACACATATGATCCGTATACGAAGTTTCATGCAAATTCATTAAGAATTGTAAAAGTTATTGCAAAATGTACACATATGATCCATTACCACGTTTGTCAATAACTTTTTTTGTACATATATGATCCATTACCATTGAAGTTAAAACCACATTTTTTTTAAATTGTCAAATATTATATACGTCTATAACATTTATGGGGTCGCTGATTCAGAATCTGTATTCAAAATTTCAAAATTCAAAATGGCGGATTCAATATGGCGCACAAAATACCAGAAAATGACTAAATTTGAACAAGAGTAAGTACTTGGGATTTTTTGGGTCGCCGATTAAGAATTTGAATTCAAAATTTCAACATTCAAAATGGCGGATTCAATATGGCGGGCAAAAAAAACAGAAAATGACTGGATTTGAACAAAAGTAAGTACTTAGGGTTTCTTGTCGCTGATTAAGAATCTAATTGACGAATTACAAAATTCAAAACGGCGTATTAAATATGGCGAACACAACAGAAAAGTGATTGAATTTGAATGAAAGTAGGTACTTGGTTTTTTTTGGAGTAGATCATTACAGATCTGAATTAAATATTTAAAAATTAAAATGGCGGGTTCACGATGGCGGACCGAAATGTAACAGGGTACTCAATCGAGATGCTTCTGGATTTTTTGTGGTTTCCGCAGTCACAAATCATGAATCTGATCTTAAATTTTCAATTTAAAAATAGCGATTGGAATGTGGTGGACACGAATGTTAAAATGACATAGTTTCCGGATTGGATAGTGCTAAGTTAAAAAGTTAAAAGTTAACTTACAAAGTTAAATAACTGCAATTTAACTTTGTTACCTTTTATAACGTTAACTTTTATCTTTACTTAGTTAATTATTCTGTTAACTGTGTAACTTGTTACTAATATATATTAGATACATTTTTAACTTTTTAACTTTTAAACTGTTTAGCTTTAAACTTTAAAGCTTTAAGTTTCAGACTTTTGACTGTTTAATTTATTAAATTTTTAACTTTTCATCTTTCAACTCAAATACATTTATTGCAGGTTAACTTTCAACTTAACTAATTCAATTAGTTTACTGTTAACTATAACTTAACTTAGTTAAAAGAAAAAATTACCAATCCTGTATAGTGGTGACATGCAAATGACAAATTTATTTTTTAAGGTCTTTTACAAAATACAAATAGGCTAATTTAATATATGTAGTACTCGAAATAGGTTGAATATGTCACTCAATAGACGGCTAAGCAATTTTGACACTTAGATCGATCGTACGTTTTAAATTCTTCTATAGATTCTTGGTATGGCACTATTATTGGAATTGTCAGGCTTTGCACTTTTTTTCGTATGGGTTTCAACTTGATTTTATTTAATTATTAATTTTGAATTTGTATTTATGTAAAATAATGCGCTGAACACCAATGGATAGATGCATTAGATTACATGGGACGTGTTTTGTACTGGTTTGGTAAGGGTTGAAAACTTCACTTCTGTTCGACAAAATAATAAACAATGAAAGGTTAATAATAGTCTAACAAGTTCTGAATATTCAAAGACAATAAAGTGATGTATTTCGAGACTACTACTAGGTTATCTAACATTTACAATTTCAAATGCATGCCCATGGGAAATAATTTGAGATTGGGAACAAAAAGAATGCTGTTGGTAGGGTAGACATTCAATAATCTGCACTTACCACTGTATGGTGTAGCCGCTTCTTGTTACCGATAGGCGCGCTCGCGACATTCAAAACAGTTTCATGCTCTCGTTATAGAAACGAAGTTCCATTTAGTATGTAAGTATAAGATTATTTACGTTCTCCATGCAAACAATATTATTCATATTTCTCAACGTGTTCATGTTCTTTGGTATCTAATAATATTTCTGATGTGTAACTATATGCTACGTTGAATAAATGAGTTTCTTTTGAAATTAAAAATGTTTGATTATCTATTCATAATTCATTATAAATCGAAAGCAATAAATTTTGGACTAGCAGACATGGGAGTTTTTACTATCACAAATTAATCGCTCTGCGACGTTTTCGTTGCCAATAAAAGTCAGAACCTAAGTGATTTGATGGTAAAGCTAAAAGAGATTCACGATTTAACGACGTTCAAGTGAATGCCGCTTCATATACACTCGCTACAAATGGGTTTATTACAAACCTGAAGAAAAAATTAAAAAATGTGTTTTTTTCCAAAGTGAATTTTTTTTATTCGACAATCGATATCGATAAAGACCGTAGACGGACAAGATCTTCCGAATTCGAATCTTCTTCAGATTCAACGAAAAGAAGGAATATGATATCTTTTCTAGATACATATTCAGCGGTTCAATTGCTAGAAACTTTCCTTTTCAATTTAAGGCAGAATGGTAGGAAGTAAACAGCGAATGCCATTGAATATATCCTTAACGCTGATTCCGAGGACATTAAGAGTTGTCTTCGTGCATATCTGAAAATAAAGGAACAAATAACCTACAGTAACGAAGAAATCGTTGCTTTTGTTGAAGACACTGACTTACCAAAGTATCAGTATACGATTTTACGAAAACAAGCATTAGCAAAAAATGTAACAATTTATCCATTGTATAAGCAGTTAGTGAAAGCAAGAGAGGCATGTATCTCGTCTGACATTTACGTGTCAGACGTCCGTGCAAAAGTAAATTTACAATCCTTGTAGATCACACTATTAGTAGAATCTTGTTAACTGAACACTTACATGTTACTGTACTTAATAGTAGTGAGAAATTAAGGTTTTATGTAAAATGGGGTTGTGATGGTTCATCAGGGCAGAGTATATACAAATAGAATTTTAAGAATCCTGAGCTCTCGGATGAAAGTGTTTTTACTATTACTTTCGTCCCATTATTGATTACTGATGAAAAAGACAAAAATCTGATCTTATGGCAAAATCCTTCACCTTCGTCTATAATGTATTGTCGGCCCATAAAATTTTATAAAGAAAATAAAGAAAGAATTATGTCCGAAGTTGATGAAATAAATTCTGATATCGCAAAACTACAGTCCACGATAATTAAGGTAAATGAACGAGAAGTTACTGTAGTAACTGACTTTGAGTTAACAATGGTAGATGGAAAAGTCTGTCAAGCACTGACAGATACTAAAGTATCAGTAACATGTTACATATGCGGTGCAAATCCGACCGATATGAATGATATAGAAATGGTTAAAAATAGACCAGAAAATTCAGACTGCATAAGATTCTGTTTGTCATCTCTGCACGCATTGATCAGATTTATGGAATGTCTTTTGCACATTGCATATCGCCTTGATTTTTGTAAGTGGAGAGTATGTTCTAAGGAACACACTGAATCAGTGAAAGTTCAGAAAAAACGTATATTTCAGGAACTGAAATAAAAATTGAACATTATTGTAGGCGTCCCGAAGCGAGGGTCGGGAAATTCAAATGACGGCAACACAGCGCGTAGATTCTCTCAAGATCCTCAATGTATTTCGCAAATACTGCGAGTTGACGAAATACTTATTAGGAGATTTAGCATTATTTTACAAACGCTTTGTTGCTGTCAACCTGTAAAGTACGACAAATTTTCGGTTTATCTCCAAGAGACAGCTAAACGATATGTAGAATTGTATCAGTGGTTTTCAATGCCAGTAACAGTACATAAAATTCTATTTCACGATTGTACAATAAAGATGAATTTTCACCTCCCCATTAGTGCGTACTCAGAAGAGGCATCAGAAGCACGAAATAAACATTTTAAGAAGTTCCGATTAAGCCATACCCGAAAGTGTTCACGTTAGAGTACAAATGCAGATTTAATTAGAAAACTTCTTGTATCATCTGGTCCGAACACTGCTACTAAAAGAAGTCTTTCAAAAATTGCTAAGCAAGACTTACATCCAGAATGCCTCGAATTACTTGATGGCGACAACTCGTAACAATAAAGAACAAAAGTGTGTAGATTGAATACAAAATGCTGATCATTACTAAAAAAACTGTAAATCTACTGTATATAGAATGTAACATAAAAATCATAATGAAATTAATCTAATTATGTTACATAGAAATTTGCATCACAGCAAAGATGCCTCAGCTTTACTTATGAGGGGTCTAAATGTGATGCGCACAAACAAAGCCATGGCATTAATACAAGAGCCTTGGTGCTATAAGGGCCACATACGAGGTCTGGGTAGAATTGGCAGTCTACGCTAGTGGGCTGCATGAAACACAGAGAGTATGTATAGTTTTAAAAAACATAGATGCTGCTCTGTTACAAGATTTCTCCACGGGAGACTTGGCAGCGGTCAAAGTCTCGCGGGGAGATAGAGAAAAGGGGTTGGTGATAGCATCGGCCTACTTTCCACATGACAGGGAAACTCCTCCTGAGGAGTTAACCAGGTTAGTCAGGTATTGCGAAAATGAGTGCCTCGATATCCTTATTGGTTGTGATGCAAATGCCTACAGTACGCTATGGGGAAGCACCGACACAAATGAGAGAGGAGAGGACCTTATGGAATATCTGTTGTCAACAAACCTCGAGATCATAAACGAGGGCAACGAGCCCACCTTTGTAACGGCAAACAGACGAGGACGAGAGGTCTTGGATCTCACTCTGTGTAGTCGCAGCATACGTGGGGAGGTTCAAGGGTGGAGAGTGTCAGATGAACCTTCACTGTCGGACCACAGGCTGATTCGGGGTAGATTAGAGAAGATTAACCCCCCAGCGAAATGGTTCTGAAATCCAAGAAGCACGGACTGGCCCGGATACAGAGGAAGTCTGGAAGCCAGGCTGGGGAGCTTTAAAGGAAAGTATGGAACTCCGGAAGATCTAGAGTACACGGAGACCATCATTAGAGGTGCCGTGTTGAGAGCTTTCGAGGACGACTGCCCAATCAAGAGGGTAAACCCCAAAGTGGGGAAACTCAAATGGAGTGTGGCGTTGGAAGATGGCCGCTTGGAAATAAGAAGACTCTTTAACCGGGCGAAGAAGGCAGGCACTGTGGAAGCATGGACTGCCTTTAAAAGTAAGTCTAAAGCTTACAGGAAGCTGATTAGAGAGTCTCAAATCGAGGCGTGGAGGGATTTCTGCACAAAGACAGAAAACATTTCCTCCACGGCTAAGCTTGCGAAGATACTCTCCAAAGAGAAGGAGGGTAGTCTACGATTTATAAAAGGGGAAAATGGCGAGTTCACCAATTCTCCTAAGGATACACTGGAACGGCTACTAACAGGCAACTTTCCAAGCATAGATCTTGGGCAGCGAGATACTACAAGGGAACACTCTCAGAGAGAGAGAGTAGAAACTGGGAAATCGCTGCCCAGGTTGTCAATCCAAAGAAGGTGTCAAGAGCGCTAATGGCCTTCCAGGCGTTCAAGTCGCCTGGACCAGATGGCATTTACCCGGCCCTCCTTCAGGAAGGCCTGGGGGTCATTCTGGGACTATTGACTGGACTCCTTAGGGGGTGCGTGGCTCTCGGTTACACACCAAAAGAATGGAAAAAAGCACGAGTTTCATTCATACCGAAAGGAGGAAGTAGAGGCTTCGTGGAAGCAAAGGATTACAGACCAATCAGCCTAACATCTTTCCTATTGAAACTCTTGGAAAGACTGGTTGAAAGGTATCTGGTAGAAGGACCTTTGAAAACCTCACCTTTAGAGAGAAATTGTTAGATGGATCATGAGTACCCTAAAAAACAGGTATATTTATACAGAATGGCAGGGAACAATAGTGGGGGGAACGGTCTCCGAGGGTTGCCCTCAAGGAGGTGTGTTGTCCCCGCTCTTATGGAACTTGGCAGCAGATAGTCTGATAAGGAAACTAAACGATAGTGGAATCTATGCTATAGGATATGCGGACGATATCGCTATCATGGCTAGAGGAAACTTCGAGGAAGTCTTGCAGGAGCTAATTCAAGAAGCCCTAAGGGTTGTAGAAAGATGGTGCATGGAGAAAGCACTCTCGATACAACCGGAGAAGATAGCCGTTATCACTTTATTAAATCTACAAACGTCATAGTACCAGGTAGCAATGCACATAATATGTGTTGCGCTCCATTTTCAGGTTATAAACCAATCACTGTTTGGTCACAATCGCATACAGTAATTTTCAATTTCACACGTACGTAATGATACGAAAAAGTCCAAAATTGAGTGAAAATGAACCAAAAAATCCATAAAACCTCATCGTATACAACTAATTTCAGGTTACGAATTAATCACGATGAGATTAGGTATTCACAAATGATAATAATTAGATTTTCATCCCAATTCTCCATGAGTTCAACCGTTACGTTTTCAAATAATCGATAATTGTGCGAGAAAATGCAAAATTATAACTTGCAGCCGCCATATTGAAGCCGCCATTTTGTTTTTTTTTCAAATCCCACGGGAGAATAAAGAGTTGTGCAAAAAGACGCTATTAGTATCTTTTGAAAAGGTCAGCATTGCCCTTTTCCATGTCAAAAAACGCGATTCCTGCGAAGAAAAATTTAAAAAATCAGGATTTTTGTCAAAAAAATGATCATAACTTTTTTCTTTAAACTTTCTGGCTGATTCTGACCACGGCATTTGAAAGAGGAGGTCCAAATCTATCGATTTTGACTTATTGCAATGTTTTCTAACGACGCACAGTGGGATATTTTTCTTGGAATCATCTTTTTTTTTTCGAAATCGTAAAACTTTTGATCTGAATCAGCTAGAGGAATAATTTTTTTACCAAATTAAAGCTAATACCTTGGAATGAGGGAAAAATAATTAGAAATTGAGAAAGTAAGTTGTTGACTGCTGAAATTTACATAAACTATACATAAGGTAATTTCAAGACCACACTTAAAAATCCGGGAACTGCGAATTAACTCAGTGAATTAGGTCATTTTCGGAGAAAATGTTTCAGACAAAAGTTTCAGGATTCTTCCCTGGCTATCAGACGGGGCCATTGACCTTGAACATGATCTTGAATGTTTTCCAAGGTTAAGTTAATTTTTTTAAATGGAAACTGCTTTTTTTCACGGATTCGGAAAGAGCTCAAAATTGTCGACCGAATATGCTATGCCGTTTTTTTCGGCAAGATCATTACAAGGTCAAACTTAAAACTCCCATAATTGCAAATTAATTCAGCGAGAGGTAATTTTCATACTTAAAGTTTACGTGAAAATGCAATACCGCATCAAAACACAGTCTTCCATTGCTGGTGGTCTACGTCATGTATTTGAGACAATTTGTAGGTCCAGATACCGACCGGAGAAATATCAGGCTATAGTTCATTCTTCCATTCAGACAAATGCATTTTTCGCACTCTCTGAAACCGTTCTTATTGGAATAATGGTTGATCGTCGACTTGCTATCCGTCAAGATGCACTAAAAAAAATTCTTGATGCTGGAGAGGAAGAAATAGAAATCCGCATCACAGCATTCGATATAACATTATTCCCAGGCTAAATTTCCCGGCTAATGATTATACAGAAATAATTTTCTGGATCAATACAGATGTTTCTATAACCGTGCCACCAGTTATAAGGCTGGTATCAAACAAAGAATTGATTGACAAACTTTCACTTCCTTCTCGATCTGCAGACACCTCCACATGGTGGGCACTGCGATTATTTATTGAATTTCTCATTCTTTCTGGCCCAAGAGGAAATATAATATTGATTTACTGCATCAATTTCCGTTTAATAGTAGGTCATGTAATCCACTTGTTGACTTGTATGGCAGTGTACGTATACGCGCGGGTCAACAAACGCACGCGAGCAAGTACCCGGTGGCTGGTATGTCAAACGAGGATTTGTTTTTACCAATTCGCCGAAAGCTAAATTTCGTAAAAGCATTGCAAAAAATGTCGCGAAATACTGGATCCCGAGTAAAATGAACTATATTCGCGAGTGTCCAGTGCCTCAAAGAGGAAGGTGGGACACAACGAACAAGGAACAAAAATATTCGTGTCAGTAACAAGAAAGTATTTTCTCAAATAAAAAGGATATCCGACAATTACTTTATAGCTTATCACAGTATTCGCTTTTGCATTTAAAATTACTCACTCAAACCATCAATCCTCGTAGGACAACTCTAGCACGGTATGTAACCATGTATCCCTTAGGTAAAAAAAACTGAAAATTTATTTTCAGCTTATTATAGTACATATTACTAAGGCGTCAGTCTTAGTCCCCCCGAACTGAACGTCGCAAAGGTGCCGAGTTCGAATCCCCGTCCGTGCAATTTTCTCTGCTTATGTCCAGTGTGGAATAACCGGCGAACTTTGCTGGGCGAAGGTACGAATTTCGGACCGCTGCCGACCCCCGACGGCAGTTATCAGTATCGTCAGCGTCTTATCCGCGGTCGGTACGTCGTGGGTCTTATCTCGGATAAAGATGGGATAAGCCCCGCGTCGTACTCGCTAAGGCACAGACCGCCGAATCTGCTGGTGGTACCGATATTGGGGTAGGGGGGACTGGCTCTGGGTGGGTGTTGTGTTGTAATCTGCCTACAGTTAGTTCTGTCATTGTACTATTTGTCTCTGTCCTGTACCTCTCCACCCGAGAGCCGACGCGCGAATAGACAATTAAATGTCATTAACGCGGGGTAAAATAACCTGTCCTATGTGCTATATATACTTTTAAATTTCATATCACTGTTAGTGTCAATCATTGCCTTAATATATATCAGTTAAGTAGTGTGTACCTACCTAGTAAACGAAAAGGAATTTAAAGGAATTTAAAGGAATTCAATTTCTTCTGTATACCTTTGAATCCCTGTTTTGACAATTGAATCTATTTTATTCCCTTTTTGTTTACTGGGTATACTGGGTTCTAAAAGTGGTCGGCGGTAAAAATCACTTATTCCCGAAAATTTTCGGTCGGTTCTCAATTAATTTCTTTGGTATTTTCTGGGATATTGTCGGTAGTTATTGGAACCCGAATTTTAAAAAATCCATTCAGTAATTTTTTATCTACGGTTTTCAGTGAAAATTAATGCCTTATTGGCGGATTTCTTGATAATATGTTATATAAAATGTGTTTATTGCCATCTGGCAGATTGTAAATAAATGGGAAATGAAAAAAAAGAAAAAAGTTGGATGAGCAACTCAGTACTCCAGTTATTAATTGTAAGCCTATTGGGGTAATCGGTTTTAAATCAAAATTGCTGAAAAGTATGTAATATTCCGAAGGATTCACAAATGGAATATTATCACACATATTTTAATAACAATTAAATTTGCAAACTAATCACAACAATTATGACACTTTTGAGTAAATCGCGCACGCAATGGAGAAAGAGGCGCGGGGTCACAATAAAAACCTGGCGAGCCGTTGGAGATGACCGCGACGCACACAAAATGGCCGTCCTCAGGAACACTTTCTCCAACCTGTGGTGACGAGGATAGATGGCTGGAACTCGTGGCGTCCGGGTTTTGGTCGAAGACGAACAAAATTTGGTATTATGAATTCTGGTTTATTCTCATCTATCGGGATTATTTGGTTGGAAGTAAATCTTACCATTCACTTTGCCGAAGGGCAAAGTACGTCCTTTTCCCGGCACTTGGGGAAACCCTTCGGTCGTGCACTGTCAGGTGAGATGATCTTTGAAGGCCCATTTAATTGGCGCCCATTTGAAATGGATGGCACTCCTCGCAGAAAACTCGAAACTAGATGAACGTGGTGTACGATTTGATGTCGATGTCTTCTTCGAGAAGTCCGTCTTCTCACCACTTGTTTTGGTACTTTCCAGGTCTCCTTGACAATTCTTACTGCTCCTCGATCGCAATTTAGTTCCTGGGCCGCGAATTCTCTGATCTTTTCCCCCACGCATCTCTTTCTCCCACCTCTTTCTCCCTTTTCGATTACGACACGTAGCTTTCTAATATGCCTATTCTATTACACACATACTCCGTTTCGCACTTATACCTATTACATTCATCCCCCTTTTCCTTGGATGGGATTTCGTCTAAATCACGTAAAAGGAAAACGCCATGCTACATATATTTATATTCTAATTATTTCTAACAATCACAATTTAATTAACACAGTCGACTTTCTAGTTCGTACTTGCTTATTACACATTAGCTTGTTTATTTACTAGTTTGATTTACTCTTAGCATTTTGGGAATAATATTTGCGCAGCGACAAACGATTATAGATTCCAAACTTTTGATTAGTTTTAAAATGAGCCAGCTCAAACGAATTATTTTTTAAATCTTTCAGGATTCTATAGGGGCCTTCAAATAAATGAAAAAACTTGGATGTAGTTTTTTCTAAAGCGCTCGAAAGATAGGGAACCCGTAATAGCACAAGATCATTCTCATTGAATTCAACATTTGATATCTGTCTTTGTTGTCTATTTCGCCTCTCAAAATTTTTCAACATATTTTCTCTGGCTAACGTTACCAAATATTCTTTCGATCGATCGCTTACTTGTGGATACGCTACTACCCTAATTACCTCATCATCAACCTTTTTCCCAAAATGCAACTCTTGTGGTGGTACCCCTGTCGAACAATGTGTTGTTATATTGAACAAATGTTCAATTTTCGGTACATAATATGCCCATTTAGTGTGTTTCTCCGAACACAGTGTTCGAAAGAGACGCCCCAACTCACGCATATTGCGTTCAGTGGGATTAGATTGTGGATGACGAACGGAACTATATATACATTTTATCCCAGATTTTTCTAATTCCGATTTCCAAATCTTGGATGTGAATTGTGTCCCATGATCTGATAAGATACGCGCTGGTTTTCCACATCTTTTGACATATTTATCCATTATCGCATTGACACTAGCTCTGGCCGTTGCCCGTTTCATAGGGAAGAGGCACACATACTTAGTAAAATTATCTACAACAGTCAAAATGTGTTCGGTACCTCCTCTCGATGTCGGCAAGGGGCCATAAAAATCCACCGTTACAAGATCCCCTTGTCCCGTCGACGAAACCATATTGTAAGCTCCTTGCATTGTTACATTCATATGTTTGACTCTCTGACATAAATCGCAGCATTTTACAAACTTTTTTATGTTTTTGCATTCCTTTCCAGTAATATATTCTCTTGCAATAATTGTACGTTTTGTAGCAACCTACGTGGCCTAGCTTCAGGTGGATGGTATCAATAGCTTTATCCCATAATACTTTTGGTAAAACTAATCTCCACGAATTTGATGCTTTATCAAAATTAAATAATATATTATTGTATATTTGGAAATTTTGGTTTTGCTTATTACATTGACGTTCTTTAAAATACTTTTGTAACTCTTGATCCTGTAACTGATATCCACTGATGTTTTTCAGTTCTTTTAACCAATTTTTATTTTCTTCCAGTAAACATGAAATAGTAAGTCCATCCACCTTCTCATCTAAACCTACCCCCATACAATTATTGAGAGCCGATACTACCAGATTTTGCTTATCTTGATTTTCAAATTTTCCCGCAGGATTTCGACTGAAAAAATCCGCGACTGCATTATCGGAACCTTTACAATATTCCACCTCAAAATTATATTGCGACAGCAGCAAACTCCATCGAATCAAGCGCGAATTGTGATATACCGTTGATTTGAGAAAAGTTAAACATTTATGGTCTGTTACTATAATAAATTTCACCCCCATTAAATATACTCGAAATTTGGTTACCGAATAAACAATTGCCAGGAGTTCTTTCTCAGTGGTGGTATATGCCTTTTCATAATCCGATAGACATCGACTGACTATGGCTACTACTCCATGTTCTTCATTTTCATATACCTGATACAAGATTCCACTTATACCCGCATCACTGGCATCTGTTTGGATTCGGTACTCAAGTTTTGGAATGACGTGCTTTAATTCTATGGAATTACGAAAATTCATTTTCAACTTGCAAAACACATTCTCGTAATGCTCATTCCATTCCCACTTTCCGTCTTTTTTCAATAGGGGTCTAAAACTTTCGATAAAGTTTGAATGGTTTAAACTGAATTGTCTATAGTAATTACATACGCCCAAGAACTTTTGTAGTTCCTTTTGGTTTTTTGGACTCTCAAATGATGTTATTACGTCTAATTTGCTATTATCTGGGCGCACACCCGATTCCGATAGAATAAAGCCCAAAAACTTAATTTCATCTTTGAAAAATTTACATTTAGAGAATTTCAAAGTGAAATTAAATTTTTCCAGTCGATGAAATACCGATTTTAAACTCGCAAGATGTTCCCGAAAAGTAGCCGAGCTGAACAAAATATCATCAATATAAATCGTTATATTGATAATATTTTCCAGTGCATTGAACAGTGCCCTCATGAACCCACTGCCTGCCGTTTTGAGACCAAATGGTACCCTACAAAATTGGTACATTCGGCTCTCAAATAGGAAGGCAGTGTATCGGCGAGATTGAGGCTCTAATTCAATTTGCCAATACCGGTGGTCAAATCTACTTTCGTCTTCTATATTATTGTTCAAATATCTCGCGTCTAGGCAAATACGCACATCCCCGTCACTTTTCTTCACAATTCGCAGTGGATTGCAAAATGGACTGATTGACCGTTCAATTATTCCATTCTGCAGCATCTCGTCAACAACTTTCGCAACCGATGGTCTTATCGAATGTGGTATTGGGTACGTTTTCTTTATTACCGGTGAATGGTTGGTGAGTGTAATGCTATGCTGATAACCTTTCGCGCAGCCCGGTTTATGTGAAAATATATGTTTATACTCAATTAACAAATCAAGAAAGCTCTCGCGTTCATTATTCTCTAAAGGTAATTCTCTAACGACCTCTTTGAATGTCTGTATTTGATCCGTTTCAAGTTCTTGATTTATACTCTTTATATAAGAATGAGCATCAACCATCTCATCAGACCCTTCATCTATTTCCTTACAACTTAAATCATCACTCATCATACTATCATTACTGTCATCATTTAAATTATCACATATATTATACATATTACAATTATTATCACCTATTATTTCATCATATTTATCATTAAGATCATTTTCATGAGTAGATCTCCTATTACCATATTTATCATCAATTTTATTATAGTTTCCATTATTTTGAGACTCATCCCCCGTTTTAGAATCGAGACTTATCATCTCAACTTGGCCTTGTAAATCTTTTACCGACACTACATAAATATTCATCATATTTTCACTTGTGCAACACATTATTCGATCACCAATTCCTCCCTCAAATATAAGAGAGGATTTCATGATCTCATATTCGCCAATAATGACTTTTCGCGGACCGTAGCATATACTCACTTGATTTTTTATCAACCAATCATGACCCAAAATCACGTCTGAAGTTAAACTCGGGATAACCAAAAAATAATAATAAAATTCCCGATCATCGATTTTAAATTTAATAGCGACCTGCTTTGTCAGCGTGGTTCGTTTTTTACCAATTGCCGTGGCCACACACACACCACTGACCGGTAACTCTTCTATCGACTCTGACATTTTTAATGTGTTATAAAAATCTATCGAAATACATGTGATTTGACTACCACTATCCACCAATGCATTTGTCATCATTCCATTAATCTGTAATTTAATGTGCACACTTTGGGCATACAAATCTTTCTTTTCAGTTGCTGCATTTGTGGAGAGTGGTTCCAATAATCCCGAGTCTAACTGTTCCATAAAATCGCCAAAGTTTTGACACGTTGTTGGAACCCTTTTCAACGTGTCAATATCTAGTTTAAATTCGAGGTATTGTTTTGACTACGGATATGCCTCCTAACTGCTTGATTATATGATGTTCCAGAGACATTACTATCCGAATGTCCAGGAGGAGGATATCTTACATCCGGCATCCCCCCTTTTAGATATACCTCGCTACCCCGATTCGAATTTTCACGATTATAGTTTCTTTTATAATTATTATTATTTCTGCTATTATTTTGCAAATATCCGGTATTTTCACGACCCCATGCTTGCATACTACGAACCCCCTGTGCTATATTCTCTTTTCCCTTTTGATGATTATATTTTAAATCCCTCTCATGACGAGTAGAATCTAAGTTTGTTAGTGACTGTATTATGTGACCTGTTTTATTAAAATCAATAGTAGCTAAATGATCCCTGATCCAATGTGGGTACTGTTGAATGATTGTATAATTTTTTTCATAATCGGAAAGTAACGGGAGAAAATATGTTGACTCTTTTATTTGTTTGTAAAAGTATTCCGTATAAGTTTCACTCGGGTGGTATCTTCGCGATCCCCAATCATTCTTTATTTTGACACGAATAGGAATCGAATAAAATTCCTCTAAAAATGCTTTTACAAATGCGTCGATATTCTCATAATTATTATTCAGATCCCACCATAAACGGGCACGACCCTCGAAACAATATCCCAAAATTAAAAGAATTTGTTCGTTTTGTATATTTCGCAATTTCACAAAGTTCTTTAATTCATTTAAAAACTTTTGAGGATTAGTCGTCAATTCATCGGAAAATTTCGGAAGTTTGATATCCAAGTTTAACGCTTTACAAATATCATTCCCATTCTCGATGACCTGAATAGGACCTCTAGGTTCTATTCTTTGCGCCTGTATCTGTCGCAATTGATTATCTCTATCGGCTAATTCACGTTGCAATCGTTCAATTTCCGCTTGAGCTATTTCATTATTTCTAATATTCGCGCCTACACCACTATTACTTTCTACGGAATCATTCATCTCGACTGTTCTCTTATTTCTTCGTTGAAATCTAAAATTTGGAAATTTTTGCCTTGTAACTCGGCCCGATCGTGTAATGTATTCACTCATATAATTATCACACTAACACCCAACCTTAGACCGTTCACCAAAGTAGATATGATACAAATTTATCTTGCATTCTCATTTATAAATATACCATTTTATATCACTAGTATATTCATTTTGTTAGTTACCCTGGGTATGACTGTACTTTTCATTCATTAAACAAATCCACATAATTACAGATTTTCAAATAAGTTCTCTTCAACTATAATAAATAAATAAAATGAATTTACACTTCTCATACAAGATTTGATTTGATTTGAAGAAATTTATCATAGCTGACAAATTCAAAATTAAATCTGTAAAAGTCCCCAATTCAAATAATCTATGCCAACATTTAACAAAAAAGTTTGTAATAATTTGACATCAAACGAATTAAACTCAAGCAAGTTTACAGAAACTTTGCAAATCTGTCACCAATCAAATTTGAAAAAGCGTATAAAAATTCAAAAACAATTAACTAATCCAATTTAGAAAAAATCCATTTACTATAGTTTATACCAGTTTAGAAAAAATTCTGACAATAAAAAAAAACATTTATAATAATTTCAAAATCTATCTTTCAAAAAAAAAAAAAAAAAAGAACTTGCAAAATAGTTTACCATAAAAAAAAGACATTTAATTAAATTTAAAAAAGTTTATCACAATTTGGAAATTATGAAAATAAATTTGTAAATATTTTATATTATTACTTTCATACCACATTCAAATAAGCTAACTTCTATATATTACCGATTTTACAACCTTAATTAATTTTGAATATTCAGAATCAATTTAAAATAAATACGACCATAATCAAAACCAGTACGCAATTCGAATGTTGTTTATCATCCAATAAATCATGTAATATACTATACTATACTATGATATTATTCTCAACCTTTAATTTCTGTTGTTTACTTTTCAAATAATAACATTCATACCCATTATAACAGATTTTTGCTCGATTCTCGGAATTTCTCCAAAATTATATTATTTTAATTTAAACTATTTCAATTTTAAATTTGGAACTCATTTTTAATGAAAATGCAATCAAATTTTGATTCTCTAATTAAGATAGATCTCAGCATGCTTTACAAACGAAAATCACCATAAACAGAAATGACTACCGGCTGATGAAACCTATTTTAATTATACTTTTTTATATTGCCTGAAAGATAAAACATGAAACTTTTTTAAACGACACTCAGGGCGATTCGTGCCCCACGTTGGGCGCCATTGTAATATTCCGAAGGATTCACAAATGGAATATTATCACACATAATTTAATAACAATTAAATTCGCAAACTAATCACAACAATTATGACACTTTTGAGTAAATCGCGCATGCAATGGAGAAAGAGGCGCGGGGTCACAATAAAAACCTGGCGAGCCGTTGGAGATGACCGCGACGCACACAAAATGGCCGTCCTCAGGAACACTTCCAACCTGTGGTGACGAGGATAGATGGCTGGAACTCGTGGCGTCCGGGTTTTGGTCGAAGACGAACAAAATTTGGTATTATGAATTCTGGTTTATTCTCATCTATCGGGATTATTTGGTTGGAAGTAAATCTTACCATTCACTTTGCCGAAGGGCAAAGTACGTCCTTTTCCCGGCACTTGGGGAAACCCTTCGGTCGTGCACTGTCAGGTGAGATGATCTTTGAAGGCCCATTTAATTGGCGACCATTTGAAATGGATGGCACTCCTCGCAGAAAACTCGAAACTAGATGAACGTGGTGTACGATTTGATGTCGATGTCTTCTTCGAGAAGTCCGTCTTCTCACCACTTGTTTTGGTACTTCCCAGGTCTCCTTGCCAATTCTTACTGCTCCTCGATCGCAATTTGGTTCCTGGGCCGCGAATTCTCTGATCTTTTCCCCCACGCATCTCTTTCTCCCACCTCTTTCTCCCTTTTCGATTACGACACGTAGCTTTCTAATATGCCTATTCTATTACACATACTCCGTTTCGCACTTATACCTATTACGAGTAATTGAAAAGAAAAGATTTTCATTTGTTTATAAATTGGAAAAAGAGATTTTTTAGAAATACCCTACTCGGATGTTTGTCTTGTCCTAATATCGACATTACAGCAAGTATTCATAACGTATCAGAACTGTTCGGAATATATGCTTTTGGAAATTACTTGTACTTTTCAGTAGCTATTGAATTTTTTTCGAGAAGACTTGTTCTTTCGTGGGGGAAACATGGTAAAGAGTTTTTAAATTGTAAGGGCCTAAAAATTATTTTAAAAAAATATTTTTTGTAGCAAGGGCGCGATTGCCGATCGTCGACAATCATATTCGTTGGGGATCGATATATTGCTTGTTTTCCATACGATATTTTTTAATATGACGGGCGTGGGGCTCGATAATTTGCGCCAGAATATTTTACTGCAAGGCGCAAAATCGAGTTCTAATCCCAGAGGAAGTAAATAGTTTTTTATAATACGCGTTTCCGTTTGTTATTTCTTTCGGCTTTTAAGTAAATTCATTGTTTATTATAGATAATATATCATTAAATATATGTGACACCGATAAGTGAGTAATTTTTTTTTAATTTTGTTCCTTCTTGAAGTTTGTGGTCGTCAGTTTCTCCAAGGATGCTGAAGTTTTCGTAGATCCCGTCATCAACTTCCATTTCTTCATCATTTTTCTGAAAAAGAAGATCTAATGGACTTGCAAAATTATCGCACTGCGCCGTGCAACAGTCCAAGCAAACGCTAGTGCATTTTACAAAATTCTTTCCACAGCCGCGCATTTTTGTCTTGCAACAACTCGTACCACTGCAGGATATTTTTTTTTAAGATTTCGTCCGGTATCAAGTGCTTGTTAGTTTAAATGGCTATGTTGCACTATGCAATTATTGGTCAAAGCTGCTAATAAAATTGTCAATCAATATTCTGAATGTTAGGCGCTGTAGGTCAAAAACTACACCCTCCACAATTTTTCACAGCAAAAAAGCTATCTCCGTTCTCAATGGAGAAAACATTTTTGTTTTGTTTAATACGTAAAAAAATGTAAGAAACGGATTTGTGCCATACTCGTTGTCACAAAATTGAAACTGAAATAAATAACAAACGATAACGCCTGTTAACAAAATTCAGTTTTTTAAAAGTCGCTTTTGCGTCCTTAGAATTTCAATATTCGTTACAGTTTTTTTTACCACGGTTGATAATAAATTCTCGCAGTTATACTCTGTGTAACGTTTTACAGGTTCACTACGAACCCGAAGTAAGAATTTTGCCGTTCCAAATGGAGGAACCAATATGGCGGATTAAAATGTATAAATTTACATGAAATAGGCAAACTCCGTATATAAAGATTTTAGAGATTGATGTTAATGCATCTCAAAAGGAGAATGTGAAATTCAAAATTGCGGATCCAATATGACAATAAAACTGAAATTAGGTGATGCTTTATATCCGAGGGTTTTCGAATTGTATAATAACGAATGTGAAATCAGAATTGTTATTTCTGCACCGTGATAAAAGTTAAAGACCTAGACTGCCAACTGTTATGTATGCAGAAAGCGCCGTATTGTGGCACGCCTTAATGTCCCTATGCTGCCTTGCGAGATCACCTTTCTTGCGCCTGCTGAGAAGGGCAACTTGGTTCGGATGCGCTATGCCCAAGGATACTCTTAGAGCACTCACGAGTATACACGCAAAGAATAGTCCATATGTATAGTCGATGTAGGGCATACGGTGCGCGAAAGAGTACCTTTCCTTTATATCCCGAGTATACCGGACCGCCCGCTAGATATTAACGGACACTGTGAAATATCTTGCCGTCTTTGCGGTTGAACACGCGTGTATCGACATATGTATACTCTGGGTTCATAACACATTGGCAACACACGTGTCCAGTCGCAGCTCTCGAAAGTTAATTTCAACCTCGTTTTGCCGTGTATAACATTCGATATTTTCCCGTCAACGGTGAAACAAGGTGTATGTTCACCGTGGAGAGCAACGACTGGACACATGCGCAGACGATGTAGCGTATACCCGTGCATACACATGTCGATACACGCTGTCTCGTTATCGAAGGCGACTACATAGTTTCTAGTGGAGCTCAACACTGGCAGCGGGCATCGAGGATCACTCCTGTTCTAAAGGAAAGGCATTCCTTTCCTCTCTAAGTAGCTCCACACTGACTAAACATATAGACTCTTCTTTGCGTGTAGACGCAATGCATGCCTCGACTGTAAATGAATGTAAATGTGCGGTGTGTATAGTCGCCACTCTCCATAGTCGCTTACTTCGGTTCGTATATGGTTCATAAATTTTTGTTATTATATCGACTTCAGTTACTTTTATTGATACTTGTGCTGTGATCCTGTGATCTATGTAAAGGAAGAAGATATAGTAGTACAGCAGAGGGTTAGTAAATCTTCCTTAGTAAATCTCCTGAGTGGCTTAATCGCATGGTTTTATTATTTATTATTTACATATCATATTAAATCCTTGTAGTGTGTCATTCCATGAAATAACATACATTTGACAATGGAATCATCGATGAATGAATCCGACACATCTTACACAAGCATGTCGATTAATAACAATGACGTTTGCATTATTGACTTGTCAGTAAGACCTTTATCGTTAGAAGAAAATTGTAATGATGTGCCTTGTATTGCAGAAAGATCAATGGTATTGCTAACAATAACTTTGTTTTGTAGTTCTAATATTTCTTATAAATTAAATGCAATGTAGGTTTCATGGTTGTTTTTTAAACAGTATATTACTTGCATTTTTTAATATAAAACTCGCATGATTTGTAGAGCTGCTGCTGTATTTAAATCGTGTTTTGTATATTAAAATAACTTGGGTGTTACAAAGCTGCAAATATAACGCAAGACGCTTTTTCGCTGTTATCATTAACAAATATTAGAATTTCTTGCATGATATAAAAGCATTTATTTTCAATTGAACTAACTTGTATAACTATAGGTTTCTGGTTACGTGTCGCTTTAACTAGCATACAGGGTTGTGTGTGGTACAGATTCGGTTCTCTTAGCCCATTAAAAAATTCATTTTACAAAATTATGGATGTGATTCGATGTTTCATGCATACGAAGTAAATAAGTAATGTAAACTGGTAATTTTGGAACATCTATACTGATACTTTATAGTAAACAAAGATACTTTAAAAAAAAATTGCAAATATTTTATGTGTTAAAAGTACAAGAGATTGTTATGAAATTTATTATTTGCAATAAACATCAGCTCAGTCGAATTGAATGTAACCAGAAACATTAGTATCAATTAATTTAAGGGGGGGTACCACCCTTAAATCGGCTATGCCGTGTGAGTCTTTTGCTCCCGGTCATAGGGGATCCCATGTTATAGACTTCAGTCAATGAGAGACGAGCTTGGCCTTTAGCTCGGCCAATGGCGTGTTAGCAATACAGCCAAGTCAAAACACCTCACCCAGAAGTAAACAAATGCTTAATTATAACTATTACAACCGAATGAAATAAACAAGGAGAAAAATCAGTCACAAAATGTTGCCTGAATTAGATAAGTATTAGGTTTTCAGTTTTCTTTTTAGACTAAAAAAAATCTGATCCTTTGTGTCATTTTATTCTTTTCAGGATACAAAGATAGAGGATGAACCTCATTTGTAGAGTCATGGGAAGTGCACAAGAACAAAGAGCTTCCGAATTTTTATCAAGAAATGTGAGTTTTGCAGAAGTGATGACAACTTTGTCCACATCCAAAGGTGTACCATTGAATACTCTACAAGCACCATTTGGAGTCAGGTTAGTTTTCAAAATACCTACAAATATTTATTATTAATTTTGAAAATGATGCTTTGTGATTATTTTTTGTGGTCAGGAGGAAGCGCTGTCGACGAAGATGAGATCCTGATTACTCCAGGAACTTGTCAGCGCACCACTCCGATTTCAGGCGATTGCGTGTAGTAGACGAGGATGAGGTCCCATCCTTATTTCGAGTGCATAGTGATATGGTGCGGTTATAAAATGGGTGGCCCCAGTGCAGTGTCTCTCGGTTTCCCTCGCTAAAGCTAATTTTACATTTTAAAATTTTGATTGGCATTTTTAAACGTGCTCTGTTTTCCCCGTTAAATTAAATTTGACAGTTTAGTCTCATTTGCTTTATTCCGTTGAAGCAAATATGACTGTGTTGATACCGCTCCCTTCACTCGGATAAATTAGTTTTGATAAGTTTCATCACGCTCGTTTCCCCTTCGTTTTGACGAAGGAAAGCGAGTGAGATTAAATTTATCAAATTTGTCTAACCAAGGGGAAACGAGTTTTGTGTTCTTATCAATATAACGTTCGCGGCGTGAAAAATATTGCTATAATTTAACATGTGATATCTAGCTAAATGGTTGGTTTAACATAAAATACATTTTCCATAAGTATGCCATTCACTAAAAAAAGTTACATTGAATGACGTGACACGGGTTTTTCGAAAATTGTAGTTTGAGGCATTCTTAACACGATAAAAATTGCGGCGTTAGAGTTATCATAAATTCGTACTATGCTATGAATACTTCATTGATTAATGAAGAATTTCGACCATTATTCATAAGTGTGTTCCCAAAATTCACCGAGCAGCAGCACCTGAGATGTGTAAAATAAAAACGTGACTATTTTGAGAATCGGGCCTTTTCTTACGGCACATCTACACTTCTACTTTAATTGCTGTCATATATAGGGTGATCACTATATTTTAACATATATTATCACACCCAACACATGCCGCATGAATATTTCAATTCTGAAAAATGTTATACACTTTCCTGCTCACGAGATTTCCTCCAAGAAGTGGTTTCCAAATGCATACGATTTTCACGAAGTAGAATTTTCATATAAATTGGCATCTGGGAGTAATCGAAGTCGCTGATTACGAATCTAAACTCAGATTTCGAAAATTAAAAATGGCGGATTCAATATAGTGGACACATAATGAAAACTTTTTTGGATTTTAGTATGAATTGGTATCTAGGGGTTCTCGGAGTCGCTGATTACGGGTCTGTAGTCAGAATTCCAAGATTCAAATTCGCGAATCGAATATCGCGAAAATATTTTAGATTATTCTTTTATTTTCCTATAAATTGGTATGTAGGGGTTATCGAAGTCGCTGATTGCGAATCTGAAATCAGATTTCCAAAATAAAAAATGAAGAACCAAATATGCGCAAATACTTCCAAAAATATTTTAGGATTTTCGTGTAAAATAATATTTAAGAGTTTTCGCAGTTGAGAAAGAATGTATTTAATACAGGAAGAACACAATGAAAATTCACCAACTAATGTGGTCAAATATGAAAGTGGACACCTTATTCCTTAGTTACCTATCTTGCACTGAATGCACACAAAATCCACCATGTAAACACTATTCATTAAATCCTGATCGCTATTTGGCCACTAGTAAACGCATTAAAAAATCAAAATGGGATGTTGCAAAATTTTACGAAAAGAAGAAGACGCCTGATCCAAAAAGAGCAACTAATTCCAGAAAGAAGGCACCTAATCTGACAACGACGACATCCAAAACGAAAACGAATACATCAGCGAGTAGAAAGACAAGCAATTTGAAAATAAAAATATAAGTTTAAATGGTTTATTTGTTATGTAATTTATTCAAAAAATATAAATATAGTTAGATGCAGATAAATAAAAATAGTTCATATGTTTGTTCATTTTTAATACGTACTAGAGTTATCTATTGGTAAAAACACTGTTAAATTATTTTATATAACTATTTTTAAATGTAGAGACATCACCGACCTTGTGACTTTAGATCAACCTTAGAGCAGACCTCAAGAATCCCAAAGTCCCTTTTCTCAAATTCAAATCAAATTACTTTTAGAATTTTTGTCCGCCATATTGAGTCCGCCATTTTTAAATTATAAATGTTGACTTTGGATTCATAATCAGCGACCTCAAAAATCCCCAAGTCCCATATTTCATCCATATCAAATTACTGACATTTATTTTACAGCCTAAAGTACATTGCAGCGATAACATTGAGGCCCCATCTTAAGGACGGTTAGTAAAAATTAGTCACGAGAGTGAATTATTACTTCTAAATGATATATGAACACATACGCTCAAGGAAAACGATGTGCTTGAAATTATAAAAAAGAAAAACTTTCTTACTGAAAGTTAAGAGTTTCATGGATTTGCCCATATATTTGTATACTAGGTCTGCAATATTTTTTAACATATTAAGTAATGATTATTTTAATTTAATTTTAGTGTGCTATATTTACTTTTATAAATCGATATAGAGATAGAATGTATTAAATATATACTTATGAGGAGGTTATGTTTGATATGCAAACTCTTAAATTACGCTAATGTAGTATTTGGTGGTTTGAGAAAATTAGTGGAAAAGTGAAAAAAGTAGGTGTACTTTTATAAACATCATATATTTACGATACGCAATCACATAAGTTACACAAATAGATTCTTCATTCGATTAATGAAAGGGCATAGGGGGTTAACTATACAAAAAATGCCCCCACAGCTCTGTCACCCGAACTGGGTCCATATATTGCTACCCCGATGACTACAAACTTCTGAAAGTATGAACTCAAAATTCGCTTTTTCGAAAAAGTTATGGAGGGGGAAAGAAAAAAAAAACTAATTTTTCTCGAAAACTACTGGATCGATTTTAATGAACTTGAAATATGTTAGAAACGTAGGTAAGACAATTTGAGAGAAAAAATATGATTTTTTTTTTTTTTAATGAGTAAAAAACTAATTTGAAATTTTCAAAATTTTTTTTTTGGCATAATTTTTTATGTGACTACCTTCATCTTTTTTCTTACGGTACCTTACAATGTCCCCTTTCATATATATTTTTTTCAAATTTTTAAAAAATATAGTTTTTGAATAAAAAATCGTAAACCATGGTCGTCCTGCTTGACTTGCGCATTCGCACACACCCGTGCACTCACGCAAGCACGCACTGTCTAAAAATACTATGTTATATACAGTTGAGACTCATGTGTAGCCAATTTACATATTCAAATGTTTTTTCGTGTTTAATGCACAGTGTTGAAATGTACGAAGTTAAATTGGACCGAAACAAAAACCGGTGCTGAGTGTATATAGTATAGGTCGACCTTAACCGATGTGAATGAGATATTTTATTATCCGGTGTGATGTCGGCGTGATTGTTGACACGAGACTCCTATATAGAAGAGCTGCGAGGCAATAGGTGACTTCTCCTCCGGTAGGCATCGTTCCTTTTATTCGATAGCCATTTCATTCTCGTTATCGAAAACATCCTTTTTTTAGTAGATTAGGAATCCGGACGGTGCGACCTGACACTTGTATATGATATTGTGCTTTGATTCATATAGTCTATGTAAATCGGTATAGCTGAGTGCAGGTTTATATTTAGTATTTTTTTCGGAGTTATATCTCTGTGATTCTGGAGAATTTTACTTTTTACATTCTTTTGTTTACATCTGACATTCTTATTTCTTCATAATTTTCAAGATGAATAAGACCGTATTGCTAAGACAAAAGTGCCCTGGTTGCAATACTTTGTTAATAAATACTACAGGCCGAAAAAAAATAGTAACAAATCAACAGGAAGCGAATATTTACTCCACTTCTTTGCAGCAAGCAATAAATGTAAATGACATTATTTGTCAAAAATGTAGAATGTCTGTTTATAGAAAAAATATATCTGCAGAGAAATCTGCAGTAAATGTCGTAAATGATGTTGTGCCTGATTCGGTAGATAATGATCCCACGTTTGAAATAGTTGAATCAAAAGCATCGGTTTCTGAGGTTGAACGTATGGAAGTTTTTATTCGGAGAACTATTGCAACGCATAAATCATGTTGCTTTTGTGGCGGCACAAAACATTTACGTGTCATTTCTGAGGAAACACGAATAAAAACTTATATCAAAACTCAAATCTACATTCCATCTGGGAATCGATGTTGCCGTATGCACTTGATAAACGATAGAATATACGAAGAAGATCTTATCCAACTGAAAGCCTATTCTAATACTACAAGCCTTACGGCATCTGAGTTATCAAAACTAATGGAAACTCTTTCTATTAGATGTGACTCGACATTGCTTGATAAAATAGGGGAATACAATATTTCTGAGAAACAACTCAACATTTTTACAGGCTTAAATTGGGAACAATTAAATGAACTGAAAGACATGTTAACTTCATTGCGAAATAGTCATTCCCGTTCCGTCATTCAAGCTATTGTTGTCTTTTTGTTCAAATTACGGTCGGGTAATTCGAATGCAATGATCGCGTCAATTTTGCAATTGCAAAATGAACACGATGTCTTGGACTATTCGGCCAGTGTAATGAAATCATTTGAAGATGATGTTTTGCCACTTCGTTTTGGAGTGAATGCTTGTAGTCGGAATGAACTCATTCTAAACCATACCACTAAAATGGCAAAACATTTATTCGATTCTAACGATAAACTTTTTTTGATATGCGATGGCACATACGCTAGATATCAAAAAAGTTCTAATAATGATAACCAAAGGAAATCGTATTCTGGCCAAAAGAAAGTTCCCCTTTGTAAACCGTTTACCATCTGCACAATGTATATATATATGTATGCATGCGTGCGCGCGAGCATGGTTTACGATTTTTTATTCAAAAACTATATTTTTTAAAAATTTGAAAAAAATATATATGAAAGGGGACATTGTAAGGTACCTCAAGAAAAAAGATGAAGGTGGTCACATCAAAAATTATGCCAAAAAAAAAATTTTGATAATTTCAAATCAGTATTTTACTCATTAAAAAAAAAAAAAAAATCATATTTTTCTCTCAAATTGTCTTACCTACGTTTCTAACATATTTCAAGTTCATTAAAATCGATCCAGTAGTTTTCGAGAAAAATTAGTTTTTTTATTTTTCTTTCCCCCTCCATAACTTTTTCGAAAAAGCGAATTTTGAGTTCATACTTTCAGAAATTTGTAGTCATCGGGGTAGCAATATATGGACCCAGTTCGGGTGACAGAGCTGTGGGGGCATTTTCTGTATAGTTAACCCCCTATGCCCTTTATGTATTCATATTGCACATGTGTGCGTGCGTGCGTGCGTGCGTGCGTGCGTGCGTGCGTGCGTGCGTGCGTGCGTGCGTGCGTGCGTGCGTGCGTGCGTGCGTGCATGCGTGCGTGCGTGCGTGCGTGCGTGCGTGCGTGCGTGCGTGCGTGCGTGTGTGTGTGTGTGTGTGTGTGTGTGTGTGTGTGTGTGTGTGTGTGTGTGTGTGTGTGTGTGTGTGTGTAGGGGGCAGTCTATGCCTCAGTAGGCCTTCCGCCGATGTTTTGGCTCTACAAGTCTGAGCGATGTTGTTGCCTCTTCCGTCTTCTTCTCTTCTGATGGCATTCAGCCTATCGATGATGGAGGTGGCGATGATGACCACCGCGTCCCATCCCTCCTCAGGTGTTAGTGGTCCTCCTCCCGAGATCAGGAACTGTTCCCGTTCCGCTGCAAATCTCGGGCAGTGGAAGAGGACATGGGCCACGTCTTCGTCGACACCTGGGCATGCCGGGCACTCGCACTTTGATAAATGCGGAAACGATGTAAGCAGCTGCGAAAGCAGCCGTGCCCGGTGAGCACCTGGTTGAGATGAAAGGTGGTGTATCCGTGTTGTCTGCCCGTCCACTTTGCTACATCTGGGATGACGCAGTGGGTCCACCGCCCCGAACCCGCTGAATCCCATCTTTTTTGCCACTCTTCTATGGTCCTCGTGGACCATTTGTCGTGGTTCGGCTCCTGGTCGGCGATGTCCTGCCTTATACACCTCCATTCGAGGTGTAGTGCTGCCCTCTCCATAGCAAGAAGGTCTATGGGAGGGAGTCCCGCGACCACCAAAAGAGCGATGTCCGATACAGAAAGGTAGGCACGGGCCACTCTTAGGGCGGCTGTTCTATAAGCCCGCCGGCAGGTGGCTCCGTAGCTCTTATGGATGTTCATGGCATCAGCCCAGATCGGTGCCCCGTAAAGAATAACGGAGCTTACTACCGATGAAAGGAGGGACCGTCGCAGCTGTTTCGGCCCCCCCCATATTGGGCATGATGCTGGAAAGCGTACGAGCCACTTTGGAAGCCTTTGCACCTGCGTTCATCAGGTGTTGTTTGAACGACAGCCGCGCATCTAGAGTGACTCCAAGATATCTAATAGTGTCCACCGTCCTGATCTGCGTATCTTCCACCGTAAAGGTGGCGTATACCCTTTTCTTCGTTCGAGAGATGAGCACCGCCTCCGTCTTCTCAGCCGCCAGATCTAACCCATGGTTGCTTAACCACCTAGCGACTACCTCGATAGCTTCATCTCCGCTAAATTGCACCTCGTCGATGGTTTTCGCGACGACGATTAGTGCAAGGTCGTCTGCGAAAGCTACCATGGACACCCCGTCTGGAACGGATTGCCTGAGCAGTCCGTCATATAAGACGTTTCAGAGCAAGGGTCCCAGAACCGAACCCTGTGGCACGCCTCCCATGATGTTGTAGGAGTGCCTGCCGTCATCGGTGTCATAATACAGGGTTCGGTCTGTTAGGTAGCTTGAGATGGCTTCTCTTAGATAGAGAGGCACCTTCAGGTCTTCGAGTGCCTGCATGATGCAATCCCACCTGGCCGAATTGAATGCGTTCCGGATATCCAGGGCAATGATGGCACACATGCACCTGGTGTTTCGGCTGCCACTGATGGCATCCGTGGCTATTGCTTTCACTTGGCCGATTGCATCGATGGTTGAGCGCCCCTTCCGAAATCCGAACTGGTTTTCAGAAAGACCTCCGGCATTTTCGATGGCTGCTTCCAGTCTGGCACAGATAACCCTCTCTTATAGCTTCCCGGAGATGTCAAGCATGTAGAGCGGTCGGAATGAGGATGGGGCTTCCGGCGGTTTCTTTCCCTTAAACAGCAGCACCAACCTCTGTTCCTTCCACTGCGCCGCGAAGCATCCCTCCTTCAGGCAAGCACTGAATGCTGATGTGAAGATGGTCGGGACGTTCAACGCTGCGATCTTCACCCTCCATTCCAGGTACCCCATCCATTCCTGGGGCCTTACGGGTGGAGATCTTCTTAGCAGCCATCATTACTTCGGCTTCGGTAACATCTGGCGGCTCGGCTGTACCAGCAATTGCCATCAGACCAGTGCCGATCAGCCGTTTTCGTTGTTCTTGGAATAGGTGGCCGACTACTTTGTCAAGGAAGGATGGTCAAGATAGTGCGTTGGGTCCCCTGGGCGTGATCTTGTTCATTACCGTTTTACACGGTCGCCCCCAAGGATCCCGTTCCACCTCCTCACAAAAGTCCTGCTAGCACTTTCTTTCGCGGCCTTGATGGCAATCTTGAGCCCCTTCCTCTTACTATGATAATGTATTTGAGCAAGTGTCATCAATACTCCACATTCTTTACCTATTGCTTCTGTAGGTCCGTCGATGGTCTAAAACTTATGCGATGCCGAAAATCGCCCCAATTGTCGATTTTCGTACGCTGACTTTCGTCACTCCTTCGGGAAAATACCTCACGATCATTTGACAAACGCCGGTTTTCATCGCGACTCGAAAGTTCCTTCTTCCGTGCTCCAGTCGCGATCGAGGAGAACAGAAATTCTTCCCGAGACCGTATACGTTTTTCGCTTATATCCTCCCCCCGCACCGGAAGGGGTAATCCGTCGCGATACGGTAATACTTCAATGCGATTTCTCCGTCCGTCACTGCTTTTATTTTCCAAACTTTCATCTATTCCACTATTTTCAAATTCTCGGGTTTTAATAACATTTCTCGATTTTCGGTAACAAATTTGTCCTCGGTACGTCCGACTCGGAGATGCTTTCGGCGATTGGACTCGTATTTAGGCGTTCCAATGGATTTATTCGTGGATTCGTATGTTCATTTACATGATTTTCAAGACTGCATTCCATTCTATTTCGGTTACTTTCTTCGTTTCGGTACGAAGTATGAAATATTGATCGCCGTGGGAACCACATTATAAATTCTTTAGAATTTCCGTTAGAAGTTTCTAAATTCCGAATTTAAACTAAAATTGGTTCAGGTATGTCTAATTTTTTTAATTAAATATAGATTTTATTCTTATTACATTAAAAACTTTCGATACATTAAGGTGGTTTGAGCGAATTCGAAAAACGGCAGAATTGGGTATTTTATTTAGGTTATAGTAAATAACTTTACTCATCATTTTGCGAAATTTTAGATCAGGTCACCGAAGAAAAAAGCAAGAAAAAAAGTTGAAATATCGATATTTAATATAGGTGTATAGGGTTATGCACCGCAAAACAATGTTTTTTAAAATATAATAATACTTTAAGATTACAGATCTTGGCCAAAAACCACGTACATATTACAAATTTAATAAGGATTTAATTCCAGTTTTAAAAATATACCTTCACCGAATGATTAGAATAGATATTCGTCATTAAATACTTAAAATATGCGTTGTTTATTTCACTGACAAAACTTTTTTTACTTCATATTTGCGTATCTTAATAAGTATCTCTAAGATAAATACAGCAATGACGAAAAAATTTAAAAAGTACTCATATTTAAGGGGAGGCCCCTCGGAACCCGCTAAATGTCAGGGATGGGGCGCTCGAGCCACCTTAAATTAGCTCCAAAAATTACATACATTACACCACTAATTAAAGCATATATTATTCAAATTTTATTGACCTTTATCAATTCTAATATTTCATCGCTTCTCCTTTCTCAATTTTAGTATTTAAAATCAATTAAAAAAAAATTAATTAAAAAAAAACACTAATCAATCTAATGAATAAATAATTTTAAAACAAATATTTGACTCAGTTAATTTATACTTAGTATTCTGCCTTATGCATACTTTTAAATTTATTATTTACAACTAACTATCTTTATAAATCTTTATCATCTCCTAAGTATGACCCTCTAGAATTTAGCAATTAAATGAGAGAAAAAAAATTAACTCCGCATGTATTATCTGTAAAACCAGATGAATTTTAATTTAATTTTAAATATTTTATTCCTATTCTACACACTAAGTCTCAATTCATTTAGTATTTTTTTTTCAATTTCTTTTAACTCTTTCGAACTTTGTTTACATCTCGGCATTGTTGACGATCGCCGTGACTACTCGGCTTCGACCAATATCAACAAAGCTTACTATTGTTCCGAATTAAATTTCTTTTATGGCTTTCTTTTTGTTTTTATTTCTCTTCCACTAATTTAATTAAACTCAATAAACAACTAACATCCTTTTGATGGATAAATAGATAGATTGATTTTTTTTTTACGCGGAGGAGGGGAAATCTTGCATAAGACACCAAACACCAGGTGTGACTGGTAGTGTCGGATTCCTACCGACTAAAACCCCTCCCCCTTCTCACGACACCATGCTGGAACCGCGCAAGCATTACTTCGGCATGGGCGTTGTCAAGGGTTACCCTCTGATAAGTCGTCTATATTCTGTTTCCTTTGTCTCTATTGTATCCCTGCATGTTCTATATGCGATCACCCAGCTCTGCTCCGAACACATCAGATTCTTCATCATGGAGGTCTTTTCAAAATGTTCGACAGCCTTTTGCATGAAGTCTTCTATAGCTTCGTTCCATCTTGTGCACCTGAACAGTGTATGTTCCGCATCATCTACCTCGTTGCAGTAGAAGCACCTATCGGACGCACTTCTCTTTTTCTTATACAGGAAGCTAAGGAAACAGCCATGCTCCGACAGCACCTGTGTTAGGTAATAGTCCGTTTCACTATGTCCCCGATTTATCCATGTCTTGATGTTAGGAATCAATTCATGTGCCCAGCGTCCCCGCGTGTCTTTATCCCATTCTTCTTGCCATCGCGCCATTAGCCGATCTCTGGCTACTGTTGGCTGTGCACCGTTGTACTTCTTCCACCTTTCCTTTACCAGGAGTCTAATCGGGGGTATCCCGGTGATGACACCAATCGCCGGAGTTGATATTGTTCGATATCCACTACTCACTCGTATCCCCAATACCCTATCTAGTCTGCTCACGCGTTTTTGCGTATCCTGCATCCGGAGTGCCTCATGCCAAACAGGCGCTTCATAGAGCATAATGGAGTGAATGACTCCTGCCATTACTCTCCTTTTTGATGACCTTGGTCCTCCAATATTTGGCATTAAACCCGCTAGTGCCGCCAAAGTTTTCTCTGCCTTGGTAATCGACCGTTTTATGTGTTCTTTAAAGTTCAGCTCTTTATCTAGCCAGACTCCTAGCAGCTTTAGAGAATCGCCCGCCTTAATTTGCATTCCTTGGACTTTGAAACGTATTTCTCCTATTTTCCGTCTTCTCCGGAGCAATTTGCAATTTCCGGCTTCTTAGCCATCGTCCTATTTGGAGAATCGCCGTATCTCCCTTCTCCATTACTTCCTTTTCGGTGGGAGCAGTTATCAGTAGAGCCACGTCATCGGCAAAACCAATTAGCTCTACCCCCGCGGTGAATTTTAGTCTTAACAGGCCATCGTACATGATATTCCATAGCGTGGGACTTAGCACCGAGCCTTGGGGTACACCACTATTTACATACATTGCCTTTTCTGCGTTTTCTGCCTCTAGCCTAACAGATCGCTCCGACAGGTACGAGCTAATTATCGCAAGCAGTGCCTTGTCGATCTTTCTGTATCTCAGCTCATTTAATATGTCCTATAAGGAAGCATTGTTAAAGGCGTTTCTGATGTCAATCGCTACGATTGCGCAAATGCGCCGGGATCCCTTCAAGAACGCGGAGGCTCGTGTTGCCCCATCGACGATATCCATTAAAACGTCCACGATTTGTCGGCCCTCTCGGAAGCCATATTGTTTTTTCGAAAGTCCACCTGTCTTGTTCAATTCCTCTTTTAATCTCCCCAGTAGAAGGTGCTCGTAAAGCTTGACTTCTACATCAAGTAAGCAAACTGGTCTGTGAGACGAAGATTGGTCTACAGGTTTTTTGCCCTTCCTTACAAGCACAAGCCTTGCCCTTTTTCACTGCTTGGGGAAGTTCTTTTTTGTGGCCAGGTCGTTATATAGGCTCAGCACTAGATTTGGCCTACTTCTCAATACCTGTTTTATTACCTCAGCTGGAATGTTTCCCAAGCCTGGTGCCTTGCCGTTCTTTAACTTATTAAGTGCTGCCTCCAGTTCCTTACATGTAAATGGTTCAAAGGGTGCTCCCAAGTTCGCGCGAAATTCTACTTCCTCGTGTCGAGGGAAAATATCTTGCGCTACCCGTTCCACCATCTCCATCGTCATCCATTCTGTTGTCGGGTTTTCTGGTCCCGCATCCAGCGCCTCCCCGGGTGGCGGATAGGGGAACGCTCATTAGATATAATGGGTACCGTATATATAAATAAATAAGTAGATGATTAAATGAGTTTTTATGAACTCGTGTCATGTTGCTCTTGTCTTATCATCAGTCTTATTTCCCTCTCCTTTGTTTCTACGATTCCTCGTATCGTCTGGTAGGTTATCGTCCACCCTTCCTCAGAACTGAGGAGGCCCGTCATCATATTCGTCTGATTAAACGGTAATCTTGTCTTCTCTGCGAACGAGTCCCTCTCGGCCTGCCATCTCGTGCACGCGAACAGTGTATGTTTGGCGTCGTCTGTTTCCGAGCAATAGAAACATTTATCGCTTGTCGATTTTTTCCGGTCAAATACTTGCGGAAGCATCCATGTCCTGATAGAGCCTGTGTCAAGAAGTAATACAACTCCCCATGGTTTCTTTCTGCCCACGACTTCACGTCTGGGATGAGGCTAAATGTCCACCGGCCGTGTCTTCCCGTTTCTCATTTTTCTTGCCAGCTATGCCACAGATCTTCTCTAGCTTCCTGTCTCAGGGCGCCCTCGTATATGCGCTGCCTCTCTTTCGCCAGCATCTTGATCGGGGGAATGCCGGCGATTACCCTCGCGCCTTCCGCCGATACCGTACGGTAGCCGCTGCATATCCTGATGCAAACGGTCTTCTGAACTCGGGTCATTTTTTTCCGCAGGTACTCTCTTTTCATTGCGTCTGCCCAGACGGGGGCAGCATACAGCAGCTGAGAGTGGACTACGCTGGCTAGGATCCTTCTCTTGGATGGTCTTGGGCCCCTGATGTTCGGCATGAGGCTGGCCAGTGCGGCCATGGTCTTCTCCGCTTTCTGGATGGTCTCTCGTATATGATGGGAGAAGGTCATCTTCTGGTCCAACCACACCCCCAGGTATTTTGCCGTTCTCGACGGTTTTATCTCTACCTCCTCGACGGTAAACTGTATGGGTCCGACCATTCTCTTATTGGTCAGAATAACCGCCTCTGTCTTTTCCAGCGCTAGTCCCAGTTTCCGGCTCTTCAGCCATCTGCTTACTCTAAGAGTGGCTATGTCGGCTGTGTCCCTCAACTGGTTTTCGCCCTCGGCCGTGATGATGATAGCGATATCGTCGGCAAAGCCCACGATGTCAGCTCCTCTCGGGAGCTCCATCCTCAGCAGGTCGTCATACTGAATGTTCTACAGCGTCGGACCCAATACCGAACCCTGTGGGACACCACTTGTCACGCTTCTGGCCTTGGTCTCACCCTCTGCTTCCAGTAGGATCGATCTTTCAGACAGGTAAGAGGCGATCAGACTGATGATATTCTCGTCGATCCCTTTATTTCGCAATGTTTCCAGAATAATCTGCCAGGATGCGCTGTCGAAGGCGTTCCGTACGTCCAACATGATCACTGCGCACAGAGGTCTGCTATGCTTCGGTCGGGAGGCCGCTAGACTAGCCGCTTCCATGATCCTCTTCGCTGCATCCACCGTCTGCTTACCCTCTCGGAAGCCATACTGATTTTCCGCTGGTACCCCTCGAGTCTCCAAATCCAGCTTCAAACGAGCGAGTATCAAGTGCTCGTACAGTTTTCCCTCTACGTCGAGGAGGCATATGGGTCTGTGCGAGCTTGTTCTTCTATGGGCTTCTTATCCTTCCTGAGCAGCACTAGTCTGGCTCTTTTCCAACTCTTCGGAAACTCCCCTTTTCTGGCTAGACCGTTATACACTTCCAGCACATAATCTGGTTTGCGCTCGGCCACTTCCTTCAGGGTTTCCGAGGGGATGTTTTCGGGTCCTGGCGACTTCTTGATGTTCAATTTCCTACATGCGGCTTGTAGCTCTTCCCTGGAAAATGGCGCTATTTCCTTTGTCCTCTGAAGCTGGAATTGGACGTCATCGTGTGCTGGAAATAAATGTGTGGCGACCTACTCTACAGTCTTCATTGTCATGGCACCTTTGGGGGGGTGGGGGGGGTTGGCTGAGAGCCTCTTCCGGACTATCTGGTAGCTTTTTCCCCATATAGCCTCTTCCACCTCATTGCAGAGTGCCTTCCAGCTGTTTCGCTTTGCTGATTTGATCGCCTTTTTCAGCTTCTTTCTCTTCTCCGCGAGTTCCTCCCATCTGAGGCTTCTTTGTGCTAGGTCGTTGGTTGTCCCGCACCTCATGTACTTTCTCCTTGCCCGGTTACAGTCTGCCCGCAGATCTGCAATCTCCTGGCTCCACCAATAAGCGGGCGCACCCCACTTTATTGGCTTCTTTCGAGGCATGCACTCCTTGCACACCTTCTTCAGCGTCTTGGTAAATCCCTCGACGGTCGTTGTATATGGGGTCTCTTCAACTCGTTCGATGGCCCTCGCTAACATCTCTCGGTCGATCTTTTTCACATCCCATCCCTTTCTCCACGTCTGGGTGGGAGGGGACTGAATGGTGTCGCCCACGCTGAACAGCAAAGTTCGAGATAAGAGAGAGGCCAACAGGACGCTGCATATAAGAGCGTCGAGAGAATAATGGTTTCATACAATTTTAGAAAACCCGACCAAGAGTTCGCCCTAGCCGAGGCCGCCAGCACAAGCACGGAGGCCATAGCTTAGTGAGCCTTAATTTGACATTCTCCTTAGCTTTTAGCTATTAGGCAAACGAGAAGATAGTTACCCCCAGATATGCATAGGTCGAAACTACTTCCATACTATTTCCTGTGAAAATGAAATTTCTAGAAGCTGTGTCGAGATGACCACCTCTTCTAAATACTACGGTTTTGGTTTTCGAGGTATTTACGGTCAGATTATTGTCAGTACAATACGATTCGAGAACGCGCAGCTTCAACCTAAGATCGGCCGGAGAATAGACGAAGATTGTCAAGTCATCGGCAAATAGTAACTCTAATTATTAAATCATAAGTTAAGGTATAGTGGACCCCTCGTAAGCCACAATACCGAAAATTGGATGATATATCTGAAAGATAGAGTATAAAGAGAAGCGAAATTATAATCTCACCCTGCAGGACTCCCTCCGACACCCTGAAACAGTCAGACGGCACTGACTTAGTGGACATCGAGCCAGAGTAGGTCGTGCGGAATGAAGCCGAACGCTCTGCAGAAATCAGCGAAAAAGACGTAGCTTTATTTCTGAGTGCAATTTGCACTGCCGCGTTGAGGATAAAGATATTTCCTTCCGCAGATCGCTCTCGTCAAAATCAAGCCTGCTCTTCGGACGGACTATTCGCAACAGATGCCCAGGATTCAATCCTTGCCATAATTATTTGCGATAACAATTTGACTAACGCGTTTGTAATGGCAATCGCTCGATAGTTAGCCGGGTGTTTACGGTCGCCTTTCTTGTGCAGCATAAGAAGACTATCGTTCATCCATCCGTCAGGCGCTCGTTCTGTTGCAAAAATGGCATTTAATAAATCTAACGTAAAACTAAACCAATCTCCCTCAAGGAGATTCAAAAGTTCGGTTGGAAGACCATCAGGGTCTATCACTTTGCCTGATTTTAATCTCCTCATGATAGCACGAAGTTCTTGCTCCGAGATGGAAGCGTCGAGAACTTCATCGAAGGTACCGAAAAGCAAGGTACCCAGAACTGGTTTAGTAGGATAAAGAGAGTTAAAGTAGGTGTTCCAGGCTTCCAAGTTGATCGTCGCGGACTGGGGAGAGGATCGCCTAACCATCCGGACTGTAGCCTAAAATATTCCGGAATCGCGAACCGCCGCAAATTTGTCAGCTATAATTGTGAGGTACGAATTTGTAGCCGCCTGGACAATTCCCAAATACTTCTTTTATTTGCTAAGAATTCTGTTTCGAGGGTCAGCGAATAATCATTTTTGCGAAGTAAAGAGAGAGATTCATCGTTTTGGGTGGATCGAAACATTTTCTATCGAACCATTTCGGACCAGGTCGCGAGAAAGAACAACCAATAGCTATAGAAATATATTTTATAGCAATAGGATCTTTGGCCATAGAAATTAATCACGAACACAAAGACGGAAGAGTTTTATCTGACAGAGGCCGCATAGTTAAATCTTTTGCTAAATTTGGATTTCCCAAATCCTCGGTAAACTTGAAGATACCTGCAGGTGATAAATAAATCTTCCGTCTTACTGTCAGGGGGGTAAGTTGACGGGAAGAAGGCATGTGGGATGACAATGAAGGAAATAGAGTACGGGTAGCGGGGAGATAGTGGGAGCCGCCAGATTGGATACCAATTTGAAGGTCGTTTAGAACATGAAAATGATGACTTGAGACCCAGACCAAATCCACGATCAATCCTAGATCTAGTATCAAGAGATTGTCTTGCTGTAAAGAGATGACTGTTATTAATCAGCTCTTGGGAGTCACGTCTCGAGAGCCAGGGAACCCATCCATGCGTTGAAGTTACCACCGAATATGAAAATAGCTTTGGGAAATTTAGTCTGATAGCTATCTAAGGACTGTTGTAAATTAGATAGGTATGTTTCAAGGTCACTGTGGAGAAAAATAAAACGAGCCAAGAATAATATGCAGAGGTTGAGAATTAACATGCACTATTATCCAATTCGTATTGACTTCAAGGATTTCCGGGTGTCCCTGAGCAGATATTACCGTAAACAGACCGCCAGAGAATCTGCCTCTTGAACTCTCGCGTACGGCGGGTGCGCAGAAGTTCGAGTAACCATGCAACTGGAGAAAGGTGTGTGCACGCCATATGTAAATTTTGGGGCCCCGAATGTTCCAAAAAGTAAGAAGAAGCTCTTGCTGAAGAGAGGGTAGTATATCCTCTTGAGAGAGTCGAGAAAGCGACCTCTGTGGTTCCCCGGGTGCCTTTTGAGTACTTGTTGGGGCTAGGTCCTGGTGTTTTAGATGAATACCCCTGTTTGGTGCAACAGGAGGAAACTCAGCAGTTATTTGGACCTAGATGCTCTGGAGAATGGTCCATTGTTTGAATCGGTGATGTTACAAGATTCGGGGGTTTTCCGCCCGTTTCAAGGCAGGTGCCTTCTTCATCGGACTAGGAGAACTATTTCCGTAAATTTGTATTTTCCTGGTATATAACTCGCGTATCACCTTGTTTAGCCAGTCGCACCAGTTCCCGAGCATGGAAACGAGAATGTTTGTTGGCGTTTCGCTCGCTCGCTCCCGCTTATTACGCCGCGGTGCGCCGTCTCGTCCCCTTAGGTAGACGGCAGGTATCGTCGAGCACGTCCTCGACGGCTTGCATCGGTTTTCGACCCGACTGAGTTGAACTCAATCTTTACGGCTACTAATTCCTTCTCGCACGAAGGTTGCCTCGACACTACTAACTCCTTCCTGCTCGAAGGTTTGCACGGTACTCGCGATCCTTCCTTTTGAAGGCTCCAAAACGACTCTCTCGGCGGCTCTCTCTGCGGCCGCGCATCTCCGTGCGCCGTATCCGGTGGCGTTCGGGCATTTTCGGGGCCGTTCGAATCTGCAACGATCCTGCTGTCGATCGATTCGAACTATAATATCACGCCGCGCTCTCGCGACCGCGGCACGACTCCTGAACAAACGTAACGTCCCATAACAACCCCCCTCCTATCTCGGGCTTATTCTGAACTCCCGTCTTAGAACTACCTTATCTCGGATCAAGAGGTTTGTCCAGGAAGTCGTCGCGATGGCTCCGCGCTCATCTCCATGTTCAACACCTGCCCCTCTCCGAAAGGGACCGGGGAGGGAGCAAACTCAACCTCCCTGAATTAATCGGCGGATTTCTCCTCACACCGGGGCTCCTTTGGGTGGCCTATCTCGATGCGTTCATTCGAGATTGCTGCGGTCGGTCAAGTCGACCCTTTCTTCCTGTCACTTGAATGCTTCCTGGTTTGATGGTCTCGATACTCTGGACGTTTAAGCTATAACATAAACATAAACGATTAACCCTCGACTCACCGGGATCCGGAAGGTGCAACGTGCCGGTTTAGGTCCGTAACGTGGACTTCGCTATCACTCTTCCTCCGGTTTCGCGGCCCGACTCGCACACAACGGGAGGAATTACGTTTACGCCGCAGACCGGCCTCTCGCATCGCGGTGCGAGTTTCGCGGTAAATCTAAACGCGCCCGACGACAGGACGCGATTTCGCCGCAACACTAGATCACTAGAAATTCCTCTTGTCCCTCGATGTCCCTCGCTGGTGTTCGTCCCTCCGAGATCTGTACGTGCACACTAGTCTCGGAAGCGCCGGATTTCATCGCGCTCTCGGCCTCTCCTTCTGAGAGTTTCTCTGATTGAGCTCTCGCAAGTCGGGCACGTAGGGCCTCATGTCCGACTGTACTCAGGCCTACTGCTCTGAGCCGTGCAATGACCTCTCTGCGGGTCAACCCGACCGGATCTTCCGCGCCTTGCGAGACCTCACTCAGAGGTTTCTTCGAGGCGACGGTCCTCTTTTTGGTCATCGCGATGCCCTACTCTAATTTTCGCCTAATGCGGCCTCTTGCGATCGCGGACTACTCAAGGTCACTCCACTCAGCACTGACCTCCACGGCACTTCACTGCTCTTCCTTTCATTTTTATTATTATTTTTTTTATACACTCGCGTTTTCTCTTCCGCACACACTCTCTCCACTCTTTAGAAGAAATGGGTGTGCTCGCTGCACTGTGCACGCTAATCTCCTGCACACCTGGATTTATCCGCTCTCGCACGCGGATACTCCACCTAAACGTAGGCCGCACTGGTGTAACCCTAATCCGACGACTCGTCCTCTGCGATTGGTCGCGCGATCTGCCTATTCTATCTCTCCCGTCGAGCACGCGTCTAAAGGAGAAACGGGCAAGCTCGCGGTTCGACTGGTTTGACAGTCGACTGACGTGCGCGCGCGGTTTCGCGTTGCACCTCGCGAATCGCAGTGGTTGTCGGACAACCTGGTGACACCCAATTGTCACTCGATTCGCACCTGTGCACAAAGAACCCTTTTCTTTCCGTCCACTTAGCTTAAATCTTAATCTAAGGGAAGGGTTATGTATCTTTTTTTTTCAATAACTAATTACAACATATTATGTAATTCTTATTCTAATTACTTCCTACTATTCAAAATTAATATATTATTTTACTAATCTAAATTATATATCATATATTTTTATTTCTATTACTATCCTAATTTAAATTTAAATACTCGCGGGAGGAATGAACCGGACGGATTTACCGACGCGCTCCTGTCAACCACCCGCGGCGCTGCGACTCGACGCTACACTTGTCGGTTTATCTATCCGACTGCGCGTTCCGTGGCCCCTACTCCGGTGGGGGATACTCTCACTCGGCCCGACGCGCTGCCTCTCTGCAGACAGGGGAATGCCGTACTCACTTTATGCGACCCGTCGTGTGTTTCCTGCCGGTGGAACTACTCTCTCGCCCGACGCGCACTGTTTCCGCGCAACGGAAACCCCCACACGCCGCGCTCCTTTGGACAAGCACGGTACTTGCCCAAGAAGGCGGCTTTCACTCGCGTTCGCCGGAAAATTGGCGAACTGCCTCGTGGCCGAGACGCCGAAACTTTTTCTTTAAATTTTTCACTCGCACACTTTTTCCCGGTGTCTAATCTACGCACTTTACTAAGCCCCATATTGGGCGCTATTTATAATGGCTGCTTTTTTCTCGACCGTTATGTAGGCTGTCGTCCACCGCCCGTGAAGCGGGCTTTGCAGTTTTCTCTTTGAAGACTCCGCGCCAGGTGGACGACGCGTTACTCAGCTTGGTTCGCTGGCAACTTCCTCCCGATGGGGCACGAACTCGCCCAGAAGAGGTCGGCTCCAGCCTCATTCCGAGCCTGGAAACGGAGATCGCGAAATATCCTTGGCGGCACCGAACACCGCCCGCACAAGCTACGGAAGGGGTGTAGCAGGAAACAATAATAATATTTCATTTTATTAAAAAGGATATGGGGCCCCCGGCCCGTCTCAGATTTTATTATAATCAATCACAAAGGGTGGCCCACGGCCGACTTCCATTTAATTTTCTCCCGGAGTTGTTGACGTTTCGCCACTCGCTCCCGCTTATCAAGACGTCTCGTCCGATTAGGTAGACGGCAGGTATCGTCGTCCTCGTCCTCGACGGCTTGCCTCGGTTTTCGACCCGACTGACTTTAACTGTATCTTTGCGGCTTCTAATTCCTTTTCGCACGAAGGTTGCCTCGACACTACTAACTGACTCTGCCAACTCCTTCCTGCTCGAAGGTTTGCACGGTACTCGCGATCCTCCCTTCTTGAAGGCTCTCAAATGACTCTCTCGGCCGCTCTCTCTGCGGCCGCGCATTTTCTGGACCGTTCGTATTTGCAACGATCCTGCTATCGATCGATTCGAACTATAATATCACGCCGCGCTCTTGCGACCGCGGCACGACTCCTGGACAAACGTAACGTCCCGTTACAGCATATGACACAATTAGTAACGGTAATAAAAGACATAAAAACTTCCAAATAAGAAATTAATTAAGAAAATTATTTGTATAATCATATTTATTATTTTGAGCCTAATTTTCCAAACTTAAAACATCTACATTATTTTATTAACAATAATATCCAATAATTCGGTACACAATTATTTAATTATTAAAATACAATGTTATTTAAAAATTAAAAGAATCAGTTCAACTTTAAATTATAATTTAAAAGAAATTCAAAATCAAATTTTGGAAATTAAAATTTTATAAGGAATCAATAATCAAATAAAACTTTAGACGTTACTCATATGTTGAAAGAACAGCAACGATTGAACTGTTCTCGTTGGCGGGAACCTTCTCAGCTTCCCAGAACACAGAAAAATGGCACAAAATAGTCAACGGTAAGACTTTGTTGAAACTGAATATAATAATACCTTGCTACCTTTTATCCTGGTAGACAAAATAATCGAGGGCTTTCGATCCTTAGCAATCTTAATTGAAATAACACGAATTTTATAATTAATAGAGTTTAAAAAACACATTTTCACGTTCGCGGTAGAACAGAGAACGTCCTTGACAGCGGTTAAGATTGATTTGCCGGAACGGCAGAACAGTTCGATAACGATCGTGCAATATCGGACAACCTTACGAATGTCACCGATTACGATTACAATAGTTAACCTACGAAATAGAAAATCCGAGACAAAGTATGACTGTAAAACAGTCCTGCAGATAATAATCCTCGTTGTAAATGGGCGGAGCAGGAGGGGAATCTCTGTTAGACAAATCAGATTGAATGCCTCTTTTTTAACAATTGTACCCAAGATGGTGGTAACATCGCCAGCGTTGACAACTCTACTTTTATCAAGCTGTAGAGTAAATGAATTAAAAGAAAGGTTCCTTTGAAATTGTTTCTCTAGCATCGACTCTCCACTGATGAACCAGAGTAAACTTCCGACTAATCAACGCCCATTTCCGCACCTGTGAGTAAATGATATGCGCTCTCTCTTTTTCTCATAAGATAAAAGATAAATTCAATAAATAATAATAAGGATTTAGAATCCAGCAATTTAAGCTGCTCTGTTTCTCGGAAGGCTTACCCGCCAAATGGTGTATAATTAATTTACGTGATTCTTTGTTCTTTGTTAGTTTTTTGTTACCATCGGTACCTTATAATGTGAAACGTCCAAATATACCCATTACAACTCCTCCCTTCCTGGGAAGAGACCGAAGATCAAACAAGATTACAACCTTCTCGTGATCTGAGAGCCTCAAACCAAAAATAGAGTAATATACAAGAAAATATTAAAGAACATGTGGATTGTCCATAGATCAAATTTCTGCTAACGTGATTAATATGATAGGTAAAACGATAAATAAGGAAATATGTGGAATGTAATTGAATGGAAATATTTGTGAGTAGTAATGAATTTATTTATTGAACGAAGTAAAACGTGAAGAGTGATTATAATTAAATTTTTTTGTTATAAGAACAAAAAAGATAATTTCTCTATATTTTTTTAATCATACCGATGAAGGCAGAGGTATTCCTCAGAAGAGGATCTTCCTTTTTTGTAACTTTCAGCCAAAAAAAAAAATCTTTTGGGCATCTTCGATATTCATGGCACCCTCTTCCGCAATCGAAGCAAGTGCGATGCGGAATATTTGCGTATAACGCGTCTTCTTTAATGCGCCATTCCTTTTCCTACTTTTACTTCTCTTCTTCCTTCTTTTCTTTTTCCTTCATTCCTTCTTCCTTCTTTTCTTCTTCCTTCTTTTCTTCTTTCCTTCCTTCATTTCATATATTCTTCCTCCATGGTCCATTTACGTAATACCTCCCGGTATTGGTAATCGTGATTTGGGTTTTGGCCATGCTCTATTTTTCAAATTGGGAACATCTTCTGCCACTCTAGATCCCTCTCTTCTCTAGATCCTGGCATTTTAGCAGTTTTTTTTTGTTTCTTTTGGCGTCAAAGTCCAAAATTGATATTAATTTGTTTAAATAGGCTGTAAAATCAAGGAAAGATCGAAAAATATCATGATTAATGAAATGTATATGAAATATCTGCATATGATATGGTTTTAAGATAGTAGATGGTTTCTTGGTTTTATGAATTCGAAATTTAGCAACATCTTACTTCATTATTGGTTCCTTACTTTTGAATAACTACTTCTTTAGTTCGAAGTATGGTTTGAGATCCTTAATATGGCATTTCTTTATTAACTTTCCATTTATATCGGTAAGTTCAAATATTAAAGACGATAAGACCTTAAACACCATGAAAGGACCTGTAAACATTGGGGCCAATTTGGCAGATTATCTAAATTATGTCTTACTAGATCTTTTAAAATGTCCAATCTTTCTAATCATTCAGACCACCGATTTGATGTAATAGGTACTATTTCTGCCTCCACCTGAATTTCGATACGCGGTCGGTTTACTGAGTACTATTACGCTACCAAAATTTAAAAATACTGGTGTGAATCCAGTTGACGCATGAAGAGCGGTATTCGTCGAAAAACAAAAATCCGGTAGATGTTTATCCCATTTTCTTTGATCATCGTCGAGAAAACCGGAAATCATAGTTTTAACACGCAATTTACCCATTCCACAGGATTCGCTTGGGCGTGATACGGTGGTATGGTGTCGGAGTAGATTCCATACCTCTCGGCCATTTCATTTATGACTTTACTTTCATACTCGCAAGTCAACCTACGGAAGTATAAATCTCCGATTTTCGGCCTAAACATCTTGGATGGGGATGAAAATTATGGGTAAACTATCCCCAAAATTAAACATTTTGTTATTAAAAAAATCAGTTTCCATCCGATTGAACAAAATCCTATTAAAACATGAGGAGAAAGTTTACTTAAGAAACACGTATTTTTTTTAGCGCCAGAAACACATATTCAGGGGGTGAAACACCCCCCCCCCCCCCCCGCCAAAAAATTGGGCCGAAAATGGAAAAATTGCGATATCGTTAAGGTTATTGGAGCGATTTTATCGATTTTTTGTAAGAAATTCTCTTTCGGTAGAAGACGATCATCTTGGGGAGGGTGAAAATTAGGGGGTAAACAGCCCCCAAAATGAATTTTATTATGTAAAAATCAATTTTCATCAGATCGAAGCAAATCATGTTAAAATACGAGGAGAAACGTTACTTAAGGGAAACTTCATTTTTAAAATTTTTCTTATGGAGGTAATTGAAAAAGGTAAGGGATTGAACTTTAGCGTTCGTTTATTTGGCATTGCGCGCGAAAAAACTTTTGAAAACATTAATTCATAATCACAGTTCATAATTCGAAACTCTAAATTTAAAATACAAAGTCCTAATCTAAAATTGAAAATCCAACATTCAAAATGTGATTATTCCAATATATGAGACAAAATGTAATACCGATATCTGGTGGCATTATGACCCAATTTTATCAGGGGACTTTATTTTACTTTGGATTTTGATCATTGAATTTTGAATTTTGCATTTGAATTGTAAGTTTTGATTTTACGAGTGAGAGCTTTCTTTTTAATTAGGACAAAGGAGAGGTAATTTCCCCCCGCGTTAATGACAATTATTAGTTTATTTGCGGGTCGACTCTCGGGTGGAGAGGTACAGGACAAAGACAGAACGGTACATGACAGAACTAGGCAGATACTCAACACAACACCCACCCAGAGCCAGTCCCCCCTACCCCAATATCGGTACCACCAGCAGATTCGGCGGTCTGTGCCATAGCGCGTACGACGCGGGGCTTATCCCATCTTTATCCAAGATAAGACGCACGACGTACCGACCGCGGATAAGACGCTGACGGTACCGATAACTGCCGACAGCGGTCCCAAATTCGTACCTGCGCCCAGCAAGGTTCCCCGGTTATTCCACACTGGACATAAGCAGAGAAAATTGCGGGGACGGGGATTCGAACTCGGGACCTTCGCGACGTTCAGTTCGGGAGGACTAAGACTGACGCCTTAGCCCGCACGACCATCACGCCAACAAAGAATTGATGATCCCATTGTCACTATTTTGAAGTGAAAATCACTTCTATGAAGTGGTGTTCACTGCAAGAAATTTTAGAGGGTTATTGTTTGAAAAGATCATATCACTTATGACATATGTGATAATCCTTAAAAAATGTAGTATGCACAAGAATTTGGTACACCAAGCACATCTTATTATTGCTGACAGCTTGTTCTTTAAGTTATCTTGATCACGTACAAATTTTGTAGTTATAAATTTATTTATTTTTCTTGATACAATCTTATACTTTATTACATCTTGCGATATCTGCACCTTGTCAGCAATAATAAGATGTGCTTGGTGCGCCAAATTCTTGTGCATACTGAATTTTGATAAATGCGGAAACGATGTAAATAGCTGTGGAAATTGCCGTGATGTGTCCGTGTCGTCTGCCCGTCTTCTTTGCCACATCTTGGATAATGCATTGGGTCCATCTCCCCGGAACTGCTGAATCTCATCTTTGTTGCCAATGATCTATGATCCTGCTGGACCATTTCTTGTAGTTATCCTCCTGATCGGCGATGTTCTGGCTTCAAGGGGTACCTCTTGCTTTGAATTAGCGTCAAATGATCAGTGGTGGCATGGCTCACCACGCCTAATACAGAATGGCCGACACAACCTTCGCATCTCGGGGTCGAGACAGATCCTGAGGAGAAGTCCATTGTTTCCTTAACGGCTCAGGTTACTACCTGGAGTTTCGCCGAACATTACTCCTCGTGGCGAAAACTAATCAAAGTTACCGCGTTACTATTTAAATTCAAGCGACTAACACAACGAATCACGTCTACAGATATCAATGAAAGACGTCAGTCAGAACTATTCTGGCTGCGTGCAATTCAGGAAGAATGCTTCTCCTGGGATTTCCCTCGACTGCGAGAACGATCGAACTTACCAAAATCAAGTTGCATAGGCTCTCTGGACCCTGACCTAGACGAGGATGGATTTATTCGAGTAGGCGGTACATTAAGAAACGTACTAGTTGCCTACTAATTCGCACACCCGGTAATCCTGGGAAACCATAGAATTGTGACCTTACTTCTGCGAGAGATGCATTTTGGGACTCTCCATGGCGGTATCTAGTTGAAGGCCCGCGTACTACGAGAACGATTCTGGGTTATCCGCTCGCGAGTATTACTGCGATCGGTTGTTCACCATTGCGTCTCGTGTGCACGACAAAGAAAGAGCAGCGCTCGGCTCTGAAAAGATGGCTTCATTGCCTCTCCCGCGAGTGCAGCCATCCCGTCCATTTTCACAAACGGACGTTGACTACGCGGGACCCTTCTCATTATCATCATTTTTCGGTCAAGGCCAACATAGTCGCAAATGCTACTTAGCATTATTTGTTTGCATGTCAACCCGAGCCGTGCCCCTTAAACTAGTAGACGATTATACCACTGCTGCTTTCCTGAGCGCCTTTGATCGCTTTCGATCCGACAAGCCACTCCAACTGTCGTCCACAGCGACGACGGTACTTACTTTCAGGGTTCCAGCAGTGCGCTTAGTCGACGCTTTCGAGCAGCGCTCAGCGATCCAGCAATTGCACAATACATGTTCCAACAGGAGATTTCGTGGCCGTTTATCCCGCCTTCCACACCGCATACTGGAGGAATGTGGGAGAGCGGAGTACGATCCGTCAAATACCACTTAAAACGAGTTATTGGCGTTCAAGTATTCAGCATACTCGAATTCAACACACTGATTTACAAGATTAAGGCGTGTTTAAACTTGCGACCGATTGCAAGCCTCTCACGCGATGACGATACTCTCCGTTATTTGACGCCCGGTGATTTCCTGGTAGGAGCCCCTCGATTAGCTCCCCCTGAACCACCTTTAGTGACTGAAAATCGAAACATTCTCAAACGGTGGCAGTTGGTCCAAATGATAACCGGACATTTCTGGCGGCTCTGGCAAGTGGATTAACTCCACACTTTACGGAGTCGTCATAAGTGGCACGAAGTTCAACCGGACCTAAAAATTGGCGACATCGTTCTGATTAAGCAACCGAATCATTGACCAGAACAATGGGTTACAAGTGTTTGTATTAATTGGCATGCTAGCAGGAGAAGGGGTCCCCGCGCTCATCCTAAACTTGTCGAGCTAAACCCCCCTAAGTCTGTATCGTAATTTTCATTGATAGGCGTGTTCAATAATTTTGCAATACTTACGGAAGTTGGTTGCCTACTTCGCTTGGAATCGGCACGTATGCTTTTCGCTCTCGCGATGGAATTTTTCCTTTTTCGGTCGTCATATCACGAGTGAAAGAGTAAATTGGGTGGCATAAACCTCGCCGTGCTCGTGTTCGACTCTTGAAAACTAGGTGATGGTGTCGACCTAGCACGTGTCTCGCGGAAAATAAACGCGTCCTTTTTATTCAAATCACGCTAGTCGTGCTTAATTTAAATGTAATTTCGCATTTAATCTTAAGCTACGACGCGAACTTTATTGCAATCTTTAAGTGTTTGGATTATAGTGAGTGGAACTAAATTTCAGTTGCATTTTCTTTCTCGCTCCCTATCTTATTAAGTTCCAAAATCTTCGCCCAACCAGCCAGTAATCCGGTGCTAAGCGGATTCCTCTCGTTCCTCTACTTTTCCTCTACTGAGCTTACCACCTGTAAAGTGCTCTCTCTCTCTCTCTTACTCCCATTCTCGCAAACTTAACTATTATTTCCATCGCTATGTTTTGACAATTTTATAAAAATTTTTTTTTAATTTGAATATTCGCTGTTGTTTATGTAATGTAGTCTAGTTTTACGTTATTCTTATCCCTTAATATATAATTTTAATTTGCATCTGAAAAATTAATGTTTATTAATTCACGAAATTCCAATTTTCCGTTTCTTTTAACATTTTTTTTGTTCATTAACTATTAATTCTTTTCATTTCTTTCATAATCTTTCAGAAAAAAACGAATTTTCGAAAGTCTGATGCTGTTCATATGACTTCATCACATTTTAGTATGCACGAGAGTGTTTTCCTTATTTTTCTAATTGTATTTATCTTTCTGTCGCATAAACAATTCTTTCATTTCAAATGTATTCGCGGCTTCTTTGTCTACACTCGGCATGCTTATACCTCTCTCTCTCACTCTCTGTCTCTCTCTCTCTCTCTCTCTCTCTCTCGCATACCAAAAGTCTACGGCCGGAGATATAAACAATTCGTAAAGTTGTTTTGATCATTAATTTAATTAATCTAGGAAATGTTGATTAATTTTAATATAAATTTAATTTAGTCATGAACCGTTTTTCTCAAACATATAATTATTGTTTTTCATGGTCATTACAGTTCTGCACAACAATGCACAAATTTTTAACAGATAACCAAGAAATTGAAATGAAATAATAAAGTTAAACGCAGCATGTATGAGTCAAGTAAATAGAAACCGAAGACTAAATATGACATAAACAAGTGTTTATTAATATGTTTTCCAATGCATGATAGTAATAGCTAGTATAAAATAAACAATTACAGACAAGCGAATAAAAGAGTAAATTTAAAAAAACTCTAGAATATAATACAAAAAATAAAATTACGACCGCAAAGTGAAATAAAATAATATGTGAATATTAATAATTAGAATATATTATAATATACAAAAGAAATAAAAATATATAATATATATATATATATATATATATATATATATATTATATATTTTTATTTCTTTTATATATATATATATATATATATATATATATATATATATATATATAACTAAATAAAAAATTAAATATATACAGTTTTGCGACCTATTGAACCCCGTTTACCAGCAGATAGAGCGTAAAATTCTGAAATGAAAGTTCCTTTGCCGAAAATGTTTTCAACCTACCGTTTTCAAGTTATTCAGCATTGAAATTAACTAATAAGAAAAGAGCTTTGCGATTATCGCGATAGTAGCATTCTCGGTGAATGTCGAGAATAAATACGAAGAACGTATTAGCTCATTATTATCTCTATATTAACTTATATATTAGTCGAGATTCCGAGGAGTGCGGTCGGTTATTTACTTGCTCTGTCATAAAACCTTAAAATCGTAGTTAAAGTGGCGAACATTTGTCTAGAACTTGGAGTTTTTTAGTGCGCTGATTTGTGTTTTATCCCGTGCATAATTGGACGTGACTGATAATTAAATACTTCGGTGATAATTAGAAAATAATTAAATATCGTTCGTTGAGCCGTTGGGCCGGGTCGACACGTGGCGATTTTGAGCAGACGTACTGCGCATGCCTCATTTCAAATTGCAGATCAGTGTTACATGCGTATACAACATCAAAATAGTGTTTTGAAGGTATTGGTATATGATAGTTACCACTCCTCGCTTCGTCGCAGAATTGCCTATAAGCTACCCTGTGGTACCCTTCTATGTGTTGTCTGCGCAGATAAGAAACGCGTTCGGTTCACGCGTATCCCTTCTCTTTCAATCGCATATGCCTTTGCGTGTTCCGATAATGAGTTGTGAAAATTGGGAACTTTTAAAGATTTACCGCTGTTTTACGGCACTATAAATTATTTTCGGCAATCTTCTCTACTGGACAATATGAACAATCTATACACAACTTGCAAGGCTGATATTGAGGAGGGTCTTCAAATTAAATGTGGCATTTGTAAGTCCACATTTCACAAAGACTGTGCCGGCTCAAAGTGGATATGCAATTAACGGTATGGTAATATGTTGCATTGCTAGCACCCGTAAAGGGAGAAAAAGGCCGGTGAAACGCTGTTACAACCACCTCGCTTATTAAGATCGGCAAGTCAATCCTCTGTCGACTCTGAATACCTTGATCCGTCACTTGCGGCACCTGCCTGGTTTAAGTTATATGTTGATAAACAAGAACAACATAATATCTCAACAAACGTCAAACTGGACAAACTTCTTAATATACAAGAAAAAGTGGACAAGATTGAGAAGTCTGTTGAATCCTTGACGATATCTGGACGCAAACAACAGCTGGATTGGTTCAGAATAGGCTACGAGAATCGAAACTGCGATTTGGTTCTATCGAATTTGCCCACTAGTTCAAATGAAGATCTTCGATCGGTAACAATGCGTATTGCTCTAGCTCTAAAAATACGGCTTGATGACCGAGGCATTTTATCTGCTATTCGTATGCAACCTAAATCGAACAACAACTCAGGGAATGTAAATGTGCAAAACTCGACTCAAAGTGAAGTTATCACTGAGTATCACAGGCCACCTACGATCATCATAAAGTTCTCTGCGCCTCAAATTCGCACCAGTTTTATTAGCAGCATGCGAACTCGCAAAATGATTAATTCTAAATACATTGATGAAACATTACCTGCTTGCCGACTGTACATAAACGAGCATCTACCATATGAAACACTGCAACTTTTAAAACAATCACGTGATTTACTCAAAAATGACTCCAAAAAATTTGCCTACATCAATCGCAATATTGTGTGTTATCGATCATCAAGAGGTGCCCCAGTTTCGGAGATTGTGTCTGTCGAGGAACTGAAGAATATCGCTAAATGACGCCAACCTACATCGTCCACCAATACTTCAGCGCAACCGTCAACTTCGCGGTTATTTTAGATCTAACTTTTTCCACATAATACTCATCTCTGAAACGTGGCTTAATCACCTATCTGAAAATTGTTATTTTGATCTTGAAAATTATAATCTGATTCGTAATTACCGTGCATATGGCAAATGAGGTGGTGTAGCTATGTACATACACCAACATTTGAAGCTTAGAACGTTACTTACTTCTGACTCTCAGTCATTAACTTCTGCATAATTTATCTTCGCCGAAGTTACACCGCCTCGTCTGCCACCGATTTTAGTAATAGTCGTCTACCGTCCGCCTAGAAAATCACTCCAGCTATTTTTTGAAACTTTTCAGAAATTAAGCTCCAATTATAATAAAATTATTGTTATGGGAGACTTTAACATTAATTTAAATCGGGATAATAGTGATTCACTTAAACTAAAGGAGTTCGCAACTGAACATTCTCTACAAATTGTACCCTTCAAGAACGCTTTTCACAGCTCATCAGCAGATTCCTGGATTGATCATTGTTTAGTAGACAGCAGCGATAATGTCTTATCCAGCTCTCAGGTCAATTTACCATTTTTCTACGGTCACGATCTAATTTCAATTGACTATAATATCAGAGTACAAGCACCCCCTCCCCCTCTCTATAACGTGTAGGGATTATCGGAACTTTAACTGTTTACGCTTGCTTGATGATCTTGATAATTACGACTGGAGTGATTTTACTAAAACAACAAACAACTGTAGTGATGTTAATAAACTATCGCAAATTATTTCCTTATGGCTTACGTCTGTCTTTGATCGTCATGCGCCGAAAATAACATTTGTACCAAGACATAAGCCTGCGCTGTGGATCACTATGGAACTTCGATTATTGAAAGCTGAGCATGATACTATCTCAAGAGCTTACCGTAGAACACTTGATGCGCAACTTAAAATCCGGTTGCTTGAACTAAATAAGCTTAATAAAAATGCATGGAGCAATGCTCGAGCCCGTTATTATTATAACAGGCTATCTGTCGTTGGTACTTCGAGTCGAATGTGGAAGGAACTACGCAATTTGGAGTTAGTCCCTAAATCTAACAACACTTCTTCCTTGTGCTGCTCTGCTCACGAAATCAATAACTACCATGCCTCACTTACATCGGCTTATTGCGGCATTCAATCATAACTCATCAATTCTATGCTAACTCAGGAATATGATGAGAACTTCTTATATTTCACTAATATAACAATAACTGATTTGACTGAATGTGTCGCACTGGGTAAATCTGAAGCTAAGTGTATCGATGGTATTCCGAATGGCTTTCTAGTCAAAGCTTTTCCAGCAGTAGCACCATTGATGGTCGACCTAATTAACCTTTCTTTCAGCACAGCAACGTTTCCGTCCAACTGGAAAAAAGCTATCATGGTGCTCATAAAAAAGGTTAAGAATCCCACTGGACCTTCTGATTATAGATTGATTGCGATTCTATGTGCTTTCTCCAAAATTACCGAAAGGCTTGTCTACAATATGACAGTAAACTTTGTAAACGAAAATAATTGGTTTGATTCACAACAGTCAGGTTTCCGTAAAGGCTACAGTACCCAAACTGCGGTGATCAAGGTTACCGATTTCTGCCGTCGGGCAATTGATAATCGGATGATTGTGATTATTTTACTGTTTGATTTCAGCAAGGCATTTGACCTTGTAGATCATGAAATTCTTATCCATAAGATAGAAATGGCTAATTTTTTGCCTCTTGTCCTAGCTTGGTTTGCTTCTTATTTATCAGGCAGGTCTCAAGCTGTACTCGATATTACTGGCGAACTCTCATCGTTGAGGTTCACCAACGCTGGAGTTCCTTAAGGTTCTGTATTGTGGCTTTCTCTCCATATTTATAAATGACCTACCTACAGTTCTTCAACACTCTCATCACATGATTTACGCTGATGATACGCAAATATATCTCAGCTGCTACCCTCATGAAATTGACTCTGCTATTAGTCGAATTTCGTCTGATGCAGAAATGTTTTGTAAATGGGCCGACGAAAACAAGCTAGTGATCAACATCAGTAAAACAAAAGCCATAATGGTGGGCAATGCTTACTATGTGAAGTTGTTATATTCGGATACAGTGACTCCCATTAGTGTACGTGGCTGCGTGATTCCTTGGGTAAGATCTACTAAAAATCTTGGAGTAATCTTCGATTCTACACTTTCCTGGAATGAACATATTGTCCAGATATCGAATAGAGTTCACAGCATATTAAGACAGCTAAGAGCCAACCAAAATGTACTACCCACTTTCCTTCGACAGCAATTGGTATCCACCCTTATTATACCATACTTTGATTATTGCTCGGCAGTATACAATGATATTAATTCAACCTTGAAGGTGAAGGTCGAACGACTCCAGAATTCTGGGATCCGATTTATTTTTGGTCCTAGAAGGGATGTTCACATTACACCTTACCGAGAAAAATTGGGATGGTTAAACGCAGCGTCCCGAAGGCTTTACTTCATAGGGATTATCACCTATAATCTTATCTGTACGGGGACTCCTTCATACTTACTTACGTTCACAATACATTATGCAAAGTAACACGAACAGGTATCTACCGCGTTCCGGAAGTAATGAACTTATAATTCCCACTCATAAGTCTGCCAAATTTCCGAGTTCCTTCCTTATTACGTCATCAAGGCTATGGAATGCATTGCCATCATCTGTTAAGGATTGCTCGAGCATTGCGGAACTTAATACCAAGCTTTTTCGGTTGTTTTTCAAATCAAACTTGGAAAACTCCCCTTTATTTTCTATTTTAGAGTAGACTATTTACATTATATCGCGAACCAATAGACTAGTTTTAGTTACCTATAAGTAGAACTAATTTAGCTCATAAGATATAACAGTTACATAACGAATATTGTAATCTTAAGTTAGCCCATGAATTTGTGTTAACCTCACTCCCCGAGCTGAAATCGATTCAACATACTGTGAACATGAATTTATTTACATACAAATTTGTATTTTTCTATGTATATTCTTATATGGTTGGCCTTGATGTCTAACCTGCCACTGACTTTCGATTTCGAAAGGAAAATTAAAACTCGTAATTCTAATTTGTAGTGGAAATAACGTTTTATATGTTTGGAAACCCTGGAAAATACTTTGTAAATTTTTGAAAGAGAAAATAAAACTTAAAGATTTAAAATTAAGGAATCGGATATAATACGGGATAACGTGCAAAATCGGCTAAATTTTGATTGAATTACAGTTTTTTAAAAAGTAATTGGATTTTAAATCAGAAACCATGGATTAATTCAGTGTTGTACGATACATCTCTTTTTCCTTTTGACAAAATTCTAAGATTTTGTTTAGTTTTTTAATTATATATTTTGAGCATAATTCGTCAGCCCTGTCAAGTACATATAGGAATAAAATGAAATTTGAAAGATATGAAAACAAATTAAAGACTAAATAAAACGAGGTTTAAAAAAAATGTTATTCGAAATACAGTCAGTGAAAATTAAAATATTAATAAATCGTTTTCAATAAACTGTCTATCATTAGACACAAAATATTTCGGATTTTCTCTGATTTTTGATATGTTTTAGTAACTTACTAGATGTACCTGTATTAAACCAGCTTTATTACTTCCTTTATTTTTTCCTTTTGCAAAATTAGACCATTGACTTTAATAATCAACTTCATTCAGAGTTTCATGCGATTGGCACGCAATTTTTATTAACAAATTGTTTATAAAAATCATTTATAAACTGCATAGAACCACTTTTTGGACTCCAAGTTTTTCCAAACACAAGATTAAATCAGCGACTTTAATAATCACCTTCATTCACAGTTGCAAGCGATTAGCACGTAATTGTTATTACCAATTATTCTAAAAAATCATTTCTAAACCGCACAGAACCACTTTTGAGCTCCAATTTTTCCAATTGCAAGATTAAGTCAGCGACTTTAATAATCAACTTCATGCAGAGTTGCACGCGATTAGCACGGAATTGTTATTAACAAATTATTCATAAAAATCATTTCTAAACGGCACAGAACCACTTTTTGAGCTCCAATTTTTCCTATTGCAAGATTATATCATTATATCGCTTTTTGACCAAGTTACGAGATTTGATGTAAAATCGACAAATTAGAGAGAACAATATTTGTTAAATTCTATTTATTTTAACAAATATTGTTGAATAATTTGAATATCTAGAATGAGCCAAGATCAGTTTATCTGTTGAAAAAAAAGAAGGAACTTTACCAGTGCAGTCTTTGTATGCGACATTCCATCCTGGGGCTTCGCCATCTAGACCGCCGATACCAGACGAACGGCGATTATGATGGTGGTGGATATTGAAATCGTTAGGTGATGGCAATGGCGGAATATATCACAAAACTTCATCAAATTTGTGTTTTTTTTTTCATGATCACAGAATAGAAATTGTGGGGAAAACATGAGTTTGAAGTCGATAAATATTATTAGTATAATTTAGAGTTAAATCTTTGTGAAGTACTGATGTAGAAATTAAAAGTGTCCTCTAATTTAATTACTAAAAATGATTACTCATACAAAATAAATAAGTACTGATTCATTTGTCAAATTCAATTTTCTTTTAATATTTGTTTTTGGCAAATTCAATTTAGTACAATTTTATTAGTTGTGAATGAGTAGTTAATCGGATGTATACTTTTCACTGAAAAAAATTCCATCCAACGAATGTCCAGACAGCGAAGCGAAACAAATTCGGTAATTCATATTATTATTAATTTTTTTTTCTTTATTAATTAATGGGAGGAATCGCCCTTTTTGACTTATTTGCCGTATTATTATTATTTATCGTAAGATTTTGCGAGAGCTGCAGATCGACTTAGAAAGATGGCGCCATACGCCACATTTGTGTATGAAATGTAGGACTGCAGAAACCTACACCAAGTACATCAGCGGTCATGAGTCGATTTCCGCCAGATAAACAATATTTTCGAAACGTAAACACAAACAACGTGGCTCGTCTTACCAACAGCGAGCTGCTGCTTGAAAACGAAATTTCGCATAAATTTTGATTAAATTTGAATTAATTAAAATTTTTATACTAACATTAGGCTGGAATTAATGTGTATTTATTACAAAAAATTCAAGGTTCTGAAAGAATAGTTCAAATCTAAAAAAAAGCTTCAGCAGGCCAAAATACGAACCGTTTTTTAGTAAAAAATTCATTTTCGACCACCAGCAATGAAGACTTCTTATTTATTTACACAACAACATTTGAAGACGATTTATTAATATTTTAATTTTCAATGACTCTATTTCTAATATATTTATTTTTAAACCTCGTTTTATTTAGTCTTTAATTTGTTATTATATCTTTCAAATTTCATTTTATTCCTATACTTGAGAAGGCTGACGAATTATGCTCGAAATGCGGATAAAACTACTTGCCGATTAATTAAAAAACTAAACAAAATCTTAGAATTTTGTCAAAAGGAAAAAGAGATGCATCATACAACACTGTATAAATCCATGGTTTCTGACTTTAAATCCAATTACTTTTTAAAAAACTGTAATTCAATCAAAATTTATCTTATTTTGCACGTTATACCGTATTATATCCGATTCCTTAATTTTAAATCTTTAAGTATTATTTTCTCTTTCAAAAATTTACAAAATATTTTCCACGGTTTCGAAACATATGAAACGTTATTTCCTACATGTATGCCTGACGTGTAAAATAATCACTTTTTGATTCATTAAAAATTCGAATTACGAGTTTTAATTTTCCTTTCTAAATCGAAAGCCAATGGTAGGTTAGAAATTCGAATCCGATCGATATTTTTGACAGTCTCTTTCGAAAGTCGCGCTGCTTCGCCAGAAAACAAATATGCGGTTTATAGATGATGTGCATTTTCTTCGTATGTATTCTCGTCATTCACCGACAATGCTACCTTTCCGATAATCGCAAAGCTCTTTTCCTACCGGTTAATTTCATTAACTTGAAAACGGTAGTTTGAAAATACTTTCGGCAAACGAACTTTCATTTCACAATTTTACGCTCTATCTGCTGGTCAACCAGGTTCAATACGTTGCGTATATTGTGACCTCCAACCCCAACTTCTTACTCGTACCACTCCCCCGTCGTCGCTCGTGGCCGCCTGCAAAACCGAACATATTCCCTGCGGGTCATAAAAAACCGCACGGAGCGCCGGATGGTAAAAGAGGGCGCCAGACAAGCCGAGGCTCGACGAATTTATACGCGCGTCACACACGGTTATGTGCCCGCTAGCTCAGCCCCGAGTTCCTGTCTCGGCAAGGGAGAAGGCGGTATTATCTAGCACAGACGAAACTATTACGCGACCACAGCCGACGAGGACGGAGAGCTCGAACTTATATGAATCACATACCGAAGCTACACTAAACGACGTTATCCGAACCACACGAAACTTTACCGAAACCAACTAAATTGACTGATTATATCCCTTTACGGAAATCTACGGAACGCGGACAAATCACCGAAATGACGCTACCCGAAACCCACTCCAACTTACCGTTTGAATTAGTGAACCGATCAAATCCCGAATTCCTTAATTCAATTATCTACACTTTCGGCGAACGTTACTAAAGTTTTACGTATCCCCCGGAAGTTATCGTTTTACCGCGGAAACTGCGATTCAAGTTGACACACTCCTACTTATACACAACAACTTTAGCGTCTCCGTAGAGACAGTTAGCCTTACGTACAAAAACATAACAAAAACACGGCAAAACCTTCCGGCAGTGCTCGATAGCCTTTGCCCCATAAAGATTGCTCGTGAACCGGCAATCTAGGTAACTTAATCGCGCGAAGGGCCCGGTCCAGTTAGCATCGCACAAATGGTCCTTTCCTTACCAACAGATCGGCTGGAGTATTACCCGAGAAAACCTTCTTATTGCACAAAAATTCGGCTCCTTAATTTATAAGATAGCGCCGCCTCACAAGAGCGGCAAGATAACAGATAACCGCAGTGTTCATTTTACTGAGTGAATAGATATCCACAAAGTTCAAGATATGATCACGCACAGGAGCGATCCAGCGAACCCAGGTAAAATTAACGAGCTTGCGTCTTCGTTCATAAGAAGATAGATTATGAATGTAAAATGTCGACCATGCTAGTTAACGGCTCACAAAACCATTTGGGGATCGCGTCACGATCGCGGTTCGTGACCGGCAATAACGTGAGGCCACGAAACTTTCGCGATATTATAGATAAATGTCCACAGAATATGGGAAAAATTATCTTATCATGTAAAAGTCAAAAATAAAATTGCAATTTTGGTTTGAAGAGGGCCATATATCCGGAAATGAAAAAACTAACAAAGTAGAATTTACATAAGTCGAGAACAAAGTCAGCTGAGCAAATGGGGTTTTCGCAAAAACGCGTCATGAAGTGTACGAAACGATTACGATGAAAACGAAAAATTTGAAAATTCAAAATGGCGGACACAATATCCAGGACAAAAATTCTAAGAATACGAGTGAAGTCCATGAAAATGACTACCCATAAGTTTTCGGGTACGCTGAACACGAATCCGATGATCGTTTTTAAACATTCAAAATTGCGGACCTAATATGGCGGACAACAATTTTAAGAATTAGAACTAAGGCCAGGATAATGGCTCCATGTAGGTTTTTGGGCACGCTGAACACGAATCCGACGTATATTTTAAATAATTCATTATGGAGCATCCAATATGGCCGACCCCAATTTTGAAAAATGAGGATATGTCTGTGTTTGAAATTGTTATGAGAGCATCTTAAGGATGTTTAAAATCAGATCGACGTTCCAGAAAAAATTAACAAAAATGCTTGCGATTTCTAGAACTATTTTAATGAGTAATTAACAGTTGTTCACTCGTATCTCGAGAACCAGGATATGTCCATGTCTGAAATTTTCACAAAATCATCTTGTGGGTATTTAAAATATGTTCCACCTTTCAAAAAATATTTTAAAAAATGCTTACGGTTTCTAGAAATATCTTAATGAGCATTTAACAATTTTTCACTCGTATATTGAGATCAAGGATATGTCCGTATCTGAAATTTTTACGAGAGCATCTTGAGGATGTTTAAAACCAGTTCCACATTCCAGAAAAAATAAAAAATAATGCTTGAGGTTTCTAGAACTATCTTCATGAGCAATTATAGGATTTTCGCTTTTATCTCGAGAATCAGGGTGTCCGTGTCTTTATTATTATTTTATAAAAAAATCCGCCATCATTTCTGTGCTCAGTCAGCAGAATGGCTCCATTTTGGCGACATAAGGAGAGAATTTTCACTCCTAAAAATTGAAAGTGTGTCTCAAATAACGTATAGACATTAGATACACAAGTAATTGTAATTTTTTAAATGTATTATTATTGTAATATTAAATCATCAAAATTTACTTTTGTTTCATATTCTTTGCGTTGTTTAATATGATTATGTTTAATATGAATGTAGACGAGCGACAATTTAGGAACACTTAAGTACACTGCCCGATTAAAGGTGTCTAGCATTCGATTTTCGCGGCTATTTTGTCTTGAGTGTTCTTTTAAGTTCTTCCTATATAACTTATGCCAACTTTCATTTGCGTCTTCGGAATAGTACATCATCTTTAGTCATTTTTTATGAGGAATTCAGTAGTGCTAGAATAAACAGTGTAAACTAATTTTTTTAACCCATAAATTTAATCCAGAACAAAAAAATTGTTTGTTCAACAAAATGCTATTACATTTTTCTAAATTAATTTGAAAATTCCAAGAAATTAAAGTAAGCATAAAAACATAATTTCTAAATAACTACGTATGGATTTTTAAAAATTCCACTTTTTTATAAAAAAAAAAATTTTTTTCTGATACACAAATATTTTTTTATGTTTCAAAAAAATTGTTTACATATTTCATTCAAGCACCACTGAATTCCACATCCAAAGTTACTAAAGACATAATTTTTTTGGCCCATAAATTTTAGCACAGAAATTTGTTTTCGGGAAAAGGCTATTAAAATTCGCTAAATTAATTTAAAAATTAAAAAAAAATGTGATGAACAAAAAAACATATTTTCTAAATAATTGCGCATGGATTTTAAAAAATTTTTTTTTTGGGTCATACAAATTTTTTACAATTTTTATTATATTACCATTGAATTCCTCGTAAAAGATGACTAAAGAAATAATTTTTTTGGATTTTTTGAACGCCTGCTTCATATAACTAATTTTGTACCCGGACCCCTTAAATAACATAAAATTTAATAAAGTGTAATAAAGAATTACATCAATGTTTAAGTAGGAGTTACGCAATATTCCTAAGTACTATGGTATTTACATCCAAAGTATAAATAAACAATGTGCTATTAAAGTAGTGAGATAAATCGCTAATATGCGCGGTTTTTTCACATCCGTTATATAAAATATTGTAAAAAACACGTGTGAAAAAGTTTTATTTTTGAACCTGAGAGTTTCCTGCGTTTGAACCTCACGCTCGCCTGCGACCCATTTAGAAAACGATTAATCGTTTAAAAGGTTACCTTCTCAGTGAAAAACACTTTGATACTAGTATCATAATGTACTAGTATGGTACGATTTCAAAAACTGTCGTTGTCTGCGTTATTTCGGGTTCGAAATTTTGAGTGTTAAGTTTTATTCACCGCGTTATTTCGGGTTAGTTACTTCAAGTTTCAACTATTATTATAACCGTGCACATAATTTCATACAATAGAATTTTTCAAAATTTGGGTCGGCCATATTGGATGCTCCATTTTGAATTATTAAAAATGAACGTTGGATTCGTGTTCAGCGCACTCGATAACTTATGGGTAGCCATTTTCATGGTCTTAGCTTGAATTCGTAAAATTTTTGTCCTACATATTAGGTTCGCGATTTTCAATTTTTAAAAACGATCATCGGATTCGTATTCAGCGTACCCGAAAACTTATGGGTAGACATTTGTATGGCCTTAACTAGGATTCTTAAATTTTGTATCGTCCATATTGGATTCGCCATAATGAATTTTTAGAAACGAACATCGGATTCGTGTTCAGCATACCCGAAAACCTATTGATAGCCTTTTTCTATGGCCTTACTTCGACTTCTTAAAAATTTTTGCGCATATATTGTGTCCGCCATTTTGAATTTTCAAATTTTTCGTTTTCATCGTAATCGTTTCGTATTTCGTATACTTTATGACGCGTTTTCGCGAAAACCCCATTTGCTCAGTTTACTTTTTTCTCGACTTATGTAAATTCTACTTTGTTACTTTTTTCATTTTCCGAAATATGGCCCTCTGCAAACCAAAATTGCAATTTTATTTTTGACTTTTACATGATAAGATAATTTTTCCCATACTCTGTGGACATTTATTTATAATATCGCGAAAGTTTCGTGGCCTCACGTTATTTCTTTCTAGAATTCTACGATTTTTTCACAACAAAAATCGCCATCGATCACTGTGCGGCGTCACGGTGTGACGTCACACCGCATTACGTTCAACGGAATTGGCTTGCCACGCGTGGTATTTCCATTTTCGTTGACATCTCTATTTTCGATCAGCAGACCCGCACTTCCGAAACGATAACGATAAGCACACTACGTGACGGCTTTTTCCCGTCCTCGAAAGGACGAAGTTATCCTCTTACAAAAGCATCTCCCGGAACTCTAAGAGAAAGATCATCGATCGCGTTTCCGATAGTTAACTATACCGACGCGTGTGGCCTTTGGGATTCGTCTTTCCGAAAGTAACGAAAACCCGATTCAGATAACCGAAGGCGATTCGCGTTTTTCACTTTCACTTTCACTCGCGAAAACGGCAACAGGCAATCGGAAAAGCGCTGATTAATTAAACAACCGTGAGCACAAAGAATCAAGTTATTGGCATACGGAAGGATTTCGTAGCCGGAAAGCACTCGTGCTCAGTTGCTACCATTTTGATGACCAGGCATACCTCCAGGCTCCAGGGCTGCTACCAACGGACTGACGATCTGACGCACCGGTTGCAATCGCGCCGGTTACGCCGCGCCGGCCGCCGTTTACCCTTTCTACACCGCGATCTTGATAGTAGGGAGAGACCCCGCGACCCACACGGCCATACACGGCTAGACGTCCCCTTCCGTCCTTCTTTCTTAATCCTTTTCGAACGTTCCCGAAATTTCGGCATGTCGCCTTCGCCGTCCCTCTCCTTCATGAACGTCTTGTACTTCTGGAAGTCGAAAACAAAGCCGTCCTTGATCCGACTTCCAAAACAAAAGCAAATACAAATACCAATGTTTATGTCTCAAATATTTATCGCATGCAATATATTATTTCAGAAAATAATTAAAATTAAATTAATTAATGAATAGCAGCCCGAATTATACGTACTTTTATAATTATCAATGACTCACTCCTAAAATAACAATTCCAGTTCCAAGTTATTGCCATACTAAAAATTATCGCTGCTTCGGAGCAGTCCCCCTATAACGACAACATTTCCCCTAGGATAAAATCCCCCGGCAGATTCATAACAATTACCAATTCTAACTCTAAATCATCCCACCTACATCGTGATGCTGTCATACTAAAAATTACATCTTCTTCGGAGCAGTCCCCACTATAATGACAACATTTACCCTTGGATAAAAGCCTCCCGGCAGATTCATAACATATACAATTCAAATGACGTCAGCCGAATGACGTCATCACCAAAATAAACACTAGCGCTTCTTCGGAGCAGCCCCCTGCCCCATAAAGTGATGAGATAATTTCGGAAATTGCACACATTCAAAATATTATCGGTTCTTGAAGACCAGTCCCACCCGTAAGTTATCCTCGTTTTGACTCTATTAGCAGATAGCACTGTAATGCGCTTTGCCACGTTTCAATATATACAGTAATGGGAAAAAGTTCTGGAACGGTCAAATATCTCGGCGGGAATTTTCGGGGAAAATGTTTCAGACAAAAGTTTAAGGATTTTCCCCTGGCTATTTACTGGTACCAGTGATCTTGATCTTGAACATGACCTTGAAGGTTATTCCAAGGTCAAGTTTGTTTTTAAATGGGATATGGACGAGGCCACAACTCGGGAGGAGGTGGCACAGGCCATCATTGAGATGACTTCACCGGAAGCAGTGACCCCTGAGAATATCAAGCTCAGGGGAGCATATAGCGGAACCCAGGCGGCTAATATCTTGCTTCCCGTCGCAGTAGCAAACACACTGCTGCAAAAGGGGAAGCTTAAAATTGGCTAGGTTAATTGCCGGGTTCGACTGCGCGAAGGACCCCCGCGCTGTTATAGGCGCCACGAGAGCGGACATCTGGCAAGGGGTTGTAAGAGCGCGGTCGATCGCTCGGCGCAGTACTTCCGGTGTGGCAAGGAGGGCCACAAGATTGAGGACTGCGTAGCCAAACATCGTGCAACGCAGGAGGTTGGAGCACAGACCAACAATGGCTAAGGTGCTCCAAATAAACTTCAATCACTATGCGGTGGCCCAGGACCTGCTGTTTCAACTGGTCAAGGAGGAGAAGGCCGATATCGCCGTCATCAGCGGGGCTTACCGGGATCTTTGTAAACCGAGTTGGGTGAAGGATTGCACCAGCAAGGCGGCCATCTGGGTGTGTGGGAATCTCCACATATCCAATAAGATATCCGACCCCCTGCCCAGCTTCACCTGGGTGGAGGTGGGTGGTATAAGACTATACAGTTGCTACCTCCCTCCCAGTCTTACCATCGACGAGTTCCAAGGATCCCTGGAGGCCATCGTCGCCAGTGCCAGAACCTCCCGACTACCATTAGTGACCGGGGGGGACTTCAATGCATGGGCGACGGAATGGGGTAGCGCGAAGAACAACCATCGAGGTTATGCCCTTCCGACCGCTGTGCATGCTTGACATCTCCGGGAAGCTATATGAGAGCGTTATCTGTGCCAGACTGGAAGGAGCCATCGAAAATGCCGGTGGTCTTTCCGAAAACCAGTTCGGATTTCGGAAGGGGCGCTCAACCATCGATGCAATGCGCCGAGTGAAAGCAATAGCCACGGATGCCATCAGTGGCAGCCGAATCACCAGGTGCATGTGTGGCATCATTCCCCTGGATATTCGGAACGCATTCAATTCGGCCAGGTGGGATTGCATCATGCAGGCTCTCGAAGATCTGAAGGTGCCTCTCTACCTAAGAGAAGCCATCTCAAGCTACCTAACAGACCGAACCCTGTATTAAGACACCGATGACAGCAGGCACTCCTACAACATCACGGGAGGCGTGACACAGAGTTCGGTTCAGGGACCCTTGCTCTGGAACGTCTTATATGACGGACTGCTCAGGCAATCCCTTCCAGACGGGGTGTCCATGGTAGCTTTCGCAGACGACCTTGCACTAATCGTCGTCGCGAAGACCATCGACGAGGTGCAATTTAGCGGATATTAAGCTATCGAGGTAGTAGCTAGATGGTTGAGCAACCATGGGTTAGATCTGGCGGCTGAGAAGACGAAGGCGGTGCTCATCTCTCGATCAAAGAAAAGGGTATACGCCCCCTTCACGGTGGAATATACGCAGATCAGGACGGTGGACACTGTTAGATGTCTTGGAGTCACTCTAAATGCGCGGGTGTCGTTCAAACAACACCTGATGAACGCAGGCGCAAAGGCTTCCAAAGTAGCTCGTACGCTCTCCAGCATCATGCCCGATAGGGGGGGGAGGGGGGACGAAACAGCCGTGACGGTCCCTCCTTTCACCGGTAGTAAGCTCCGTTATTCTTATTCTTTACGGGGCACCGATCTGGGCTGATGCCATGAACATCCATAAGAGCTACGGAGCCACCTGTCGGCGGGCTTATAGAACAGCCGCCCTAAGAGTGGCCCGTGCCTACCGTTCTGTATCGGACATCGCTCTCTCGGTGGTCGCGGGACTCCCTCCCATAGACCTTCTTGCTATGGAGAGGGCAGCACTACACCGCGAAGGCAGGGGTATAAGGCAGGACATCGCCGACCAGGAGCCGAACCACGACAAATGGTTCATGAGGACCATATAAGAGTGGCAAAAAAGATGGGATTCAGCGGATTCGGGGCGGTGGACCCACTGCGTCATCCCAGATGTAGCAAAGTGGACGGGCAGACAACACGGATACACCACCTTTCATCTCACCCAGGTGCTCACCGGGCACGGCTGCATTCGCAGCTACTTACATCGTTTCCGCATTTATCAAAGCACGGAGTGCTCGGCATGTCCTGGTGTCGACGAAGACGTGGCCCATGTCCTCTTCCACTGCCCGAGATTTGCAGCGGAACGGGAACAGTTCCGGATCTCGGGAGGAGGACCACTAACACCTGAGGGAATTGGGGAATGTCTACTCGCCTCACAGGAGGGATGGAACGCGGTGGTCATCATCGCCACCTCCATCATCGATAGGCTGAATGCCATCAGAAGAGAAGAAGACGGAAGAGGCAACAACATCGCCCAGACTTGAAGAGCCAAAACATCGACGGAGGGCCTACTGAGGCATAGACTGCCCCCCTCGAAGTAATGCCTTCCGGCGGTTTACACACACACACACACACGCGCGCGGGCGCGCGCGCGCAGTCAATTTTGGTTGGGATGGTACCTGCTGACGGTCTGAAGGTAGATTTCTCCGTTTTTAACCATCTAAAAAAAAATAATAAAAAACTTCAGAACCTAGTGTTATCTCTGACTGCATTTCGGATTATCGTGTATTTAAGTAAAAATTTCTAGGACCGTCCTGGTACTATCGCCTATATATGTAATTTGTTTCTAAAACTATATTATATTATATTTGTTACGGAATTTAATGAAATGAATTAAAGAGCGTTACTTGTATAATAAACGAGGAACTATTCCGTGCGTACTGGTTATCTTCCGACAGGAAGATGGAGGTGTTAGGCACAAGAATTATGAATTACAATCTTTTAATATCGAATTGCATATATTTGTTCAGAATTTACAATATACTTTACATAAAATATATTACAGTTTGTCGGAGTGCGTGTCGAATCTCCTGAACGTATCTCGTATGTGAGTTGATGCAGGTACGCGAACATGCTGTCGTTGGAATCCTTCGACACGGTATAGAAAATCCCGTTCAATTCACTACGATTGGAATCGTACAAAACCACCGAAAGATGGTTCGAATCGTTAGGCATCTGTGTATGCTAGTGGCTATTACGGATGACCGTTTCGATCGACGAATTTTGTGGATTTTTCGTTGCGTCTATTTTCGTTTGTACGCAACCGTCCCGGCAGAAAGATAATATGGCTAAACGCCTAGCGCGCAGTTCTTTCTCGTCACCGTGTGACGTCCCAATGAGACGTGATTGGCAATTATGATCAAGGGATTGATGGAAGAGCAGTGATTATTGGCGGTTAGCGGGTTTCACGAGGAAATAATGCCCCGCTTATCTTAAATCTAAATGATGACGATATCTTGTAACGGAAAATCAAATCGTATATACATGTATCGGTAATAATAAGTATAGTTTATAAAGAGAGAGGGAGAGAGACTAGGTTGGCAGAGAGAGAGAGAGAGAGTATGTAGGAAGAGAGAGAGAGAGAGAGAGAGATAGAGAGAGAGAGAGAGAAATATTAGGTAAGGGAAGACAGGAAAAGTGCGTTTTTCGGCAACCGACGCTACGGTACTTGACCTTCCTCGTTTATGCGACAAGCACGCATAGCTTGCGGAAAATTCGCATATTTGTTCCGAAATAATGGACACAGTTTTCTTGCCACGTGAGATCGGTTTTTCCACATATTTCGAACAAGACACTATTGTTCAATCGCAAAAATCGGTAGTGTGGAAAAGTATAATAACGGAGAGTGTTACTCCCGTTTTCGTTTGCAACCACATATTTCGCGAGCGCCGATTGAGTTCTTGACGCGTGTGCACATTATCACGATAATCGTTTCTGCATAATTTTTGTCAGTTCGTTCGGCTAAGTATCAAGAAATTGGTCTGTGTTTTCTTAATCCTTTCGCCATTCCGATGAAGAATTCCGTTACGCAAAATGGCGTTTTCCGGCGATGGTAGCGTCCTTTCGACACGTGCATGGCACCAAACTAACACCCGAATATTCCTCACGAAATCAAATGCCAGATCTGAAGAAATATGAACAGGACAAACAAATTAAGTGACATTGGACGTGCATAGAAGGATTTAACCAGTTTTTTCTGTACATCGTTATTTCATAAAAATATCATCTGTCTTTCGTCACCTCTCTCTCTCTCTCTCTCTCTCTCTCTCTCTCTCTCTCTCTCTCTCGATTAGTTTAAAATTAAAATAGATTTCTTTTTTTTAGAAAACGTAGAATTTTTAATTTTATGAATAAAAAAATGTAATTCCAAAGTATGTTGTGTGACGATTGAAATATTTATTTCTAGTATGATGATATGAATACATTCTCTAATTGAATATTTTTTCTTGTATGATATGAATCGTATGAGTCTTAATTATTTAAATAATAAGTCGGAGAATGTAAATGTAGTCTTCCGCCAATAATTAAATTTTTTCAATAAAATGTTGTGTTCTCATGATGACAATCATAAAATATCGATGGTTTATGTGTACATTATTTTCAATATAAAGTTCACAATGAAATAAAATAAAAAATAATTGTTACAATCGGAACAATATTCATGCCAAGAATAAGGATACATCATATCTCTCTCCTCGTTATATATTAAACCTAACGCGATTGAATAATAATTCTAATCATGAATATAATAGTTTCATTATAAAAATATAGCATATTGATACCTTAATATGCTTCCGTTCGTGTACATGTGAAAAGCAACTTCCGAACGTTCTAATTGTATCCTCGTCACCACTTTACCTAAGTCCGTAGCAATTGTCACCTATTAAATGATTACATTTGTAATACATAAAGCCATGCGCATAATACCATAAAAACTACTTTTAACATATTTCTGTAACTATATTATAATAGTATAAAACATATAATTATGTTGCCAGATGTTTACATAGAGATCATTTGCAACTGAAGATATAAAAGACAATTGGAACACCTAATTTCCGTATTTGGGGGAACCAATGATCCTTCACGAAACACTCTAAATGATGAATATATGCGATACATAATGGTACATGTGGGGACTTTTGCTATTTGTGGGGCCGTTCACCGCAATTTTGGTATTTTAATACAAACAGCAATTAAAAAGCGATGAAAACTTAAAGATTAAAGGAATAAACGTTACTAGCAATTTCTTTTTTTAATTTATTATTGTTTAAAATATGTAAAATTGGATTTTTTTACAAATTTTCATTGTCGTCACCTTCATTGTCGTTACCAAACATTTGGCGTATCAGGTACGAAGCAAGAACAAAGTGTAACTCGTAGCAGAAAATATTTTTCAAATCATAAATAATGTTTATATTTCTCTTCCTCTTAGACATTTATTTAAATATAATTAAAAAAAAACACACAAAATTAAACTGTATATACTTTAATTAATGACATATTGAAAGAAAAAAAGTTTCTTTTAGTACCTTTTCTTGTTACGGCTCTACATGTACATGGTAAGTAGAGGTTAGTTGTTTGTTTTCATTCTAACAGTTCAAAGTATATCATCATGAAATGAAGCTCAAATAAAATCTCAAAGAAAAAGCTAAAGAACAATTAAGGCGACATTTGAGGTTAATGTTTTTTTTTTTAATTTTCTAATACTTTATTATTTTTTATTAATCTATTCCAATAATATAATAGATACGAAAAAGCTAAAGAAAATGGGAGTGTGTTGTTGATGAAAAATTTGTCTAAAAAAGAAGCTGCGACCAGAAGAAAAAATATTATTTAATGAAATGTGCTGCTATAATTGTCCTCAAAATCAGCAGTGCATTCATTACAGTTTAGGTAACGCATGGAATACTCACCAAGGTTCTAAAGAAAAAGATTCTCGGAAAGTGTCTGAAATTGTAAATTTTACAGTTGCAAAAAGACCACCAAAAAGGAACCGAAAAGAGTCTAATATAGAGCAAAATCCATCGACAGAAGATCGACCCAAAAGAAATTGTCGAAAAAGAAAATTAGATGATTAAAATCCAAATATTTTCATGAGCCGTGACCGTCCGAAGAACAAATATCTAGTGTGATTGTTAATTTAAACAATAATAAGTGCAGTTTCTTTATAATTGTTACAGCGTTATGAATCAAGTTTATTATGAAATAATATTGTTTATTAAAATTATGAATATAATATTATCATTGTAGTCACTAACCAACGACACATTAACTTTAATAAATTTATTTTGTCTGAAACTTCATGTGTTTCAAAAATTCATGTGTTTTTCATAATTTTTTAATTATTACTTAATAAATAATTTTCATTTATTCACGAAAATGCACTAAATTAGATAGGTACACTAAGTTTTTGACTCTTTAGAGTTATTTTTTCAAGTTTTTAATAAGCAATTGTTGGTTTATATAGCCGTATGAAAATGCGTCATAGTAAAAGTCTTCCCCTTTCCTTTAAAATAATTTTGTAGCGTGACTACTTTAACAATAACTTAACTTGGTGCTATTAAGCAAGAATCCATTAAAAAAAACGAATTTACAGTAACTTAAAAAAAAAATTTCATTCTTGAAAATGTCCTGTTTTTGGAGAAACACCCATATATACTTTTTGGAAAAGTGTGTATTATTTTTTAATGTGACTAACTCGGTTGCGTGTACTGAGGGCTATGCCCCCACCCCCCCAGACCCTCCCGCCCCTAAAAACTACCCTAACCTACCCCTCAGAACCTCGCATACGCTCGGTTATGCCTAAATTTGGCTATAGGTCCTGGAACTATCAGTCGAGAAATTTGTCCTGGAACTATCGTGAAAATCAGTGAAAAGTTTCAGGACCGTCCTGGAACTATGCTAAGGTCCTTGAAGTATCATTAATTTATGTATTTTGGTCCTGGAAGTATGCGTTTCGCATAAATATTGTTTTGTGCAAAGTAGTAAATAGAGAGTGCGATCAAGGAGGAAGGGGGCATATTGTAGAAATTTATATGGCGCCCAGGGCTCATCGCCATTCGAGCGCCTCATCCCACGAGGTTGGGACCAAATTTGAGTGATGCGCCAGCACCGCTGGTTGTGCAAATTGATAAATCTACAAGTCAGCTACCAAAATTAGTAACAAGCTGCCCGCCTTGAGACTTCTGTTTGTTCAGAGAACCCTTTCTAACGTTGCCACGACCCGCTAGAGGCCAACCCTCTTTGCGGTAACTACCGGACGGCCACGGCACGCCGTAGCTCCCCCGTGTGGAAGGCCCCAGGTGTCCCTGTCAACATCGTTACAGATTGTTCTGTAGCAATGAAGTTTTCTCTGACGTATCGCGTGTCTAAGCTTCTTATTGGCTACTTTGCACGCATCTACGCAATTAGTGCCACACCCCCTGGAGCGCTGCACAAATCGCTTATGGTGTAGCGCTGTTCCTCGTAGATCAGAGATTCCATGGTTCCACCAGTAGGCGGATTTGAGATGATAGTCCTTGACACGCTTAGTAGGGTGTATCGAATAAATTGAAATTTCGATTTTTAATTAGGCACTATGAGAAAAAGTTGTGGGACCATAGTAATATTTGGTATTGGTATTGGTATTTTCTTCAACAGGCTCGGGTGAACCCCAGAAATCAGCACACTTAGCTGTTTGCCTTTGTATGCTATTCCTGATGCTATTCAGGGTTCCGTTGGATAGCCAGCTGCTTTGCAGAATCTCAAAAGTTGTCCAAGATTCAGCTCCCTGACTTCCTCCTTGCTTACAAATGGAGAATCCAGGAATCTCCTTCGAGTCTTCATCAGTGCAGGGCACTCGCATAGGAAGTGAATTAAGGTTTCCTTCGTACGGTGTGACTGTGCTTGTTTAATTTCCATGTCCGGTTAGGATTTCTATGGAGATTCTTATTTCTGTTCTGTGTAGTTCGAGCAGTTTTTCAGCCCATCGGTCCGCTTGCAGCTCTCCTGCAAGGGTTTTCGTTGTGCTGCATTTTTTGTTTTTGATCCACTCTCTAACCTGTTGGGATTTCATCTGTCTCTCCAGTAGGTTTAGTCCTTCTTGAAATGGCAGTGCCACCCTCCTAGTCAAGTCAGTTCCATTAACTACTCCCGACTTGGCAGGGGTGTCCGCTCTTTCATTTCCTTTCCAGCCCATATGGCCAGGTATCCAGGTCAAGCTGAGTTTGTTTCTTATAGCCAGGTTACGTAGGCAGGTCTTTGTATCTCTGACTAAAGCTGATTTGACGACTGGATTGTCTATCGCTCTCAATGCGGCTTGGCTATCCGAGCATATCCATATCGTTTTATTTGTCACTTCCTTCTCCCTCAGGGGTCTCGGCACACTTGAGGATTGCCGGCAACTCTCCTTGGAAAACAGTGTTAAATTTGTTGAGCTTGAGGGAAAAGTTCTCCCGCAGCTTCGGTCTGTAGTATCCTGCGCCTACATCCTGGTTGGTTTTGGGCCCATCTGTGAACCAGATGATGCCATTCCTGGGTATTGCTGATTTATTTTTCCAGTCCTCCCTGTTGGGAAAACAAACCTTAAAGTTGTTTTCCCCCGTGTGGTGTGTCTGAATCTTGTCTTGTGGTTGGTACCACATGTCTCTCAGATTTCCTTGAAAAAGATTGTTCAACCAATCTTGTTTACCTGTCAAGCTTCCCAAGCTCTTGAGTTTATACACGGTTCTCATGGCTTCGCATTTTACTGCCTGAGCCATGGACGGTACGCCCAAAAGAGACCTCATTGCAGCTATGGGTGTACTCTTCCTTACTGAGCAAATGCCCCTGAGGAACATAGCCTGTACCCTGTTCAATTTTTGTTGAACTTGGGTCTTTTCTGTCTTCTGCCACCAAATTGACGAGGCATAGGTAATCCTTGGTAACACAATCTGTTGGTAGATCCAGAGCAGCTGTTTCGGTCCTAGACCCCAACTGTTACCAAGAGCTCTCCTACAATGCCAGAAAGTAGCAATTGCTGATTTTATTTATGACATTGGTTTTCCAGGTGACCATTCCAGTTTAATTTTTTATCCAGGGTTACTCCAAGATATTTGGTTTCGCTGGCATATGGCACCTGCTTCCCGCTAATCACCATTTCCCTCAGTTTTTTGATCTTATATCTTCTAGAGAAAATGATGACGGCAATTTTTTCCGGTTGTATCGATAGCGCTTTTTCATTGCATTTTTCCACAACCCTCAGGGCTTCTTGGACAAGCTCCTGCAAAACTTCCCCGTAGTTGCCTCTAGCGAGGATAGCAATATCGTCCGCATATCCAATCACATAGATTCCGCTATCGTTGAGTTTCCTGATCAAGATATCAGCTACCAGGTTCCAAAGAATTGGGGACAACACTCCACCTCGAGGACAACCCTCAGAAATCATCCCCTACACTAGGGTACCCTGCCATTCCGTATAAATATACCTATTTCTAAGGGTGCTCAGAATCCAACTTATGAGTTCCTTGGGCACCCCATGTTCTTCCGCTCCTTTCCGTATTACTTCCGCGGAGGTGCGGTTAAAAGCACCCTCAATATATAGGAAAGCACCGATGCACGTTCCTTTCGTACTGAGTGGCTTCTCTATAAAGCCCGCGGCTGACATAAATGTCAACTCAGCAGATTTGCCAGCCTGGTAGGCATACTGTTCCCTATGAAGAGGTGAGCGTACCAAAGGACCTTCTATAAGATACCTCTCAACCAATCTTTCCAACAATTTTAATAGGAAGTCTGATCGGTCTGTAGTCCTTTGCCTCCACGTAGTTCCTGTTTCCAACGTTGGGTATAAACGAAACTCGTGATTTCTTCCATTCTTTAGGTGTGTAACCAAGCGCAATGCACCCCCGAAGAAGTCCAGTCAATGGTCTCAGGATAGCCCCCAGACCTTCCTGAAGGAGGGCCGGGTATATGCCATCCGGTCCCGGTGACTTAAACGCCTCAAAGGCCATTAGTGCCCTTACAACCTTGTTTGGATTTACAACTTGGGCAGCGATCCCCCAGTGCCTTCCCTTTACTCGTAGTAGGCTCCTCGGGGGTACCGTTCGATCCCAGTTTAATACTTGAAAAATTGCTTGTCAGCAACCTTTCCAGTCTTTCATTCGGAGATTTGGCAAACTCGCCATTTTCTCCTTTTTTCATCAAGGGTTATCTGCGGAATTGCTTACAGCAGCCAACAGGCACTCTCGTCATCCACACAAGCGAAAGTGGCAATTCCTCCTCTCAGGTGAGACTCCACGAACCTGGGTATGAACCCCCCTTCCGGGATGTCTACAACCCGGTCAGTGATGACCCCCTGGAGTTGGTCAAAGACGCCCATCTCGACCCGCTCCCCTACGTCCTCGCCAAAGGCAATCAATATCATTGGGAGTCCAGCAACGGCCGTCAAGTATAACATCCTTGTTGCGAATGCTTGCCCCTGACTCTTGGCCTTCTTTCCTCGGGGTTTGGCCGTGGGATCTGAAATACTCCTCTCGACCTTCCTTTTCCCCCAGAGGGAGGACCAATGGACTCTGTAGCGGTGGAGGTCGATCTGGGATGCTCATCCAGACGGGTTCTGGCCCCATCCACGGAAGATGCCACCTTTTTCTTCCTCGAACCGCTTACTCTCGGTGGAGGACGCTCCGGAAGGGGGAGACCTTCAGCCTCCGCCCTTCTCTTCGCCTCCTCGTAAGCTACCCTCTTGGCCTTTCACATTTGTGCGCCGTTCATTCGGATCGGGCTTGGACGAGTGTCTTCCGCCGTACCGGTCTCGATCAGAGTGTCCTTAGCCACATCCGACGTTACCTCCTCGGTGCAAGGCATCTGAGGCTCTTGTTTTTTGTTTATTTGCATCTGTGTACCATCCATTTGAGTCCCACGAGAAGCTAGGGAAATAAAGGTCACACCTCGCAGAGCCCCGCGATACGAGGTGAAGGCTATGTACAATGGGAGGTCGCCCGGTATCCCAAGGGCATCGTTAGCGGTACAGCTTCCCCTGTACCATGCATCCCTAGTCACGATAGCTCCTACCTGTGGATTGGGGGATCCATTCTTGGTCACGGCACCTCAGAGGTCCTTTACCCCCCCTCCCCCTCCAGCCCGAAGGTCGAGGTGGGGCTTGACTTTCTAGCCTCACTTATACCGACAGTCATCGGAGAAGCCCGTTTATACAGCCCCGAGCCATTCATCGGAGAGCCCGGTTTATAGGGATCCGCATTCTCTCACCACTCACACTGCTATCGAATCAGGACCTCCGGTATGGTGTTTGTTAAGCCCCCCACCACGATAAGGTGATAGGATCCAAAGGGGGGGGGGTGGACCATAGTAGTAACTCGTACAAAAAATTTGGCTTCGATCGGATAAAATTTATTATCCCCGAACGAGTTTCAAAGTTTCGAGAATTTAATTAAATTTTAGCTTCTGTACAAGAAAGTTCGGACGGACTTTTCGCGTGTAATTTTCGTACACGTGCGATTTATTGTCACTAAAACCTAGATTAAACCTATTCTCGAGTTTATTACAGTTTGAAATTTCCAAAAAATAACACCAATAGTTCCTAATAACCGTTTTAAAAACCTCTAGTCATTATTTCGACCAAAAACAACCTTTTTTTAAAATTTTCGATTTTCGCGCGTGTCCACCGTAGTAACAAAATATCCGGTAGATGGCGACGCTACCCGATAGTGATATGGGTTTTGGATTATACATATACGATTCAGATAAACGTGGTATTTATTGATCTTTATAATATATATTTATAATATTATAATATCGTTATAACCTGAATCGAATATCGATGCGAGCTCTGCTCAATCTCAGAAATCAGCATGGAGTCAGCGACTGGAATTCGAAATCGTAGCAAATGCCCTCTGTTTGGAGATCCTCGAGAGTTGCCTCCCTTGCAGCTACTAATGCATGCAGGCATTATGCGAAGTTACTTTCAAGAGTTGCTTCGGCTTCGATTTGAAGGGAAGCCAATTAAAACTCATTTTAATGATACTGCTCATACCGGTGCCGCTTACATCGTTATGTTGAAAAAAATTGTTGAAATCTTACAATAAGAAGACGGGTAAGTTCAAGTGCAGTGTCGAAATGGTAGCTTCATTTAAAGCCAAGGGAAATATCCCTTTTTGGTGATGCAACTTGTCAGTGTGAACCAATTGAGGCTTTTATGTGCGAGAATGTACGAAAATTCCCAATAATTGAACGTGCATTTCTGATTGATCGAAGAACTTATAGGATGAAAATGATGGTGGAATTGATGTTAAGGAAATTGAAATTATCAGGAAAAGGCTGAAAAGAAAGTATGAATGAACCAGATTCAGATGGGCCCGTTGACAAAGAAGAGAATGCATTTGAGTACAATCCGTCTACCTCGAATGTTTCCTCAATCAAAACACAGATGCGCATTAAGTTGATAAACACTGTTGCGGTCAGTCATCGTTTCGGTACGTCGCGTCGAGAAACGGCTGTTATATCATCAGCAGTTTTGCTAGATTATGGAATAATAACTTCTGAAAATCAAATGTGCATTATTGACAAATCGAAAGTGGTAAGAGGGAAGTCAAACTGAAGGTGTGAATTCAAGGTAAATGATCAAAAAAGTACAAAAAGCCTGCTGGGTTTATATTTCGACGGCCGGAAAGGCAAGACAGTTTTTCAAGTAAAAGAAGGGTCTAAATATTACAAGCGAACACTCATCGAAGAGCATGTATCTGTTGTTCAGAAACCCAGAGGCCAATATATTGGCCATGTTTCACCTTCTTCTGGTGCCGCGGCTCACATCGCCGATTCCATTATGGACTAACTGCAGCAAAAAAACATAAGTACAGAACATCTAAAAGTTATTGGTTGCGATGGTACAGTCACTAATGCGGATCATAAGGGTGAAATTATTCGATTATTGGAGGTGAAATTAAACTGGCCACTTCAATGGAACATATGCATACTGTACTTCAATGAATTGCCTCTCAGGTATCTCATGGAACTAATCGACGGCAGTACAAGTGGTCCCTTCATATTCGGGTCCTATAGGACAGCAGTTAGCAGATTGTAATGAACTGCCGGCCTCAAAATTTACACACATTAATGTGGACATACCAGATTTGGACTCCAGAGCAATCAGTAAAGACCAACGGTATCTGTACGAGATATGCCATGCACAGAATGTTTAGACAAAACCGTGTCAGTTCTTGCCGCCATCTCGACCAGTGCTGTTCCTCTTGTGCATGTTCTAGGATCTCCCCATTCAATTGCTTTGACATTAAAATCGCCTGCGAGTACATACTTGATCTTAATCCTTCAGATGGTGTCTCCCAAACCATCTAGTTTGTGTCGGTAAGTATTGATTCCTTCATTGGGTGAGAAGTAGGAACTTATAAAAAGCACTTCATTACTGACGATCCAGGCAAAGCCGTCACATTTGCCGGTGTCTGATATTGGGAACTTTTCGCTATTTCTGACCCAGATCGCGGCAGTCCCTGTATTGTCCGTGTACCAGCCTTCACCACTAGAACTTCCGTATATCTCGTATGCCATGAAGATGTCCAGGCTATGTTCGTATGCGATCTGCGTCAGATGTCCTGGGCAAGTCTGGACCTAGCCAAGTTACCGTACATAATTATCGCCATTGTTTCTTTGGCGTTCGCGCTTCCTTGTACGTGTCTTGGTATACCGCGTATTACGTCCATCCCACCCATATTGTATCATTTGTTTTAATAAATAAGCTGACTATCATTTATCCAACGTGAGAATATGCACTAGGTGCATCCTCGCACAGTGAACCCGAGCGAAGGAAGTGCACCCTCAGCATAATCGCACGGTCGGAAAGAAATCCGACGACGAACTCCGCTGCGCTCTTGTTTCGAGACCGCATCGGAGAAGTTAGTTGGTGGACGGCGTGCAAATAATAAACGTCGCGGATTTTAATTAAGAATCCTAATCACCGCTCGGATCGTAACACTGCGCATCTGGAGGTATATGGTCGCGAGGATATTCATACCTCTGGTCGGAGCACGCGAAACATGTCACGCTGCCAGCGCAGATTGCCGCCTTGTGGCCAGCCGCCCCGTAATTCCAGCAGCATTTCGACCTATCCGTAAGTTAGCAGCTAGCTGCCATGTGGCCAAATCCTTGGCAACGGTAGCATCTTAGGATTTTTTCTTTACTTCTGATGCGGACTCTGACCCACCCCAACTTAAGGTGTCGCATCCCCTTGATCTTAATAGCTAGTTTGGTATTCGATCGCGTTTTCGATAGTTAACCATACCGACTCGCGTGGCCTTTGGGCTCCCTCTTTCCGAAAGTGACGAGAACTAGAAAATCGTGAGATAACCACATTTTTCCCGTATATTCCGAATAGAACAACAAGAGATAACCACAGTCGCGTTAAAGAATCTACTCGAGATATTCTCCGCGAAAGGAAAGATTCCCGGAATATAACCATAGACAACTTCGCGGCTAAAGCAGGAACTTACCGAAACGCGATACGAACCAAAGGTCCGACTCAGGTAACCGAAGGCGATTCGCACTTTTTCACTTTCACTTTCACTCGCGAAACGGCTGCGGACAATCGGAAAAGCGCATCTTATTTACACAACCGTAAGCACAAAGAATCGAATTATTGGCATACGGAAGGGCTTCGTAGCCGGAAAGTAGTCGTGCTTAGGGCTGTTGGTACCTTTTTGATGAACAGGCGTACCTCCAGGCTCCAGGGATGCTCCCAACGGACTGGAGATCCGACGCATCGGTTGCAATCACGACACTCGCGCCGCGACGGCCGCCGTGACCCTTTCTACACCGCGATCTTGATGGTAGGGAGAGACCCTGCGGCCCGTACGGGCATACACGGCTAGACGTCCCCTCCCGTTACTCTTTCTTAATCCTTCTCGAATGTTCACGAAGTTTCAGCACGTCGCTCTTGCGTACCCCCTCGTTCGCGAACATTTCAGAATCCCCACGCGTCGTTCCCCCCTGCAAGCCCGTAATAAGCAGCGTGCTTGACGATATATGATGGATGTTCATGTCTCGTATTTCTGGAAATCGAAAACAAGGCCGTCCTTGATCCGACTTTCAAAACAAAGTAAATACGAATACCCACGTGTATGCCTGAAATATTCATCGCATGCAATATATTATTTCAGGAAATAATCAAATTAAAATTAAATGACGAATAATAGCCCGAATTACAGGTACTTTTATAATTATTAATTCCTAAAATACTAATTATACGGTTAAATGGTTGTCTTATTAAAAATTAGCGCTTCTTCGGAGCAGTTCCCCCCCCCCTATAATGGCAACATTCTCCCTTGGATAAAAGCCTTCCGGCAGATTCATAACAAATATCAATCCTAATTCCAAATTGTTGCCACATTAAAAATTAGCGCTTCTTCGGTGCAGTCCCCCTTTAATGACAACATTTCCCCTTGGATAAAATCCTCCCGGCAGATTCATAACATATACCATTCAAAAAGAGCCGAATGACGTCATTTGACACCAAAATAAATACTAGCACTTCCTCGGAGCAGTCCCCCCTATAAGGTGATGAGATAATTTCGGAAATTGCACCCATTCGAAATATTAGCGGTTCTTGAAGACCAGCCAGTCCTGCCCCCCCCCCCCCCCCCTTTAAGTTATCCCCGTGTTGAGTCTCGAAGCAGATAGCACTGTAACGTGTTTTGCCACGTTACATATCCTCCCACCTGAACCATGGCCGGCGAGGTCATCCGAAGGGCGCCCGGTCTCGCCTAAAACTGATCGAATGAATATCTCGAACCACTTTGAAGGAAAATATTACTGCTTCGCGTAAGAAAGATGAAAAACGTGAAAAGAGACTTATTGTGCATTTTGAGTGATCCACTACATGCAAACATGCTACGGCATACTTACTGATAACCAGCATTATGTTACGTGTCATTCCAACTTGGATCACCCCCCACTCTACGTATTCAGTCGTCGACGTGCTGCTTTCATGCAAGAACCCATGCATTTCCGAACCCTCGGCGTGCGCGTTTCCTTCTTCTGGCCCCTGGTTGCCCGGCTCGCTTTCGGCCATTGATGATTAATGATTGGAAGCGCAGGTTAGGTGAGATCCGAATTCACTACACTTTTTTTTTTTGATAATTACGCGAGTTCGAGAGAACCTTTCCGTACAATAATACATAGACATTTATGATTAATAGTCAGATAACCGCTATTAGCCTGATTGGCTACCGGCTTTTCGGTGTGAAGGAGGGTCTAGGCATAAGAAAAAGAAACAATGTTTAAGGTACAAAAATGTCATAGTAAGGTAATGAACTTGTAAACACACACACACAGAAAAAACAAAGGTAACCTGGCCCAGGTTACTCGCCAATGTCTTTCTTCGTTGGCTTTTTGTTATTAAAATCTTCCGACGTCATGCGCTGGCTTCTAAGCACATTCCTTCCTAATGCAGCTACATACGGGCCCACACGTTTCCACTCTGGTGCACATCGGAGGCACTCGGTCAGCTTGACGTTCCGGAGCCCGCACCTCTGACACATGACTCGAGAAGTCGACTGGCAGGCCGAAAAGATATGACCCGATTTCCTGCAATTCCAGCAGCCGTGCAGACGTGGCATTACGCGTATGGGCTCTGAATTGTTACGGAGCAAGTAATACCCCGTAAAGGCGGTATCTTCCTCCGGGCGCGCTGAAGTGGTTACAGACGGTCGCTGCATGGTCGATGCTGGATTTGGACGGTGGTCCGGAGTCTCTGTCGACTGTAGCGGCAGGCCCGACGCTTCCCTTAGCGAGGTCGAGACGGTCTGTACCACGACTTCTTGGCGATTCGACCAGCTGCAGCCCGCTTGTATTCCTTCTTCTTTGGTAAGAGGGAAATCCTGGATGGAAAAATTCCCCGCTCCGGCCTGTGGGGTTGCCAGTCGTGGGACCTTCCCCAGGCACCCTCGTGCCTAACACGGTCGTTTCCTCGTGTCTTCCCGGCCGCGGTGGTAGACCACTTTGAGAGCAGCCTCGAAATCTTGGTGCTCTTCACGCAGTTCCGCCAGAAGTTCGAGGAAAGGTTCCAGAGGTGCGAGAATATAGGCGCTGACCACCGCTGCGTCCTCGCGTTGGTTTTTAGGCTCTTCTCTCCCGATTTCCTCCGGCTCTTAAGGGCGGTGTTCAGGGTTCCTCTTGTTGGCGCTCTCGGTTGTAATGATCGGTGGCCTGTGGGGACGGGTCCGTTAGGATATCCTCATAGTCATCGTCAGATAAGGAGGGGCCACGGGTGGGACTACGGTAGTACCTTGCCATAGCGCTTAGTTAACCTCTTATATGAAAATTTTTTTTCAAGATTTTGTTTTGCTGAACACTCTCAATGATAGTAAACATAAGTGCAAGTGAGACGGAACTGTTAGCATGCGTTACGTTAGTCGTGTTATACTTTTATGTGTGATATGGTTTTAGCCTTGATATATGGGCTTTCATGATCTTCCGCCTAGTATCGTCCTCGAGCTCGTACACTCGGGGGGATAGGACTCGGCTGATCACGAAGGGACCTCTGTACTTGGGTGATAGTTTGGCGGCGATTCCCTTTTCGCCAGATGACAGCACAACTTACCGCATCCATACCCGATCCCCCGTTTGGAATGTGCGGTCGCAGCGTTTCCGGTCGTAGTAGCGGGACTGCCGAGAGTGAGCTTGGGCGAGATTCTCAATTTCTATTTCCCGGAGATCGTGAAGTCGTGTCATTCGTTCAGACCATACAGGGTTGTCGGGTGCTCCCGAGGTGGTCGGACACTCCACCCGATGCTTATGCAAGTTAACCGCAAGTGGATCGCGTCCGAATTTGAGAAAGGCTGGAGAGAATCCGGTCGTCGTATGAACCGCGGTGTTATGTGCGAAACGAAAATCTAATAAATAGTTATCCCATTCACTGTGATCGGCGGCGGGAAACGAGACTATCATCGTTTTTAAAACCCGATTGACGTTTCCACCGGATTCGCCTGAGGGTGGTAAGGAGGGGTCGTCGCGTGATGAATATTATATTCTATCGCCAGATCTCGTATTATGCGGTTAATAAATTCGGTGCCATTATCGGAAAGTAGAATGCGGGGAACTCCCCATCGAAAGATAACCAAATTCTCGAAGGCTTCCCGGATTTTCTTACCCGTCGCTTGTCGCAGCGCGGATATTTCGATCCATTTTGTGAATAAGTCCTGCATCAGTAAATGTAGACAAACCCGGTTTTACTACGCGGTAATGGTCCCATTATATCTACCGCGATTATCGACCACGGTTCTTCCACGATTCTTTTTCCCATTAGCCCCGCAATTGGCGCTTGCTCGACTTTGCTCTGCTGACACGGAATACACTTGCGACAGTAATCCACGATATTTTTGTACATCCCGGGCCAGAAGTAATGTTCCGCGACTCGACGATATGTTTTCTCTGCGCCTAAATGTCCCGACGGTGGGACGTCATTTGATTCTCGGAGTACTAATGCGCGCGCCTTCGATGGTGGTACGAGTTTCCACGCTCTCAGATCTTCGAGCAACCCGTTTGTCCGAGGGTCAGGCGATGATACAGGCGATCTCCCTCCAGTTTCCAATCGGGGAAACGCACAGGATTTTTACGCACCTCCGCTTCGCGTCGAGCGTACCATTCGCCACCTTCGACACGGTTAATCGCGGCAATTACAGCATGACTCGAAGGATCATCTACCGGATCATTAGATATGTTGCTCTCGTAGACCCGAGATAAAGCATCGCGCACTTGGTGCACAGAACCCTTTCGGTCTACGATGTCGAAATCGTACGGCAGTAGACGCAGGGCCCACCGAGCTAACCTCCCGGTCGGATTCTTTAGTCGACGAATCCAACGAAGACTGTGGTGATCCGTAATCACCGTGAACCGGTAACCTTCCAGATAACTTCGAAACTTCTGTACTGCCCAGATAACCGGTAAACATTCCTGTTCGGTGGTGCTGTAATTCCGCTCATCATCCGTTAGAGTACGACTGGCATACGCGATCACGTGTTCTACCCCGTCCGTCGTTTGAGTCAAAACTGCCCCGAGGCCGGCCGTACTAGCGTCCGTTTGCAATACGAAGGGGAGGGAAAAATCCGGCCGTACTAAAACAGGTGTTTGTGTTAATTTGTTTAAGAGGGTGGTAAATGCCGTTTGTTGTTCTTCTCTCATATCCCAGGCCCGATTCTTTTTCAAGAGAGCGATTAACGGGGCTACGATGGATGCGAAATTTGGTATGAAGCGGCGATACCATGAAGCCATGCCGAGGAAACGACGGGCTTGTTTGAGGTTCACCGGCATGGTATACGACAGGACAGGCTTAATTTTATCCTCATCTATTTGTAACCCCTCCCGGTTAACGACGAATCCGAGATATTTTACGCTTTCGCGGCAGAACTCGCAGAACTCGCTCCTTTCTAAGTTAATTGTTAAGTTACCCTCTCTAAGTCGTCGTAATACTACACGTAGTCATTGAAAGTGTTCCTGAACTATCTTTGTCACGATAATTATATCGTCGAGATACGCGAACACATGCGGAGCCAGTTCTGGACCGATGATCTTACCAACTAATCTCTGAAAAGTTGCGGGCGCTCCCGTAAGCCCATACGGCATTCGTACGAAATGAAAGAGACCCATTTCAGGAACCGTGAACGCGGTAATTTCTCGACTATTACTGTCCAAGGGGATTTGGAAGTATGCCTGGCTCAAATCCAAGGTGGAAATATATCGAGCCTTACACAATTTTGAAATTATGCTATTTATCAAAGGTAGGGGATACGCATCACATTTTGAGACTTCGTTAACTCGATGGAGGCCTAAACAGAACCGATATGTTCCATTCGGCTTTTTGACCATAACAATTGGCGACGACCATTCGCTATGCGATGGCTCTATAATTCCGGCAGCTAGCATTTTGTCTACTTCCGCGAACAGATGTTGTTCTACACTGTGGGAGACGGGATACGCGCGCTGTCGAATGGCCGGGTGACCTTTCACGTGTATCACATGTTCGGCAAGATGGGTTAAACCTGGGTTGGGGTTAGCCGGGGGTACTTCCTCTCGCTAGAGAGCCTGCAATTGAATACGTTCTTCGGGATCAAGGATTTGCAACCCGCAAAGAAAGTCAAAGGGATCCAGAGCACGAAGATGTAAATCAAAAGGTAACAACGACTGCTGATCCTGGAAAAACCACGTCCGAAATTTGAAATCGATACTGATGGCGAATCGGTTTAAGGCATCAAGGCCGAAGATACAAGGAAATTCGAGGGTGGAAAGTACGTGAGCCTCAAGCACTTTAATTCGACCGCCTACTCCTATAGGTAACCTAACGTAACCGGAGCTCACAGCTGTCTGTCCCAGCGGGGTCTTGACCAACCCTTTGGGGGATGGAAAAATAAGTAACCTCAAGTGTTTTATTAAAGATAGTGTGCGCGTTCCGAGGAAAGTGCGCGAAGCACCACTGTATACATACATACATACATACATACATACATACATACATACATACATCCCGCCGGAGTATTGCTGGTTCCTTCTAACGGGCGCATCCCCAGGTGATGGATCGCGGAGAAATAAAATATCCGACGCTGACCAAAGAACTAGCTAGGAAGGAACCCCGATTAATAAACGAAATATGGCAGAACAGCGGCAGACAGAAGTTTACGGTGCAGGGGTCGGATCCCCAATACCGCCGCGGCGTCGGGTACGAGAGCGCAAGCGGGCTCTCCGGCGTCGTCATCAGGAAACCGCAGTGGTGCAGGGGTTGGTCACTCGGCCCTGTAGCATCAGATGCTACAAGTGACAGTATGGTGATTGAAACCGGAGTGGGCTGTCTGGCGGCCTTCTTCCAGAAGGTTTTCAGCAGCATTTCGGTGGACCCACCAGCAGTGGAGGACCCAGAGGCGGCAAAATTCAGGGTCTTGGAGGAGAGAATTAAGGGCCTTGTGGACTTCATTCTTGAAAAAAAGAATCTCCACAATGAGCTTAAGGATATGGCGAGAGGTACGTTAAAGGCAACAAGGGATTATGCCGAGGTGAGGTATAACCCATGGCCTTCGATAACGGCGTGCGACTGCGAAGACGGAGCGAGTCAGACCTCGCCTCTCTTTCGCGGTCCCCGTAAAGAATACAAGGCGAGAAGAGAGCCTTCGCCGATAAAAACGCCGGCGAAGAAAAAGGTGAGAAAGGGGGCAGAGGACAAAGATCTTTCCTCCTCACCAGTGAAAAATCACCAGCAGCAAGCCCGAACGCAGGACAAGGGCTGGGCAACGGCGGTGAAAAGGGGAAGGGAAGATAGGAACAAAGCGACAAAACAGAATGTCGGCATGCGACCCAATCAAGAACACAAAACTTGGCCGAGACAACGCCGTCATGATGCTATCAAAATCAAAGCGACTGGAGGAGTCCCATACGTCGACATCCTACGAAAGGTGAAAACTGCACCCGGAATCAAGAAATTGGGCGAAAGGGTAACGAGGATTCGGCGCACGAAGGCAGAAGAGCACCTTCTGGAACTGGACAAGGACGGAGCACCAACGGAGCAGCTCCAATCCGAGGCCGCGTCTCTCCTAAACGGGTCAGCTCTCATCCAGATGCTGACTCAAATAGAAGGCATAAAGATCACGGACCTGGACGAGGCCACAACCACGAACGAGGTGGCACTCGCCTCGCCTCTGCCACCGGCCTGGAAAGTGTGACCCCAATGTCCATCAAACTTAGGGGCGCGTACTGCGGCACTCAGACGGCCATAGTCAGACTCCCCGCCTCAGTAGCCGAGAAGCTACTGGAGACGGGACGGCTGAGAGTTGGTTGGGTGAACTGCCGAGTACGGATCCTAGAAATACCTTTTCGGTGCTACAGATGCCATGAGATCGGGCATGTGGCAACGAACTGCAAGAGCTCAGTCGACCGGTTAGCTCAGTGCTTCCGATGTGGTAAAGAGGTTCACAAAATAGTGGACTGTGCGGCTAAACATCAACCTGCGCAAGAGGACGGAGTACCGAACAGCAATGGCTAAGGTACTCCAGCTTAACCTCAACCACTGTGCCGTGGCCCAGAATCTGCTGTTCCAGCTGGTCAGAGAGGAAAAGGCCGATATTGCCATCATTAGTGAGCAGTACAGGGACCTAGAGGATTGAAAGTGGGTAAGGGATACTACCCAGCAAGGCGGCCATCTGGATCTGCGGAAATTTTCGCATATCCAACAGGATGGCCACCCCCTTACCGAAATTCACATGGGTGGAGGTGGGTGGTATAAGATTATACAGCTGCTATCTTCCACCCAGAGACACCTAGGAGGAATTGCTAGGGTCCCTGGACGATATTGCTGAAAGTGCTAAGACCTCCCGACTACCAGTAGTAATCGGGGGAGATTTTAACGCTTGGTCAATAGAGTGGGGCAGCCCGAAGACTAACCAACGCGGCCGCGCCCTACTCGAGACCTTGGCCATGCTGGAGCTCGAGATCGCTATCGTCGGAGCCAAACCAACCTACACCAAAGACGATAAGGTATCCGTGGTTGATCTTACCTTCATCGACCCTAAATTGATGAGGGAGGGTCATGAATGGAAAGTTAGCGACCGATACACAGGTAGCGACCATCATGCTGTAGTGTTTCAACTCCATCACGTGTTTATCTGCTCACTCGAGAATACAGTGTTGGAGGGAACATCCGAAGAAAGGGCTCAAAGCCTCTCCCAGGCCATATCATCGGCTTGCGATGTCTCCATGGCCGCAAAATCAAATCCTCGCGGCAGACCGCCAGTATGCTGGTGGAACGAGGACATCGCAGCTATCCGGCGAGAGTGTCTTAGAGCCAGGAGACTGCTGCAGAAAGCTTTTCATAAACCGCAGTACCAACAACTAACAGCGGCCTACGAAGAAAAGAGGAAGAAGCTTAAAGCTGCCATTAAGATGGCGAAAAAAGTGCTGGCAGGAATTCTGTGAGGAGGTAGACTGGGACCCTTGGGGCCGTCCGTATAAAACGGTCATGAGGAAAATCAAGCCCAAGGGAATGAATGCTCCATCTTGCCCACATTTCCTCCACAGAGTAATCCACCATCTTATCCCAGAACATCAGGAACGATCCACCGGTACTGGTCTGTTGCCCGAACCTGGTGCAGTCGAGCCACCAGCCGTCACTGAAACTGAATTGAGGATGGCTGCTAAGAGAATATCTGCACGCAAAGCTCCGGGAATAGATGGAATCCTGGGTGTGGCGGTTAAGATCGCAGCGCTGGATGTCCCAGGTATCTTCCTGGAAACATTTACCGCATGTCTAAAAGATGGATGCTTCGCGGTGCAATGGAAGCAACAAAGATTGGTGTTGCTGTACAAGGGTTCTAAACCCTTGGGCGAACCATCCGCACACCGACCACTTTGTATGCTGTACATTCTCGGGAAGCTGTACGAGCGGATAATATGTGCCAGGCTCGGAGCTGTCATCGATAAAGTTAGAGGTCTTTCCAACAATCACTGCAGCTTCAGGAAGGGTCGCTCAACCATTGATGCAGTCGACCGGGCGAAGACGTTAGCCGCTAACGCCATCAGTGGCAGTCGGAATACCAGGCGAATGTGTACCATCATCGCGCTTGATATCAAGAACGCCTTTAACTCGGCCCGATGGGATTGCATCATACTAGCCTTAGAAGAACACAAGGTACCAATTTATCTTAGAAGGGTCATCTCTAGCTACCTGTCAGACCGCACCATGTTTTATGACACCGATGACGACAGGCGCTCCCACAACATCACAGGCGGTGTGCTGCAGGGTTCGGTCCTGGGTCTCTTGCTCTGGAACGTCAGATTGCGTGACAGATTGCTCAAACAATCACTTCCAGAAGGGGTAACTGTGCTAGCCTTTGCCGACGACGTTGCACTTATCGTCGTCACAAAAACCATAGAGGAGGGCCAATACCTCGGAGATGACGCTATTGAGGTGGTAGCTAGCTGGTTGAAAAACTACGGACACTGCTTGGCGGCTGAGAAAGCGGAGGCCGTGCTCATCTCTCGTACTAAGAAGAGAATATATATACTTCACGGTCGAGGATGAGGAGATAAGAACGAAGGACACCATTAAATACCTTGGTGTTATGCTCGACGCGCGATTGTCGTTCAAAGACCATCTGCAGTATGCAGGCACAAAAGCGCTAAAAGTGGCTCGCGTACTGGGGTATATTATGCCCAATATAGGGGGACCAAAACAACACCGTCGATCCCTCCTTGCTTCAGTGGAGCTCTGTAATTCTTTACGGAGCCCCCGTCAGGGCGAACGCCATTGCAAGCAAGAAAAGTTATGGAGCCACTTGCCGACGGGCCTGCAGGACAGTAGCGCTAAGAATGGCTCGAGCGTATCGTATCGTGTCCGACATTGCCCTCTCAGTGATCTCGGGGTTCCCTCCCATAGATCTAATGGCAGCTGAGAGGGCCAAAAAGTACCGTGAAGTTAGGAACATAGGTCAAGAATTGGCAAATGTCTCAAGTGGCCAAGGCAAATGGTCCGAAAGGCGAAGTGGACATGCAGAGACCACGGATTCGTCACATTCTATCTGACCCAGGTACTTACTGGGCACGGCTACTTCCGCAGCTACCTGGACGAGGACGTGGAACACGCCATCTTCCACTGTCCACGGTTCGCAAAGGAGCCGAAACCGCTGCTGAAATTTGGAGAAGACCCAATAACACCCGAGCGATTGGGGAGGGTCCTGCTCCTCTCACAAGAAGGATGGGACGCAGTGGTCCAACTCGCCACGTCCATCGTGGAGATGCTGAGTGCTATCAGCAAAAACGAGGAGGGACGGATAGAAATACCATCACCTATCCGTCATCTGCCATGATATCGGCGAAGAGCCTCTCGGGGCTTAGGCTGCCTTCCTCGAAGTATTCCCTCGAAGTTATGCGGCGGTGGGTTTAGCGGATGAGAGCTCCGCACTTCTGCTGGCACCGGCCGGCGGAGAAGGTTGGTAGAGCACACACACACACACACACACACACACACACACACACACACACACACACACACACACACACACTGCATTTCGGATTATCGTGTATTTAAGTAAAAATTTCTAGGACCGTCCTGGTACTATCGCCTATATATGTAATTTGTTTCTAAAACTATATTATATTATATTTGTTACGGAATTTAATGAAATAAATTAAAGAGCGTTACTTGTGTAATAAACGAGGAACTATTCCGTGCGTACTGGTTATCTTCCGACAGGAAGATGGAGGTGTTAGGCACAAGAATTATGAATTACAATCTTTTAATATCAAATTGCATATATTTGTTCAGAATTTACAAAATACTTTACATAAAATATATTACAGTTTGTCGGAGTTGCGTGTCGAATCTCCTGAACGTATCTCGTATGTGAGTTGATGCAGGTACGCGAACATGCTGTCGTTGCAATCCTTCGACACGGTATAGAAAATCCCGTTCAATTCACTACGATTGGAATCGTACAAAACCACCGAAAGATGGTTCGAATCGTTAGGCATCTGTGTATGCTAATGGCTATTACGGATGACCGTTTCGACCGACGAATTTTGTGGATTTTTCGTTGCGTCTATTTTCGTTTGTACGCAACCGTCCCGGCAGAAAGATAATATGGCTAAACGCCTAGCGCGCAGTTCTTTCTCGTCACCGTGTGACGTCCCAATGAGACGTGATTGGCAATTATGATCAAGGGATTGATGGAAGAGCAGTGATTATTGGCGGTTAGCGGGTTTCACCAGGAAATAATGCCCCGCTTATCTTAAATCTAAATGATGACGATATCTTGTAATGGAAAATCAAATCGTATATACATGTATCGGTAATAATAAGTATAGTTTATAAAGAGAGAGGGAGAGAGACTAGGTTGGCAGAGAGAGAGTATGTAGGAAGAGAGAGAGAGAGAGAGATAGAGAGAGAGAGAGAAATATTAGGTAAGGGAAGACAGGAAAAGTGCGTTTTTCGGCAACCGACGCTACGGTACTTGAGCTTCCTCGTTTGTGCGACAAGCACGCATCGCTTGCGGAAAATTCGCATATTCGTTCCGAAATAATGGACACAGTTTTCTTGCCACGTGAGATCGGATTTTCCACATAGTTCGAACAAGACACTATTGTTCAATCGCAAAAATCGGTAGTGTGGAAAAGTATAATAACGGAGAGTGTTACTCCCGTTTTCGTTTGCAACCACATATTTCGCGAGTGCCGATTGAGTTCTTGACGCGTGTACACATTATCACGATAACCTTCTCGGCATAATTTTTGTCAGTTCGTTCGGCTAAGTATCAAGAAATTGGTCTGTGTTTTCTTAATCCTTTCGCCATTCCGATGAAGAATTCCGTTACGCAAAATGGCGTTTTCCGGCGATGGTAGCGTCCTTTCACGCACGCACGCACGCACACGCACACGCACACGCACACGCACACGCACACGCACACGCACACGCACACGCACACGCACACGCGCACGCGCACGCGCACACGCACACGCACACGCACACGCGCACACACACACACACACACGTGTGTATAAAATGGTCATGAACAAGATCAAGCCCAGGGGACCCAACACACCATCTTGTCCATCCTTCCTTGGCAAAGTCGTCGGCCACATATTCCCAGAACACACCTAGTGCAGTTATTTAAGGTGTCTTGCCTCCCGTTCGGGTTAAAAACGCCCCCCCCCCCCATGGGGGATGGGGCCAAATTTTAGTGATGCGCCAGCACCGCTGGTTGTGCACACTTAAAAAAGATATACAACAAGTCAGCTACCACATTTATTAGCAACAAGCTGCCTGCCTTGATGCTTCTGTCGGTTCAGAGAACCTTTCTAACGTCGCCACGGCCCGCTAGAGGCCAACCCTTTCTGCGGTTACTGCCTGCACGGACACGGCACGCCGTAGCGCTCCCCCGTGTGGAACCCGCCGGCAGGGGCTTGACACCGCACCCTAGCTCCCCAGTACGGTGGGTCTCTCGAGTCGTTTCACGATCAGGCATTCGTCGGCACAGACCAGCCGAACGATCGGGTCCGTGAGGTCGTCAATTCTCAAAACTTGCTAAGAGAAGCGGATCATTCAAAAGCATTGCTCCTCTTCGAGCTCGGGCACTTCGACCCCTCACTCTTCCACAATAAAATTGTGGACGGAGATAACCCGCTCCGCTCTCTTCCACAAGTCCCCTGCGGGGATATTCCCAGAACAGCGGGAACGGCCGATTGGAACTGGCCTGATGGCAATTGCTGGTGCAGCCGAGCCGCCAGATGTTACCGAAGCCGAAGTAATGATGGCTGCTAAGAAGATCTCCACCCGTAAGGCCCCAGGAATGGATGGGGTACCTGGAATGGCAGTGAAGATCGCAGCGCTGAATGTACCAACCATCTTCACATTGACATTCAGTGCTTGCCTGAAGGAAGGATGCTTCCCGGCGCAGTGCAAGGAACAGAGGTTGGTGCTGTTGTCTAAGGGAAACAAATCCCCGGACGACTCATGCTCATTCCGACCGCTCTGCATGCTTGACATCTCCGGGAAGCTATATGAGAGGGTTATCTGTGTCAGATTGGAAGCAGCCATCGAAAATGCCGGAGGTCTTTCCGAAAACCGGTTCGGATTTCGGAAGGGGCGCTCAACCATCGATGCAATCGGCCGAGTGAAAGCAATAGCCACTGATGCCATCAGTGGCAGTCGAAACACCAGGTGCAAGTGTGCCATCATTGCCCTGGATATCCGGAACGCATTCAATTCGGCCAGGTGGTATTGCATCATGCAGGCACTCCAAGATCTGAAGGTGCCTCTCTACCTAAGAGAAGCCATCTCAAGCTACCTAACAGACCGAACCCTGTATTAAGACACCGATGACAGCAGGCACTCCTACAACATCACGGGAGGCGTGCCACAGGGTTCGGTTCTGGGACCCTTGCTCTGGAACGTCTTATATGACGGTCTGCTCAGGCAATCCCTTCCAGACGGGGTGTCCATGGTAGCTTTCGCAGACGACCTTGCACTAATCGTCGACGCGAAGACCATCGACGAAGTGCAATTTAGCGCAGATGAAGCTATCGAGGTAGTAGCTAGGTGGTTGAGCAACCATGGGTTAGATCTGACGGCTGAGAAGACGGAGGCGATGCTCAGCTGTCGAACAAAGAAAAGGGTATACGCCACCTTCACGGTGGAAGATACGCAGATCAGGACGGTGGACACTATTCGATATCTTGGAGTCACTTTAGATGCGCGGCTGTCGTTCAAACAACACCTGATGAACGCAGGAGCAAAGGCTTCCAAAGTGGCTCGTACGCTCTCCAGCATCATGCCCAATATGGGGGGGGGGGCGACACAGCCGCGACGGTCCCTCCTTTCATCGGTAGAACAGCCGCCCTAAGAGTGGCCCGTGCCTACCGTTCTGTATCGGACATCGCTCTCTCGGTGGTCGCGGGACTCCCTCCCGTAGACCTTCTTGCTATGGAGAGGGCAGCAGTACACCGCGAAGGCAGGTGTATAAGGCAGGACGTCGCCGACCAGGAGCCGAACCACGAGAAATGGTCCATGAGGACCATAGAAGTGTGGCAAAAAAGATGGGATTCAGCGGATTCAGGGCGGTGGACCCACTGCGTCATCCCAGATGTAACAAAATGGACGGGCAGACAACACGGATACACCGCCTTTCATCTCACCCAGGTGCTCACCGGGCACGGCTGCTTTCGCAGCTACTTACATCGTTTCCACATTTATCAAAGAGTGGAGTGCCGGGCATGCCCTGCTGTCGACGAAGACGTGGCCCATGTCCTCTTCCACTGCCCGAGATTTGCAGCGGAACGGGAACAGTTCCAGATCTCGGGAGGAGGACGACTAACACCTGAGAGCATTGGAGAATGTCTGCTCACCTCACAGGAGGGAAGAGACGCGATAGTCATCATCGCCACCTCCATCATCGCTGGGCTGAATGCCATCAGAAGAGAAGAAGACGGAAGAGGCAACAACATCGCCCAGACTTGAAGAGCCAAAACATCGGCGGTGGGCCTACTGAGGCATAGACTGCCCCCCTCGAAGTAATGCGTTCCGGCGGTTTCCGAGGGGGGAATCACAGTCTGAGCGGAGGTGGTTTTAGCGGGTGGGAGCCCCGCACTCCTGCTGGCACCGGCCGGCAGGGATGGCTGATAGAGCTTTCCGTTTTCGCTTCGGAAAAAAAAAACAACACACACACACACTCGCACGCACTTACGCACACACGCACGAGCGCACGCACGCACACACGCACGCACGCACACACCCACGCACACACGCGCGCACACACACACACACACACACACACACACACACACACACACATATGGAGCACCGATCATATCTCCTCGCACACGAAGGATTCGTTACACGATCCGCCTCCGGAGACGGAGACTATTCAATACGACGGCCGTGATTTTCTACTATGGTAGGAGAGATCCTCTGCGTATCGAGCCTCAGCGCGTGCAGCTCTCGCGTCCCCTTCTCCTAAACTTCTCTCCGAACAGGGGTAATCATAATCGCGTTCCGAAGGAAGTTGCACGCACTCGGGTTCACGTTCGTAACGAGTGTTTGGATATCCTGCGTCATTATAAGAAACGAAATCATGCTCTAGGAGATTTAGCTTAAAATCGTTTCCACTTGACGGTAGCCGGTCACGAGGATAACGAGGGACCTCGCGGAGATTCTTAGTCGTTCTGTATCCAGATTACGGCATTAGCGTGCTTTCTGCGGGTGGTGGGGGTTTGTACGCGTTCGCGATTCGAATAGATTTCTCTCGTCGAATGGAAATCATTTCAAGTTGGCCCCAGTTACGAATGGCGTCACTGTCGATCAGCATCTGTAACCGCGGTAACGTATTCTGCAATGCTCGATGAATCGTTGCGCAGGTTGACATTGGCGATATGATGCGTCCCATTATGGTACGGATGCACGTTAGGTAATCAGCGACCGATTTCGTAGCTCCCTGCGTTCGACGTTGAATATCTTTCTGTAACGATTCTTGGAAATCGGGGGCGCTAAATCGACGCTGCCACGCGCGTTCGAAATCTTAAAAATTACGCCAATCCTTACGAGAAGCCCCAAAACTATTGTAAGGCCACACCTTCCAAGAAAAATGGCAAGCAACTCAATAAGGCGCTATCCGGCAACGGTACTATCTCGCGACCTTCGTTAAGCCTTGTTAAAAACGCGATTCTATCCTCACCCGATCGGCCAGTAAACCTCAGTCTCCATTATTGCATGATATCAAAGGCAGTTTGCACTGCCGGGATACGCTTCTTATTATCACGGGACGGAAACCGGCGGTCCATAGAAGGATGTCGCGAATTCTCTCTAAATCTATCGCCAAAGTTATCCTCGACGTCATTTCGGAAGTTATCTCTATAGTTATGGAAATCGATATCTTTACGGGCCGTGCTCTCCTGAGCATTAATCCCGAACCTATGTCCCCCAATGTCCCGGCAATTACCATCGATAGCGCCTCTACTCTCGCCCCGATGTTTCTCCCCGCACGGCCTGGCCGGGAAGTTAGCCTGATCGTTCCCTTTTTCCCTTACTCGGGGGGATTTTAATGGAGCAGCGTGGCGCCGCATCTCATCTGAATATTCTCCGCGATCATCCGACCGACCTTCATCTCTGTCATCATCTTCTTCGTCGCGATCGATCAGCACTCGTGTACTGTTCCCGTTCTCGGGTCAAAGAGATCTGTATAGTCTTCGATCGTTAATCCCGAACCCGGTATGGTCTGCGAAGGCACGTGTCCCCATGTTGCAAACGTAGTCACCGAGACAATTTCCCTCGGACCTTCTCCGGTGTCAACTCGGAGGTCCAGTCGTTCACGTGTGACATGACTAACAGAAACCACCCTATACGCAAGCACAGTGATCCCTTTACTCTACAATTATTGAGAGTTTCTTATAATTTATGACTGTTAAGATGAAGCTATTATTATTTTAATTTCATGCAATGACAGTGAGCCGCCGAAAGTGCGAAATAACGGCGCGGGTAATCAATCGACTTGTCGATTGATAGATAACGACAAGAAAAAACCAAAGGAAGAAGATAGGTGGCCGAAAAAGGTGGCCGTGTGATACGTAGCCGAAAAATTTAAACGCGTGACTAAGCGGTAAAGTAGGCACGGAAAACAGCGGTATACTCAGAAAGGAAAGAGAGTTCCTGTAAGCATACATACACTTGTAATTACTAGAATGTCACAAAGGGACTTTATTGCGCACGATAGGCTCGCTCACCGAGGTTTCGGAATTCTGGGCTCTTTGTTAATTATCAAGCACAAAATGAAATGGTCTCTCTATAATTTGGGTGACTCGTATCGGAATCGGCACAACATGGCAACAAGTTAACGCACATATCACATTTTCATAATAAGATATCAATTGCACCAATAATAATTAACATATACATAATAAATATGCAAAATGTTTATAAGTAGTGATCATAATATAAGAACTAGTATAAGACATGATTATCAATAATATAAATTACATTAATAGGCTCGAAATATCACCGACCCGCGAGCCCCATTTTCCGATTGCCGCACCAGTGTTCGCTCACACACATACACATACAAGCAGTGTAACGCACTTAATGCTAAACTAAATTAGTCGCAACTAATTAATATTTTACTAACCGAACTCTGCAAAATGGAAACTATAACACAACTTTTAAATTAACCCTCAAAACGACAACTCTTTAACTCGCGATCGAAACTGAATTAACTACCGAATTTTAACCCATTGTCTGTGCGTCCCACTGAATTAATTACCGAATATTTAACCCATTGTCTGCGCGGCCCCACGTTGGGCACTAAATTTGTGACCCCCGCCCCCAACTTTTTCACTTCCGCCCGTCCGTCGTCGTCGCTCGTGGCCGCCTGCAAAACCGAACTTTTTCCCGGGGCTAAATTATAGGCTCGCCACACGCGCTGGTGTGCCCGCTATCTCAGCCCCGTGTTCCCGGCTTCTCTGGCGCAGACGAACGACTACGTGACCACGGTCGACGAGGACGGTTCATCATGTTTCAAGCGTCCTCTTACGTGCCTCAAATTACGGATGTCAAATTTCATACGCGATTCCCCGATACGCGATGACACGCGATTACCCCGACGAAGAGCTCAACAGGGACTTCATAATCCGATGCGCTGCGACGAACTTGACAGGGACTTTTCGCACGCAGTGCCTGGCGACGAATTCTACCAGGACTTTCTAAATACGATGCCCTGCGACGGACTCGACAAGGACTTTTCGCACGCGGTGCCCTGCGACGAACCCGTCGAGGAACCATGCTCGTCAGATAATCACGCGCCCTCTTCAATACGCCACTACAATACCTACTCGAACTTACACGAATCTCATACCGAAACTACACCGAACGACTTTATCAGAACCACGTGAAATTTTACCGAAACCGACCAAATTGACAGAGTATATCCCTATACTGAAATCTACTAAACGCGAACAAATCACCGAAATTACGCTACCCGAAACCCACTCGAACTTACCGCGTGAATTAATGAACCAGTTAATTCCCCAATTTAACCATCTGCACTTTCGTTACTAAATTTGCGCGGATCACCCGGACGCTATCCTTTTTCCGCGAACACTGCTATAGAAGTTGAGACATTCATACTTATATGCAACAACTTTAGCGTCTCCGCAGAAACAGTTAGCCTCGCGTACAAAAACATAACAAAAACACGGCAAAACCTTCCGGCAGTGCTCGATAGCCTTTGCCCCATAAAGATTGTTCGTGAACCGGCAATCTAGGTAACTTAATCGCGCGAAGGGCCCGGTCCAGTTAGCATCGCATGCATGGTTCTTTCCTTACCGACAGGTCGGCGGGAGTATTATTCGAGAAAAACCTTCTTATTGCACAAAAAGTCCGCTTGTTAATTTATTAGATAGCACTGCCTCAGAAGAGGGGCAAGACAACAGATAAGCACAGTGTTCACTCTAACAGAGTGAAAAGATAACCAAGAAGTTCAAGATTCGATCACTCACAAGAGCGATCCAGCGAACCAAGGCAAAATTAACGAGCATCCGTTTTCGATCATAAGAAGCCAGACTATAAATTTAAAATGTCGACCATGCTAGTTAACGGCTGCCAAGCCAGCTGGAGATCGCGTCGCGGACCGCGGTTCGGAACCGGCGGCCATCTTGTCGGCGTCGCGGTGTGACGTCACAGAGCATCACGTTCGGCGGACTTAGCTTTCCTCGCGTCTTATTTCCGTTTTCGTTACTATCTCTATTTCCGATCACCGAACACGCACTTTCGAAACAATAAAAATAACCACGATAAATTCGATCTTACGTTCGCCCGAACCGCTAGTGATTTCTCCCGGATACCGAACGATCACAAAAGATAACCACGTGACGGCTTTTTCCTGAAGTCCTCGAAAGGACGAAGTTACCCTCTTACCGAAGCATCTCATGGAATTTTAAGAGAAAGATCTTCGATCGCGTTTTCGATAGTTAACCATACCGACTCGCGTGGCCTTTGGGCTTCGTCATTCCGAAAGTGACGAGAACTAGAAAATCGTGAGATAACCACATTTTTCCCGAATATTCCGAATAGAACAACAAGAGATAACCACAGTCGCGTTAAAGAATCTACTCGAGATATTTTCCGCGACAGGAAAGATTCCCGGAAGATAACCATAGACAACTTCGCGGCTAAAGCAGCAACTTACCGAAACGCGATACGAACCAAAGGCCCGACTCATTTAACCGAAGGCGATTCGCGCTTTTTCACTTTCACTTTAACTCGCGAAATCTTATTAAAAATTAGCGCTTCTTCGGAGCAGCCCCCCCCCCCCTATAATGACAACATTTCCCCTTGGATAAAAGCCTCCCGGCAGATTCATAACGTATACAATTCAAAAAGAGCCGAATGGCGTCATCACCAAAATAAATACTAGCGCTTCTTCGGAGCAGTCCCCCCCTATAAGGTGATGAGATCATTTCGGAAATTGGACCCATTTGAAATATTAGCGGTGTTTGAAGACCAATCCCCCCCTCCCCTTAAGTTATCTCCGTGTTGAGTCTCGTGGCAGGTAGCACTGTAACGTGTTTTGCCACGTTACAATATATATATATATATATATATATATATATATATATATATAAAAGAACTCGCCAAGTATTACTGTTCAGAATCTTCTAAATTTCTCAGTTTGGCTTCCAGTTCCTCGATCTCATCTCCTATTTGTTCATTCAAACTGGAAGATAATTGTTTTGTCTGATTTTTATATCTTTGTTTGGTGGTTCTCAACATATCAACCACTTCAAGTTTGAATTCCGTTTTTGTTTCCGGGCCCTTAAAGAATATGCATTCTTGGGCAGCGTCTGTAACGAAATTGAATAGTTTATCGTTCTTTCTATAATAAAGTACGTTACACGATAAATACTATATCAACTGGTAAACATACGTACATAATATAATATGTTTGCTGTTATTAAATTTCCAAAGTCGATAGTATTGTGGCATTCGTTCAATGTCACATGTTCCGCCACTGATTGGTCATAAAAAATTTCCTTAAATGCCATTTTCATGAAATCTCTTAACTTTGAGGCACCTGTTTTCTTCAATTTATATTGCAAATATGTCAATTTCGCAAACATATTAGATATAAAATAATACTTTACCAATTTATTTTGTTCGTCCTTGCTTTTTTCCAATAAATCAAATTGCTCTCGCGTGTTCAAAAGGTAACCCGACATGTGGTGGAGGAAAAGCTCGTTTATTTCGGATCTCTCGTTTAATTTATTCAATTTTTCCAATGGATGCTCACGTCGCTCGTCTTTCCACATTGGATGCCAGAGTTGATGATCTTGATGAGAATGCTACGGTGAACACGTGACAAGGTATGTCTGATGCTGTGGCCGAAATTCGCGCGCAGTCGAGATGCGCTAAAAATATTTTGATATATGCTGTTCCGGAAGTTCTTGATGCGGACCTCGACACTGCTAGAGGTCGTGAAGCCGATATTATTGAGTCTATTTTTAATTCTTACAACTTTGAGCTTCCAAGCCCGCTCTCGTACTCGCGTATCGTTCACTTTTCCCAGCAGGCTTCGCGTCCCAGACCACTCAGACTTATCATGAAATCCGTGATCCGAATTCTTGCGAATTGTTCGACGTTCGAAGCCACGGGAGATACCACCAGCTTTGCAAAGTCTCAAGTTCTCCATCGGTCTAGATCGAACTATGCTTCAGAGATGGGAACTGAAGAAAGCTCTCGATGACTGGCACAGTCAGTCCGGAGAGGCGCAACAAAATCTGACTTTGAAATTCAGAGACGGTCGTCCCTACGCCGCAAAAGCTCGCCCACTGCCTTCACAAGCCCATCAAGAACATCCTGAACATCAACCTGCGAGTTAGTGTCTGGCCTATCAAGTGTTGTGTTATCAACAAATGTTTCGTCAGCGTGTGTTTTACCGTCCGTAAATCGTATATATTTATCGCGGTCTACTGAGTCTCGATTGGACCAATCATTGTTTTTATTTGTGTTATATCAAAAAGTGTGTGGTCTTAACTCTGACTTCGATGCGGCTATGTCTAGTGCGGCTAGTGAGAACTTCGACGCATATGCACTCACTGAAACGTGGCTTAAACCGTTTGTTCATGTTTTTTTTTTGTTTTTCCTTGTGCCGACTACTCTGTTTCGTCATGATCGGCCTGCTCGACCAGGCGGCGGTATTTTATTCGCGGTTAAACGGGTTATATCTTGCGTAGGTTACTAATTCGTAGTACGTACTTTCCATTAGTTGTTCCCATACCAACTATGGCTTATATTCCCCTTTTAATCGTATGTTTACCTTGTTAAAAAAATTTTCTATGGCCACCGCTACGCATGTGGATCTGTTTTCTGCGAATATTGGCTCGACTCTTTCTGTGTTTTCACATTTTCTCTTCGATTAGTTTTTAGATTGTTCACGAGCGCCTACTCTGTATTTAGTGTAAATCTGTATTTGTATGTACTCGGCCTCCTAGTGGTTCTTGTGACTGTGGGGCCATACGAGTTGAATAAATCAAATCAAATCGAATAAATCAAATCATGAAATCTGTTAACTTCCTGTAAGTGACATAGTAAATTATATATAATTTCAATAATAGCATAAATGGCATAGGATTTCATATACACTTACTCTAACTTTTCATCAAGTGAATTTATTTGTTCCATTAGTTCATTTTGATTGAATGACATTGATAGGAGCTCCTGATTTTTTCTGAAATAATAATCAATTGATACCTGTGTTAATAAAAAAAAAGTCATCGATGAAGAATACATAGCTTTCTCTTAACAAATTATATAACAACAAATAAAAATAAAAAGTTAAAAAGATACATGCGTGGCGTTTCGTTCAATCTCCTCCGCATCTGAACTCTTCAGTGAGGCTTTGGCGGAAGGAATCCGCCTCAGACGCCCTAACTACAAACTGATACTGAATTCTGATACCCACATGCGTGATATTTATGGAGAACTCAGGTAAGAAAAGATTCCCAAGTGATTGAAGGGATGAATAATTAGGAGAGGAAAACTATATCTATGCTGACTCTTCCTGAATTATTATTTAAAGTAAATTAGTTAATACATTCACATAATATCATTGTCATATTGATAATGTCATTGGGTTGATAGTCAGCCATTTTTAGAGCAGTTCTCAAACCTTCAATTTGGTGATAAAGTAATAATCCAAACCTCAAACACTCATGAAAACGAGAAAAGTTGAAAACCGAAACTGAATTAATAAGTCTCTTTTTGTGATAAATGGCTGCAATTGTATTGTTAATTTATTTCTTTTATTTTCAAAAATCGGAAACCGTGTAATGATCAAATTAATGTAAAAGTTGAATTACATTATTACGGAGCTGCTTAAAGTGGTTCTTCGCCTTAACAAAATGTACATATGTGTGTAGATAATGCAACGAGAATCGAAATGTTACAACATTTTAAAGAAGAAGAAGAATCGACGAATTGTTAAATCTCCTTTTTTAACTACGAAAAATGAAATTGATCTAATAATCACGAGACATGTAAGTATTAAGAATTAATAGTATTAATTTGTTTCGCAGTCACTATGGAGTCGCCGTGTTTAATTCGATATGAGTTATGGGTTGACTTATAGTTACTGGACTGATTATCGTTACGGACTCGTTTTGGATCATTGGTTGTGTTATGGGTTGTATTGTGTTATGGGTTAGGTAATTGGTTAGTACGACACTTGTACATGCGCAGTGGTGAAATACGACACCTACATATGAGCAGTATGGAATACGAGACTTATGAATGCGCAGTAGTGAAGTACAACACTTACGCATGCGCGGCAGTCAAGTTCAACCCATTCGCATACGCAGCAGTCAAGTTCAACACATTCGACTAGTAATACCAGATGGCAGAGTGGTAAAAATAGGCGTTTCCATTAAAAAAAATCACGTTGACCTTGAAATAACCTTCAAAATCGAGTTGAAGGTCAAACTCCATGATACCATTTTATGAGCCCCTCCATCCCCTTCAACTTTTGTCTAGACTATTTTTCTCTATCTTGCTTAGATTCCAATATATTTCGGTGGGGCGATTAAAATGGCCGTCCCTGTATATATAAGTATCACAAAAGTGTGTCTCTCATCTCTGCGTAGAAACGGAGACTTGACGCGCTTGTGCAATGCATTAAACTCTCGCTTGAAGTCTCACCTGAACTCTTATACGCACTCACAAATGAGATCTCAAACGTGAGACCAACGTGAGACTCACGCCTTGCTATGTGGGCAGTTAATCAGTTTTCTTCACAGAGAAACTGAATTAACTGGAAAGAATTTACGTAGTCATTTGCACGCTCACGAATCGGATTTAAGTTATTTAAAAAAAATATATACTCACTTTTGAAGGTTTTCCATGATGTTCCCTAGTTGGTTGATGAAATCGAAAAAAAAGGAAGGAAACAGTGTTTTCATTCGTTTTCCGAGCGCTTCAAGTCGGAGATCTCTACCTCACATTTTTCAGTTCTACACGAAAATTTAGAAGCTCTGGCCTTCGAACAATCAGAGCTCTCAGCCTTCATTGGAGGCTGGAAGAAATTTAATACTTACGACGTAAGGCCGGGCTAAGATAAGAAAATATACTGACGTATCCTGCAATATAATTAGGGTTATGATCATAACCCTACTGCGAATTCCTGTAAACATTTCAAAAGTTGAATGCGAAGCATTTTTCTACCCAGATAACAAAATGATATCGCAATGAAATCACGATGAATTCACGCGTGAGAAATTCTATTACGGATGAATTCATGAAGGCTGCGTAATGCGACGCGTATTGCGTCTCATAGTGAAATCACGCTCGTGATTTCACGAGAAATGCTTCTCATGATGAGCTCACTATGAGTCCTCGTGTGTGTAGGTGTAGAAAAATCTGCCCATAAAAATCTATAATAAGTAATAGGAGATATTCTTTTGGTTAATGCGACAGAATTATTAAATAAAATAGATTATTATGTTTTGAAAGGATCATGGGGACTTCGATTACGATATGTGTCATTATAATTTATTCTGAATACTCTTGGGCTAGGCTTCATAGTCGTGAATTGCAGCTTAACGTCAAACTGACAAATCAGTAATTATACATTCTGTTATGTACTTTGGTGTTGTCCAGATCTACTGTATTTTGCTTTTTATGTTTGAAAGGTATGTGATGCCAGTTTACCATCGTACAACTTTGACATGGACGATAATGTAAACGAAAAAAAAAACTAACTGAAGTTGAATTTACAACAATGAATCCGGGCCTAAAAAAATATATTCAAGCATTAATAAAAGTTTTATTATCACTTCCTTCTACGAATAAATAACTTTCATTTACTTTGTTAATAAATAAATACACGAAAACGCAATACAGCGTGTGTCACTCATGTTGGTTCACACAAAATGTGTAATGTATGCCGGTAAATGCCGGGCGCTCCGCTCGAAGAGAGAAGACAGATAAAGGTCCCCGCACATGAAACGACGTTTGACGGGTGACGGATGCTGGTGACGGAACACAGACGAGACGTCCGACCACCCATACATAGTGCGCGCCAATGACGAGCAAGGATCGGTCCAGACGTTACGATCGTTGGTGTTCGGACTGTTAACGTTGTTTGGTTGCCAGGCGACATCGTCGGCACGAAACTCGAACTCGATTGCAAAAGTCGTACGTGCATGTCCATATGTCGTATACGATTTGAACGATTTCAGACGCGACCGACATATCAGCTCCGAATTTACCATTAGTAATTATCCTTTTTGATAACAATTTTATTATTAACCTTTTTCTATTTCGAACTTTTAACAAAAATATAAAGGCCTAAATTAACTTGTCGTGTAAAATAAATATCAACAGTTCCTTTCCTTTTTTAATTATATTAGCTTTTATAAGTAGCAATAATTCTTATTATTAATTTTAAAATATCAATACATATTGTCTCTCTTAATGAACTACTCACGCTGATAATACCTAATCTTTTTACGAATAATTAAATTAACCTAACCTAATCTTTAACACCTAACCTTTCTATTTTTTCTCTTTTATTGCATATTAAGATCGATGAAAGATCAAGCCAATTTAAATTAATTTCAAAAATCTAAGACTTAAATTGCGGAGGTTTTGAAAACTCAAAAAGTTTTAAAATATCAGTACTCAAAATTCATTAATGTTTCTTATAAATAAACATGCAGAAAATTGTCTTTGCCACTTGTATGGACATCACAAACCATTGCTCTTTCTGAAGTATTTTAATTTTTAGTTCAGAAAATGTGATGAAATACCGGAATATTTCAAGAAATATCTTCCAATTTTAATAGAAATACCCTAGTGAAAATTTCTTCCTGTTTTATTTATAAAAAAAACGCCAAGAAGTTAATCGCTTGACGTTTGAAAACTTCAGTTTTCCAAATACTTTACGATTAATTTGGCGATACTATATTTGTTATTTTTTTTTAAAGAATTACCAAATTATAATCGTTATTCTTACCTTAGGCCTGCGTTGATGTTATGATCGATCTAGTATTTCAACGTTTCTTATTCGCCGGCACTGCATTCTGACCTTTCGTTTTTTATTTCTTGAAGTTCGTTTGAAGGTATTTTCAATACTAATTTTGTTAACGCTGATCCTTATACCTTTCGGTGACTTAGAACATGACAAATGGAGTATGGGCGGCAGTGAAATATTATGATTCGCGAATATCATGTTTTCTAGGATATAACGTCGCCGGAAAACCTAATGCTTATATTAGGAACTATGGCATTGTTGAAGTATATATTCGGTTTTGGTCGTCGATATAGCTGAAAATTGTAATCGGTATAGTACCATAAGACAATTTGTTTATTTCAGTATATGTACCCGACGAGCGTCTAATATTACTACGCGGACACGTGATTTTCGGCTTCCGTTTTCTTTCGCACGTGCAAATTTCGGCAGTTCACGGCTAGACGCTCGAAAAGCCACACGGATCTAATCTCGCAGCGCCCAGTTAGAAAATAACTACGCGATAAGAATTGTACCATTACTGTGAATAAATAAATGATCTTGTGTTGTGGACATAACGATCTGATTTTTCTTACATCGGCACTGCATTCGAAATCCCGGCCTTTTCATCCGTCGTGTTCGAGTCGATAACGCGACAGGCATGTTTCGTTGCCCTGAGACGAAGACTTCGAAGCAATCGTTGGCGAAATAGGAGATGGTGGGTATCGCCAATTAACCAGCGCCGCCAACAACAAGGGGATTATTATAATCTTTATCAACAATTGAGGCATGATGATAAAATGATTCATCAATATATAAGAATGGACTTCCAGATCTTCCACGAATTGTTGGGATTGGTGTATCCACAATTATTAAAAACGTCACCTCGTGCCTTGCCACCCGAGCATAGACTACTAACTGCTTTAAGGTATCCATTATACTCTTGAGGTAATGAATATATCATTTATGAGCATTTCTCTGAAAATTCTCTGAAAAAAAATTAAAAAAAAAAAAAATTAAAAAAAAAAATTAAAGGCACACTTACCGCACTTATTTCACTCTTCGACGAGTGCGAAGATCGATATTTCGCCCGTGTTCCATACGATATTTTTTAATACGACAGGCGTGGTACTCGATAATTGGCGCAGAAAAATTTCGATGAAGGGCGCAAAATCGAGTTCTACTATTAGAAATGTCGATGAATTTGATAAACACGCAGGTATCAAGATCCATACTAAAAAAAAATAAGAATAAAGAATATAATTTCAGTAGTAACAGTATATTTTATTTAGATTTTTAATAAACTTCTAATTTATAACAAGGAATGTAATTTATCAAAGTTGTTGTATTGTTATATTACTCATAAAGCACCTCAAGCAATTTTCTTTTTTTATATTTTCTTGTTTCTTCGTCCAGCGTTGACAATTCATCCGCAATTAATTGTCCGAATGTAAGGTCGGGTTTAGTGGATGTTTTGCTTCCACCGTCAAGCGATTTCTGACGTTCGGTAAGGTTCTCTTGAATTGCTGCGGACAAATTAAGAAACGATGATTCCAGAGGGTCCAACCTCTTCGTTTTCTTCATATGCTTGGTATAACATTTTGTTGGTAAATATCCATTTTCTCGAGAAATTTGTGCAGTTTCATTGGAATTGACACTTTCTCGTTGCTCATTGACTGCACTACCTGCGTTCTGTTTATTATCTCCCGAGGCGTTAAATTGGATTTCCAATTTACATAAAAATGTAGGTAAATATTCAACCGGATTCAAAAGAGTTTTAGATTGAATTTGATCTGGTTTATGCAATATTTATTGAGATCTAATTAGATCTCCCGTGATCTAACCTCATATGTGATAAAACAAGGTAAAACTTATTTTATATCACTAGTAAGCAAAGCGTTCTGTTTATTATCTCCCGAGGCGTTAAATTGGATTTCCTATTTAAATAAAAATGTAGGTAAAGATTCAATCGGATTCAAAAGAGTTTTAGATCGAATTTGATCTGGTTTATGCGATATTTATTGAAATCTAATTAGATCTCCCGTGATCTAACCTCATATGTGATAAAACAAGGTAAAACTTATTTTATATCCCTAGTAAGCAAAAACTGCACTTTCGTGCGCTTTTTTCTCACTCGTTACGTAAAATTTCGTATTGCACACGTATGAAAGTATTTTCTCTTCGGATATGATTGCCGAACTCGCCTTCGGCTCGTCACGGCAAACCTCATATCCTTAAATAAAACACTTTCGTACTAGTACAATAATGTATTATAAATGCGTTTTTCTCAGTACTACATTTTTCGAAATAACATTTGTGTGAAACTCAGCCAATTTCCATACGATAGACTTGCAATTGTAACCGTAGCTTCTCAGGTAGATTGTTTTAGGAAGTACACATGGTATTTTAATGTATAAATAATTACTTTTTCTGCCCTCCGGCCAGAAACCGCAACTTCCTGGCCGCTGCGCGAAACGAAGTTTCGGCTTTCTGGCTACGTCGAGCAGAAAGATAGTATACGGCCCTTGGCCAATAAAATAGAAAGCCTCGGATCACATTTTTTTCAGCCTCGGCTTCGCCTCGACCAACAATTTCATGTGATCTAAAGTATTTCCTTTTTTACTGGCCTAGGATCGTAATATATTATTGTAAAATTTTAGAATCTTTTTTTACCTCACAAAATGGTTAAAATTTAAAGCTGATGCCAATTTGTGAATTAAAAAAAAACTGTGTACTTCCAAAGAATATATGAGCAGTACTCTAGACAAACGGCTTAATCCTTTAACGCCTAAATATAAAAAGTTTCTTCTTGAAGTTAGGCGCTATATTTTAGCATTTAAACTCCCCGAGAAAAATTGCTCAATAGCCATTTCTTATTGGACGAAACTCGCTCTTTCCAATGGCGCCTAATAAAAGTCTTCAAATTACGAAATATAAAAAGTTATACCTGTTTAAAAAAAAAAAAAGAATGAAATTCTTCGGTTTTATTTTTAATGTATTGAATTTTATCATGCGCAATATCATTAGAATACCTCTAAACGTCACAAATGTCGTGTTATAAATTAATTTGCTATAAAATAGGCATATTTCGGTAAAAAAATGCAAATGAGCGACACAAAATGGCGATAAAAGTGAATTTTTTAGCCTAGCCATAGGTTAAAAAACACAAAATTGAGTGCATTTTTATAAAACTTGGTAGTCAAGCCTTTTTTGAAGCTGCTGATCATGATTTTGAAGCAAGATTTTAAAAATCGAGAATTGCCGTTCCAATATGGCGAAAAAAAATGTTTAAAGTTAATAGGATTTAATTGAAACTTATCATATAGGAATTTCTGGTATCGCTGATGGCTACATTGGATCCGCTATTTTGAATGTTTGGCTGTCAGTTTTATAAAAACTCATTATGCTTTGCAATTTTGAACACATGGCTAGTATATTACGAATAAAAATTCACTTTTATCGCCATTTTATGTCCGCCATTTTGAATTTTTTTTTCGAAATACGTCTATCTGATAGTAAATTCATTTTTAACATGATGTTTGTGACTTTTAGAGTATTCTAATGCCATTACCCATAATAAAATTCAATAAATTAATAAAATCGAAAAAATTCATGTTTTTTGTTTTTTAAACACCTATAACTTTTTTATTTCATACTTTGAACAGTTTTATCTTGTACCATTAGAAAGAGCGGATTTTGGACAATAAGAAATTACTATTGTGCAATTTTTCTCGTGGAGTTTAAATTGGGAAAATACAGGGCTAAACTTCATGAAGAAACTTTGGACAATCAGGCGTTAAAAGGTTAAGTCGATCCAAGCCGCCCCCGAATTTAGAGGTTATTGCATTACGGAACATATCTACTAAATACTGGAAAGTTTGAAGCAATATTAACCAATTAATGTTGTTTCAAACTTCACCAATACACGAAAGATACGTCCAGCAATTTGGCAACTTAGAAATAAAAAAAACGACTCCCAACGACTTAAGCAGTTTTTCTAGAGAACGGCTCATATTTAATATATTTTAATATATTTTATAACAAATATTTGTAGTATTTGCTCTATGTGGCGTTTGAGTGCTGAAACTATCTAGGCCGTATGCCGCCGCCCCTAGAAGAAGCTGAAACCAGTTTCTGGCCATTTCTTCTGGGCCTCATATTTTTCAGCATAGAGAGCGTAATTGATGGCTAGAAAATGGTCTTATTTCCTACAAGAGTCGGAGAAAACATGATTTGAATTAAGATAGTAAAAAAAATGCAAAGTGCAAACAAATTTGCAAAAAAGTTTGTGTGTATGACTCAATGTATGTGTCCATTCGTTAGTAATCTAACAAAATAAACTCCTATAAAAAGATCCCTTATTCAGCTCGCCAGGGTAAATTATGGGTAATTTTCAAAAATAGTTGCAATTGTACAATCTAAATTACTAAAAACTAAAAGTCAATTTGTTTGGTTTCCAAGTCAGTAAAGTTATGTGTCATAATTCTCTAACCATGTATGCATAGTGATCGCTCGTGAGCACTCGATTAACAGCAAATACGTAGGTTTGAAAAATTATAGACACCAGAGGAATTACATATTTGGCAGGGGATTTACACAAATAATTCTTAACTTCAAAATTGAATTCAATGAGTATGAGATATTATAAATATAGATACATGATGATACAAATTTTATGAAATATAACAGTTTTCCGTTTTGCACTTACTGCACTATTTTTCGAGATATACTTGAACAATAATAGTAAAAGTTTATTCAGATACAAAATTGAAAAGTACTGAAGAAGGTGCAAAAATTTAACTGCCAAGTCGAGTTTATAATCGGTAAGGTTTTTGATGAAATTTATAATTAAATTAAAGAAAGTAAAAAAATCAATTTCACAGGCACACAAAAAGTAATGTTTTGGCTGGTGCAAAGACTATACCAGAGTCCTATGTATTTGTATCCGCTGAATCCGAATTCGAAAACAAAATTGTCAGAAAATGTCTCAATCTTTTGAGATATTTTCAAAAAACTGTTCAAAAACTTGAAATAAAGGTAAAAAACATAAAAGTTTCTGACCGAGACCATAAATCCATCTATTCCAATGTAATTTAGCCCCCTGAATCCGAATCCAAAGTCATAGTTGACAGATTGGCTCAAATTTTTTGAATAATCTCAAAAAATTTCTCAATGACACGAATTTAAGACAGACTAAATGAATATTAGACCATTATAACCAATTAAATTGGAATATTGAAGACATTGTACGAGTTGTTCTGAGACCCTTCTCACGAAATACAAATGATACTTAAAGTACCAAAGACAGAAAAAATTACTCTGTAGGTGTTATAAAAATACTTCTTTTCATATGTACTTTCTCTTATTAATGTATGGCAGCAGAAAAATCATGTCTTGTCACAGACTAAAGCCCCGTCCTTGAGACCTTCCGCTACCGCTTCTTTCCTCTTCAGAACGCTTTCTAACTTCACGCCCAAAACAGTCTCGGAGTTGCCCCCATCTCTTACTGCATTCATCAACTGTGTAAATCCAATAGAATATGTGTATTGTTTTATACATCATATTTTTCATATTCCTTCTAAAAACAATGTTTTAAATTAATTTATGTTTTACTCCACATCAAACAAATAAATATTAAAAAAGATTTTGGAAGGAATTGGTTATCATAATTGTAAATATTTATTCAAAAGTGCACTAACTCAGATTTTAAAATCGCTTAAGGGGAGGTTGTCATGAAATTTGACCAAATAATTTCAAATTTTTTTAATTCGTGCAGTAATAAAACGAATAAAACAAGGTGCCTTTGAAGCCATATCATGGAGATATCATTGCATTTCTAAACTGCCTTGCTAAAATATATTTTTTTAAATTGACTCAGAGTAATTCGGTAAATCAAAACATATCTCACATACCTGGGCGGTGCAACGTTTCTGCTACTTTACCCCAAGCAGTATTACGAACTACTGTATTTTTATAGTGCCCATGTTGTTTATTGTACAAACATTGATAATGTTGCACCGTCTGCACTAAAATACCATCGGTGTTTATATTGCCGTCCTCTGCATGTTGCTGTGACTATAAAATATATTATAGGAGACTTAGAGAAGATATGTATGAAGTAATGAAGAAGGAAAGGAATTAAGGCCTTAATTACAATTTATTATTACAATATAATATTACATAATGGAATTAATATATATATTAATATAATAATTAATAATAATTATAAATTGAATTTACAGAAGGCATATTGGAAATTTCAAAATGGACCTTGAAGAAGTTGTCGAAAAAGCAATAATTATTCCGACGTCCCATTTAAAAACTATCATAATTGGCGCTTTCTCTATGTTATTGTAAATAGGAAAAGCGCCACATATATTAGTTTTCGTATGAAAAGTCGACTTGTAGCAGCTAAACGCACTTGGAGAATGTACTGTTGCTTTTCAGCAACGCTACTCATAAACAATTATTCATATTTCGACAACTTCTGAACGGTCCATTTTGAAATTTTCACAATATCTTCTGCATACTCAAATAAATATCTTCAGTATTAAAGAGTAAAAAAAACACCTTTTTGCTTTTTGAAGATAATGACATTTGTTTATAAAATTAATATCTTCAGTATTAAAGAGTAAAAAAACACCTTTTTGTTTTTTGAAGATAATGACAATTGTTTATAAAATTTTTCAAACTTATGGGTTAAAAAATAAATTTGTATGTTTTTTCCTATTTCTATGCAAGGTTCAAGTAAATAGCAAACATTCATCTCTTTGACATTTTTTTTTGTTTAATGAATTTTATGGAAAAATAATTTTGATTGTAAATTTGACTAAATGAATTTAAAAAATCGGAGGACGTAATCGCGAAGCATTTGGAAACTGCAGTTTTCAAACGTCAAGCGATTAACTTATTGGTGTTTTTTAATAAATAAAACAGGAAGAAATTTTCACTGGGGTATTTTTATGTAAATTGGAAGATATTTCTTGAAATATTCCGATATTTTATCACATTTTCTCAACTAAAAATTAAAATACTTCAGAAAGAGCAATGGTTTGTTATGTCTATACAAGTGGCAAAGACAATTTTCTGCCTGTTTATTTATAAGAAACATTATTGAATTTGGAGTACTGATATTTTAATACTTTTTGATTTTTCAAAGCCTCGGCAATTTAAGTCTTAGATTTTTTAAATTAATTTAAATTGGCTTGGTCTTTCATAGATCTTAATATGCAATAAAAGAGAAAAAATAGAAAGGTTACGTGTTAAAGATTATGTTAGGTTAATTTAATTATTCGTAAAAAGATTAGGTATTATCAGCGCGAGTAGTTCATTAAGAGAGACAATATATATTGATATTTTAAAATTAATAATAAGAATTATTATTACTTATAAAAGCTAATATAGTTAAAAAAGGAAAGGAACTGTTGATATTTATTTTACACGACAAGTTAATTTAGGCCTTTATATTTTTGTTAAAAGTTCGAAATAGATAAAGGTTAAAAATAAAATTGTTATCAAAAAGGATAATTACTAATGGTAAATTCGGAGCTGACATGTTGGAAATCTGAAAACGGTCGCGTCCGAAATCCTTCAAATCGTATACGCACGTACGACTTTTGCAATCGAGTTCGAGTTTCGTGTCGACGATGTCGCCTGGCAACCAAACAACGTTAACAGTCCGAACACCAACGATCGTAACGTCTGGACCGATCCTTTCTCGTCATTGGCTCGCACTATTTATGGGTGGTCGGACGTCTCGTCTGTGTTCCGTCACCAGCATCCGTCACCCGTCAAACGTCGTTTCATGTGCGGGGACCTTAACGGGGCTCAAGTAATGCACCTATGCGCATGCGCATGTCACTCAGATGCGAATCACGATGAACTCACATTACGCATCACGCGTGAATTCAGTGTGATTCGGAGGCGAGAGACGTGCATGTGCAGCATGGAACTGCCTATCATGAAGGCTTCACAATGACATTTCGTGAATTCACGTCGTGAGCCCATCGTGAGTCGCACCCAATGTTATCTGAGTATGAATTAATTTATGATTTTTGCGCCCTTCCCTCCATTTAAATGTAACCGCCAATTTGAAATTTATTAAACTAGTTTAACCTGCAGCGGCAAGGTGGTATTTTGAAGTACGGTAGCTCGGTCTTTTTCCCTTTTGAGAAAATTTAAAAAAGAAGTATTTAAAATGTTATAATGGGAAAAATATTTCGCGCAATATAAAATACAAAATAGGAATGCTATAAATTAGAAGACTAGAATTATCGCTTTTGCAGAATAATTGAAGTTATCATGAATTTAATATTATAGAACCACTTATATTTTTTACGCATCATACCATATTCTAGTCATATATGTATACGAGTAATTCCGCTCGTACTTTTAATATTTAGGAAACTGAACATAAACTTGCTAAGTTTGGTATTCTAGATGAACAAATAAATTTTTGCGGTCCTTTTTAAAAAAGCTCATTTGTTTCCGCCGAAAGACAAAAAATATAGGGCAGTTTCTTACAAGAACCTTTAAAAATAATATTTCACAAAATAAAATTACAGTTTGAAGGGTAATGAGGAATATGAAAATGTGGGTAATTACGGACTCATACATAATACAATTAAATTAATACCATATAACACGTGTATTGTTTTCGGAAAGTAGTATAAAGATACATTTATACATGTCTATACAAAAAATCAAATTTATTTCTAAAGATTCTTGTAAAAAACTGTCCTATATATTTTGAATAAGCTATTTTGCATGATTCATTCGAAAATTATAATTCTCCCTCAAACAAAGCTATTGTACGATATCTTCCTACATCCGCTTTATATAAAGCAAATTTTGTTCTTCTTCTATAATACCAACATTTTTGTTCAGTTTCCTACACGGAAAAACATTTGGGAGCGCTGCTCACCCAAACCGGGCGGTTAGCCCTCTCGCAGCACTTTTAACTTTTCAAATGATGATTAAAAATATAAGGTCGTAAAGATAATTTTTTTTTTAATAGATATCGATTCATACTATCATTAAGAAAGTTTATGCGCTATTTTTAGACTATCAAATTACTTATATGGTTTATAAAGATCGTTAAAAGCGTAAAAACCGGCACTTTTAACGCTTCCGTATCAAAAACAGAGCAAAAAAGAATAAAATTGCACTAAAGCTTTTCTGTAGAGCGTGAAATTTTTTACAAAAAAGTCAGTGGCAGCGATAGTGTAACATTAATAGTTTGGCCAGAAAGAAAATATGAATTTAAACAGAATATTCCGAATATTTTACATTGATTATCGATCAAACTGCAAGTTGACGTTTCAGTGTTATTTGTGGCTAAACTTTTAACATTAGACTAGGGCTACCACTCACTGACTGTTTTGTAGGAAATTGCACACTCTACAGAAAAGCTTTTGTGCAATTTTACTCCATTTTGCTCTGTTTTTGATACGGAAGCGTTAAAATGGAAAAAGTTCCGGTTTTTACGCGTTTAACGATCTTTATAAACCATATAAGTACTTTGATGGTCTAAAAATAGTGCATAAACTTTCTTAATGATAGTATGAATCCATATCTATTCAGAAAAAAATTTATTTTTACGCTCTTGTATTTTTAATTATCATTTGAAAAGTTAAAAGTGCCGTGGTGAGCATCGCTCCCAAAAGTTTTTCTGTGTAAATATTAAAAATATCGCAGAATACGATATCCATGATAAATTCAATTATTCTGCAACAGCGATAATTCTAGTCTTCTTATAGCTTTCCTATTTCGTATTTTATATTGCGTGAAATATTTTTCCAAGGAATCAATCTGCCATTAAGAGAGATATTTATATTCATATAAATGTAAGGATAAAGGATATTTATAAATGTATATTATTATAAATGTTATACATATAAATGTATATTTTCACTATTTTTCGAAAACAATACATGAGTTCTAAAGTGATGCTTTCAATGTATTGTGAGTCCGTAACTATCTATTTTTTCATATTCATCATTACCCCCAAAATGCAATAATGCAGTAAATTCCATATGATAGGAAGATTTTTAAGAATATACGATTATATTTCTTTGCAATATTTAAATTATAAAACTTTAAACAATTCTTTTTTAAATTTTCTCAAAAGGGGTAAAGATCGAGCATACTTCAAAATGGTATAAGAATAGTATATTACAGAACTTAAAAGAAAATTCTTGCCGCTGCAGGTTAACTCTAGTTTCAAGAATTTCAAATTAGGAATTGCATTTAAATGGAGGGAAGGACGCAAAAATCATAATTTAATTCATATGAAAATGCTTCGCATTCGACGTTTTAAATGTTTACAGCAATTCGCTGCGGGGTTATGATCCGGATGTCAGGCATTCGAATGTGTTAAGGAGAATGTATCTGTCGTTTAAAAGTTGATATATATATATATATATATATATATATATCTTAATAAGATATATATATCTTCGATGCACAGATCGAAGTCCAAGGTGAGCGCCTCATACCATCACAATTTTTAACATCAGATTTCATAACATTTTCATATCAAATTTTATATAACATTGGATCCGTGGAAAAAAACGTCAGACGAGGAGACCATCGGAAGAAACTGGGGCCGCCCCAATATTTTGAGGAGCCCCAATTAATTCGCCAGGACTACATCGTAGCAGCTATGCGGCGTCATCCTTCTCTCCCCAAAAAACCTGGTGTCGTCACAAAATTTGTATGTATATGTTGCGTAATATGAGTTGAGTGTTAATCGTCAAATGTTCGTAATTTATTTTCGTGTAATTTATTTCGATTGACTCGTCTGGTATTTGGTTTTGAATTTTTATGCGTAAGGACTATACATATATCTTTGTAACTTATGAGGCATAATTTTTATCCGCGGTATTTATTATTTTGACTTGCCTCATATATATGTATTTTTATCCGCGTAAATTATTCCGTTGCGTTTTTGACTTACCAGACCTGTTTATGTTTTATTCCGCGTAAATTATTTCGTCTATGACGTGTGCGAGCAATATGACGGTTGAAATAGCGGCAAAGAAATGTAAAATATCCGATGTCAGAGTGAGAAATTTGAAGTGTCCATGCACTAGAATACAAAAAAAAAAATAAAAAATTTCATAATCTATAATTTGTAAAGATATTCCGTCTTCTCGATATATATATATATCGTTTAGAATCCCCTTAAGATTATAAGATGGCAGGTGTGTAACTTGGAGAAAATATATATGATAAATTTAGATCCATTCCTGTTTGGCACGTTACAATATGCAGAACCGTTAAATGTTAAATGTTTCCTTTTTCAGATTTCATAAAAAAGTGATTGATTACGTTAATTTTTGTTCGTTGATCAGATTATTCGATAAAATGAGCTTCGACAAATACATGAAATAGTTCCCATTTTTAGCGTTCTAATAAGCCTAAACCGGTCTGTCAATTTGTCTCAGGAAGTCCCTTGGATAACAGTTATATTCCCTATGTTTGACAGCAAATAGAGGGAAAACATTTTTAGAATGCTTCAATAATTATATTAATACCAATAAAAATATTATATGATAATATAGTTTTCTGACTGAGTGCTTGCATAAATAACATGTAGATGTTTCGATATTTCAACAGAACAACAATATGCATATGAAACTATTATGTAACCTGTGTCTCAATGTCGGAAACCTCCTGTCGATAGATGATGATATTTTGCATTGTATTTGCTGTCTGAAGGATCAGAGCTATAATCGGTATAAATGGAAGGATTAGCATTTGTATTAATTGTAACTTCCGGCCTCTACGGTGAGCTGGATCGAATAATCTCGACCAGTATGATCCTTGTGTGTTCATCTTCGTTACATCGTCCGATGATAAACTATTAATCGAGCATACATCACTAATATTTGATCTACCATGCTGAGTCATGGTTTTCAAATGGATAAAAAACTATTACTTTATTTAGCAAAGTATCCTGTAATATACAAAAGAAGTTATGAAGACAATTGTACTAATAATTGTATTAAAATATATAATAATCGTACATAATGTAAATACTTATTACAAGAAAAATTAATCATTGGATTGATAACAAAATACTACAAATAACGAAGATTTTTAGTAGCTTGTCGTAGGTTCTACAAGTGGTTATATATTATTTCCCTAGCAAGTCCGTGGATAGAATACCACTTATTATAAACTGGAAAGTTATTTTACAAATATAATTTTTTTTTTGTTATATGGGTATCCCCCATTACGTAGTTAAACACTGATTCCGACCCTAGTTATAGAGACTTATTTTTTAGTCGTTTTTAACGCTATTACAAAAATAGAAATAAAATTAGAAGACGTAATTGTTTTACAATTTGTTTAGTTGCAAACTTTTCATCTAACCTATCTAATTCGACATAAGCAATGTACATGTTATTATAATCACTAATAAGTATTGTAAGGATGGGTTTTATAAAAGACAAAATAAACGTACTGAGTAATAATATCAAATGTATTAAGTTAATAAACATAGAATTAATAATCTTAGGTATATGTACTCGTAACGCGCCTCGTTCGAGCACGATCGGCTACGTGCATGCGCCGTCCCATATTTGGCGATCTTGATGACATCCGAAATCGGATGTCCTCGCATAGATGATTTTATAATTCAACAATTTCTTTCCACGGCTTTAAATGACCACTAGCCGTTAAAGTCACCTTAGCACCTTCGCCTTCGCCTAGTTTTTGCCCAGTATACCGTTAATTCCGATATCACCCGTAGAGTATTTGTGCACGGTCTTCCTCTTTCCGTCATAATTCCTCTTGTTTTCGGCCTGTACTTTCTCAATTTGTGCACGTGCATACACTCTATATTCGCAGAGATTTTCCAGAAAATCGGTTAGGATTTCTTCTTCAAGTATCTCTCTTACGCGTACATCTTCTTTCAACCTCATTCGCACTCCAAACTCTAGGACAAATGGTGAAAACTGTGTACTGCATCTCGGCACCCGATTTAAGCGCTGCTGAGCTTTTCCAACGTATTTGTACCATTGGTCAGGATGATTGATGATAACTTAGTTATCAGGGGAACTAGAGTTCAGTTAACTCTCTCTATTTGAACTTTACCTCTCGGTACTCCAGCCACAATTGGATGGTGCTCAATATTTTTAGCTTTGCAGTACTCTTGGAGCTCTTGAGTCGTGAATGCATATCCTCTATCCGCTACGATTCTCCTCGGATTCTCAAAAACTGACGCTTATTGGGCTAATCGGTCGATCACCTCCGCTGTCGTTGTACTCTTCGTCGGGTACAGCCGCACACATTTTATAAAGGCGTCCTCTATCACTAGGATATGCCGATGCCATTTCTTCGTAGATGGAAGTAGTCCAATATGATCCGCAGGATACGTATCGAAAGGTTCTGTCTTTGGGATAGGATGTAAGAGGCCCTCTGCCTTGCCGGATTTCATTTCCGACATAATGCACGCAATGTCGTTGCGGATTACCTTCTCTACCCTCGCTTGCACGTTCAAAAACCAATAGTCGTCCCACAATAATTTTGCCGTCTTTGCACTCGCGAAATATCCTCGTTCGTGCACTAGTCTTATTATAGGTAGCTGCACCAATCTTGTAACAACTATCAGTAAATCACCGTTCACGTTTTTCCGCAAAAGGCTATTTGACGCGTCGTATCCGTCCATCTCGACGTGATCGCTTTGTCTCGAATCGTCCTCAATTCGCCGTACTCCTCTTGACTCGTTCTTTGTATTTCTCTAAGTGTTGACTCGTGCTCGCTGATCATCATCGCCGTTGGAAGAGGGAATCTACTTAGAGCGTGGACGTGCTTCATATTAATCCCCGGACGATGAACTAACTATTTTGTAGCGGAATTCTTCCAATAGCAATGTCCACCTTGCGATTTGGGCCGATACGTCTTTTTTCTTCTCGGTTTGTGTGAATGCTTTGCAGTCAGTTATTGTAAAATCTATTCCCAGTAGGTTTGCGCAGAATTTCTTTAATGCTTTCACTACGGCAAATACTTCCAGCTTGTAGCTGTCATATTTTGCCTCTGCTACAGACGTTTTTCCACTTGTGTAATAAACTGGGTGCATTTTACCGTCCTCATCATTGCGTTACATTAGAATGGCTCCAAAGCCACGTGTGCTTTTGTAAATTCGTAATGTCCATCTGGTACACTAAACGTAGTGCACTTTTGACTGTCATCTTCTATTAGCACATAAAAGAATCCGTTTTTAAGATCTATCATCGTATAAAATTCCGCTTCTTGCAGCTGGTCGAGCTGCTCCTCCATTATTATTTGGAGATATCTAACCTTCAGGGCTTTCGCGTTTAATCGTCTATAATCTACAGAGATCCTGGCAGCGTCATTCTTTTTTCGAACTAATACTATCGGGCTCGAGTAGTCCAATGTTGACGGCCGAATAATTCCGGCCTCACGCCATTCGCGAATCTGTGCGTGTACTTCGTTTTTTTCAGTTTCAGCTAATCTTCTCACGTGCTTATATCGGGGAATATTATCGGTTATTACAATACCCATTTCGACACCTTCGTCTTTAACTTTTTGCGGATTATAATTTTGAACCGCCTCGATCAATTCGCGTCTAACATCATCGTCTATCAAGTGTTACAAATCTACTTCCTCGCGGTCTAGTACGTCAATTGCAAGTATACATGGCTCGTCGTTACTAACATTCAATACTCTTGAGATCGTCACCACACCCTACTTTATGTTAACAATAACTAAATTCTGAAAATCGGTTCTTAATAATAATCCGTTCGGCATTATTTCGCTCGCGACAACGTTAGCAGTAATACGATAAATCTCACCGTCAATTTTAACATCCATACTCCTCCATCATATTTGCTAGACCCCGCTCCACGGAAACTAATCTTACGATCTGTAATAATACGTAATCCTAAATTGTCGCACTCTTTTTCGTATCTAAGCGTCAAATCACTACCGGAATCAATCAAAGCAAGAATTTCAATTCCATTAATTGTAATTATATTTCACGCTTATTTGGCATGCAACTTACCAAATTGCAGGTCTCACTCGCTTCTAAATTCTTACTGTCTCTATGACACTTTACTGCGATATGCCCGAAATCATCGCTTTTAAAACACTTTACACCGTGCGCCTGATTTGCGATCTTACCGCAATTGTAGCAATGATCCTTCTTCTAGGCACACTTTCCATTTTCCCAGTTTTAATAGTTTTTTTCATCAAATTACCACGTGACATCCTTTGCGGTCGCGCAGTCTCATAACTCGACGTTTTCATTCTTTCATACGCCTTTAGGCGTTCCTTGTCGCTGTATTTTGGTGTACCGTATAATATTGCCTCGCTCTGTCAGTAGTCTGTGTAAGGCAGCGATGTTCATTTTGGATGATAACTCGCGCTCTAATGATTGTCTCAATTGAGTCCACGTTCTGACAGGACTATTTCTCTGGATGAATAGTTTTGCAAACCCTTTCTTAATGAATATCAGCATTCGTATGTCATCCCATTCGAAGAATATGGAAGCTTCTTCGAAATCCAAACTCCAACATTCGACCGGATAATCGTCTTCTCCACTGAACGGGCATATTGATTCTTCGACGTTTTTGTAAGTAAGCGAGAATTTAAATACGTTGCCTCCTCTTTTGTCGCGAGTTTCCTTCTCACGTTCGTTGTGCCGCCTACCGTCGTTATTCTCCTCGCAACATTCGTTGCGCCGCCTTTCGTCCCTTCGCATCCGTTATGATGCTCGCCACCACTTGCATTGCGCCTATCGTCGGGTTCTCTAGATTCCGCTCGTCTTCCCGATTTTCTTCATCTTGACTCTCATACAAGTTTTCCAAATTTGGTACCAGGCTGTTAATGTCCATCAACGATGCAATAATATTATGTTGTAAATGCTCCTTCGACCCATTGTGCTCTAGTACCAGCAGATTACAAACAGGCACCAGATCGCCGGTTGACATTCTCGCCGCATATTCCATTTTGGCACGAAATTCTGACGAATCCTTATCAAATGAGAATCCCGCACGTTCTCTAATCCTTTGTTGATTGCCTCTATCGCCATAGATTTCGAAAAGCAGCCGATGGAGAGCACCAATCGTCACTCGCCAAGCCAACTTAATTTTCGCTTTAATAGACAGTATTTGTCCTAAGCACTCCATTCTTCACAACTTTTCACCACACCTTCGCATACACAAAATCCACGACGGTTTAGCGCGTCACTTTGTATCCTTTTCTCTCTCGCCATACGCGAACTTTCCGTTTCTGTCGATACACGGTAGACGCGCGCTCGAACAAAATGGCCAAATACCATGAAATTTCTCGACGCTCGCCGCTTCCCTTTGTCCAATGCGCCCAACGGCTTTTCTCTCGCGCATTCACGGAACACTGCACTTAAAACACAGAATCCGCGCTTACATCACAACTTTTGATGGCGCGTTTTCTTTTTAGTGTTCCGTCGTTTCTTCTGTTGGACTTTCGTCTTTACGTCTTTTCTTCGCTTCGTCTTTCATCTTTTTGCCTTTCGTTGTTTTTTTAGTCTTCGCGTTCTCGGTTCATGCACTTTGTAACTCGCGATTTTGTCAGCATCCCGCACGGACCCCCAATTGTCCGTCTTTCGGTGTGCTTAGGTTTAACTTCGGAAGTGCCAAATAGCAGATCTAATATCTGGAACTTGAAATTCCCCAAAAATTAAAATTTCAGAAATGCCAATATATAGTAATTTTGAGTTTACAAGAAATTATGGAAACTATATGAAAATATATAATTTTTTCTACGCAAAATAGACAAGACCACTAAACATTTTAAGTTATTCATTATGGAAATCGATGAATAGGTGCTGTGGGATCTTTATTGTATGGAAGAAATTCGAACAATTGTATTATCGGTGAACGCCATGAATTAAAATAAAAGAAACTGCACATCAGGTGCACATCAGGTGTTTGGGCATATCGCCCAAAGATTACCTGGAATTCGAAATTTGGCATGCGGATGCTATGGAGAAGCCTCCCCTCGCCGTAGTGGAAGAGTTAAAAGAGGAGCCGATTAAACCTCACTAGCGGGAAAGTTTCTTATGCATTGTAGAAATACCGGGATATCGGAAAGATGAGTGCCAATTTAACTTGTGGGAAGAGGTTAAAACTACTCTGATCGAATAGACTGACCTTCCAATACCCAGGGTACTGAGGCTTTCATTTCTAAATAACGAAAAGGAAGACACTTCCAGATTTCTGGCTTTAACCAGGGATCAAAATCGGAATAGGAATCATTTGTTCAGGAATACGCAAGTGCTTAATATCGCGATTGACGAAGAACCCTTGCAGCAAATCGGGAGGAAATACTACGTGATCAGATTCTGCTTAGAGCAACTCCGCCTTCCGGGAAAGACAGTAAAGATCCTGGAACAACAGGTATTCTATGCTGCGATGTATGGGGTAGCAGACTTAAAAATTCTTTTTTTGTAACATCTCTTCATCTCTTGAGTATCAAACTGGCTTAGGAATAAGCCAAGGAAGACTAAGGTCCGAAGTAATAGTCGCGGCTCAAGCCGAAGCTTAGCTGAGCGGCTCAAGTACCGTAAGTAGCGTGTTCCAAAAGACATATGAAAAAATACTTATATAAGTGTATCGAACCGAACCAATCCATGTATGTACACGTATTCCCACCTTTAAGTCGTAACAAGTCGCCGCCAGACGATTTAAAAATTCAAAATATTAAATTGGATATTCCGAAAAAATTGTGTTTTAGTAAAATTGTACACGACAGATATGAGTAAACAAACAGAAGTGGTAAATATATGTACAAGTTTGTTGATGCATCGTTGTATTGATGTATGGTTATATGTCTTAAATTAATTGCACTTCTCCATGAAAATTACTGTTTTTAATTTTTTTTTACCAAAGAATCAGAAAAATCACCTAACAATCGATGTCTTTTTTAGCTGTGCATATTACTTTGAACTTTAATTCATGTGTGTAATGCTCTGCCAACAATAAATTAAACCTCTACGTCACAGTAGCATACATATATGTCACCTTATGAAATGGGTTTGTTATAAAGTTTATTTTATAAATATTTTACATTTTTAAAGGTATTTTATGATAAAATTATTATTCGTAATAAAATGTTCTGTTTACTGAAGGAATGCATTGAAATCCTTGAAGTAAATTGTAATAATATGTTGAGGATGATTTTAATTTAAAAAATGTTAATTTAAAAATGTGACATTTTACGTATACTATAACAGTGGCGTTAAAATTAAATAGTATAATGCAAAGAAAGTTTTCCAGCATTTTTGTTTCAAATAAATACTTTTATTTTACGGTTTCTCAGTTATTGGTCACTTTATGCGAAGGAAGTTTTCAGCATTGTTGTTTCAACTAAATTTTTTTAATTGTACGATTTCTAAGTTGCTGATCAATTTGTGCAAAGAAAGACTTCCTGCAATTTTGTTTTGAATAAACATTTTTATTTCTACTATTTCTCAGTAGAAAGATTTAATATCTGAAAATGTCCTTACGAAATGATGAAATTTAACATTTTAATCCCTAATAATGAATTGTTTGACTAATATTTTCCTATGAAATAAGTTTTTAAATATTTTTGTTACGAACTGTTATAAGTACATTTTCTTCAACATTGATTTACTGTAAGGTATTATAGTGATCACATTTTTAAGCCCTTCGTATGTCACCTTAACTTATAAATTTCTGTAATCAGAAATGCATTACAATGTGTAGTGTTTAATTCATTCTTTCATTTTTAAATTCGCTATTTGACTTTGATAATTGGGATACAGTTTTTCTACAAAATTTTTTCAAAATATTTTCTAATGAAATTTCGCAAATAATTTTTTGTAATAGATTTTGACAACTTGTATATTTTTTATCTAAAGTCTTCCTTCGACACATGTTTGACCATATATGCAAGATCTTAGATTCAAAATCTAGTTGCGAGAAGACTTTTAAGACCGACAGGTAATTTCAGATCCGAAACCTTCTTTCGTAGAGAATTGTACCAGCGATACAAGATTTAAGATCTAACACTTTGTTTACAACAAAATTTTAACACCGATGACATATTTTGTTCTAAAACCTTCGTTCGACAAGACTTCTACCACCAATAAAAGATTTAAGATCTAATACCTTCTTTCAACATGCCTTTTACAATCAATAGAGTTTCACATCCAAACCTTCCTTCGATTAAATATTGACAACTTCTACAAGATTTTAGATATAAAATCTTGTTTTGACCCATGTTTTATCAAGTATACAAGATCTTACCACATCTACCCAGTAATCGAAAATGCATTCATTTCATACGTTTGAATCTATTTTCTGTCCCTGACGAATCCATATGAATAGAAAAATAAATTTCCATAAAATTTTTAATGATTATGAATTCATTTATATCCAAAAATAATATGTACAAAAAAGAACTTGAATTCATTTGAATGCATATATAATATGTCGTAATGAACATCACAGCTAACCTCAAAGTGTCATAGGTCTGACAAAAATGTAGAGAAAAACGGCTTTCACGGCTCTATTTGTACAACTATTTAGCTTCAAAATTTTCAAACCGCGAAATCCCAGCTGATCGTTTTCTCCAAATATAGGTGATTGTAGGTGATTTACAATTTTTACAGCGATTTTTCGTTATTACCTGCGAAAACTGACCTCCAATCGAAAAATGTTTTATGGGAATGTTGTAGGTATAAAAAAGATCGACAATTTTTGTATACATCATTTTTCACATAACCTCAAAGTTTCAGAAAAAAATCGAAAAACCCGTGTTTTTGTATTTTTAATATTTTACACGCTCAAAAATTATTTTTTATTTATTGAAATTTTTGGCACACTTACTTTTTTTGTCCCGAATCAGGTGTAATTAAAAAACGATCCAAAATAAATATTTTCCATTGAAAAATCTAATTTTAAAACTGTAGATAATGGAGCTTTATTTAATGGAATTTGTTCATTCAAATATCTATTTTCCGATGATATAAGAATCAATTTACATTTCTATACAAAAAAGTACAAAGAAACTAGATTTCTATTTATTTATTAACTGATAAAATATACAACTTAATTACCCAATAAAACAAATTACGTAATAACAACAATTTTACAATAACAGAATTGCACTTGTTTTTTTCTTTTAAATATTAATGTTGAAAATTAAATTAATATTGATGTTAAAAATCGAGTTTTTTAGTTTTTCGACGTTTTTGACACTTTCTTGTATAGAACTGTAAACTGATTCATACGCCATCTGAAAGTAGATATTTCCACGAATAAATTCTATTAAATAAAGTTCCATTCTCTACTATTGTGACATTAGATTTTTCAGTGGAAAATACAGGTGTTTTGTCGGTTTTTAATTAATAAAAAAGAAACGAATATATATAATAAACTGAAAAAAATTGTGGCCTATTCGGGACAAAAAAAGATAAGTCTCTTAAAAATTTCAAGAAAAAAAATCATTTTTGAGCGCGAAAAATATTAAAAATAAAAAACATGGGTTTTTCGATTTTTTTCTGAAACTTTGAGGTTATGTGAAAAATGATGTATACAAAAATTGTAAATCTTTTTTATACCTACAACATTCCCACAAAACATTTTTGATTGGAGGTCAATTGTCGACGGTAATAACGAAAAATCGCTGTAAAAATTGTAAACCACCTGTAATATCACCTATATTTGGAGAAAACGATCAGCTGGGATTTGGCGGTGTGAAAATTTTGAAGCTAAATAGTTGTACAAATAAATCCGTGAAAGCCGTTTTTCTCCACATTTTTGTCAGACCGATGACCCTTTGAGGATAGCTGTGACATATTAATTATGAATCCATGCGAATGCAAATATGTTCATTACGACATATTATATATGCATTCAAATGAATTCAAATTCTTTTTTGTACATAATATTTTTGGATATAAATGAATTCATAAGCATTAAAAATTTTATGGAAATTAATTTTTCTATTCATATGGATTCGTCAGGGACAGAACATAGATTCAAACGTATGAAATGAATGCATTTGAATCTTTTCTGAATGCATTTTCGATTACTGGGTAGATGTGGTAAGATCTTGTATACTTGATAAAACATGGGTCAAAACAAGATTTTATATCTAAAATCTTGTAGAAGTTGTCAATATTTAATCGAAGGAAGGTTTGGATGTGAAACTCTATTGATTGTAAAAGGCATGTTGAAAGAAGGTATTAGATCTTAAATCTTTTATTGGTGGTAGAAGTCTTGTCGAAAGAAGGTTTTAGAACCAAAATATGTCATCGGTGTTAAAATTTTGTTGTAAACAAAGTTTTAGATCTTAAATCTTGTATCGCTGGTACAATTCTCTACGAAAGAAGGTTTCGGATCTGAAATTACCTGTCGGTCTTAAAAGTCTTCTCGCAACTAGATTTTGAATCTAAGATCTTGCATATATGGTCAAACATGTGTCGAAGGAAGACTTTAGATAAAAAATATACAAGTTGTCAAAATCTATTACAAAAAATTATTTGCGAAATTTCATTAGAAAATATTTTGAAAAAATTTTGTAGAAAAACTGTATCCCAATTATCAAAGTCAAATAGCGAATTTAAAAATGAAACAATGAATTAAACACTACACATTGTAATGCATTTCTGATTACAGAAATTTATAAGTTAAGGTGACATACGAAGGGCTTAAAAATGTGATCACTATAATACCTTATAGTAAATCAATGTTGAAGAAAATGTACTTATAACAGTTCGTAACAAAAAATAGGGATTAAAATGTTAAATTACATCATTACGTAAGGACATTTTCAGATATTAAATCTTTCGACTGAGAAATAGTAGAAATAAAAATGTTTATTCAAAACAAAAATGCAGGAAGTCTTTCTTTGCACAAATTGATCAGTAATTGAGAAATCGTAGAATTAAAAACATTTAGTTGAAACAACAATGCTGAAAACTTCCTTCGCATAAAGTGACCAATAACTGAGAAACCGTAAAATAAAAGTATTTATTTGAAACAAAAATGCTGGAAAACTTTCTTTGCATTATACTATTTAATTTTAACGCCTCTGTTGTAATATACGTAAAATGTCACATTTTTAAATTAACATTTTTTAAATAAAAATCAACCTGCACGACTGCATCATCCTCAACATGTTATTACAATTTACTTCAAGGATTTCAATGCATTCCTTCAGTAAACAGAACATTTTATTACGAATAATAATTTTATCATAAAATAACTTTAAAAATGTAAAATATTAATAAAATAAACTTTATAACAAACCCATTTCATAAGGCGACATACAGGGTGAGTCTGATAGAAGTGAACATAGGGAAACCCATGTTAAGGCTACGCGCATCGTGATTGGTCGATTCCGGTGGAACGTTGCTTCTCGCTGATTGGCTGTGTTAGGGACACAAGAATGTAAACAAAATACTGTCTGTATCTATCAAATCTCTTGTGTGACATAACGGACATAACCACGTTTTAGGCTTATGTAAAATGTGTCAAATCCGTGAAATGTGTAACACAAACTAAAATTCAAGACTCAATTCGTGAATCTGTACTTTTGTTACAACCGGATGCAGCCGATAAGTTGAAGGCTTTTCAACAAATCAATTGGCAAGAGTAAAATGTGCTATTCATCAATGATGCAGAGATATTCTACTCCAAAAATGATATCAGATAAGTTTTTCGTTTTAATAAAATCATTTCAATTTACAGCAAAGAATCTGGTACTTTGTGTCGTGTTATTACAGATACAACCGCTCAAATCATCGGAAACAATCGCATGAAAGATTTGTTGCTTAGTGCTCGAATATCGAAAGCAGGAATGGGCATCGGGATGCACAAAGTCGTGAATCGTCCTGTAAGTATTCCCGTCAATGTTATAATTTTACTCATTTTCTTCTCTTTTCCTTCGCCATGATCAGTGTTGACTCGAGTTTCTCAACGTGCAATGAAATTATTTATGTATTTTTATTTTCCTCTGTTTCGTATAATAAACAACAGCGATTGAAGTAAATTACACTGTAACAAAGTAAAAAGATCGCAAATTACAAATATGTGTTTTTCCAGGCAGTCGTAATTGCGAGTAACCTTTCACCTTCGATACTAATTTCCTAAATGTGGCGCTAGCAAATTAGTCCAAAAATCAGCTCGTTTTCGAAAAAAATTCATTAGAATCCCGTTTCGATGATACCACATTGCACGGAGCAGACTCATAGTGCTGTCGAAAAGTCTGTCATGAACGATACTTTCCTCTTTTCGAATTCTCTCCAAATACAAATCGAGAAACCTGGTACAACCTTCAGTGTGGAACTCATCAGTGGGTCTTGGAAATTTTCTTTATCGCTCGGCCTGATGCATGATGTTGAAAAGAGCTTCTGTCAAACCAGGCAGAAGCAAAAGTTTCCCGTATAGCAGTACCGTCCATTCCCATGCAAAAAATTAATTTCATTTTATTTACAATGTATGTTATAATGACAACGTAAGTGGAGTGAACAAAATCAATTTGATGTCATTTCATTTATTCAATTAGGATTAAGGTTACGAGATCAAATAAGCCATTTTACTGGACCGAACATACCCAACCAACGTTCCTGAAAAATGTTGTTAAGATCGTTCTTAACCGGTCTGACACCATGCGCTTAACTGGTCTGTCTTGTCAAAATCAAATCGCCCGCTCTCCCATCGAGCTGAAGTTGGCATACGCAGTCCAGCATACGTGTAAACGCACAAATGTCTTTTTTATTTTTTAAACGAAGTAACTTGCATTTATTGTTAATTGGGCAAATTTTATTTTAGTCAGTAGTTCAATAAGTATTTATTAAAAAATTACAAAGTTCGCCAGATTATGCTACCTCATACGTATGCTGGACTGCGTATGCTAACTTCAGCCTGATCGCTCTCCCTGCAATTTATTGAAAGACAATAAATATTACCTAACCAAGTTTAGTTCAAGAAATAGGCTAAATCTAACAAGTGATAGCATAATAATTCGCAAGCTTCCAACGAACTTCTCAGCAGCGGCATCCAACCTGTCAGCCGATAAGCAGGGTTTATCAAATTGTTAGAAAATTTTTCATTTTATACGTGGTTTTTCCTTTAACAATTAAATTGTTTTCATATGTTTTTAATGTGCATTCATCTGAAAACACATTTTATAAGTTTACATTATTTTCATAACTAATCTGAGATTATTGTTGTTATTATTAAGATTTACTTAGTTATAAATAGGTAGCGAGCTATCAACTTTACATTCTAATTTTTGTTAAGGGTTTTTACTCGTTGATATTTTAATAAATTAAAAAACACAAGAAAATTATTATTATATAAGTATTTTTATTATTATTATTATTATTATTCAGCATATTTATTATAAAACTTACGAGCATTTACAGATATAAATCTCCATTCAAATTATCTTTGACGCAGATCGATCCTATTATTTTGTTGATTACGATACCAGCCCATACTTGTACTTTCACTTTGTTCTGTTTGAGTTCCATTAAAAATTACATTCGGTATTCGTAGTCATCTGTATTTCCTAGTGTTTATGCATTGGGTTCATCACCATTTTTTTAAAGTACTTGGCTTATTGATATTTGAGCGAATCCAAGTTGCCTTGCAATTTGCCTCAAGATGAGGGTATGTACTATCAACTGCGGCACAAATCATTATTTGGTCATCTTCTGTGATATATTGCCTCCTAATTTTTGTGTGTAAATTTAACGATTATTTCTCTAATCCCAGACTCTGAAGGAATGTGGCGCAATGCATGCCTAAAATTGGAAATTCATTTTGAACTTCCCGCCTCCTAGCGGTGATTTTTGAACTATTTTGTTATTTCAATTTTAAAAGTGCAAATAGTTAATCTGCTTTGCAAATCTCATATCGAATTTTTCAATATGTTAACATTATTACAAAAAATAAGAATAATCGAACTGCATTACCGTGATCATAGTTTACGACAAATTAAAGATTATTTATCTGTAGAATTTGAGGAAAACCCTATCCCTTCAATAGCTGGGATTAAAGGCATAATTGATAAATTTAAAGAAACTGGTTGTGTCGATCCTGCACACACAAAAATTAGAAGGCAACGTGTTGCAGAAGATGACCAAATGCAGATTTGTGCCGCAGTTGAAAATAATCCTCATCTCTCGACAAGGCAAATTGCAAGGCAGCTTGGGTTCTCCCAAGTAACAATAAGCAGAGTGCATACAAAAAATGGTTATAAACCCTATAAGGTGCACAGACACCAGGAACTGATTGCCGACGACTGCGAATACCGAATGGCATTTTGTGAAACAATGACGGAAATTATTAATCGAAATCCACAAGTGCTGCAAAACATTTGTTTTAGCGACGAATGTATTTTTTTCGCAGTATCGTCACCAAACAGGCAAAACTATAGGTATTGGGCTCGACATAATCCACGAGAAATGTTGGAGATCCATACACAGTATAAAGTGAAGGTACAAGTATGGGCTGGTATCATAGACGATAAAATAATTGGACCGATCTTCATCGAAGATAATTTGAATGGAGAATTATATCTCCAAATGCTTGAAGGAATAGTTACTCCAACTTTAAAAAACATTGAGGAAGAGGTAAGTTTAATAATAAATAATAATAATACTAATAAAATAATAATAACAACAAGAATAATCTTAGACTAAATAACAACGTAATATAAATTTAAAAAATGTATTTTTAAAAGAATGCACTTTAAAAAAGTACAAAAACAATTTAATTTTTATCGCACTATAAAAGGAAAATTATTTTCTTTCAATAAATTGCAGGGAGAGCGTGGGATGATGTGGTTCCAACAGGACGGAGCTCCAGCTCACGGTGTCAGACAGGTTACGAACCATCTTAATAACAATTTTCAGGGCCGTTGGTTGGGTCGTTTCGGTCCAATAAGATGGCCTGCTCGGTCTCCCGACCATAATCCTTTGGATTTTTTCTTCTGGGGGTATATCAAAAATGAGTTATACAGCAGACCATTTGTAAATACAGCACAAGAACTGCGAGATGTAATTATTGAAATTATTCAGAATATAACTTTAGACATGTTACAAAATACAATGAACGAGTTTTATAATAGGCTAGGCTATTGTACAGCTGCTGGCGGCTTACAATTTGAGCATTTAATTAAATAAATTAAATGAAATTACATTGATTTTGTTCACTTCACTTGCGTTGTCATTATTTCATACATACAAGTACATACCCTCATCTCGAAGGCAAATTGTTATTACAATGTAAAAGGAAAAACCACGTATAAAATGAAAAAATTTCTAACAATTTGATAAACCCTGCTTATCGGCTTACAGGTTGGATGCCGCTGTTGAGAAGTTCGTTGGAAGCTTGCGAATTATTATGCTATTACTTGTTAGATTTAGCCTATTTCTTGAACTAAACTTGGTTAGGTAATATTTATTGTCTTTCAATAAATTGCAGGGAGAGCGATCAGGCTGAAGTTAGCATACGCAGTCCAGCATACGTATGAGGTAGCATAATCTGGCGAACTTTGTAATTTTTTAATAAATACTTATTGAACTACTGACTAAAATAAAATTTGCCCAATTAACAATAAATGCAAGTTACTTCGTTTAAAAAATAAAAAAGACATTTGTGCGTTTACACGTATGCTGGACTGCGTATGCCAACTTCAGCTCGATGGGAGAGCGGGCGATTTGATTTCGACAAGACAGACCAGTTAAGCGCATGGTGTCAGACCGGTTAAGAACGATCTTAACAACATTTTTCAGGAACGTTGGTTGGGTATGTTCGGTCCAGTAAAATGGCTTATTTGATCTCGTAACCTTAATCCTAATTGAATAAATGAAATGACATCAAATTGATTTTGTTCACTCCACTTACGTTGTCATTATAACATACATTGTAAATAAAATGAAATTAATTTTTTGCATGGGAATGGACGGTACTGCTATACGGGAAACTTTTGCTTCTGCCTGGTTTGACAGAAGCTCTTTTCAACATCATGCATCAGGCCGAGCGATAAAGAAAATTTCCAAGACCCGCTGATGAGTTCCACACTGAAGGTTGTACCAGGTTTCTCGATTTGTATTTGGAGAGAATTCGAAAAGAGGAAAGTATCGTTCATGACAGACTTTTCGACAGCACTATGAGTCTGCTCCGTGCAATGTGGTATCATCGAAACGGGATTCTAATGAATTTTTTCCGAAAACGTGCTGATTTTTGGACTAATTTGCTAGCGCCACTTTTTAGGAAATTACTATCGAAGGTGAAAGGTTACTCGCAATTACGACTGCCTGGAAAAACACATATTTGTACTTTGCGATCTTACTTCAATCGCTGTTATTTATTATACGAAACAGAGGAAAATAAAAATACATAAATAATTTCATTGCACGTTGAGAAACTCGAGTCAACACTGATCATGGCGAAGGAAAAGAGAAGAAAATGAGTAAAATTATAACATTGACGGGAATACTTACAGGACGATTCACGACTTTGTGCATCCCGATGCCCATTCCTGCTTTCGATATTCGAGCACTAAGCAACAAATCTTTCATGCGATTGTTTCCGATGATTTGAGCGGTTGTATCTGTAATAACACGACACAAAGTACCAGATTCTTTGCTGTAAATTGAAATGATTTTATTAAAACGAAAAACTTATCTGATATCATTTTTGGAGTAGAATATCTCTGCATCATTGATGAATAGCACATTTTACTCTTGCCAATTGATTTGTTGAAAAGCCTTCAACTTATCGGCTGCATCCGGTTGTAACAAAAGTACAGATTCACGAATTGAGTCTTGAATTTTAGTTTGTGTTACACATTTCACGGATTGGACACATTTTACATAAGCCTAAAACGTGGTTATGTCCGTTATGTCACACAAGAGATTTGATACATACAGACAGTATTTTGTTTACATTCTTGTGTCCCTAACACAGCCAATCAGCGAGAAGCAACGTTCCACCGGAATCGACCAATCACGAGGCGCGTAGCCTTAACATGGGTTTCCCTATGTTCACATCTATCAGACTCACCCTGTATATGTATGCTACTGTGACGTAGAGGTTTAATTTATTGTTGGCAGAGCATTACACACATGAATTAAAGTTCAAAGTAATATGCACAGCCAAAAAAGACTTCGATTGTTAGGTGATTTTTCTGATTCTTTGGTAAAAAAAAAATTAAAAACAGTAATTTTCGTGGACAAGTGCAATTAATTTAAGACATATAATCATACATCAATACAACGATGCATCAACAAACTTGTACATATATTTACCACTTACTTCTGTTTGTTTACTCATATCTGTCGTGTACAATTTTACTAAAACACAATTTTTTCGGAATATCCAATTTAATATTTTGAATTTTTAAATCGTCTGGCGGCGACTTGTTACGACTTAAAGGTCAGTATACGTGTACATACATGGATTGGTTCGGATCGATACACTTATATAAGTATTTTTTCATATGTCTTTTGGAACACGCTACTTCCGGCCTCGGCTTGAGCGGCGACTATTACTTCGGACCTAACAGCTGAAGCTATGATTTTTATGAAATTCAGATATATGAAATACTAATTGTAAGTATACTAGTACGTAATTACTAGTAAGTAATACTAGTATACGAAATACTAAGGGACACATATTTTTGTTTATCAGCGGTACAACGTTTGTAGTGGTTGTAACACAAATGTGAGGACTAAAACAGAAAAATTGCGATTTCTTTGAGATTATTAAAGCTAACTGAAGATTTTCGAACTCAAAGTTATCGCTAAATCCAAAAGGACCACGCACAAAACGTATGGAAAATGGTTCTCAGTCGATTTAGTTGAAATTGGAGTATGTTGCAGTTCAAGTGATTCTGAACAAATATTTCCATAAGCTCAACCTTATCCTATGAACAGTTTTTCCGCTAGAAGCTCCGGAAAAGCGTGAGATACGAATTTTCCGATTTCAGTTGTAGCAAATTATTATTATATTATTAGTAGTGTGAGTCAGCGTATGCGTGTGCGTGTGAGTACGTGTGTGGGCGCGCGCGTGCGCATGTGGGAGCGCACAGTAACCCAGAAACAATGTTGTGGACGTGACGAAATCGGACAGAATTCTCGACTTCCTGGCTTTATGCCTCTTTCTTCGGTATGAACCCGATATACTTTTTCGACATTATTTTTAGAGTGTTTTGGTGCGACTGTCATGCTGCTTAATTATTTTCAAATCCCGAGATTATAAACCAATAATGAACGCAGCTCAGCTGTATGTTTTTTAGAACGCGAATGACATTTTGAAGGATGTGAATTCCCTCTCCCAGGTTTTCTTTTAGGACTCGTGTTTTATAGTTTCCCGAAACGAAGTAGACATATAAAATATACTAAAGCCGGCAAAATTCAGACTGAAGTCGATATTGGCTTTCTGTCTTATTATGTAGTTTATTTTAGTAAGTATACTAATACATTTGTAACATTAAATCTTTAAAACTTTTATTCTGCATATTTTCTTGTCGGTCTTCAATGTACATTGTGAAACACATAACAACTTCGTAAAACTCGTATCCTACTGTAGTATTGTACATTTTTTACAATTATGGTATTTGGAAATCTTTTACGTTGTTAAGTTTGCGATGGAAGATTCGTGCCTCGTATGACTCGAATTGATGGAGATAACAATGCTGCCAAAAGAGAAATTGCTATCATTCGACGAGATGGTTTCCAAAGACCAGCGTTAGAAGTAACTTGTATGACAAAAATATGTGCCAACTGCAACCAATCGATTCGCGATGAAATTATTGCTACGGAGGAAGATCCTACCTGTTTAAGATTAAACGTGTTAACAGAGACGCGAAGTAGCACTTGTATTATATGAGATAGAATTGATAACTTGGATAGATTATCAGTTAAATGTAAGGTATATGTTTTCATTTCACACAATATTTTTATCCCAGAAAACGTAAGAACTTGTCGACATCATTTGAACGATGAAGGTGTGCTACTCGGGCCGCTTGTACACGTTTTACGTTTCATCAACAGGCCCTATATAATCAGAGGTCATTATCTTCAAGCTTTCTTGCAAGAATTTCGTGGAGTATGTAGCAAATGGAACAAAAATATAGGATGAAGATAATCTTTCTGGTAATGAATTTGAATGTCTGTATCCTATAAACAATCAACAGTTCGAAGAATCGTTCACGTTTTGTGATGCAGTTCCTTGTCCTGGTGGTAATAGATATGTATATAAAAAGGACCTTCTTATGTTCTTATGTAAAATTCGTCACAGTTTGTCAGATGAGTTTCTCAAAGTTATGTTTCATTACTCGAGTAGACAGGCAATAAGTATGGCTGTTGCTACAGTGCGACAATCTTTAATTATTCGTTTTATACCACAAAATATAGGATTTGAAGCAATAACGAGAAGGAACCAGCAAGACTCCGGCGGGTGTGGAGATTTTTCTTTTCCTGGATAAATTCCACAAGGAGCTGAAGTTTTTCTTCCAGGCGCTCGAAACTTACAGTCTCCTGCGCCTTTCCTGACATAGTGTCACTTGTAGCATTTAATGCTGTTGGGGCCGAGTGACCAACCCCAACAACACTGCCGTTGCCTGATAACGACGCCGGAGAGCCCGCTTGCTCACTCGTACCCGACGCCGGTACTGGGGATCCGACCCCTGTACCGTAAGCTTTTATCTGCAGCTGATCTTCCATACTTGGTTTCTTGTTCGGGGTTCCTTCCCCTAGCTAGTTCTTTGGTCCGCGTCGGGTATTTTATTTCTCCGATACCTTTTACCAGCATTCCCCGATCCGCCACCTGGGGACGCGCCCGTTAGAAGGAACCAGCAAGACTCCGGCGGGTGTGTGTGTGTGTGTGTGCGTGTGTGTGTGTGCCCCTCATTTATTGGTACCCAGCGTTTCTGGTTTTCAGATTTTCAACCTCAACAAGAGCTTGTACAATTTTCAGTTCTCTCGCTTTTTCGAGCATACGATTAGCTTTTTCTGCATCAGCTCCTTCCATATGGATAGTGGGATGATATCTATTTATGAGAGCACCTGCTATTTTAGCAAAATCACCAATATTAGAAACATGATGCATCGGTACTGTTTGCTGTGGGAATTGGAATATTAGCTTTAAGTGTCCGTTTCTAGTTTCTACAATCCACCTTTGTTTTGTGACAAGACGGGAGTCATTTGCATCTTCTGTCGTGAGTTGGGCTTGCTTTTTGGAAGTGCTGGCATCTTCCATGTAATGCCCAAACGCCTCAGAAGTTCAATTGCATCGCTGTAACCTCTATGAACTATAACAATATCATCTTCTTGGAACCATCTTAACACCCTTTCGGCATCTCTATCAAATCCATTTTGCAGTATCGCAGCATCATTATTACGACCATCCGAAAAGTACGGCCCCTGTATATATCTAAGATATAACCATCAGGAGCAACTATCAATACTGGTTTGATTAAGTGACGACCTTTGTGAACGCAATATGACTGTCGAAGAGCTTTGAAATTACTAGTTTTCTGTATATATGTACGTACCATCAATGCATGTGATCACTCTTGGAGTTTGTGGTTCCGGATTATACAGCTGATTGGCAGGGAACGGTACGTTTTGCCACAGCACACCGTTGCCATTTACAACTTTTCTATACGTGGAACTCTGGATAGTACAGTACAGCGCGGGAAGACGTTTTGTGAGAATATGTGTGCATTATCCGTGGAGTACGGGCGCAGGAAACTGTGACAGCTGTCTGTCCTTTTCTTTTTGCTCGCTTTCTCCCTCAACACATTATCCACGTTGCGCCATTATACACACATGCGAAACCTCTGCATGTGTGGCGTAGGTGTGATAGCGAAATGGAGCAGCCTATTATATCGTGCAGCAGATCTCGGGGAAGCGGCGGAAACGGGATCCCGGATTAACCAACACCAGGAGTCATCCTAGCAGATGGTGTCCGCATTAGATAAGTACACAAATTATTCAATTTCATATTATTTTTAACATAAGAAATTGATTCTTTGTTGGTAATTTTAGTTTCGGGACCCCACCTAAATTTGGAGCAGATGGACAACAGCCGAGGAGGAGGACAAGGATGGATCGCCTTTCAGTTAAAAAGTAAATAAATTGTATGCTAAATTATTATCAACCACTTTGAAAAGACGAACCAGGTTTCTTTCAAGGAACATATTTCATTTTTCAATTTTCAAACAACTGACTCGTTTCATTAAAAATAATAATTACTTTCAATGCAATAAATGAAAGGACATCGCAATTAAAAAGGCGAACATGTCATATTAGGTTCCGCATGACCTATTGAAAAATGGTGCAATATTGAATTTTTACTTTATTTAAAAGCACAAACTGTGCGTTACGCTACCATGCAATTAATCTATTATTATTTACGTTTGTGCGTGCTAATTCCTATTTTAACTTTTTACAAAGTTTACTGGTGTCATTGAACACAAAGTTATTTTAATTACAATTTGTAAGTGTGCGGTGTCCTGTTTGCACTACTCGTCGGAATGGTTAATTGAGTAAATTAAAAAGGCGAACATGGCATGAGAGGTTCCGTATAACCTGTTTGAAAAGTTTTAAGCCCAAAACGAGCACAAATTTGACAATGTGCCAACACGCAATTAATCTTTATTGATTCATCACATTTTTCATATTATACAGTAGACAAATGAAGTAAATTTGATTATTTTGATTTTTATTTATTAGTATTTTTTTACATCTTTTTAATTCAATTAAATATATATTGGCGTACTAGTAACTAATGCATTAGTTACATAACAAAACATATTTAAGCGAGGTAAACATTCAACGCGTTGTAATTTCATCGTTTACAAAGTCAAAATAACCTTGTAACATTCCTATTTTCATGAAAATGAATCCCATGTGCACGTAGGAACTTTACTTTCTCAAACGCAGTTCGTAGGCATTTTTACACTTTTTCACAGTGTAGGGTTTATCTTCATTACTAACCTATATTCAAAAGTCCAATTGTAACCTTCATGACATCGAAGACAGAGGTTTTGTCACGATACTTTCCGCAACTCCTAGGGCCCATCGTCGTTGTTTTCCTCGGCTGTTGTGTGGCTGCTCCAAATTAACTGAAAATATACCCACAAAGAATCAATTTTTAACATTAAAAATAATATAGAATTGGATAATCTGTGTATACTTATCTCATGAAAAAGCCGACACCATCGCTTGGAACGACTCCTTGTTGTATCGGGATCCCTTTTCAGCTAGTTCCGAGTGGAGGAGTTGTGGGGTCGGACCTAGAGCATCTCCTGGAAAACATATACACAAATGTGTCAAAACATATACACCTGGTACATATAGGTATGTACTTGCCAACCAACCCTAAAGTATAAAATTTGTAGATGGGTCCAGACTATCAAGCCATTGGCGAAGTCGATTCTTATTGGCTAAGAGCGGGTGTGCCGTGGAGAAATTGCCCGCCACTTTTGTACAAGCGCTCTTAATTCTTCGTTGGTCTATGGCAAGTTTTCTCGGGGTATGTATGTGTGTATGTAACCGTTTTGTTGTGTGAATGCGTACGCATTGTCCATGTAATATTGGCGCGCGCGCACGACCTGTCACATCTGTCTGTCCTTATCTTTTCGCTCGCTTTCTCTCTCTATTATACATGTGCCAGCAAAATGGAGCAGACCACTCGCAGAAGTTGTGGAAACGGGAACCCGGATGTGAACAACACCAGGAGTCGTCTTAGGAGATTGTGTCCGCATCAGATAAGTACAGAAATGATTCAATTGTATATTATTTGTAATATTAGAAATTGATTTTTTGTTGATAATTTTAGTTCCATGACCCCACCTAAATTTGTTGCAGACGGACAAAAACAGCCGAGGAGGATGGTGGATGATGGACAAGGATGGCTCTCAGCAGTTGCAGAAGCTATCCCGACAAAGAACATCCGTCTTTGATGACCTGCAGGTTGCCACGCATCTTTTGAAGATGTAGGTTAGTAGTAAAGTTAATCGCTTTATTATCTTTAGTTTAAATATCGGATAAATATTTTCAATGCAATATTTATTACAGTCAATGTTGGTGCGTGCTAACCCGTAAATGCCTATACAAATTCTACATTAAAAATTACTTTTCATTACTTCGCAATTAAAAAGGCGAACTTGTCGTGTTAGTTTCGGTATAACCTATTGCAAAATTGTCCAATATTGAAGCTTTCCGTTATTTAAAAGCACCAATTGTGCAATACGCAATTACGCAATCAATCTATTACTATTTACGTTGGTGCGTGCTAACTCCTATTTTAATGATATGAAAATATGAACTACTACACATACTCGGTTTTGAATTTTCAATTGAAAGATTGTTATTAGAAGTCGATGACAAATTATTTCATAATAATTATTATTAAGCTCCGATTTGAAATTTACCGTCAATAATAATACCGTAAATACCGTCCTTTCCTAATTTGACGTAATGGTACTTTATACCACCAAAAATATTTTTTTCATTCCACTTTCTTTTAAAGTTCTCACTGTCTTTTATTGCTGACATTTTAAATAAATATATACGTCAGATAAATAAATACGTCAGAAAAAACTGCGTTATATGTCAAAAAAAAAAACGAATTATTAACTATGACAACTCGATCCGAATTTCAAATTCACGGTGTTCTATTCTCCAAGTTTCAAATTGAGTAACATAATATTAATAATAATATAATATAATAACAATATAGTAATATAATATAATAACAATATAGTAATATAATATAATAATATAATAATGGGCAAATTTGACATTTTTAATATCGAGCTTTTACAAATTTTGTTTAACGTCAGATTGCCAAAAATGTGAATAAAAGTTTTACAAATTATAATTATCGTCAGAGTGATACAAATATGATTTTTTAAACATAGCAAAGATCTATAAAATTTATATGCTAATAGATAAATATTGTATGTACTAAAGGATAAATGGAGCGGGCATTCCAAAAATTTCCAACAAATGTACTTGGCGGCAATTACAGTTAACATGCCTGTAATACATCGTAGGCACATTACAAGTTCAGAATTGGAGTTGAATAATAATTTTAACGAATTTAGGGCTCTTATATTCAATAATACAGACATATCTTTGCAAATAAATAATATTAAATCAATTTTGAGGCTGTTAAAAATGTCTGACAAATGTACTTAAGAGCGACTAAAGTTAACATGCCTCTAATGAACCGCAGGTGTATTACAAATTTCAAATCGGAGCTTAATAATAATTATTATGAAATAATTTGTCATCGACTTCTAATAACAATCTTTCAATTGAAAATTCAAAACCGAGTATGTGTAGTAGTTCATATTTTCATATCATTAAAATAGGAGTTAGCACGCACCAACGTAAATAGTAATAGATTGATTGCGTAATTGCGTATTGCACAATTGGTGCTTTTAAATAACGGAAAGCTTCAATATTGGACAATTTTGCAATAGGTTATACCGAAACTAACACGACAAGTTCGCCTTTTTAATTGCGAAGTAATGAAAAGTAATTTTTAATGTAGAATTTGTATAGGCATTTACGGGTTAGCACGCACCAACATTGACTGTAATAAATATTGCATTGAAAATATTTATCCGATATTTAAACTAAAGATAATAAAGCGATTAACTTTACTACTAACCTACATCTTCAAAAGATGCGTGGCAACCTGCAGGTCATCAAAGACGGATGTTCTTTGTCGGGATAGCTTCTGCAACTGCTGAGAGCCATCCTTGTCCATCATCCACCATCCTCCTCGGCTGTTTTTGTCCGTCTGCAACAAATTTAGGTGGGGTCATGGAACTAAAATTATCAACAAAAAATCAATTTCTAATATTACAAATAATATACAATTGAATCATTTCTGTACTTATCTGATGCGGACACAATCTCCTAAGACGACTCCTGGTGTTGTTCACATCCGGGTTCCCGTTTCCACAACTTCTGCGAGTGGTCTGCTCCATTTTGCTGGCACATGTATAATAGAGAGAGAAAGCGAGCGAAAAGATAAGGACAGACAGATGTGACAGGTCGTGCGCGCGCGCCAATATTACATGGACAATGCGTACGCATTCACACAACAAAACGGTTACATACACACATACATACCCCGAGAAAACTTGCCATAGACCAACGAAGAATTAAGAGCGCTTGTACAAAAGTGGCGGGCAATTTCTCCACGGCACACCCGCTCTTAGCCAATAAGAATCGACTTCGCCAATGGCTTGATAGTCTGGACCCATCTACAAATTTTATACTTTAGGGTTGGTTGGCAAGTACATACCTATATGTACCAGGTGTATATGTTTTGACACATTTGTGTATATGTTTTCCAGGAGATGCTCTAGGTCCGACCCCACAACTCCTCCACTCGGAACTAGCTGAAAAGGGATCCCGATACAACAAGGAGTCGTTCCAAGCGATGGTGTCGGCTTTTTCATGAGATAAGTATACACAGATTATCCAATTCTATATTATTTTTAATGTTAAAAATTGATTCTTTGTGGGTATATTTTCAGTTAATTTGGAGCAGCCACACAACAGCCGAGGAAAACAACGACGATGGGCCCTAGGAGTTGCGGAAAGTATCGTGACAAAACCTCTGTCTTCGATGTCATGAAGGTTACAATTGGACTTTTGAATATAGGTTAGTAATGAAGATAAACCCTACACTGTGAAAAAGTGTAAAAATGCCTACGAACTGCGTTTGAGAAAGTAAAGTTCCTACGTGCACATGGGATTCATTTTCATGAAAATAGGAATGTTACAAGGTTATTTTGACTTTGTAAACGATGAAATTACAACGCGTTGAATGTTTACCTCGCTTAAATATGTTTTGTTATGTAACTAATGCATTAGTTACTAGTACGCCAATATATATTTAATTGAATTAAAAAGATGTAAAAAAATACTAATAAATAAAAATCAAAATAATCAAATTTACTTCATTTGTCTACTGTATAATATGAAAAATGTGATGAATCAATAAAGATTAATTGCGTGTTGGCACATTGTCAAATTTGTGCTCGTTTTGGGCTTAAAACTTTTCAAACAGGTTATACGGAACCTCTCATGCCATGTTCGCCTTTTTAATTTACTCAATTAACCATTCCGACGAGTAGTGCAAACAGGACACCGCACACTTACAAATTGTAATTAAAATAACTTTGTGTTCAATGACACCAGTAAACTTTGTAAAAAGTTAAAATAGGAATTAGCACGCACAAACGTAAATAATAATAGATTAATTGCATGGTAGCGTAACGCACAGTTTGTGCTTTTAAATAAAGTAAAAATTCAATATTGCACCATTTTTCAATAGGTCATGCGGAACCTAATATGACATGTTCGCCTTTTTAATTGCGATGTCCTTTCATTTATTGCATTGAAAGTAATTATTATTTTTAATGAAACGAGTCAGTTGTTTGAAAATTGAAAAATGAAATATGTTCCTTGAAAGAAACCTGGTTCGTCTTTTCAAAGTGGTTGATAATAATTTAGCATACAATTTATTTACTTTTTAACTGAAAGGCGATCCATCCTTGTCCTCCTCCTCGGCTGTTGTCCATCTGCTCCAAATTTAGGTGGGGTCCCGAAACTAAAATTACCAACAAAGAATCAATTTCTTATGTTAAAAATAATATGAAATTGAATAATTTGTGTACTTATCTAATGCGGACACCATCTGCTAGGATGACTCCTGGTGTTGGTTAATCCGGGATCCCGTTTCCGCCGCTTCCCCGAGATCTGCTGCACGATATAATAGGCTGCTCCATTTCGCTATCACACCTACGCCACACATGCAGAGGTTTCGCATGTGTGTATAATGGCGCAACGTGGATAATGTGTTGAGGGAGAAAGCGAGCAAAAAGAAAAGGACAGACAGCTGTCACAGTTTCCTGCGCCCGTACTCCACGGATAATGCACACATATTCTCACAAAACGTCTTCCCGCGCTGTACTGTACTATCCAGAGTTCCACGTATAGAAAAGTTGTAAATGGCAACGGTGTGCTGTGGCAAAACGTACCGTTCCCTGCCAATCAGCTGTATAATCCGGAACCACAAACTCCAAGAGTGATCACATGCATTGATGGTACGTACATATATACAGAAAACTAGTAATTTCAAAGCTCTTCGACAGTCATATTGTGTTCACAAAGGTCGTCACTTAATCAAACCAGTATTGATAGTTGCTCCTGATGGTTATATCTTAGATATATACAGGGGCCGTACTTTTCGGATGGTCGTAATAATGATGCTGCGATACTGCAAAATGGATTTGATAGAGATGCCGAAAGGGTGTTAAGATGGTTCCAAGAAGATGATATTGTTATAGTTCATAGAGGTTACAGCGATGCAATTGAACTTCTGAGGCGTTTGGGCATTACATGGAAGATGCCAGCACTTCCAAAAAGCAAGCCCAACTCACGACAGAAGATGCAAATGACTCCCGTCTTGTCACAAAACAAAGGTGGATTGTAGAAACTAGAAACGGACACTTAAAGCTAATATTCCAATTCCCACAGCAAACAGTACCGATGCATCATGTTTCTAATATTGGTGATTTTGCTAAAATAGCAGGTGCTCTCATAAATAGATATCATCCCACTATCCATATGGAAGGAGCTGATGCAGAAAAAGCTAATCGTATGCTCGAAAAAGCGAGAGAACTGAAAATTGTACAAGCTCTTGTTGAGGTTGAAAATCTGAAAACCAGAAACGCTGGGTACCAATAAATGAGGGGCACACACACACACGCACACACACACACACACACCCGCCGGAGTCTTGCTGGTTCCTTCTAACGGGCGCGTCCCCAGGTGGCGGATCGGGGAATGCTGGTAAAAGGTATCGGAGAAATAAAATACCCGACGCGGACCAAAGAACTAGCTAGGGGAAGGAACCCCGAACAAGAAACCAAGTATGGAAGATCAGCTGCAGATAAAAGCTTACGGTACAGGGGTCGGATCCCCAGTACCGGCGTCGGGTACGAGTGAGCAAGCGGGCTCTCCGGCGTCGTTATCAGGCAACGGCAGTGTTGTTGGGGTTGGTCACTCGGCCCCAACAGCATTAAATGCTACAAGTGACACTATGTCAGGAAAGGCGCAGGAGACTGTAAGTTTCGAGCGCCTGGAAGAAAAACTTCAGCTCCTTGTGGAATTTATCCAGGAAAAGAAAAATCTCCACAAGGAGCTCAAGAATATGGCCAAAGGCACACTGCGTGCCTTTGGCCATTACGCCAAGGCACGAGAAAGTTCGGGGGCTTCGCAGGCGTCGGTCACCTGCCAGGACGGGGCGAGCCAAACGTCGCCCCTATTCCGTAAGCCCCCCGAACGTCCGGAGCGTAAAGACCCCTCGCCGCTGAAGCTGCCAGCGACAAAACGGGTCAGGAAAGAAGTGGATAAAGAGGAACGCCCCGTACCACCAGCTGCAGAACAACGGCGGCAACCCCAGTCGGAATACCAGGACTGGGTTACGGTGGTCAGAAACGGCCTAAAGAAGAAGGCGAAGCAGCTGCAGCAACAACAACCGCAACAGCATCAGCAGCAACAACAGCAACAACAACGGCAGCAGCAGCAGCAACAACATCAGCAGCAGCAGGGAACGGATGTCAAGCGACACAGGGGGAAGCGGGAATCAAAAGCCGGCCTCCGACCCTTCCGCCCCGATGCCATCAAGATCAAGGCAGCGGACGGTGCGTCATATGTCGACATCCTGAAGACCATGAAAGCTGCGCCAGAACTGCAAAAGTTAGGAGAAAGGGTGACCGCCATCAGGAGGACGAAAGCAGGCGAACTGCTCATAGAGCTTGCAACGCCTGGCGTGTGCACCCAAGAGCTCCAAGCAGCGGCGAGGTCCATCCTAAAAGGGACAGCTGTCGTACAGGCACTGTCCCATAAGGAAGCCATCACCATCAAGGACATGGACGAGGCCACAACTCGGGAGGAGGTGGCACAGGCCATCATTGTGATGACTTCACCGGAAGCAGTGACCCCTGGGAAGATCAAGCTCAGGGGAGCATATAGCGGAACCCAGGCGGCCAATATCTTGCTTCCCGTCGCAGTAGCAAACACACTGCTGCAAAAGGGGAAGCTTAAAATTGGCTGGGATAATTGCCGGGTTCGACTGCGCGAGGGACCCCACGCTGTTACAGGTGCCACGAGAGTGGACATCTGGCAAGGGGTTGTAAGAGCGCGGTCGATCGCTCGGCGCAGTGCTTTCGGTGTGGCAAGGAGGGCCACAAGATTGAGGACTGCGTAGCCAAACATCGTGCAACGCAGGAGGTTGGAGCACAGACCAACAAGGGCTAAGGTGCTCCAAATAAACCTCAATCACTGTGCGGTGGCCCAGGACCTGATGTTTCAACTGGTCAAGGAGGAAAAGGCCGATATCGCCGTCATCAGCGAGGCTTACCGGGACCTTTGTAAACCGAGCTGGGTGAAGGATTCCACCAGCAAGGCGGTTATCTGGGTGTGTGGGAATCTCCACATATCCAATAAGATGTCCGATCCCCTGCCCAGCTTCACGTGGGTGGAGGTGGCTGGTATAAGACTATACAGTTGCTACCTTCCTCCCAGTCTTACCATCGACGAGTTCCAAGGATCCCTGGAGGCCATCGTCGCCAGTGCAAGAACCTCCCGATTCCCATTAGTGAGCGGGGGGGGGGGGGGGGACTTCAATGCATGGGCGACGGAATGGGGTAGACCAACCATCGAGGATATGCCCTCATTGAAGCCTTCTCGTTACTGGAGTTGGAGATTGCTAACACGGGGGGAAAGCCGACCTACTCCAAGGCCGGCAAGTCCTCCGTAGTCGACCTGACCTTCGTCGACCCAAAATTGATGGGGGACGGGTTGGGCTGGAAAGTTAGCGACCGATACACGGGCAGTGACCATCAACCCTTGGTGTACCAGCTCCAACTGACCGGCAGAGCAGTAGGAAAGGTGCAGAGCGCAAGAAAAGAGAGATGGGCACCGGCCACCTTCGATCGGGAAATGTTCCTCTACAGCTTGGAACAGACGGAGGTGGAGGGAACAGCAGAGGAGAGAGCCCGATGCCTCTCCCGAGCGATAACAGCGGCTTGCGATGCCTCTATGGCCGTGAAGTCAAATCCTCGCGGCCGACCCCCAGTTTACTGGTGGAACGAGGAAATCGCAGATATCCATCGAGAGCGCCTTCGGGCTCGAAGGCTGCACCAGAGAGCAATCCATAAGCCCCGGTACTACCAACTGGCCGCGGACTATGAAAGAAAGAGAAAGAGGCTCAAGATTGTCATCAAAGCCGCGAAAAGAAAGTGCTGGCAGTACTTTTGTGAGGAGGTGGACCGCGATCCCTGGGGACGACCGTATAAAACGGTCATGAACAAGATCAAGCCCAGGGGACCCAACGCACCATCTTGTCCATCCTTCCTTGGCAAAGTCGTCGGCCATTTATTCCCAGAACAGCGGAAACAGCCGATAGGCACTGGCCTGATGGCAATTGCTGGTGCAGCCGAGCCGCCAGATGTTACCGAAGCCGAAGTAATGATGGCTGCTAAGAAGATCTCCACCCGGAAGGCCCCAGGAATGGATGGGGTACCTGGAATGGCAGTGAAGATCGCAGCGCTGAATGTACCAACCATCTTCACATTGACATTCAGTGCTTGCCTGAAGGAAGGACGCTTCCCGGAAGGAACAGAGGTTGGTGCTGCTGTCTAAGGAAAACAAACCCCCGGACGACCCATCCTCATTCCGACCGCTCTGCATGCTTGACATCTCCGGGAAGCTATATGAGAGGGTTATCTGTGCCAGACTGGAAGCAGCCATCGAAAATGCCGGAGGTCTTTCCGAAAACCAGTTCGGATTTCGGAAGGGGCGCTCAACCATCGATGCAATCGGCCGAGTGACAGCAATAGCCACGGATGCCATCAGTGGCAGCCGAAACACCAGGTGCATGTGTGCCATCATTGCCCTGGATATCCGGAACGCATTCAATTCGGCCAGGTGGGATTGCATCATGCAGGCACTCGAAAATCTGAAGGTGCCTCTCTACCTAAGAGAAGCCATCTCAAGCTACCTAACAGAACGAACCCTGTATTATGACACCGATGACGGCAGGCACTCCTACAACATCACGGGAGGCGTGCCACAGTGTTCGGTTCTGGGACCCTTGCTCTGGAACGTCTTATTTGACGGACTGCTCAGGCAATCCCTTCCAGACGGGGTGTATATGGTAGCTTTCGCAGACGACCTTGCACTAATCGTCGTCTCGAAGACCATCGACGAGGTGCAATTTAGCGGAGATGAAGTTATCGAGGTAGTAGCTAGGTGGTTGAGCAACCATGGGTTAGATCTGGCGGCTGAGAAGACGGAGGCGGTGCTTATCTCTCGAACGAAGAAAAGGGTATACGCCACCTTCATGGTGGAAGATACACAGATCAGGACGGTGGACACTATTAGATATCTTGGAGTCACTCTAGATGCGCGGCTGTCGTTCAAACAACACCTGATGAACGCAGGCGTAAAGGCTCTCAAAGTGGCTCGTACGCTCTCCAGCATCATGCCCAATATGGGGGGGCGAAACAGCCGCGACGGTTCCTGCTTTCATCGGTAGTAAGCTCCGTTATCCTTTACGGGGCACCGTTCTGGGCTGATGCCATGAACATCCATAAGAGCTTCGGAGCCACCTGCCAGCGGGCTTATAGATCAGCCGCGCTAAAAGTGGCCCGTGCCTACCGTTCTGCATCGGACATCGCTCTCTCGGTGGTCGTGGGACTCCCTCCCATAGACCTTCTTGCTATGGAGAGGGCAGCAGTACACCGCGAAGGCAGGTGTATAAGGCAGGACATCGCCGACCAGGAGCCGAACCACGACAAATGGTCCATGAGGACCATAGAAGAGTGGCAAAAAAGATGGGATTCAGCGGATTCGGGGCGGTGGACCCACTGCGTCATCCCAGATGTAGCAAAGTGGACGGGCAGACAACACGGATACACGACCTTTCATCTCACCCAGGTGCTCACCGGGCACGGCTGCTTTCGCAGCTACTTACATCGTTCTCTCGAGTGCCCGGCATGCCCTGGTGTCGACGAAGACGTGGCGTATGTCCTCTTCCACTGCCCGAGATTTGCAGCGGAACGGGAACAGTTCCGGATCTCGGTAAGAGGACCACTAACACCTGAAGGTATTGGGGAATGTCTGCTCGCCTCACAGGAGGGATGGGACGCGGTGGTCATCATCGCCACCTCCATTCAGAAGAGAAGAAGACGGAAGAGGCAACAACATCGCCCAGACTTGAAGAGCCAAAACATCGTTGGAGGGCCTACTGAGGCAAAGACTGCCCCCCTCGAAGTAATGCCTTGCGGCGGTTTCCGAGGGGGGAATCACAGTCTGAGCGGAGGTGGTTTTAGCGGGTGGGAGCCCCGCCTCCTGCTGGCACCGGCTGGCAGGGATGGCTGGTAGAGCTTTCCATCGTCGCTTCGGAAAAACACACACACACACACACACACACACACACACACACACACACACACACGCGCGCGCGCGCGCGCGCGCGCCTGAGAGGATAGGGGGTTACTCCCCTACTGAAAAAAACGACGTCGGAAATGACGTCGGAATGGACGTCGGAATAGACGTCGGAAATGGCGTCTAATTTTGAGATCGATTATAACATCTGATGTGACGTCCTTTCCGACGTCTTTTCTGACGCCTCTTTGGGCGTCTTTTACGACGTCCATTCCGACCCCTATTTAGACGTAATTTTCGACGTCATATTCGACGTTGGTTTTGACGTCGTTTCTGGCTTCGTATTCCTTTATTGAGTTTAATTTACGAGGTCTGTTTGGACGTCAATTCCAACGTAGTTATCGACGTGGTTTTTTACGTCGCTATCGACGTCGTACTTGACGTCAGTTTCGACGAAAGTTTCGACGTAAATTTCGACGTCAGTTTCGACGTCAGTTTCATTGAATTTCTCGGCAATAAGTTTATTAATTGACAATTTTTTAGTAGCCGAAAATTAGTAAAAGCGTGTTAATAAGAAAATAATTTTCGAATTTCGACGTTAGGTTTCTCGACACGTTTTTTACGTCGTTTAGCATGCGGATGATATCGTGTGGAGGTTTTATGTCCGTATTCATAGTCGCGGACAATACGTCATAAAAAAATCCTGGATTTTTCGTCGGAAGTGTGCGATCTGAAAGTGCGTTCAAAGATGTAAAGTATTACACACAGATACAAATGTAACCAAAAACAGTAGGTAAAAGTAACAAAGATCATCTTTCTACGCACTATCGGAACGCATACTACCGGCGAAAAATCCAGAATTTTTCGATTATCCGATTATCCGCGACTGTGCATTCGGACCTTAAAATAATAACCATAACAAATTTTAACATTCATAAAACAAATATTAAAACGAAGGTGCCAGGTACCGGGTGGATCTTGGTCAGCGGGACCTACTTTATGGGACCAAGTTAGCGAATTGGAACTAGACCGGTTGACCAATCACGCGTTAGTTGCGCCTTGCTAGAAATCCTTATTCCTTCTAGTAACATAACTAAAGCTCTGTTAGTCCTTGAGAAAGCTTTCTATGTCTTTGCGAAAGTGGCACCTCCGATTGGTTAGCCCCTCCGTGGATTTGTCAGATTGCTGTACCTTACCATTTTTACAATGGTAGAAACTGTCATATGTAGCTTTGTTTAGCTACATTACTGAAAGGAATAAGGATTCCTAGGAAGGCGAAACTCTCAATGCCAGTGGTTCTTGCTTTAAAATGCGATGCCCTATATCTCGCTGACCGAGATCCACTACCAGACAATTACTTATACTACAGAGTGGTATAAGGAATTATCTCGAACATTAATATTTAAACGGTCGATTCACGAGTTTCAAGCGACTTAATTTTTAATCATTCCAAAATTGTCCACCATATTGGATGCCATGGCGCTAGCCGCATCTGACGTCACAAGCGGCTAGCGCCATGACATTCTCGAAGGACCTTCAATCGCAAAACACCCAGCTACTTCAGGAGCTCCAAATATATTGAAATAAAAATTGCGTTGATCCGCAAACTTCGAGGTTCCTTGAATGCCCTTATACATGCCCTGGGAATATAATAACAGCAGAGAAATTTTATTGACATATTTCTACGAAGGCGCGTAATTATTAAAAATAATTCTATATTAAATTTGTTAAATTTATGTAGTTATTCTTTTAATGACGGATTTTATAAATAAACAGCATTTTTTTTTAAATCAGTTACACTAATATTTTAATTGTCAGTTCTGGGAATATTAAAATTTCATGAGAATTCCTCATATATCAACATTCAAATGACAGAGAAAATACAATAATTCCGGTTAATTTACACAAGTGTTTGGAAAGAGTAATACGTGCCATAAAAGTGTGACTCTTATGAGAATATCAGAACTTTATTCATTGATATACATAAAAAAACCATAATAATCTTACATCTGTTCATATTTTTTCGTGAAAATTATAGAAAAGCGAGATAAATTGACTTCAGTAGAATATGCTAAATCGTCGCTTAAGAAGCAACCCCGCATAACTCATTTTTTGGCCATAATGAGTTACATATGTCATTATATAAAATGTTTTATGCTGAATCGAATGGTTACCTCAAATTTGTCATTTGACCAACAGATAGCGTAAACGTTTAAATCATTGCAACATAACGTATCTCAACCATTAAGGTAAAAGTGGCAACCATTCTAATAGACTAAGAGCCTATTTGCTCCGTGCTGTCGTACCGATACTTTTTGCTATCTGACTATCTGATAGACACAACTCTTTGCATTTTATGGTAATTAAATAAGAGAGTAAGATTTTTGCTTGCCTTATGTAGTACTCTGATCTTGTTGAAGATTTATATACGGACATCAGCAGGGAATGAACCCACTTTATCGATTTCAGGTTTCTGAGATATTACTTCCAATATTTTGTTACGGTTTAGAAAAAAATATGTAAGGTTTCTTTGAATGACGCGTGATTTATTACTCAGACCTCACTACGAGTATAAAATTTCATGATTTAAACTTCGATTAACTTGGTAATTAAAACCGACAAAGTGCTCTCTATCTATATATATATTCAAGGTGTTGTTCCAATGGCGCATCCGAGTTATACCATATTGAAGTTCTTTTTGTTAAGCCGATGGTGCAAAAAATAATTTTCAGCAAGGCATGGCTCATTTGTAAATTTAATTTTAAAGTTTATTTATTTTGCGGGCATCTTTCACAACGAGATAATTGGTGAACATGTGAATGTCGATTGCTTTACATCGAACACGTGGCCCGATGACAGTTGAAAACCCAAATCGATATTGCTGGGAAAGATGTTTCGAAACCATCAGATGTTTGATTCGAATAACTGACGGTTCGTGGCAGGCGAGACTACTTTTTGGGTATATTTAAATTTAAAGCAATTCATGGACAAGCACCATAATATTTACTTGATCGGTTCCATTATACAACTGCTAATACGAAGAATTCTGTTCAAAATGAGCTTCAAATCCCATTTGTTGCACGTCAGCGTTAAAAAATGTATTCTTAGTTTCTGCGTCTCACTTCTGGAGTAACTTGTCATCGTTTGCAACTACAGCGTTCAAATTAGATGCGTTTAAGGTTTCTTTGTGTACGTATGTACTTGCAAATGACATTACCGCAACTACGCTGACACCCATACCTAGGTTGTAAGAACCGCAATTACAATTCATTATAATTAACTTTAAGTTAACAAGATAACACTAGTTTTACTAGTAGTAAGTAAAGTAGCAAGTAGTAAGCCCTTCGTAAACAAGTTATGTGAATCACCCTTTGGATTTGTGCCAGGTTTTTTTTTAAATAAATATAAATCTAAATCTAACTTAACGCTTACGATCAACCTTGAAAATTACTTTATATAAAAAGAGAACCACATCGTCAACATCCGGTTCAAAACATCGAAGCTACCGGAAGTGTACCGTCCCTTTCTGTAATGAAACCCATTTTATGTTCTAAATTAATACATAGTTTGTCAACGGTTCCTTTATTCTTAGTACCACACCACCAACACATACAAAATTTCATATTCCCTAATTTAGTATAAATACGACGCAATTACCACCGGTTTCCTACATAGTCTTGAAGAGGATACATGTCGAAACGTCACTAAATTTTAATTAATTATTTATATTACAAAAAAACCCTCCAAATTATTAACCCTTGTTTGTTTTTTACCTCTTCTTGTAATTTTTAAATTTTTACTAAACTCAACAATTTTTAATTTCTGTTATATGCAGGGTGATTTTCGAATGGCAACGCAGAAGAAAACAGGGGATTCTTGATATAATTCCAAGAAAATTTTTCCTTTGAAAAAAGGTTCAGGAATGTAGCGTTTTCAAATTATTCATCATCAAAATCAGCTAATAGGAGCGGGGGATCCTTCATTGTCGGGGAGAAATTCGAACCGTCACATTATCAGCAAACGTCCAGCACACATAGAAAATGCGCATCGATAAAACGCGCGCTTCTGTTTTCGCGCAATAATCTATGGTTCGAAAATGACTCATAAATATCGATCGGTTCGCATAACCTGATATTCGATTTCTAAAACGCTAATAAAAGTATTTAAAAAACGTTGGACGTAATGAAAATGAAAAAGAAATATAAAAGCATTCCAAAATTTCATGACTATAAAAAAGAAGTAATGAAATTCAGTCACAAAAAAGAACAATTTTAAAAAATAAAGTATTTACTGAATATTAAAACCGTTGCAATAATATTTTTTAAAATAAATTTTACCGGTGATCTGTTTGGTGCGAGGACATTTTAGCACAAAATACTAAACCTGTAACCAGTTATAATTTTATGACCAACTCGCTTCGTGTTCCGGGGGGGGGGGGGTCAAGAATAATAAAAAAAAAGGGGAAGTGGGGGGGGGGGTAAAAATGATTTTGGAAAGATTCGATGATACTCGCTAGTACGTGGTTAAAGAATGCAAGGTGAAACATTCCGAGTTGTAGACGTCACAGAGGAGGGACGTTCGGTAATAGGGTGGGTCGAAAAACAAACTTTTACGAATTGGACTTCGGCCCGGGGTGGAAAATGTTGTGTCTGTTGTCAGTATCACCTGTGAAAAATTTCATTTCGATCGAACAATACCTTTGGTTCCCACATCAACGTCAACAATTCTGAAAAAGGAGCACAGCCCCTCGAGTTTAGACAATTCTGCAAAAACACTCGCTGCGCACCTTTTTCTCGCTAAAGTGATGTAAAAACAAGAACAAGATCAAAGAAGTACAATAGAAAACTTCATTTATTAAATTTCGACTTGGAAGTGTTTCATTTCCAATATCTAATTAAATGCAAAAGTGTACATATTCATACAATTTGCATGTAGTACATCGCCCTTCTTTCAGAAAATATAATTTTAGATAGAAATATAATTACAAAATGATTTACTGTAATATTTCAAAGGCATTCAGTTTCCAAATGTGTTTCAAATTAAAATACTTGTTTTAGCTTATTACTTCGACCCAGACTAAGTCTGGACGAAGTATTGAATTTGGTCACTTCGGGCAAAAAAATTACCCTATAGTTGTTTCATCAAATGTCGACGTTTTAGGCCCTAAGGAACCCAAAGCAACAATAAAAAAATTGGTGTCCGTTAGGTTGTACGTCCGTCCGTCCGTCCGTCCGTGGGCAAAATTTTGTATACGCGATATCTCGCGACTGGCAGGGCGAATTTAAAAAGTACAAACGGATTTGAGTTTCTCTTGGCCAAACTTAGATCTGATTAGTTTTTGGAGACAATGCATACTAGATTATGGGGAGGTTTAACAAAAAAACGCTCAAAAAATACGTTTTTCCATTTTTTAACAAAAAATACAAATCGTACAAAAAAATGTTTCAAACAAAAAATATAGAACATCGAATTCTCTACAAAAAAGGTTTTATTAATTTCTTCGTAAAATCAACGATAATGCCGTAAAAAGCAAATTAACATAAATTGTACATACACATATACAATGCATATGTATGTATATTATATACATTACATGAAAAATAGAGACACAAAGGAAGCAGGGGAGTGAGGCGGGTATCAGGGGGGGGGGGCTAACTTTAAAAATTTGATTAAATTTTATTTTAGTATAAAAATTTCATTAATTTTTGTTTTCTTAAGCATCAGTGTGAATAAGACGTGCTCATTTATCAGTGCTTCGGCTGATCTGCGGTCAGGGTCGAAGTTTTGAAAATGCTCATTTTCAATTTTAATATAGGGTGAATATGCCAATGAATGGACGATTTTCTACATATTTCTATTTCTTATGAATGTATGATGCACAACATGCAACAAAATACATATTTTTATGTTCTTTGAACATTCAAAACAATATTTACAGTACTGATCTTCCAGTGTTTATTATTTTGTAAAATCAAAGCAAAGTTTTAAAGCCATCCAAAACTGGTACTGAAAACGTCCCATTTGATTTAACCCGTCTATTCATTGGGGTTTACCGGATTTTTTTACAAACGTATGAAGCCGAGGTTAATAATTAAATAAAATCAAAGTTTGAACTACACGGTCATAAAGAGCAGAGTCTAACGATTCTAATGGTGGTATCATAATTAAATTTTCGTAAAAGAATTCAAAAGTTACAATCGATCAAAGTGTAAAAAATGCTTATCCGTCCACTCATTGGCATATTCACCCTATGTAAGGAACAAGATATTGTTACAATATATGTATAGAAATTACTCGAACTCGGCAGTGTTAAAATGGGAATATTCCCGGAAGCATCAACCTTTCGTCAGGGAACTGTAATACGAATTTAGCCAAAATTGTAGGCACCAGGGTCGAAGGCATCTAGTTTGTATTATTATAAGACAGTGCAAAGATCTGAAGTGGGAAAAAATATGTAAATGTTTTAAAATACACTAGCTTTTGCAGTGAATAATACAACTTTTGTATACTTTTGTACTTGATTAGTTATTGTGAAATAAACACTTTCAAAACAAAATATAGTTAAAGAAGATTTCTTCTGTGCTTCTATGATCATGTTCTTTGCTTTACATCAATTTACCGAAAAAAAGATGCGTAGTGAGTGTTTATGCGGAATTGCCTAACCTCGAAGAGCTGTGCCACTTTTTCAGAATTTTAGACGCCGTAGTGGGAATCAAAAATATCGTTCGATCGAAATGAAAATTTTCACAGGTGATACTGACAACTGACACAACATTTTCCACTCCGGGCAGAAGTCGAATTCGAAAAAGTTTGTTTTTCCACCCACCCTATATACAGCCAATAAGCAATTGCCCGCAGATCCCTCTTACAGAACAATTTCATTATTAGGATGTGCGCGTACAGACTGGAGTAACGCTTAATGGCTCTATTGGCTCACATACTACATCGCAAATGTGCAGCTCGTACTATTTCACTTGTCAAAATTCTAGAGTATACTAATTTATTAGGCTGTGTCTATTTCCACGTTCGGCTGTTTCTACGCCGTGCCGCGAACGGGCGTCAACGAACCGGACACATAATTCCAATGCTGTTTAAATAAGCATTGTTTATAACGATTTATGTAAAATGAGTATAACTTGTGCAGAAAATTCTTTATAAAGTTAAATTTTTTCACATATTTAAAATGCTGTTTGAAATAAGGAAAATGTTGTTTGAAACAAATCACGGCGGAATCATTGTTTAAATAATCATTATTTATAACCAGTTGTATAAAATCCGTATAATTTATGCAGGATATTTTTTATAAAGTTAAAACTTTGCATTCACTTCAAAAATACTGTTTGAAGTAAGGAAAATATCGTTTTGAAACAATTCGCTACAAAGTCATTGCTTAAATAAATATTCTGTAAAATGCTTACAACTCGTGCAGAAAATTCTTTATAAATTTAAATGTTTGCATATACTTCATAAATACTGTTTGAAAGATGGATAATATTGATTTGAAATAATTCACGGCGGAATCATTGTTTGTAACGATTTCTGTAAAATGCGTATACAAGTACACAAAATTCTTTATAAAGTTCAAATTTTGCATACACTTCTAAATTACTGTTTGAAATTAGAAAAATATTGTTTTGTAAAAATTCGCGGCGGAATCCTTGTTTAAATAATAATTGTTTATAACGATTTCTGATGACTTGTGCAGGAAATTCTCTAAAAAGTTCAAATTTTGCATTCACTTCAAAAATATTGTTTGGAATGAGGAAAATAGCGTTTTGAAACAATTCTCGACGGAATATTTGTTTAAATAATCATTGTTTATAACGATTTCTGTAAAATGCGTATAACAAGTGTACAAAATTCATTATAAAGTTTAAATTTTGCATACACTTCAAAAATACTGTTTGAAGTAAGGAAAATATCGTTTTGAAACTATTCGCGACAGACGCATTATTTAAATAATCATTCAATAAAGCCGCCTGCTCGGGAATCGAAATGATTCCGACAGATGGCGCTTGGAAAATATTTTAACCGTGTTGAAATGTTTGATTGGTGCAATCACGACCAATTGCGTTGCAGGTTAAAAACCCACCAAATTTAAATTTATTATTTGTATAATACCATCCTGCAATAAAATCATAGTGATTTGTATTCGAACCGACTCTGGGTGCGAAAGAGTCAAATGCAATAATATGAAAAATATGCAGAAATACGAGATATGACACTAATTAAAAATTAACGAAGTGGAGGGATGTGGGACGACATAGCTCAGTTGATAAGAGCCTTCGACCGGAAATCGAAAGGTCCCAGGACCGTACCCTGGCATCTGCCGAATGTTCTTCCAAGTTCCCCGTTATTTTTTCTGAATTTTTCACATATTTTCGGGTTCTTCGTATTTTTCATATAATTAACATCTCCAATCAACATTTTTAACATTTTACTTCAAAAATGTTTCTTCAAAAAACCCGCCTCCTTGGGAATCGAAATAATTCCGACAAATGGCGCTTGGAAAATATTTCAACCATGTTGAAATGTTTGATTGATGCAATCACGACCAATTGCGTTGGAGGTTAAAAACCCACCAAATTTAAATTTATTGTTTGTTAAATAATCATTGTTTATCACGATTTCTGATGACTTGTGCAGGAAATTCTATAAAAAGGTCAAATTCGGCAAACACTTCAAAAATACTGTTTGAAATTAGGAAAATATCGATTTTAAAGAATTCTCGACGGAATATTTGTTTAAATAATCATTGCTTAATACGATTTCTGTAAAATGCATATAACAAGTTTACAAAATTATAGAAACAGCTCCGAACGCAGAAGATTAAATTTCTCTTCCCAACAATGAATGAAAATCAGAATATCCACATAATGAGCTCCTTCGGACATAAAAATGCAAAAGATCACTCCAGGTCATGTATGTGGAAAATTTATAATGAATTCTAGACAAATTTATAATGAATTTTATAAGCAGTTCTCTCTTCACAATGTTTCTTGGAATTTCAAAATCAACATAACGAGCCCCTTTGGATACAAAAAAAGATCCCCCTTTATCGTTTTTTTTAATTCATTAAATTTTAGAATCAGCCCCGAAAGTGCGAAATTTTAGTTTTATGAATTTGAACATTTTTGATATTTTCAATCATTTTTAAATTTTGATGCGTTTCTAAAAATAGACAGTATTTAATTATTTCCATTTATTTAGGTTATTTCATTAATTTTGAATTATTTCTAATTCCTGAAAATTTATAATCCTCTGCTGTATGGTTTATAAGGAATTTGAAATCGGTTCGGCGATTCTCTTTTGGCAGAAGCGAGTTGCAGCTTAAGCGTTTCGAATTCGATCATTATTTTTTACTGCCGTGAAACGATTTTTCAAAAAATTGATTTTTCAGCGAGGTTCCAACCCCGCCACCCCTAGGGGGGCGTGGGGCACGCGGGGGATGAATATCTTAAATGGCAATATGTGTCGAGTGGGGGCTCATTTGAAAGGGCTTTTCGAGACGAATTTAAAATACTAGGCATAGATGGCGCTGCGATCAATTTTTAACGGTCATAATCGACTTTAAAAACGTTAATCTAGTCACTTTTGAGCAAATGAAGGTTTTGACAATTGCTGAATTAAGCGAAACCATTTTTCAAAACTATCTATTTTTACCTGTTTTTGATGTTCGAAAAAATGTAAGGTGATGAGTGGATTCGTGTTTGGGAGGTAAAAATACATCGGATAGCATAAAAAGCATTATAAACATGCACCGAATTTTTATTTTAGGCAAGTTTTAAAATTTTTTCCAACAAATTAAGAACTTCCGGACGCCATATTAGAGTGGCCATTTTGGACTTTGCAAATGGGCACTCGGTATTCGAAAGTATAGAAGTTAAGCTGCTAAATGAGCCCTTATTCGTATTTTTTGGTAGTTTTTAATTGTGGGCAGAGCAGTGTTCTGTTGACGTGGAATCTCCCATGTGTATGTTACGTCTCCGTAACTAGCCCATAGCCAGTACATTCTGGAAACCTGGCAGCCGGTATCAAGTCAATAAGGCCCAAACCCATTTTCAATCAATAATCGTAAACCTAAAAGCGAAACACTTAACACACATCCGGGCGAGCCGACCGCCGGATATCGACGCGGATCAATATCGTGCCACTTTGATGAAAACTCCTTAAGACCACCCTTGAACACATCTACTGCAGCGGGCAGAGTACTAGACCATTGGCGGATGGACATACATAGTTTATGACCCTCTATACTAGCTCTTCCCCGAAAAGAAATAAAAAGAATCACCGCGAGGCACGACAACGTAACAGCTTCAAGCTGCGATACAGCTGTATAAATTCTAATAAAAATCGACAACAGTAATTCAACAATGTTTTAACAATACCTCAGTAATATTCAAATAATAAAGCAATGGCTCGGTGCAGTCTGCAGCGGAGGAGATGGATATCGAAGTCACTTTTCTGCTGTAGATTGCACACCTGGATGATGGAGGGCCAAGGGAGGTTACGGTTGTAGTCGGTAAATCTTGCCCCGAACGCCATGGGCAAGGGAGTCCGACACACGGGGGGTTAACCAACATCTTCAACCCCTTACGGTGCCCAACGCATTTCCCCCTCCGTACAAAAAAAAAACTAACAATAGTTCATAGGTACGCGAGCAACCTATAACTAATAAACACTACATACTTTTGAATTGTAAACACTACAAAATGTAAAATCACCGACAAGAATGTTTAAATTGAAATTGTAAATGCAGCGGCCGAAATACATAGAGAAATGCCAAAACTTGTTAATACTATTTTACAATTATTGTAACTAAGCGTAAAATCCTGGATTCCCCAATTTTTCCCCCTTATATATTTTCTTCTCCGATCCTATCTCTTTTCCAATTCCGATATCAAGTGCATACTATAAAAGGCCATGACGATGGGCCCGAAAATCAGTTAGTTTTTCGAAGGAAGTAAGATCGGGTTACGCGGGTGTTCACCGTCAGAAAGTTAAGTACACCTCTGCTCAATCGGTGCATCCAGTACTGCAACATCGCGGAAGTGCGCTATAACGCCCGACACCAGGGAAGACACGAAAGAGACCATCTTCTAAGATCGCAGCGCGGTCCGCTCAACCTCGGATTCTATCACACGGCGTGAGTTATTTTTAGCAAGATGTCGACCCATCCCTAATATCAGCCATGGCCTGCAATCGGTCTGCCTCGACATTTTTTTACTAACCCCATCCCTTTCTGCGTTCCTCATCCGCGCTTTACATTTAATTGGATGTAATAAATTGGATGTGTTAGAAAATAATAATTGTTTTCATTAATAAACTTCCCTCCCTAAACACCCCAATTTATTTACAGAAGTAGACGCCCCCTCGAAAAAGGACCTACGTGCAAAAGCGCGGACGGCCCCGAAGCGAGTTATAACGCTCAAATCGGGTCGTAACATTTACATACATTTCATTAATTTAAAATGGCTGAAATAAAATGTCGGATCATTTTTCTGGAATGTACTCGGATTTGAATGCAATTCGTTAGTTGCAGACTTGCAATAGACGATACCGTTTTTTAAATTTGTAGTGGCGTCCTTTGCCTTTGACTATTTCAAAATTTCCCGCTTCTCACCGCGAGGAGATGGACGATTTTGAGAATCTTTTTTTTTTATTTTATTAAATACATTTTTTTTAAAACTTTTTTTTACATTGAAATATACATAATTCGGCATTTTAATTTTGCTTCATTCAAAAAGCCATGGAATTACGGAATCTAAAAGTAATGATATTTATTTTTTTAGGTTTAATATTTTCTTTTTATATGTATTTTATTGCTATTATTTTATTAAGCTTGTGCCAACTACTGAATGAGATGTTCAAACTGATGTCCTTCAGCGACTTGACAATATCCCAATCGTGCATAGAAGTTATCATTTACTTTTTGCAGCATTTCTTGAGATATCGAATTAGAACATTCAATTATTCTTTCCTTTAACTCGTCAATGTCTATAGGCTTTATTTCGTACACCTTATTATTAAAAAAAAACGCCAGTAAAAATAACCCAAACCTTTCCTGCCGATCCAACGCCATGGGAAAATGTTGTTCAATCGATTGCGTACAATCAAACCAAAAAGACACGGAGCACTATCCTGTTGGAACCAGACATTGTCAAATGCTGTACCAGTAATATTTTCGATTGCTGTTATAACATAGGAGTCGTTCCACGTCAGAAATATGAGGATTTGCAAGGGGTCTTCGGAATTTTTCGAAACTCGGTATAATTATACCTCCATATGAAAGATAAATTATGCCCTAAGGATTTTTGAAAATTTTCAAAATTACGCGCACAACGGGGTGATGAATTTGAAATCGAATTATTTTTCGAACCATTGTAACTCTGGAAGGGGTAATTCGATTTTTATGAACGAAACATGATATTAAAGCTAAAAACATATAATTTCGAAATAAAATGAATAAATAAAACAATTTTTGAATTCGGCCGAAAAAATGCAAAACAAATTTTTGAACCAATTTTTTTCAAACTTGTACCCTTTTTACATTTTTTTAATATGTATGTGGTGATTCCTTATGATTTCACCTTTCGTTTAAACAAAAAATATCGATGGAGACTTTCGTAGAACTCGAGATAACAGGTTTTGAATGAGCGGACGGAACGCGGCCGCACCGTGTGTCTTATCAAATATGTACCACCTTTTCTATCCAAGTTTTTTTAATATTTCATATATATTTTTAATTTTATGTGAATGTATCTGTACTTTTTTTTTACTGTTGGGAGTATAAATTATTAGAATTTAGTGAATTTAGCGTTTTCTCCAAAAGATAGAGAGCTGGGACTCTGAAATTTTTTCCACACATTCTTCATACATAGTTTTATAAGATATATTTTTTTCAGAATTTTTGATATCAGAGCGGGATTACAAATGACAAATGTGCTTTACCGAAGGGAAGCAAGTGAGATGAAATTGTCAAATTTAATTTATCGGAGTGAAAATAACTTGATTAAAAGTGGAAAATTTGCTTGACCGAGGGGAAGGGAGTTAGATTAAATTTCTCAAATGTAATTTACCCAGGAGAACCGAGCGAAATTAAATTTGTTGAACGAGGCTACGTACTAAAATGCACCCTGTAACCGCACTGGTGCTTTATGTTTTACCTTGAAAGCGACGAATCTTAATTATGGAGTCTGCTTGGAGGTGCTCGTGACAAATCACAACATTCCGAGTGCTTCTGAGATGGCAGCGGTCCAGAATGTAGAAATCACATGTAGCTGGTCTCATCAAAACACTCCAGGCCAGCAAACTGAATATCGGAGTCTTCCTGTCGATGCCTGGCAGAAATGACGTAATTCTACATGTAGGATGGCTTCGTCACAACACTCCGCCTGGTCTGCTTCCTGGGTGCTAAAAACAGTAAGCACCCACAAAGAATAAAATCTTTTAAATTAAAAATATTATTAAATTAAACAATGTCTATACTAACCTGACGCAGGGAGAAGAACTCGTGGTTGTTGTGAAATCCTCGCCGACGCACTGAAATCCGCCGAAAACCGCTGGAGAAAACATCTCCGAGGGCAAATCATAACCCTCGATGTCGCCGATACACGGTAGCCACTTACGGGTACCAGCTGCAGGCATACAGCTGATTTACAGAAAGAGGGAGAGAAAGAGAGAAAGAAAAAAAGAGACGAAGCGAAGAAAAGAGAGACAGACAGGTGTCATAGTTATTTGCCCTTATGCCACGGACGATGCACACCCACATTCACATAAATCGTGGTTTTTGTAGTACGTGTACTATGTTCGAAATTGTTTTTCAGAAGATCAGTCTAATGCTCCGCAAGTTTTTCAGAATATGCTTCAGTCGTGTCGTACATAGTTTCTAAAGATGTGCGATCTGTAGAAGTCCAACAATTGTAGGTGACACTATTAACATAGTTGTTGTCAAACAGATTCTGTACTTTTTCTATCACTGTTTGAACACCTGGACAAGAATTCCATGATCCTGAATAGCAAGATGTTTCAGGATTGCATATCATTGACGACAACATAGTTTTGTACGAGCTTAAGCACTGCAGATTTATATCGTCATCAGTAATAAAAAAATCACCTAAATTTGTCCCATCTATAAGTAACTTTGTATTCTCGTGACTTTTGCAAACACAAATAGAATGAGTTCCATTTGCACCAGCAAAAAATGCATTCCCGAAGTCGCAATGCGGAAAATTTACTAAAACCGACTTTGTTATCAGGAAACGTTTGATTAAAATTCGTATAAACTTCTTTCAAGTTTCCTAGAATCAGTCGTTTTTGTATCATTTTTCGGGAGCCATCATCTTGTTTCACAGAAACGTAATCCTTCTTCCCAAGCAATTGACGACTGACATCGCATTCATAATAAAAATCTGTTACGATTTGTACGATTTCGGACGGTAACTTTTTACCTGTTCTAGGATCTGGTGACGAACCAATACCATCTGTGGAGTATACTTGTACTGCTTTGTAAGCTAAACTAAAAGGCACTTGAAATTGTTTTTCTATTTTCCGAATACTTCAATTTCTCGGTACCATAGACAATAGTTTAACGATATCGGACTTCTTACGTTTCTCGATTATTTTTTTTTAATTTCGTTAGTCACTTCTTCCATACTCTTCTTATCATAATCTTATTGAATAAATTTAAATACTTTTTGCACTTGAGAATCAAACGCTGCTTTGATTTCTTTTAATTTTTCACATTGTGCAGTTTGAGTTCGAAGATCACGGCTTTTAACAATTGGCGAAATTCCTCAGATTTGCAGAATGGCGTACAATTTATTCAGATTTTCTTCGATTCCAGTACTACGCTCGAAATCTTCAACTTCTAGAGGCTTTTCGTCATTAAAATTTGGTTCATTTTCCATATCATCAATTTGCATTTCATCTAGAAGTTCCTTAGACTCTGGATTAAAATCTTCTCCATCTGTTCGATTGGTCACCGATATTTCATTAAGTGACGAAGTACTGCTAACTGACGAAGTTTGTTTTCCAATTTCCAAACGACATGTATTACAAATGTAACTCTCCGAACTAAGTGAAAATTTTGTTTTGATTGACTCAGAGACTTTTCGGAGTTCCTTTACATCTATTTTAGAATGAGCCTATTTTTTAAAAGGGATTACAACAATGCGTAATAATTTTTAGGGACATTTTAAAAACAGAAATTATAATCTAATAAAGAATTAATCTTCAAAAAACGAGATAAAATCAAATTTAAAAAACAGTACATAAAGTAGATATGTATTCAGATGTACATACAGAACCGACAGGTACGTAAATTCGTATAAATTGGGTTTATAGCAATTTAAAAACTGAAGAAGGTTCCAATACACAAAATGCAAGTAATATTCAATGTGGATGATAATCAGTCATCCTCTTATCAATAAATCCGTATGCCGTTTCACTTGCGAATAACTTTCAGATGGGTTTAGTGTAGCGTGAATAGCCGCAATTGAGTAAGGCGTATACGCGAGGACCGAAAGTTTCTCGCAAATGAAACGGCACACGGATTTATTGATAAGAGGATGACTGATATATGGGTCATTCCACGTCAACAATATCCAAGTTGTGGTGGGGGTCGCGGAATTCAACGAAAATGAAATATTTGATAGGTGTATGTGTGGAAAATATCATGGTAAAATATTTTTCGAAAATTCTCAAAATGGCGCCCATGACGCCATGATCATTGAATTTCTTTAAATTGCGAAATCTATTTTTCTAATTATCGCATTCAAATGAGACTAAGCGCATTTTGTTCATAAAATTAAGTACTTTTATCGAAAAATAAAATAGTTTCAAAAAAATTTCATTTTTCCAAAAAACTGAAAGAAAACATTTTTCAACTTAAATTTTGGTATTGAGCTCGTGTTTTTTTTTTTAAATCTGATATTTTATCTTGAAGAAAATGATTTCACCTATCATTTCCAAAAATAAAAATGGCGAAGGCTCTTCTCGTTTTTAAGTTATGATTTTTGAAAGAGCGTAATTCACTGTGCTCAACTAACCGATACGCGCCGCAGCACTCAATTCAATGTTGAATATTTTTTATTCTGTAACATATCGGCGTCGAGTTTTTTTTTCTCGGGAATTTTAAAAAACAAAATAAAAGTGAATTTTCGAACCTTTCGTTGATTTTCCGTTTAATCTCACAAATCCATTTTCCAATAATGAAACTTTCAAATTTCTTCTTTTTTTTTTGTTGGGATAAAATTTTGGATTTGTTTCGAATACGTGGGTTTTAAGAATGTAAAATTCATTGGATTTTCGAATCTGTTTTCCACGTTGGATTTAGGAACACCTTGCGAATAATAGCAATTAATAACAAAATTTTATATTTTTTTTTTGTTAAATTTAATCGAACGTAGATAACGGCTTTCGCGATTTCAAGATATAGGATTCCCTCCCCCGTCCCCCCCCCCCCCACACCAGAAAACGAAACTCGAGTTAACAAAGAGTTGTTGCAAAATTGTGTTACGCTAATATATATATATGTGTGTGTGTATAAATAAATGTGCAATATACAGGGTCATCGAAAAGTATGTATTGATGATTAATGGTCATCTTTATTCAATTATAAAAATAAGTAGGAAATGTTGTTTTTCTTAAGGATTATCCCCACAGGTACCAGTGTAGCGACTGGAGTGTATTCTGTTTAAAGAGGAAATGAAGTTTCCAATTTCCTGTCGCGAGTCGCGCCTTTGTATGAGATACTTAAAGGAGGAAAACCTTTTTTTTATAGTAAAAGTACACCAGTCAATTCGTTATCAAAAATAACGGATAACCCAGACTCACTACCCGGAATTCAAAGTCGTACTTTTGAATGTACGTTAGTTTTGAATTTCCCTTATTTATTAATATCCATTATTTTTGAATTTCCCTTATTTATGTATACCCCGAATTCAAAGTCGTACTTTTGAATTTACGTTAGTTTTGAATTTCCCTTATTTATTCAGTTCCATTATTTTTGAATTTTCCGTACTTTTGCATTTCCCTTGATTTTTAAAATTTCTTAATTTTAAAATCCCTTAATTTTAAAATTTCCCTTAATTTTAATAATTCCTTAATTTTAAAATTCCCCTTAATTTTGAAAATTCCTTAATTTAAAAATTCCCCTTTATTTTTGAATTTCCCTTTATTTTTGCAATTCCCTTTATTTTTGAATTTCCTTTTATTTTTGCAATCCCCTTTATTTTTGAAATTCCCTTTACTTTTGAATTTCCCTCTATTTTTGAAATTCCCTTTATTTTTGAATTTCCCTTTATTTTTGTAATTCTCTTTAATTTTGAATTTCCCTTTAGTTTCGAAATTCCCTTTATCTCTGAATTTTCCCTTATTTTAGAAATTCCTTTGTTTTTGATTTCCTTTATTTACGAATTTCATTTATTTCTTTATTTTCCCTATATTTTCGAATGTCCCTCTATTTTTGAAATTCCCTTATTGTGGATTTCCTCTATTTCCTCTATTTTTTTGAATTTCCCCTGTTTCTGATTTCACTTGTTTTGGGATCTCACTTAATTTTGGATTTCCCCTGTTTGATATTGGGTTTCATTAAGGAAGAAGTAGATAAGGAACAGTAGATTGTGATTTGCGTACCGATAACAATTTTTTTTTTATTAGCGTGATAGCGCGCCGCCGTTGCGTCAGATACTGCGAATATACGGTTCGAAGCAATTCCGGGAAATTTGTTTTTTTTTTGGGCTTTGCATTATTTGGCTGAACGCCAGATAGCAGGTTGCTCAAGCAACGACCCTGGTAGCTCGACGTAGAATCTCGAGTTACATCGCGTCCTTGAGGGGCACCTGATCTTTTAGCGTCTCTCTCTTCATTATTTGAGTAATTCCGGTAGGACTTAACGAGCTGATTAAGGAAGATTCTGATATTTACCCCTACCCTTTTGTAATTTTCCTAATTGCGTTCGTATTGGTTGTGTTAATTTCGGTAAAATGGATTCTTTCGAATACACCCCCGTTACATCCCCCGTAATGGGAATACCCACGTTAACGGTGGTAACGCCAACCACCACAACCGAATATGTCTCCATCACGACCGCGCCCGTGTCGTACACGGCAACCGCTACGCACGTCGCGCCCTCTCGGGCAGCGGAGCGACGAGTAGCCAGTCCGGAACAAATTTCGGCAATTCGGGCAGAAATCGATCGGGTAGTCGATTTACGCGACCTTATCGTCCGGTGTGATAGAGCAGAATTGTTGATATCCGGACCGATAGAGGTGATCCGGGATCGGCTCGTAAGATATACGATCTTACAGCGGTTCCCGGATACCCCGGTCGAGTGGGATCCACAAGCAGATGGACGAGGCGACCACCCCATATATACGTTGTCCGAAGCAGTGAATTGCCCCGTTTATGGGAACATGCTAAGTGGTCCGCGGCCGACGGCACATCTAGATCCCATCGAACCCCAGCGGTCAAATCGGTTCGGAACCGCGGAGTTGCATAACTATGGTTTTCCGTCCGATCAATCGCGTGCCCATTATCGGGACCCGATCTCGTTTGGGGAGGAGAGTTTCCGATTCTCAGTGGCAGATGCTACCACCTACCAGGTCGATCGGTCCAATGAGGGGTCAATAGCCCCCCCTCTTGACGCACGACCAGAAAACGTGCCTCGCCGGGAGGTACCGACCAGCTTCTACCACAGTCCGCCCAGCGCGCCAACGAGAGGTAATCGCCCTACATTTTCGGCTCCCGAATCATTTCGGAATGACACCGTGAACCGTGAGTACGAGAGACATCCAATCCCCAATGGTCCGAGGAGATCGACCCCCAAAATCGGGGCGATTTCTACCTGCGACCAGTGGACCCCCCTCGACCGGTAATGGTGGGACAACGCCCCCCCCCCCCGTCGTCCGAACGCGCACACGTCCCATGTCCACTTTCCAGCGGACCTGACATATAGTATGTCCCCGCTTCAACCCCCCTAAAACAGCACGCGGATCGGTCAACCCCAAACTTCGCATCGCCCGGACGGTAACGCGTCCACCGCTGGAGGGTCATTCAACCCCAGCCTTTCGATGTCCGGTGTCCGATGGCAGAGGACTGCCATTGAACATTGGAGGACACACGGACCCCGTTACTCCGGCGAGGAAGGGGAGGACGCGGAGGAGTTCCTCGTCAAACTGGGGGAATACGTCACGAGTCGGGATCTGACGGAAGAGGACCTCCTGCGCGCCCTACCTGAAGCGTTTAAGGGATCAGCCCTAAACTGGTACCGGGTGGAAAAGTCAAGCTGGCATACGTATCCCGGCTTTGTACGTTACTTTCGCCACGCGTTCGGTCAACGCCATCTGGAAGCCAGAATCTAAAGGGAGATCACCTTACGCACACAGGGACCTGAAGAGCCCATCCGTGAATACTTGGTGGCCCTACGGAGCCTATTCAACTTGCTTTCCCCCCGTCTCAAGAAGAGCAGCTGGATATTGCAGTCCAAAACTTACGTCCGGGCCTAGCAAGAAAAATCGAGAGAGAAGCCGTTATCGATATTGCGGACTTACTGCGAATCGGTCGACAGGTGGAGGGGGCCGCCAATCAAGAGAGGGTCTACCGTCCCCCTCCAGCGGCTAATCAGTCCGCCTTCCCCGCCTTCGCCTATACGCCCAAGACGAGGCGAGGCAAGGAAAAGCTGGCCCGGAAAAAGTTAGTGTTGTAACCCCACCCCCTCTGTCGCCAGTCCCCTACGAGGAAGAGGAGGCGGCGCCGGTAGCCCGCGTAGAGCGGAACAGAGGTCGTAACCCCACGCGCTCGGTACCGTCATATCAGCAGCACCAACCACAAGTGGCAACCACTAACAACCCACGGCTATCAAGAGTACCTCGCCTCCTAGATTTGACGCCGAGAGAGCGCCCACCCTCCGAGAGTAGGTCGCCGCCGAATCGGAACCCCGTCCGCTGTTATAATTGTAAGCAGACGGGTCACATATACCGAGAGTGCCCCCATCCCTTAGGCCATTATTGTAGGGTCTGTGGCTATCCAGGCCGTGATGCGAACAATTGTCCCGTTTGCGCGCGTAAACGCTCGGGAAACTGTTAAGGGGGGGGGGGGGGGAAGGAAACCCCTAAACCCTCCTTATAATCCCATCCGCGACCATCCCTACGTCAAGCCGTATAATAAAAAATTTTGAGAATAGAAGGATCGCTTCGGCAACACCTAAGCCCAGTGGGCTGAATATCGGGTCCGAGTCCATAGATTCTTGTGAAGCCAATCAATGGATATTAGATTCGGACCCTCACCCCCACTTTCGCCTAGCTTTGAATGGGAAGATTATTAGGGACTCGTTGATACCGGAGCGTTGCGCTCGTATTTAGGCCTCGCGTGTCGGGAGGTAGTTTCGCCGTTCTTGAGGTCAAGTGAGGAACAAGTAAGAGTTGCCAACGGCGCGCTAGTCCCATTAAATGGTGTCGTTACCCTCGCAATGACAGTAGATAGCCACACGCGAAATTTGGAGATAAGAGTTGCTCCCATCCACTATGCATACATGTTGGGGATGGATTTCATGTGCCTATTCGGTCTTAAAATAGATACCGAGAATAATGCGTGGAGTAGCCGCCACGGCACCCCGCACTCGTTAAACGATTCCAGTGTTTCGGTTACCGCCTTCGCCGTACAGGACTGCGCTGGATTGGTCGCCCCCTCCCAGGATGCCGGACCACGATTAAGGAGGCTGCTCGATAAATTCTACCCTGCAAATAGGACCCCTACGATCGGTATAACGCGTCTGACGCAGCATGCTATCGACCTACAGGGTCATCCCCCGATTCGTCAAAAGGCTCGCTTACTCTCTCCCTACATGCTAAAAGTAGCACAGGACGCGGTCGATGAAATGCTAAGTAGTGGCATCATCGAACGCTCCGCGAGCCCCTGGATGAGTAACCCCGTTATTGTCTGGAAGTCGAATGGGACTCTTAGGTTCTGCGTCGACTTCCGAGACGTCAATAAAATACCAAAGATTGATGCATACCCGCTCCCCTCGATGGATAGGATCCTGTCCGGGTTGAGTCGGGCCCAATGCATCACCACCCTCGATCTCAGCCAGGCCTACTTTCAGGTACCGGTAGCACCTAACAGTCGGCCCGTTACCGCGTTCGCTGTCCCCAGTCGCGGTTTATTCCAATTTAAACGGATGCCTTTCGGGCTCACCAACGCGCCGGCGACCTTTCAGCGATTAGTGGACCATCTCATCGACCCAGCGTGGGAACCTCACGTCTTCGCGTACTTGGATGACATCATCAACGCCACGGACAATGAGGAGGCCCACTTTCGCTACTTGAGACTTGTCTTGGCAACGCCGGATTGGAACTAAACCCGGAAAAGAGTGAATTCTTCCGGGACGAGGTAAAATACCTCGGTTTTGTATTAAATAGAGATGGTTTGAAGACGGATCCGGACAAGGTCGCTCCCGTTTTCTCGAATTCCCGCCCCCCACCAACCTCAAACAGCTAAGGCGCTTTTTAGGGATGGTGGGCTTGTACGCGCGCTTTCTCCAAGATTTTTCGCATGATCGCGTTCATCTGACCAAATTGTTAACAAAGAATACTCCCTGGATCTGGGGCCCGGAGCAGCAATCTGCTTTCGAGGCCCTCCGCGACTCCCTCACTCGTACCCCCGTGTTGGCACGCCCAAATTTTGAAGTCCCCTTGACGATTCAGACGGATGCGAGCGACTTTGCTATCGGGGCGGTAATCACCCAAGAGATAACCGGTAATGAGCACCCGATTAGTTTTGCTAGCCGCGTGCTCACCAAGGCTGAACGAAAGTATACCGTCACGAAGAAAGAATGTCTCGCCGTCCTCTGGGCCGTGAAAAAGTATCGACCGCGTGGGCGCGGTGGGCCCTAGCCATGCAGACCTATGATATGAAAATCGAGCATCGAAAAGGCACGCTCAACGTGGTGCCCGATGCCCTCTCGAGATTGTATGAAAATGTCGATACCGCCCTTTGTGCCCTGGGGGATACCACGGACCCGTGGTACACCCAGAAAATGGATAATATTCGAAAATTTCCCTCGAAATATCCTGATTGGAGGATCGAGGATGACCGGAGATATTTCCATAAGCCCCACCCGCTGATAGAGTCAGCCCTCACCGACCTCGACGCCTGGAAACTCGTCCTCCCCGCGGGAGCGCGTGCCCGTGCCCTCAGCGATGCGCACTATAGCCCGCAAACCGGCCACTTAGGAGTGGATAAGACGTATCACCGTCTCATCCATGACTTCTATTGGCCCGGTGTTTTCCAAGACGTCACTGCTTTCGTCGCACGCTGCCCCGCCTGTCAGAAGCAAAAAGTCTCTCAGCAGGCCCCGGCCGGACTCATGCGCGAAAGAACCACAGAAGGCCCCTGGATGACGGTCAGTTCTGACGTCATGGGACCGTTCCCCCCAGCAAGCGTCAAAACCAGTTCGTAGTGGTTTTTCAGGACATGTTTACCAAATATGTGGAAGTGAAACCCCTTCGAGCGGCTACAGGTGCCGCCATTATGGCCGCCTTCAGTAGCCTAGTTATCAATCGATGGGGTTGCCCAAGATATTTTCTCTCAGACAATGCCAAGCAGTACGATAACACATACGTGCAGACCCATCTGAAGCAGTTAGGCATAATCCCCGCTCGTACCCCCCCGTATCACGCCAAATCGAACCCAGTCGAGAGGGTAAACCGGAACCTCAAAACGATGATGTGTACCTTCGTGTCACACTACCATCGCGACTGGGACGTACACCTAGAGGAACTTACGTTCGCCCTGAATACGGCTGTCCAGTCGTCCACTAAAATGACCCCCACGTTTCTGAATTTCGGCCGCAACCCAGTAGCCATTAGAAATCTACGTACCGATCTTCCCCCTCCCCCACTTACACTACCCAAGGATCCTGAGTTCTGGCATGATCGAATGAGGAGGCTACCTCTCATTCACGACTGGGTACATCGCAACCTAGAGCGCGCCGCGACGCGCCAAGCCGAATACGGTACCTCACCGAAGTGAGATAGAATACAAGGTGGGTGATTTAGTGCTACGACGCATAAGGGTCCTATCGTCGGGAGCTCAAAATTTTGCGGCTAAACTTGCGCCCAAATTCAGTGGCCCGCATAGAATAGTACGAGTAATATCCCCCGTCGTTTTCGAACTGAGCGACCCGGATAGTCGTCGGAACCCAAGGGCGCATATCAAGGACTTGAAACCCTATCGCGCCCCCGACGCCGAGGAGAGTTCGAGAAGCGAACCAACCCCTCCACCCCCGACACCCGAAAACCCTGCGGACCCTCAAGGGAGTCAGCAGCCGCGGTGCCGCCACTCACACCGGCGGATTTCCCACCGCTGCCGAACATCTGCTCCCTACCCCCGCAGGCTGAGGCCGGGCGGGTTATATTCGCACGGCCAACTGTGGATAACCCGATCCCCCCGTGCCACGCCGGCCTAAACCCCTGCAGTTGGGGACGGCGTCAGACGGGCCGGAAGAACCGTCGCCCCTATGAGGCCCCCAGGCAGCCCCCGGACACGGACCCCTCGACGAAAGAGACGGTGCCGCGCAACCACCAACCGGTGGCCAACAATCGGGCGGGCAACCGGGGGAGAATCTCCTCGTTCGCCCCCCCTTCTCTCCCCTCCCAGTCGCTGGTCCCAATCGAGGATTTTTGCGCCTTGGTCTGGGAGGAGGAGCGGAGGAGTCGGCGGGGGCAGTTCTTGAGGGGACCCCCGGAGGTGCCAAACCCGCAACCGTGGGCCCCCCCGCCGGAGCGGGAGTATGTTTGGGCCCACCCGTCGCAGCCGCGCCCCCTCTCCCCCCTCCAATTCGTTCGGGCCGAGCCCCCCCCCCCCCCCCCCGTTAACACCACCGACCAGCATCACCACCATAGCGGAGTCGGTGTGCGAGGAACCGCGGCGGGTTGGCGCTTCCCGCCGTCGTCGCACCCGGCCGTTCCACGGGTTAGCGCATCGCGACTCCTCGCGTCAACATGATAGACATCGTCCCCAACCGGGCGGTACTGATACGAGTGGTGTCGGTGCCCCCCGGGAGGGCGGCCGCGGTGACGCACCCGCCATCTCTGATGGCCCTACCACCCCCCTCATGGCACCGCTATTTCCGGTAGCGCCTCTCGGGGGACGTATCCTGGCCATGGCCGGCCCGGGACCGTTACGGGTCACCCCCGCCGAGCGCCGCTGCTGGAATTGTGGCCAGCGACGCCACCCGGCGCATAGCTGTTACCGGCGACTACGGGGGGGGGGGGGGGGGGGAAGGAGGTCTCGCGGAGAAGGGGGCCGTTAACCCCAACAGCAGGGACTGGGACGTGCCGGTGTCGTGTGCGTGAACTGCTGTCCCTTACGATGATGTTGTCCTTTGGGAATTATTGTTACCCTCGGCTATGCACATGCCAGAGTGAAAATTGATTAGCATTAGTAATACAAGTTAATTAGTTAAAGTTAAGTCGCGCTAAACCGTGTAGACTGCGAGATTATTTTAAATACTGCTCGAAGTCGCGCTGTTAAAATTATGTTTGTTTGCCGCTAAACCACGCAGTTAAATATTTTAGTTCGTCCTTCGAGATACGTCACACAATCCGTGTCAATAGATTTAAATTACGCTAATTAGCTCCCACCGTAGGTTTTAGTGGTCCGTCGCGAAGTCACAGATCTAAGTACTTCAGGGCACGTCGCAATAAGTCACCAACTCGGGACCATGTGTACATGTCTCTAGGTTATTAACCTCGGGACTTAGTATTTTAAAGTTCAGAGCGCGTTGAGCCTTCCTCGCCGTCGTCCCGTTGCGATTCAGTTGGCCCGAATACCACAGAAACCTCCCCCCCCCCCCCCCCAGAACCCGAACGTCGACATATGACGTACAGTAGCCAAGGGGTACTGGAGTCAGGCCCGGGGGTTTGTGACGAAACCCGTCACAGATCGGCACGCTGGCCGAACCCCGCGCCATCTATTGAGGCCGGACGTAACCCCGCCATGAAGTCCGCCCCTCCTGGAGGAGGAACGGGTTTTTTACCGGAGCGCGCCTCCACTCGTCCTCTCCCACTGGTCGTGCCGCAGTGCGCCTCGAGAGTTCCCGAGTAACGGGCCTCGGCCACCGCCGCCGACCTCTCTCCATCTCTCCCTATCGCTCTCTCTCACAACGGCGACAGCTAGCCCGAGACGAGACGGGGACGCACGAAGCACTTTTCAGCGCTCCGTGTCGTCCCCTCCCACCACGAAGACCCCGAGGACGGTGCTCGTCATCACCCCGACGAGTACGTCCCCCAGATAGGAGCCCCGGACGAACTCCTCTCTCGCGCGGGGAGCTCGAGCGCGCACGCGCCGGCTCGAAGGCGCACCGCCGCGCAAGAGACGAGACGACACGGACAGTATCCGTGAGCCTCTGTAAGCGAGAGCATATTAGTTCGCGCCGAGTGCCCTCAAGTAGTTTGAGTTAGGACGAAAATCGAGTTTGGAGCCAGAACCAGATGAATATCCAGTTTGGTGTCCTGGCCGCCGTGCTGAACCGCCCCCCCCCCCACCCCGGAACCATGGAGGAATACCGGAGTTCCAGTCACCGCTGTCACCAGGAGAATCTCCCACGTAAATCACTCTTTTGTCTCTTTTTCTAAGCACCCATAGACCCCTCGCGAGTGATTAGCTTGTGTGGTCGTTCCCGGTCATTTCGCGAAGAAGTACCGCCGTCGTGAGATTTGAACCCGCGCCCCCGTCCCCCTTTTATATTCGTGGTAAAAATAAAGTCTACCTCGTCCTTTTCCGGACGGAGGTTATAGCACAAATTTTCTTTTTGAATATTTACATTAATAAATTCTGGTGAAGAAGAAATTGCTATCTCGAACATAAGTTCGAGAATTTTGTTTAAATTAATTAAGGCAACCTGATCATCACCAAAAAAATTTGGCTCGATCATATCTATTTCGTCACCTACTTTTGTTTTCAATATTTCAGTCACAAGGTCATAAGGCTGATTTGAGTTTTCAGAACCTGGTAATTCTTTGCTACTCTGCTCTGGTATGATGATGAGGCAGGTAAATCATAAGAAAAATCGTCAGCGGCTTTATTATAGCTTTTACTTAATGGCATTAATCGACAAGTATCACAAATTTCGCCATTTAACCATGTATTATGATTAAGATTAAACTTTTTACATAATTCTTACAGTTTTTTTCCAACTTTTGATGTATGTCCGTTTTTCTTGAAAGGATTATAACAACGTCTGACACGAGCTTGAATATATATAACTTAAATAATTAATTGCTTCAAAATAATAACATTTGTGATATAACGTTTGTATGATTGACATATATACAAACGGAATCACATTAACTTGCGAGAAAAAAAATCGACGCCGATATGTTACAAAATAAAAAATATTCAACATTGAATTGAGTGCTGCGGCGCGTATCGGTTAGTTGAGCACAGTGAATTACGCTCTTTCAAAAATCATAACTTAAAAACGAGAAGAGCCTCCGTCATTTTTATTTTTGGAAATGATAGGTGAAATCATTTTCTTCAAGATATAATAGCAGATTTAAGAAAAAACACGAGCTTAGTACCAAAATTTAAGTTGAAAAATGTTTTCGGTCAGTTTTTTGGAAAAATGAAATTTTTTTGAAACTATTTTATTTTTCAATAAAAGTACTTAATTTTATGAACAAAATGCGCGTAGTCTCATTTGAATGCGATAATTAGAAAAATAGATATCGCAATTTAAAGAAATTCAATGATCATGACGTCACGGGCGCCATTTTGAAAATTTTCGAAAAATATTTTACCATGATATTTATACACCTACACCTATTAAATATTTCATTTTCGTTGAATTCCGCGACCCCCACCACAACTTTGATATTGTTGACGTGGAATGACCCATATCATCTACATTGAATATTATTTGCATTTTGTGTATTACCATAACCTCCTTCAGTTTTTAATTGCTATAAACTCCATTTATACGAATTTACGTACCTGCAGGTTCTGCATGTATATAAGAATACATATTCATTTTATGTACTATTTTCTAAATTTGATTTAATCTCGTTTTTTGAAGATTAACTCTTTATTAAAAACAACATACGTCAGAAGAAAGTAATTTTATTAACCTCGTTTATCACAAACGATGTTTTAGTAAAAAAAGTCTCTTGGGAGTTTTTCGCAACTTCTCACGGTAAAAGTCCATATGACGGGATAGGAGGAACCGTCAAATGAGTAGCTAAACGAGCTAGTTTACAACCAGCTAGTGATAAACAAATTTTATCAGCTCAAGATCTATTTTTTTAATTATAGGTGCAATTAAAAAATAATAAAAAGGATGTAGTGCAGCGCGCAACACATATCGGGAGTAGCCGCATGCGGGTAACGCGTAATACGCGAGGCGTGATAAAGCGTAACCCGTTATCTCGAGTTCTACGAAACTCTCCATCAATATTTTTTTTTAAATTAAAGGTGAAATCATAAGGAATCACCACATACATATTAAAAAAATGTAAAAAGGGTACAAGTTTGAAAAAAATTGGTAAAAAAATTTGTTTTGCATTTTTTTGGGCCAAATTAAAAAATTTTTTATTTATTCGTTTTATTTTGAAATTATATATTTTTAACTTTAATATCATGTTTCGTTCATAAAAATCAAATTACCCTTCCAGAGTTACAATGGTTTGAAAAATAATTCGATTTTAAATTCATCACCCCGTTGTGCGGGTAATTTTGAAAATTTTCAAAAATCCTTTGGGCATAATTTATCTTTCATATGGAGGTATAATTATACCAAGTTTCGAAAAAACCCGAAGACCCCTTGCAAATCGTGATATTTCTGACGTGGAATGACCCATAGGTATTCAATAAATTTAAGTACGCCACAGCTGTGAAATTTTCTTCAACGATGAAAGGTCCAAAAATTTGATTGCACAAAATTCCAACCCGAACATTGATTTTCTGCGGATGTTGCGTGTGGGCATCTCTCATCCAATGAGGATTTTCGTCTGACCAATATCGCATATTGTGTGTATTAAGTTCTCCACTCAATTGAACCGTAGCTTCATCGGATAAGCATAAGAACTTGAAAAACTCATTTTCGTCACACCGCCTCATTATTTCTTCACAAAATTCTAATCAGCGATCGAAATCGTCTTCCGAAAGCTTTTACACAAATTTTATTTTATATAGATGAAACTTATTTTGTCTTAGTATTTCATAGACAGACGATTTGCCGATACCAGTTTGTTGCGCAATCTTGGTAACTGACATATGGACCTCCTACACAACAAAATCACAGACTGCTAAACTGTTATCTTCGTTTGTAGCAGTTTTTGGTCTCCCCAATTTTGGACGATCTCTGACAGAGCTAGTATTGTGAAATCGAGAAACAGTTTCACAAGCAGTTGATTTGGATATGCGTAGACGATCAGGATGGGTATCATTAAACTGTTGGGCGACTTGTTTGTAAGATCTTTTTTTATCACCCCATCCTTGTAGAATAAGGACTTCGATTCTTTCTTTTTCTGTCAAAGACATTTTATATCTAAAGCAAGGAGACAGAATAGAGAATTTAAAAAATGGAAGAAATTTTGAGTAAATAATGATAAAACGAAAAAAAAATGAGTATCACTCGAGTCACACTCAATATAAATTTTGCTCGATCTTCCAGTTAGAATATTCTGAACAAAACGCACTTCCTTTACGAGAAAGCCGTAATCAAGAAGTACATGAATGTTACCATCTGTCAACGAGAAATTGTACGAATTAGTCGTGAAAAACTTGAAAGTTCTACCACACGCAAAGATAAATTTCGAATGTTTATTCTGTGTGTCACCTTGAACGAAAACGACGTTCCTGCGTACGTGAATCTTTTTCAGCAGGATCGCATACTTTATTTATTGAGACTCACAACATTTCGTGATTCGACTACACTTAATGTAAGAAACTCGTACTAAATTTGTAATATTTGAACCAGTTTAACACTTTAGCATAATTTTAATTTCAATGATTACAGCCTCATGTATCCACTGAAACGATCATAATAATAAGGTAAAATTTAAGTAACTTTTTCTGAACAAACGAAATCTGCTATAAAAAGTATTATTTTTTTATTCAACCTGTATTTCTCGCGATATCCGACAGTTTACACACTTTTCACGAAACGGTCCTGTAGAAAGAAAAACATTTTCGAAAACCGCTGAAACACGTGAAACAATGAAAAGGACAAAATGTAAAAAAAAGTATCAGAAATCTGCCATTGATAGTCCCAAACCCGTGTTAAAATGGAGGGTGCTAAGAATTTTGTGTGCTATGTTGGATCCGAATATTGGTTTCTGAGATTAAAAATTTCAAACGACGAATACTTCCTCGACAAGTGGACGCAACGGCATCTATGCCTAGTGTTTTGTATTCGTCTCGAAAAGACCTTTCAAATGAGGCCCCACTCGACCTATGTTGCCATTTAAGATATTCATCCCCCCTCGTGCCTCACGCCCCCCCCCCCTTTGGGCGGGGGGTTGGAACCCCGCAAAAAAAAATAGATTTTTTGAATATAATGTGTATATGAAATTGACTCATAAATTTGCATATTAATTTTATTTAGTTATTGTTTGAATGAACTTTAGAAGTACCTTTATCAGGCCCTGATAGTTATAGCCTGATAAAAGCCTGAACAGGACCTGATCAGGGCCGTAACAAAATTTTTACTCAGGAGGTTAAATTAATATCTGGTAGGTTTTTATAATATTGTGTTAATGTTAAAATACCTTAAATTAACCTTATACTATAATGTCCTTGGGAGGAATTTGGGCGATTGTTTTCATGTTATGTAAGCTACACGTAAGGGTATTTAAAGATTTGTTTAACCTCGAGCTAATGTTACACCCACGCAATTTAAGGTTATTTTAACCTTGTTGTAAGGTTCATGTGCTATTAGGGTACATAGTCAAGATAAATTTTTGATCCAGCGGTAATGATAATTACTACTGTCATCCTCAAGTTCGACCTTGTCCAATACAAAAGATGCCGAAGTGTGCGTGGTATTTTTTTCATCGTCTGAAACAACGAGCGGGTTGACATGTCGTTCCTTTTCACTCGTGGTTAGATGTACCGGGAGAGCTTCCTTTTAATCGATCGTAAATATATTCACTGATATGTCGTTCAACTTTTCGAAGCGAGGTATGTCTTTGAGAGCCACGGGGAAATTAATACCGCGAAAATTGAGATGTTGCCCATTGTATGGATATGAAGATGGTCTGTCGGGATAATGCCTGTTGGGGAATAATGCTGACATTATTGCATAAGCGAAAGAGTCTTCTCCGTTTTTTACATTGATAGCAGCTGTTTTATTTTTCACCCACTGAGGCAAATCAATCCACGACGCGGCACGCATTAGGTTATACTTTTCTATTTGTATAGCGAGTGAATTTATTTTTGATGCTGCTCTCCATGCATAAATTCTCCTGCAAATATTGTGAATGCCTTGATACAGTTGAATTTGCCAATTGCTTCACGTACATATTCTAGAACACCAGTTTTTGGTTTATTCATAAATTTTACGGGGTCCAAATGTTTCACATTGTGTATTGCACATTCTTTTTAATTATGAAATTTTGTGCAGTTCCTCTTCCTTGATTCTGCGCTAATTTTTCTTTGGCTATAGCCTTTAATTCTGCAATACGATGTATCCGCGTTTTCAAGGCTGCCTTTGTTCCGTTCGGGATATATTCATTTGCTTTTAAGTCGGCACTAATTTTCTTTATGCTTCCAGTACACTCCTCAATAATGTCGTAGAACTGGTCCGGAGTACCGTCATTGTTAAGAGTTTCACACCTACCATTGGGGTCCTCTCCATTGATTCTCTTTGGATTCACGGCGTCGAATAATTCCGTCGTGTCTAGATTATCTAAATTTATAGCGCGTCCTGTATTAGTACGATTCTTGTAAACCGAAGCGACTTCTCTATACTCGAAGATTGGTTTATAAAAATCTAAAATATCGGACATCTGTTCCTCCACAAGCGGATCGAGATACTCAAATCTCAGGTCCTCGTGATTGCTTTCGCTTTTTAGCGGATGTGCGATAATATTTAACAATTTCACTTTCATATTCTTCTGCATAGCCATAATAAGGTTAATTGTCAACTCGAGCCAATTTTCAAGAACCTCATATTCAATTGTAATCGTTCCGTAACCACTCATATCTGCAAGTGTATGATCGCAGCCTACGATGAACCTCTCTTTAAGCATACTAAAAGATGGCAGCATTATTATTTCCTTTAACTTTTTACTTACAAGACACAAAAGACTGAAAGACACAGTTGAATTTTATATGCTTCTCTTAGATTTTTTACATCATCATTTCGATCTTGTTATTCTCAGAAGTTTTAAAAGTGGGAAATATTAAATGAAGGTTAATTAATTATATTAAAAGCAAGTCGATACTCTTATATTCGTTACTTCCGGGAAGGATGATTCATTGTTACCGCATAGTAAAGTCCGTGGATAATTAACCGGCCAAAACCTGCATGACGATATTTAAGATGTGGTAAATTGTACACATATTAAAAAACGGTGAGGAACATGATTAATTACATTACCGACGTGTCCAAACTCGTATAGCTGTTTTTAAACGTCACGAAAATACGTAAATATACGATGATTGAATCTGTGCGACCTTCGACAAGGCCGAAATTAGGGATCGAGACAAAGAGTATCTTGAATAGACAAAGGCATAGAAAGTAAGCGTGTCATCTTCTCCCTCTCCAATAAATGCTAGCTTCTTTCATTAGTTCTCTGTTATACATTTTAATACACGCTATTCAAATTATGTAAGGTTTGTTACTATTCAAATCCATTCGTGACCCTCCCTCATCAATTTAGGGTCGATAAAGGTAAGATCAACCACGGATACCTTATCACCTTTGGTGTAGGTTCGATTGGCTCTGACGTTGGCGATATCGAGCTCCAGCGTGGCAAAGACCTCGAGTAGGGCGCGGCCGCGTTGGTTAGTCTTCGCGCTGCCTCACTCTATTGACCAAGCGTTAAAATCTCCCCCGATTACTACTGGTGGTCGGAGGTCTTAGCACTTTCAGCAAAGTCGTCCAGGGACCCTAGGAATTCCTCGTAGGTGTCGCTGGGTGGAAGGTAGCAGCTGTATAATCTTATACCAGCCACCTCCACCCATGTGAATTTCGGTAAGGAGGTGACCATCCGGTTGGATATGTGAAAATTTCCACAGACCCAGATGGCCGCCTTGCTGGTAGTGTACCTTACCCACTTTGTACTGCTCACTAATGATGGCAATATCGGCCTTTTCCTCTCTGACCAGCTGGAACGGCAGATTCTGGGCCACGGCACAGTGGTTGAGGTTAAGCTGGAGTACCTTAGCCATTGTTGTTCGGTACTCCGTCCTCGTGTGTGTGTGTGTGTGTGCGTGCGTGCGTGCGTGCGTGCGTGTGTGTGTGTGTGCGTGTACGTGTGTGCGTGTGTGCGTGTGTGCGTGTGAGGTAGTTAGAAGTAACTCCACAAACGTTGAAAGCAGTTCGAGGAAATTATTGTATTTCTAAAAGTATTTAACACAGAAATTGATTTTCACGTTCGCAATTTAAAAATTCTCTCATAAGTGCAAAAAGTAAATCTTGAGTACATCTGACAATGCATGGCTTATACGCAGTTATGAGGCAAAGAAAGACAGGTATTCAAGGATTTATCCTGAACAGACTTCTGAATTTATTAATTTGAAAATTTTTGTGGATATAAAAGCATCCTTCAAGAAGGTAAACAAATTTTTCATTTATAAAAATGCTGCAGGCGATTTCCGAAACCTCATCTAAGAAAAGACGATTTACGTCGTACCTCAAGATTGGATTATCTAAAATCGAAAAACCAAACAAATTTCGTTACTATATTAGTTTATCTAGTAATTAATCGTTCGGCTAATCAAGATATTGGAATTTCACAAAAAAGCGGCATCTCAAAAAAAAATTTATTCGATTTTGTATGGAAAATTTGGCCTTAAATGGTTTATAAAATGGAAAATAAGTATAGGATTGAAAAAAGGAACGATTAGTTACTAGAAAATGTATGTAAGAAGATTGTGCTAAAATTATAGACCGATCGGACAAGCCGTTTTTGAGATATCGTGTACACCGACTTGAAAATTGCTGTTTTAAGAAAAACGCGTTTAAAGTTTCAACACCGGGCCACACATCAAAAAATTTTTTTTGTTAACTTCTACTCCATGGCCATGTAATTTTTGAATATACATTACAAAAATGAAATGCAATAAATAAAAAAACGATTTTTTTGAAAATCATATCTGCGTATAACCCCTTAAGTGATTATTAAGCGATTTTCAAATACTGCACTCTAAATTCTGCAAACAAAGCTTAGCTCTAAAATCAACCATACTGCTATATGTCAGGAAGAAAATCTAAGTCAAACTCGAAAAAAAAGACACAACTGAAATTCGACATTGCTCCATATTATTTAAGCGCTGAAATATCATTCACTCCAGTTTTATAGTAGTATTTATTTTTCGTGCTCACAAACGTGATTACACGGACTTCCAATTAACATCACAATAGTTTACCTATTTTAATTACATTTTCTTCTTTCTTTACTACTTATGCATTTACAATACCATTACATCTCTCCTCTCTCTCTCTCTCTCTCTCTCCCTCTCTCTCTCTAGCGGTGAGTACATGCAGTCACGTTTTGTTGAGCTCCGCTAAATTTCTCTAAATTGCACTCTAAACCCCGTTT